>CAJFCV020000001.1:3283087-3883087 GCA_904066235.2 Bursaphelenchus xylophilus
ATGTTGCTGTAGAGTGTTGTAGCGCATTGTGCCGAGGCCGAAGGCCGAGGCAAAGTCCTAAGAACAGTTGATTGGTCAAAGTTAGCTGATGAAAGGTAGCGCTGGCGCGCGGCCTTTTGTTGACGGGAGGTGTAGCGCTGGCGCGCGGCCCTTAGCTAACAGAAGTGCCGGGCTTGAGGCAGTATAACGCGCGTCAGCGCGTTGTTGGCCACGCGAAGCGTGGCCTGGACGATCAACTATAGTGCATGCGATCAAGTCAACTTCACGTTGGGCAACCTTTGCGCGCACAGCGGCGTCAAGGCCCGCGTGAGCGGGGCTTGTCAGCCACAAATTATTTTTTGTTTTTTCCTCTTTGTTTTGACACTTGTACAGGAAATTTTATCCATAAAAAAGTGCGAAAAATTTGAAAAAAACTCCGAACTTTTCTAAAATTTTTGACCAAAAAATAGTTTTTTTTTCTGCCAAAAATTCAACAAAAAATATTTTTTTTTGTGATCTGATTTTCCTCCTTTTTCAACATTTTTTTTATTTTTTTTATTTTCCCCAATTTTTCTCAAAATTAAAAATTCCTCTGGCCATGCGAAAAACGGCAAAAAATGTTGGGAAATTGAAAGCTTCCATCCGAAATTTTACAGTTGAAGAAATTCGGAGGCCTCGTTTTTAATAAAATTTTAATATCCAAGTTTTGTTTTCGCCTACGCTTTTCCCAAGTGTAATATGGATGTAGAAGTGGAGCGTATAACAGTTTTGAGGATTTACCCTGAAGTATAAGGACGTAATTTTCATTGTGCTATCCGTGTTTACTCAAAAATCTGAGATTTGGGTTTTTGAAACGTTTGGAATTTTGGTGGGAAATTTGAATTTTCAAACAATTATTTGGCAATTTCGGCTGAAAAATGGAAGTTTTAGGTCGTCCAGGACATTGGCCACGATTTATATACAAATTATGATAAAATTAAGGGTTGTTGCAGAATGCCAAGAATTTTTGAAATTTGGCGGGAATTTGAATTTTCAAATAATTCCTTACTAATTTCACGATAAAATCAGATCTTTGTGATTCTAGGAGATCATTTCAGACAATTTATGCAATGTCTGCACAAAGATTACAGCTTGTTGCAGAATGCCAAGAATTCCTAAAATTTGGCGGGAAATTTGAATTTTCGAATATCTTCATTCTTAAAATTCTAGATTGTCTATTTACAATACAAGCAAACAAATATCTGGCCTTTATGGTTCCCTAAACCACGCTTCCGGCACCTTGCAATCGGATTTCCTCGAATTAGTCTAATTCGAATAATCCGCATGCTATTTTTACCGCGTGCAAAGTACAGTAGTACCGGATGTAGAGAGAAGAGCGAAACAACATGGGTTTCCCTCCCTTCTCCACATATCTTTCTGCTAATTTTTCGGATTTCGTGATATTTACATGTTATTTTGTTGTATAGTATACGAGGGCTTCAATCGTATTACCAGCGATGACTCGCCGGATGTTTGGCTCGGGATTCGGTTTGTAGTTGTCATTTGCAATTTCCGTCGGTTTCTAAGCACTTAGCCGGGGAAGTGGGCGGAGTTTTGAGGAAAACATTTTGAATTTGACATTTCCCGCCTAATTTGGCATTATGTTTTAGGAGTTCTAAAGTTGGCAAAAAAATTGTAGACGAATCAGACATATTCCTCGTAAAATTTACTACCTTTTTTCTATTTTTGACTTTTTAAAAATTTGAATTTTTAGTTTTCCGCCAAATCTTGGCATTGTGTTCCAAGGGCCCAAAATGCGTCAAGAACTTGACAAAACTGCTTAGTAAACGTAATAATGAATATTTGATAGGCTAATTTTTTCATTATTTTCAAATTTTCAAATTTCCCGCCAATTTTGGCATTCCGTTTAACCCTAAAAAAAACCACGACCGATTGTAGAAACAACCCAATAATGATGTGTAAAGCACACACTAAACCTTTTTTGTTTGTTTACTCTTATTTATTTGCATATTTATATTCCCCTCGTGTTCCCCGTGCCAGAATAAAATATCTCGCCTTGCTCTCGACACTCAATAACACTCCCTTACTTTCAGATACACTACCCTCCTAAAACTACATTTCCTGATGTCACCCTGCTCTCCGCTTCCATTTTGTACTCGATTTCACCTTTTAGCTACAAGTTTCCGAAGATTGTAGCAGTTTACAACTTTATCCCAAAATTACTGTTAAAGTTGTAGTGTTCTACAACTATTACTGTGTGTTTCGAGTGTGCTGAGGTGTTTATAGTCATCCTATTTCCATTCCATAGCCTACAAAACGGGCATGAGAGGTGTTGGTAAGATTTTCGAAAGACGAAGTAGGAATTGGCATATTGCACTAGGTTTGGAAATAGATGATCTTCGAAATTTGGCTGTAACTTGGCGGAAATTCGTTATAGTGAGCTGATGTTTGGAATATATGTAGCTGTTGAACTTGTTTCTTAGAAAAAAGTATTGCACTAGATGACGTTTTCTAGGTGAAGGGCCAAATGGCGTCTTAGACATATTGCACTAGGCTGTGAAATGGATGATCTTCGTAATTTGGCTATAACTTCGCAAAAATATGTTGTAGCAAGTTGATGCTTGGAATAGGTGTAGCTACTGAGTTTTTTCTTGTAAAAGACATTTATTGAATGATTTTGTTTCTCGGTCGGGGTCAAATGACATCTTGCATATATTGCACTAGGTTGGGAAATGGATGATCTCTAAAAATTGGGCTGTAACTTGGTGAAAATTAGTTATAACGAGCTGATGTTAGGAATATTTGTAGCTATTGAGCTTGTTATTAGAAAAAAATTACGAAATATATGATTTTCCCCTACTTCAAGGGTCAAACGACGTCTTATATTACACTAGGTTATGAAACGGGTGTTCTCGGGGATTTGGCTGTAATCCGCTGGAAACTTACTGTAATCAGTTGACATTCGGATTATAGTTTGTGTATGAGCTCTTTTCTAAGCCGCTGCTGGCGAAATACCTATGTTATACGGTTTATGCGGCAAACGGTGGTTTATATTATACTAGGTTCATCGATATGATGATCTTCAGAATTTGACTGTACAATGGTGAAGGATTACTTTTGACTTGAAATATTTTGAACATATCACGGTTATGTGTGTGTTTGGTAAATAGTACTGCCAGTTTAGGTATTTTTTCTGCTTTAAGGGGACTATTGTAATATATACATAAGATGATTGTATTGATTGTGAGCTTTTGGCAGATCGTTAAAATCACTTGATATTTGGAATAGTGATGGAATATGAGTTGTCTTGTAGTGTGGTAGTGTTGCTGCTATTTTTTTAGTCCATCGGCCACGGGAAATTACATTTAACCACGGTCCATTGCTGACGTATATATATCTTTTCAAAAAAACATATTTTTCAATTAGAAAAGAATTGTAAAATACGATGGCGCCAATCTGGCACAATTCCATATCTGGAAAGCTCCACAAGCTTCCCAAATTTCCACAGTTTCCCTGCAAACCTTCCAGAATCTCCCTTTTCCTCAAATTTCAAATTTCTGCCCTCTCCGTCGTAGGCGAGCGGTTAATACCAGCGCATAATCTGACCCCTCTCCCTCTCCGAACAACAAAGCGCGCTATTTTCGGCGCAAAGTTCCGCGACGAACGGCCCCGAAAAAGGCGGCCGAAACGGAAGGGAAGCGGCTCATCCCTCTCCACCCGGAATGCTAATCCCATCGCACTGACTTGAACAGTGTACTATGCAACCTTATGGGGACAAATTTGCATAGCCGCGGGCGTGGCGAGCTATGCAAATTTTACGCAATTTTTGATGATTTTTTGAAATTTTTTTCAAATTTTTCGGGGAGAAAAATCATAATTTAAGGTAAAATACGAACGCCATTACTTTCACCATTTTATTTTCTTCTTATGGCACACTTTTTTCATCAAATTATGTTATCCATGACGAAAAAAATCAAGAATTATTTTTTGACCCCGCACCGTGCAAAAAGCGAGCGTTATTTTCGTTCGCCCTGAGGGCTTTTGGGATGATGAATTATTGATTTATTATGGACATGAAATGCTCTGTTGTTTCGTCCATTTTCCGATGATTTTGAGCAGTACATTTTTTGAAAATTTTTTAAATAAAAGTCCGGATTTTATTGTAAAAAATCAAAATTTTTTGATTCACAAGGGCGGAATATTACTGAGCAGGCTGGAATTTCGGGCTTTACATGGATGATTTAACTATTTTTTGCGAAAAATTTATACTTTTTGATCAAAAAATAGCTTTTTCAGAGGTCCGAAAAAACCGTATTTTACAAAAAATTCCTGAATCTTTTAAAATTAAAATAGTGGTCAAAACAAAGTGTATCCCTCCGAAAACCCCATAGACACAACGGAAAACGGAGAGAACCCCAACGAAACCCGCCGAATATCATGCAAAACCGAGAGATTCGGGGGGAAATTTCGCGCGGAACGAAGAGAGCGCCCTCGCCTTGCCGCCTTCTGCCCCATACATAGTTTGTCGCGGGGCCGGAATAAGCCAATTCTCCGTCGGCCACAAACATTCGGCCCCCAACATTTTTTTTCGGGGGGGACGACAGAGCGCGGCCGAAACATTGGGCCGCGGCGGCCGAGAGCGGGCAGAGAGGCAGAATAAAAAATGGAAAATTGGCTACAACTACATTCTTCTTCCCCGCAAAGCCAAATTTGAATGAAATTGAGGGCGCGCCGAGAGAGTATTGGAGGTGGGGAGAGCGCGCAGACGTAGCGGAAAGTTGATGAAACAGCGAGTGATATGGCGGCGGAGAGGGAGCCAAATGCAAGGAAAAGGGTCTAGTGGGATGTAAGCTGTATTGTAGCACTCGGATTTTGAGATTCGGGTACCTGGGGGTACTGTAATTTCGCGTTTTTTTAAATGTAAGCGTTTTTTTCGGATTTGTGGAGATTTTTGGCTGAAAAGGAATGTTTTACTGGGAAATTTTAATTTTAACGGATACAAATACGCCCAATGTCAATAGTTGTATTTTAAAAATTCTTGGATACTGTATTTTCACCTTAAAATGTGATTTTTTAGGATTTTTTGCGATTTTTGGAATTTTTTGGAAATAACGGTTTTTACAGTACTGTTTACTTACTTTTACAGACTAAAAGACAGACGATATGAGTAATCACGTATTTTACAATCATTTACAATTGTTTTTTCAATTTCTTTCTCCTCAAAAACACCCTAAAATACGAGACATTTGAGGCATTGTGGAAGCCGGCGAGACGGGCAGAGAACGCGACGAGATGTTAAAAAATTTTTATCCCTCGGAAATCATCTGGCCGCGGCTCTAAGCCCAAGTCAATTTCAAGCCCGCCGGCCATCCGCCGAGAGAGCACGGCGCGTCGAGAGAGCGGCCAGAGAAAAAGTAATGGGAAGAGAGGGGAAAAGGTTGGGCCGCAGCCACAACGCGGTTACCGGAGTGGGTCGAGAGAAAGGAAGAGGGCGATTGCGTCACCGGAAGTGCGGAGAGGCCGGGCGAAACGAGGAGAGCGGCGGCCCCCCGCGGCCGAAAACAACCCCACCAATTTTCGTGGGAACCGCCGCATAAATTGATCGCGTATTATGCAAATTAGCGTTGAATGGAGGGGTCGCACACCTTTCAAAAAAATTTTTTTTTGGATATTGGTTTACATGACGTCATTTTTTGTTGGGTTTTGGGGAGTTTGGAAGTTTCCGGAATTTTGGGATTTTTTGTTTTTAAAGAGGTAAAACAAATTTTGTTGTTGCATTTTCGAGTAAAATACGGCTTAAAATTACTGTTAAAATTCATTTTAAATAATTTTTTAAATTTTTTGAATTTTCAAAATAAAAAAAAATTTTGAAAAATTCGAAAAAAATGGTGAATACGGGTCATACTAGTCTAATTTTTGGCGGTTACACTGTGCAGAAAAATTCAGGGTGCTAGCGACATCCCAAAAAAACCAATTGCACGGTGCAAAAAGCAAGAAATTGCACAGTGCAAAGAAAATTTTTTTTTGCACAGTGCAGTCGCAAAAACCACTCTAACTACTCTGCGAATGCATTAGTAACTAATTCTGACTGAATTTTACTATTTTTGCGATATTTTTTATTCATTTTTTTGATTTTTTAATTTTCATTTTTTTCAATTTTTTATTTTTCAAAAATTTCGAATTTTTCGAAAAGTCTCTCCAAAATTTCCGCAACTTTCAAAAACGCCTTCTTTCCACCTCCATTTGGACCCCAAATTGTCAACGAGAAAAGACAAAAGGTCCCTCTGTTGTGGCGCAAAGACCATTCGTTTCGGGGAGGGCGGTTAGAGACGGACCCAGCGAAATTGCCGTCTTTTCTGCCCCCAGGGAACGGGCCCGAAACTCTCGCTTTCTCTCTCTTTTCCGATAAGGCCAAGCGGCGGCGCCCCCTAAGTCGTCGTCCGATTGCCGGCGCTTCGCCGAGAGAGCGGGCAGAGAGGCGGAAAGTCGGGCAGGGAATAAGGCGCCGAGTGTCGGTCCGGCTTTCCCGAGCGAGGAAAGAGCGACGGAGAGAGAGAGAGAGCGCCGCCAAACCCCCCAAACTGGGCTCCTTTTCTGGCCAAACGCCGGCGTGTCCAAGCCCCCCAGAATTTTCCTCCTTTCGCCGGCGACAAGGCCGCTTTTTTGTCCCTATTGATTTTCGTTTCCTTGCCCCGAAAAAGGCAACGCACCCTGACCCCCCATTTCTCGCTTTCTTCGGCGTTTCGGCCGTTGGGCCGCTCTTCGTCCGGCCTCCCTCTCGTTTTGCGCGCAATGCCGTCCCGTTTTCTGCGTGCAGCTGGTTACTATGACCATGTATTCGCCTTCACTTGCCCCCCTCGACTTTTCTCTGCGCCCCACGAAAAGCGTTGTGTTTCCCTCCGCACTGATGCATTCAGAATACATTTGCGGTGCGTATATAGCGCATGCGGGCGAACGCTATGGCCACATATGGCCGATTTTGTCGTCTGCTGCGCTCTCTTGCCTCAGGCAAAACGTCGCTCTCTATGGCTTTTGTTTCTCGTTTTTTGGGATTTTTGCGCCCTGAGGCGTTGTATGTAGATTTTTGAAATTTTGAAATATGAATTCAACACATGAATGCATATTACGTATTTTACATATCATTTTGCTGTGATTGTAAGCCTAGTGTTTTTGGAATAACCTTTTTTGCACAGTGCACTCAAATTTGGACCTTTTTCTTTGCACGGCCCAGAATTTTCTTGTAGCCGGAGGCACCTTCAATCTAGCCATTCTATATTCAATATCAGATCATTATCTATCGCTGAACAAAGTTCTATAGTTCTGTTGCGATTCCGTCGCCCCAAAAAAGCCTCTCGAAAGTCGGCCCCATTCCGCACATACGCACCGTGCATTCGGCCGCACCACCGCTACGGCGGTGCGGGGGAGAGGGCCTCAACTTCAGCGTCTTCTTCTCCACATCGTCTTCCATCGGCCGCTTCGCTTTTGGGCCGCCGCTTTGCCCCCGAAAACGGCCAAGGAAGAAGAAGATGCAGAAAAGCGGCGGCGGCGAAGACGGACGATGGCGGCGGCCCGCTCTCCCGAAGACGACGCCACGCTGAAGAAGCACACAGAAGCCTTCTCCGCCCTGCACACCACCACTGACTGCCCCACACCACCCCTGCGGCCCCTCCGCTCTTGCCCCCAGTTTTTCGTTCGTTTATATCAAGTCTATCGGAAAATGTTTTTTCACTCAGTAACCGGGCCCCCCACTCGCTTATTTGCCTTCATTATCGATGATTTGCCGACCGGATCCGGCGTCGATCCGTGTTGTTTGGGTCCGCCAAACAACACGCTTCCCGCATGCCGGAGGCGTTTTGCGTCGCTTTGTGGGAATATTTGGAAATCCGACGCTTTTATGTTATCCATGGACATCAGCTGATGCCACCTAGAGCGTTCGCCCGTTTCGCTGCGTGATCGGTATAGTTTCTGCGCGCAAATGTAGTAGTAGATACTACACATACTCCGCTTTCGTCCTACATCGGATATCCGGTATTTTGGTCATCCAAAAATATCGACAATCCGCTTTCGAAAAAAGTGGACTTCTTCGAGCCGCTTTTTCAAAGTTTTTGCGATTTCTTCGGATCCAGAGCGGCCATATGGCCAATACTCATCACAACGACACTTTGCTTCAATAGCCATATTATCCCAACTTAAGCACGTTCAGTTGTCCGCTAGATTTCTTGGAATGCCATCTTAACTTTTACGTCCAAAATCTTAAAAAAGTAGCCCATTTTGTAGCGCCAATATCTTGGTTGAAGAGAATTGTAGATTCCCCAAACTAGCACGTTTCGCAAGCCCATTCACTACGCTACTTTTGCATATTAAACGGGAAGGTCTAGTGTTACCCCGCTTTCGGCCGCTACCCCATTTCTCCCACCTCCATTTGGTTTCCCCGCATTCAGAAACCCCCCCCCCCGCCCGGATCTTCGAATTTCTCCCTTATTATGTCGCATTTCCTTTGCAGACCGTTCAGCCCGCGAAACCCGCAATTATGATGTCCACTAATTACGCACGCCCTGCGGCATTTCGCCGGTGGAATTGCGGCGAATTTCGGGACGGAAATGTTTTCGCGGGGATTTTGTTTTTGTTTCATTCCGAATATGGGGAGGGGATGAGTAATGGCGTGGAATCATCAACATGGTCCTCAAAATTCTAAATTCTTTCCGATTTGTAATTTGCGACAGCTCGAATGATCGCATGCAATTTTTTTTTGATGACTAAAACGATTTTTTTTCGATTTTTTTTGCTGTTTTATAGCTAAAAATGGGATTTTTTGATGACAAAAAAAAAGTTTTCACTGTCACCATTTATAAAGAATTCGTATTTTACCCAAAAAATGCTCTGTTATTTGCATAATATTCAAATTTTTCGCCAAAAATCGACTTTTCCCCCCATTTTGCGCCATCGAAGAGACTCTTTTTATTATATCCCACCCAAAAAAGCGGGCAGTAAATACCACGAAAATGGCCAATGAGAACCCCTCAAGGCTTCATTGAGCATTCTGACACAATAAATAAGCACGCCAGCCCACCGGAAATGCCGGTTGTACCCGCTGTTTACACACGGCGTTCCCCTGCCCTCAATGACGTCATCGTGGGGTGCGAAAAATCAGTGGTCATGGTGGATCCGGATCTTCATAAAATTTTAATCAGATATTGAGGTGTATAGCAGGAAGCCGAAATTCCGCGTATTTTACCTTAATTTAGCCATTTGCATCAGAAAATTTCAAAAAAAAGTCGAAAAAATGGGGTTTTTCGATTTTTTCGCAGGGATTTTTGTTTACCGCCTGGGGCAATATTTCATTTTTCTCTCGTTTTATCTTGTATTATTCGATTACTTGTCTTTTTTGATGGGGGATTTTAAAGGAAATCGAGATTTTTTTTGGGATTTTTTTTGTTCCAGACATTATTGGAGGTATTGGAGGGAGAGGACGTATTTTAAAGATTTCCGCCACTACGTTTTTATCCTTGGGGTATGGTTGATCATTGTGCACCTTTTATATCCTGTAACTTTTTTTGAACCTTCATATTTTAGCCATTTTCCGGAAGCTCTTTGATTTTTGATGATCTAACTTAATATAGCTGCTGTGGCTCTCAGAAAAAAGGTAGTCCAAAAATTCTTTGTGTGTTTGGAAGCTTAAATCATCTAGTTTTAACAGCTACTAGTCACTAAAGAACGTTGGGTACCAGCTACGGGCTACAGCTCGCCCAACTCGGACTGTTTTTGGTGTTTTCACGCGCCCTTAACAATATCCATTTATGCAGAAAAGTCGCGGCGGCGGCGGCGGCGGGGGAACGTCATCTCCGTCTTCTCCTTGTTCATCATCCCCTCTCTTGCGCTGTGGGGCCGTGTTTGGGCCGCGGGCATCGGATGGGGGGAGGGGGGCTTCAATTTGTCTCTTTCTTTCTTTCCGCGGCCTTCCCGCGGCCACGGTGTGCGGGAGTCGAAGAGAGTGGCTGCACAATTTTCTCCGCCATTTTCTTCGTCTTGCCCCAACGCGGTGGTTCGGTCGCGTTCTCCCCCCTCACTCACTCCTCCGCCCCAAAAACGAATTCAAAAGTCGGGCCCAGCGGGCCGCGGCCGGCCGCCGGCCGAACGCACCACCCGATTTCCCAGACGGGATTAGGCCCGGCCGCCGCTCGGGTAATCGACGCCTGGTTTCAGTAATGCGCGAGAATTGAAGGGGGGATAAGCAGTCGAGAAGCGGGGGCCCTCGAGTGCCGAAGCTACTTGCCCAATTTTCGTAATTCCCTTTTTTGGGTCAACTCTTTCTCCGAGCGGTTTTGCACCGGAAGTCCTGTTTTTTCCCAAATTTTTTGGGGTTTCTTGATTCTTCTGGCTACAGAATGGCTTCATGAGAACACCATGAAAGCCCAGATCTGCTTTTACGTATTTTACACTTTAAAAAATCAATTTAATTTTTTTTTCAATTTTTCGAAAAATTTCAGTTTTTTTTCACAAAATAGCCGAAAAAAATGTAAACTGCTTGTATACGGTTCATTGTAAATTAATGTCCACTAAATTCCTTTCCGATTTTTGCCGAAAACACCATTAATTTTACCCCCTTTCCCCACTACCCCCATTTTCCTGACAATTTTCAAAAAATCCCAATTTCGCCTTGAAATTTCCGCGATATTTTGCTGAAATCTTCCCGAGAAAGCCTACATCACTCACTCTTTCCATTTCAGGTAACAAACAACTCACGAAGACCAGCAGTGTCGCGTGGCGACCAATAAACCGGCAGCTTCCCCTCCACTCAAGCTTGGCCACAGCCCCGCGTTCTGGACGTCTTGGCCGGCGCCTCACACATAGAAGACTAGTATTTATGAGACGCTCGGCACACACGCAGAGTCAGTTTTGATCCGAGAGGTGAGGAGATTTGAGATTTTTTGGGAGTTTTTTGGGAAATTTTGCTTTGATGTCTAGTGTAATATAAATTTTTGGCTGCAATAGGAGAGCATTCCAATTTTTGGATATTCTGATTATGTTTTCACAGAAACATAGCCCTTTACGAGGGACTTTCAAAAGGCAATAAGTAAAAAATTAATTTTCTCTGACCGTCTCTCCTCATTTTGCGTACTCTCTCGCTAAAAAAGACTGTTGAATATCTCAGCTAGGGTTTCAAATCTCAAGCTGAAATTTTTAGTGATTGGTACACAGGATATTTACAAACTGTGTAAAAATTTTGAAGAAAATCTAAGAACACCCCTTTCTGCTACTTCCATTTCATTCCAATGTCGAGTATAATATAATTTTCGCCTCGAAGTCAAACTTTCCTGCTCCAACAGCTAACACATGACCGACTAAAGTTCAAAAAGCTCAACTCTGTACGTTTCGGACGTCTCCCTTGCCCTATAAAGTCCTCCCCGAAAACCTGGGATTAAATGCCCGCAGGGCGGATTAGAAACCTTTTAGGGCCGCTGCACTCGCGTAATGCATCCCATTTCGCGGAAACGAATTTAAATTTTTATTTTAAATTAATTATCTTGTTTATATTTTAATTACAATCTCTCAGCAAATGTCATAAACAAGAAGATTATTAACGCGGGATTAGCGCCTTCAGGGCTAATTAATGCGCTCACGTGAAACGTCTGCGTAGCGCCGTGATGCGAACGCCGGCATTTGCGTCGAACTGTTTGTGGATTTGGGTCGGTATCTTGGCACTTGCGACAGTTTTTGGGGGTATTTTGAGGTCGCCGAAAACAGATGAAAGATTTGTAGGCTAAATTACACTAGAAAAAAACCACAAACTTTTGTGGAAAATTCTGGATGGGAAATGGCGGGTTTTCCGAGGATTTTGAGATTTCTGCGCGAAATTAATAAATCTAATGGACTCTAAAGCCTTTTTTATTTATTGCCTGAGGCCTTTTTGCATCAACCTGCTGAGTTTTTTAAATATATTTTATATATTTCTGTCGGGAAAATAATGAGCGGCGATGCGATTTTCGACGCGAAATTATGCTCATTATTTTCCCGACAGAGTGATATATGCACTTTCCCCTCTTACCACAAAAAAGATCACCTGTCCTTATCTAAAATTTAGCCCCCTGGGTGACACTTCTGACCAACTTTTGCCGAGCAACTCGACGCATGACCGAAAACAAAGCAAAAGCCGCTAGCACTTGCGACTAATCCCCTTCTTTGTGTTTCAGGTGCGCCAGGTGAATTGGAAGTGCTCTTGGCGTGGACGAAGAAGAAGCTGGAAACCCGCGAACGAAAGGGCCGTGCAAGTTCGACACTGGTTTGATATCGAATACAATACGGTTGAAGTCGGCGTCGTTGCTCTAGCGAAAAGCCACATTTCTCGTGAGTTTCGAGCGTGATGACTATATCAGTCTGTCGGGAAAATAATGAGCACTCTGTCGCATGGAAAATCGCATCGCCGAGAAAATGAAGTTGCGATAAAATCACATTTCTTTTCACTTCAGCGACACGATTTTCGATGCGACAGAGATCTCATTATTTTCCCGACAGACTGATAGTTTATTTGTCAAAAAACGAGGCACATATTGAGGACCTAGCTTTACCATTCTCCCCATTCCAGACCCGCAACAGCTCGGTCGAGGCCCAGCCAACGGAACGCGCAGCCAGCCGACCCCATCCGGTCCTCGCCACGCGGAATTCGGCGCCCTCGAACCGCGGAACGTCGTCGCCTCAAAAACAAGGAAAAATTTCTAAGCCGATCGGCGGTTTGCGGACCGCTTGTAACACGTCGTCAAAACGCCGCCCATCCTGAACTCGGAAAAGATTGGCTTCTGTTTCGGCAAGATGGGCTGCACCATGAGCCAGGAGGAGCGCGCCGCGCTGGAGCGCTCCAAGATGATCGAAAAGAACCTGAAGGAGGACGGAATCCAGGCCGCCAAAGACATCAAACTCCTGCTGCTCGGTGCCGGAGAGTCCGGCAAGTCAACCATTGTCAAACAGATGAAGTAAGTGGCAGTTTGATTAGCCTAGGATATCCTAAGAATAACTACCGACCTAGAGTGCCTTTAAACCAAAAAAAAAATCCCAATTTTACCCACTCCCTCTTCCAGGATTATCCACGAATCGGGTTTCACCGCCGAAGACTACAAGCAGTACAAGCCGGTGGTGTACAGTAATACGGTCCAGTCGCTGGTCGCCATCCTGCGCGCCATGGGCAACCTGTCGGTGCCGTTCGGGCAGCCGGACCGCGAGGCGGACGCCAAGCTCGTCATGGACGTGGTGGCGCGGATGGAGGACACGGAGCCCTTCAGCGACGACCTCCTCATCGCCATGAAGCGGTTGTGGGCCGACTCCGGCGTGCAGGACTGCTTCAATCGCGCCAACGAGTACCAGCTGAACGACTCGGCCAAATACTTCCTCGACGATCTCGACCGCCTCGGCCAACCCAACTATCAGCCCACCGAACAGGACATTCTCAGGTGAGTGGCGTGCCGGGTGGCTACAGATAGCCAAACCTCTCCAAGCTCGTGGACAGGAGCATGTGGAAAGAAACGGGCCCAAATGCAGCCCGGATGCGATAAAATGCATCCCTTTGCATCCTTCTCTGACCATGCGGTCTTTCGTTAGAGAGGGATGCAAAGGGAGGCATTTTATCGCGTCCGGGATACTTCGCTACATGGACCTGTACAGGATTGTATTTTTTGACCCAAATTCAGCCTGGACGCGATAAAATGCATCGCTTTGCATCCCTCTATGACCGTTACCGTCTTTGGTTAGAGCGGGATGCAAAGGGATGCATTCTATTGCATCCGGAATGCATTTGGAAACATTTCTGGCCACATGAACCTGTCCAGGATTGATTTTTTTTATTTCTTTGCACCTTAGATAGAATGCTTACGTTTTGAGACTTTTCTAACTAGTAACTCATAAAACAGGCTAATAATCTTTGGACGGCGACCCTAACTAAGCAAAGAAGCCAATCTCCTAGCTTCAGCCTACTAAAAAACCTTTTATCCGATCACAAATTTGACTCCCCTAAACTCCCCCTTCTTTCAGGACACGTGTCAAAACGACCGGTATTGTTGAAGTCCATTTCACGTTCAAAAACCTCAACTTCAAGCTGTTCGACGTGGGAGGCCAGCGGTCGGAGCGGAAGAAGTGGATCCACTGCTTCGAGGATGTGACGGCCATCATTTTCTGCGTTGCCATGAGCGAATACGACCAAGTGCTGCACGAGGACGAAACCACGAATCGTATGCACGAGTCGTTGAAGCTGTTCGACTCCATCTGCAACAACAAGTGGTTCACGGAGACGTCGATCATTCTCTTCCTGAACAAGAAGGACTTGTTCGAGGAGAAGATCAAGAAGTCTCCGTTGACTGTCTGCTTCCCCGAGTATAATGGTAAGTAAATTGGTTGGGGTGTTTTGGAATTTGAGAAGGAGGTACCCCTTGTGAAAGGCTTTGAAATTGCCGAAATATAAGATATCTAGCTCTATCAAAAATCTATTTTTTTCACAGCAAAATATGAAAAGCGAAAGCCAATTTTTTGTCTCTCCTCATTTTACGTACTCTCTCGCTCAAAAAGATTGTTGAATATCTCAGCTGGGGAGGCAAATCGCGAGCTGAAATTTTAATTGCTTGGTATATGGGATACTTAGAAACCGTGTGAAAAATTTCAAGAAAATCGAGGAACCCCTCTTTCCGTTACTTCCATTTCATTCTAATGTCTAGTATAATATAATTTTCGCCTCAAAATCAAAGTTTTTCGCCATAACCGATAACATATGACCGATCAAAGTTTAGGCCTATAAATGAAGAAAGTTCCTACCCAAAAATTTGAATAAAATCGGATAATCACACATCATGTAGTACCTAATTAAAAAAAAATGTTCAAAATCCCGTTCAACTCGCTAAACCCGGAATTTTCAGGCCGACAAGACTATCACGAGGCCTCGGCCTACATCCAGGCCCAGTTCGAGGCCAAGAACAAGTCGGCCAAGAAGGAAATTTACTGCCATATGACCTGTGCCACCGACACAACCAACATTCAATTCGTTTTCGACGCCGTGACGGACGTGATTATCGCCAACAACCTGCGCGGTTGTGGTCTGTATTAGAAGCCCCCCGATTGCACTCTTTTCACCCCCGCCCTCTACTCCTCAGTCCTCCCAGCGCGTTCTCAGCGCCCGCAGTTGTGGACAAGTTATACGACGAAAGGTGTCCCGCCGGGCATTGCCCGAAACCCGTTTTTTGAGCATTTGCCTGTGTAATTTAGTCTGTTATTGGTCTAGTCGGGGGCGCCAGCAGCGGCACCGCCCACCCCTTCCCCTCCGCGCCCCTAGTGGTCTAGTTGTCTTTGACGCCAAAACCCCAGCCCGTCAACGTAGCGGCCGTTTTGTCCATTTTTCGGAACATGGTTTCGATTCGCTCCCCATTTTTCTCTTGGAAATCTTGCCCTCAACCGCCTAATTTAGGTCTCGAACGGTAAAAAAAAATTAGGTCGACATTTATGCAAATTTACGTCATATTAAGGTCACTTGTCCCTCCCTCCCTCCCTCTCTCTCTCTGTTTGAAGTCCCGCTTGTCCACATAGCTCCAAGGTTTTAAAAATATTGAACATAGTCATCTAGTCCGAAAAGAATCACAGCTTTAAGAAGTCAGCCTGTATTTTTCTCCTCCCCCTCCCAAAACTGAGAGTATTACTTTTCTTCGTATTCGATTTCCTCTGTTTCTCTCTCTCTCTGCCCTCTCTCTCACCACCAGACGTTCTCTCTTTTCTCTGTTTTCTTTCTCTTCCCTCCCCCCAACACTAAATCCCCGCGTTTCTCGTCGGCTTTTTTTTCTTTTTTAATTATTTTAAATATATTTTATTGTATAACTTCGGATTGTGTTTTTACAAGTAATTAAATTTTAATACTCGAAATTCGTTTCTTTTTCTATCAAAACGGCGTATTTTTAGTTTTACTGCACTGTGCAAGGCCAAAAATTGAGCCCCATTTTTGGATCACCCGGTCGATTTTTTCGGCAAACTTTGGAAGTACTAAGTAGACTATGATCTGATCAACAGCACTAGGCAGCTTTTACATTACAGTAGAGATCAAATTTTCCGCTAGATCAAATTCAATTTTTCGGCCGCACAGTGCGCTTTTCAAGTTTTCCCCGAGTAAAGTGCCGTTTGGAGAGTATTTCCGTGAATTTAACTACTAGATCAGCCGTATTGTTTTTCGAATCTTGTTAAATCTTGCTCCATTCTTTCTTTGTCAGTTTACTTTGTGGATTTTTAATTATTCGGATATTTAGCCATTTTTTTTTGCTTGTAATTTGAAGAAATAAACGTTAAAAATGTCTGAAATCATAAACGAAAAACTTTTAGCATTCTCTACAAGACCTCCATAACATTTGACCATGTTATACGACTAAACATGTCAAAAACATTTTCTGTCGTATAAACTGTCACCCATATAATATTTATAGAAAATTTGCTTACTACAGACGTCAAAAGTCTTTATTCCATCCCAATTAAAAATTTCTTCATGATTGAACCATTTTATACGACGAAACATGTCCGAACATATTTCACCGTATAAAATGTCCCTCGACCAAAAAAGGCTCTCTCTGCCCCTACCTTACAATTCCATCGATCAGATACTAAAAGAACGACAACTTTTACCAAATCCTTTCTAGAAAAAAACACAATTTTATTACAAATTCCAAGGTATTTCGCATAAATAAAAATAAATGAAAAAATTTGCAAGAAAACAAAAAAAATCTGGGAGTAAGAATTGTAATTCGAGAAATATTTGGCGATTTGGAGATACCGGTTTGACAATAGTGTACATATGGAGCAAAAAAGCCGCCTCATTTGTCCTTGGAGGAAAAATTTTGGGCTTATTTGAGGGGAAATGCGTGAGAAGATACGAAATACAAAAAAATAAAGTGAAAAGAGGATAAAAAAATCGACAAAAACAGCAGCCATTACTCTATCAACATTTTCATTTTGGAATTAAACAAAAAAACAAAAAATTCGAAAAAATTTCGAAATTTTGGGTCTCGACACGAAAACCTGAGAATGTCCAAATCTTCAAAATTTCGATGTAAAAATGTTGCCAGAGCAATGGCAAAGTTCGATTAACAAAGCTGAAGTAAATAATGCCGGTGGCAATGTGAAATTTGGACCCGTTTCAACAGCTACAGTATCCCATCTAGACGTCTTCCGAGTTTGCAATTGGGGCTTTTGTGGATGTCGGAGGGGATGGTGAGTCCGTTGGGGGGATTCGACGGACCGCAACAGGTCTGGTGATTCGATTTGAGGGGTAATCATCATTCTGAAAATTAATTTTGGATCAAAAATTCAAGTGCGACATCAATCACCACGGATAACATCAGAAATCTTCCAAAAAATTCTATCAAAATCCTCTCAAATCACAGTAAAATCATTTTCAAGTCTCATCACCTTACCTTTTCCTCAATTATAACTGGTTTTCCGGGGATAATCAGCGGCCTGGACGGGGTAGTTGGGCTCAAATCTCCAAAGTCCGGGCGAATTTTTGGTGGAGGTGAGCCGTTTGAGGTGCCGTCCGTGTAATTATCGCCGTTCATGAGGAGTTTCTCATCAGCTAAAATACGAATCCCATCAATTTTGATCTCAAAAATTCAAATTCCAATTTTCCCGCCAAAATTTTCAAATCTTTGGCATTCTGTTACAGAACGATTTTCTCGCCAAAAAAGGGTAAAATACGATATGTGGTGGCTCAAAGCCGCTTTTGCAATCAATTTTGATGTCAAAAATTCAAATTTCAATTTTCCCGCCAAAATTTTCAAATCCTTGGCATTCTGTTTCATAACGATTTTCTGACCAAAAAAGGGTAAAATACGATATGTGGTGGCCCAAAGCCGCTTTTGCAACCACAAAAATTCTTTTTGAGACCTTTAAATACCCAAAAAAAATCATTTTTTAAATATTCCACTACTCACCTGGTGTATATCCGCTTGTAGTCGTTGTTTTGTAAACATGACGTCTTCCTCGTTTGTAGCAGTAGCCCAGGATCAAAAATAGTACCACCAAGATCAACAAGATCGTCACAATCAAACTGATCAGGGATGTTTTCTCATCGTTAAAGGTCTGACTTGTGCCGTCCGGGTCATAGCTTCCGACCAGGCCCAAACTGGTGCTGTTATCGTTCCAAACCGATGGGTCTCGGATTCCACATGAGTCTCCGAACATGAGGAGTTTCGAGACGTTCGGTGCGATCACTGGTTTGTTGATTATATTGGCCAAAAGTTCGTGTTGATGTTCATCTTCGAGGTTGTATCTGGAGCTGATCATGGTGTCTTCGTCGTAATCAAAGGACATGGATAGGCCTGAAAAGGCAGCAAGAAACGTATTTTACCCAAAAATTGCAATAATCTACAAGCTTTTTACCATTTTTAAAAAATCGAAAAATTTGTAAAACCTCCAAAAAATCCGTCATAATGACATTTTCTCCTCCTCCTCAAAAATCCCCAAAATTCATAAAATTTCCTAATCTCCCTACAACCTACCATTTAGACATCCTCCAAAGCCTTTGTTCGTCGTTGGGACCGGCGTAATTTGAAGAATACTTCCGGCATGAATCGGGATTCTGGGAATTCGAACCTCTCGTTTATCGCCGTCCAGGCGGATCGTCAGGGTTCGCTCGACTCTAGAGGCCGACATGGTGGGATTTCGCTCGATGCTGACCAAATGCAGACGTTCATCGCGGTGTTTCACCGAAAATTCTTCGCGGATTCCGCCAATTTCGACGACAACGCGACGACCGTAGTCCGCGACGAGGATCTGGATCCTGAAAATTGAATATAAGACCATAAAAACTAAAAATCAGAAAAGCATGGCCATTTTATACGATGAAACATGTCCAAAACCTATTTAATCGTATAAGACGTCACTGTCCAATTATTGAAAAATTTACATTTCAATATCATATTAATCAGTTTACAGACAACTTTCTGAAGTTTCACACAACTCTGACCATTTTATACGATGAAATATGTCCGAATCATATTTCATCGTATAACATGTCGCACTTCCAAAACATCAAAAAGAATTAATCCACCACTCAACCTAGTCACTAAAGAAAAATATTAGCAATTCTTCGCCCAAGCCGGCATTTTATACGATGAAAAATTCTCCATCGTATAAAATGTCACTTTCCCAAAATCCGTCCAGACCCCAAATCCTTACTCTCCAAAGCTGATGATAGGTGCCAGATCACTCTCCGTCTCCGGGAATCTCAATAATCCCCAGATTTTATCGACAAAACTCTGCTTCACAAATCCGAGGCTCTGTTCGATGGTCAACGCTTCGGAATCCGTAAGCTTCAAGGCCGTGGGTTTGTATTTGTCCTTCTCCTGCTGAAGGCAGGATCCGTCCATCTGGGAGCGGACTGCGAAATCCTTGGCACAATCGCAAACCGGGGTTTTCGGCTGGAAGGGCGAGACGGCGCGGCATGGTGCACCACGGCAAAGATCTTCGAGTTCAGTGCAGTCGAGGCATCCTTGCTGAAAATTTGATGATATACAGCCAACTTTTAATTTTTTTTCGGCCTCAGGGCATCAAATTTTCTCAAAGTATTTTTGACGAAAATTTATGGATATTTTCTAGTTCAAAAAAGCCTACAAAATTTTCCTTTTTTTCCAACTTTTTTAAGATCGGCGTATTTTACAAAAACTCACTTTCTTTAGTCTCTAAACATACTTTAGGTTACTTTAATGCAATATAAAGTTGAAATTCCTATTTACCACTCCTAGAGAAATAAAAATTTTTACTAAAAAATTTTTCAAAAATTTATGGATATTTTCCATTTCAAAAAAGCCTACAAAAAACCCACAAATTTTCATATTTTTTCTACTTCTCAGAATCGACAGTAAATCAAATTTCAACCCTTTAAAATACCTCCAACACCATCAAATGCTTCATCTACACCTTCTAAAATCCAACCCGCGTCTTTTCTTACCTCAATAGCAAAGACTGGTCGTTCCGAATCCACCAAAATGGCTTCATTTTGTTCTCGGAGCACCTTCTCCATGTCCAAAATCTCTCCGCCGACTCTGATCTCCGCAATGCATCCCTTCAATGATGGGGGTTTTTCCAGGGTGTTCTCGAAGAATTTGTTTTTGAAATCGTCCTTGACTCTGGCCGTTCCTCTGGCCTTTTTGTAGTATGATCCACCAATGAAAAGAACGTCATTCACCAATTGGTTCATGTTATAGATATCGTTCAGGCTGAACGCCTTCTCGTTCGGGGACAATTTGCAGATCTGTTCGTCGACCGTCAAGTACTGATAATTCTTTTGGTTATAAAACAGGGAAACGCGGATCCACTCGTTTCTACCGTAACCGCCGGAACGCTTGATGGAGCAGGCTCGGCACACAAACTGCTGATTCGCTTCGATCAGGCAGGAAACTGCGGTCATTGTGTCTCTTTCGTAGTAGACTTGGTAGCGTTGTTTCGAGGACGAGGAGCCCAGCTCTTTGTGTTGGCCAAGGAGCACAAGGCCAAGGTCCTGAAAATTTTTAAATTGATGAAAAAAGTCTATTTTCTTCATTTACATTTCATATTCCATCAAAAACGAGCAAATTTGGACTTTTCAGGTTTTCGTGGTGGGACCCCAAATTGTCATTTTCATGGCTCAAACGTTGCGAAATTAGCCACAGGCATTCAAAAACTTTGGAAAGCTCATATACTATCGAATTCCCCTTCTTTCCGCCCCATTTCAATTATTTTCAATCTTTCGCTGCGAGACCCAAACCGAATTATCCAAACTCTCACAAACCCAAACCTAACCTCTACCACACCCTCAAAACGATCCAAAAAATCATTCTCACTCCCTCACTCCTTACCGAATCACTTTTGAAGACCACCGAGACGGTTTGTGGTCCTCTGAACTGTGGGTAGTAGAAGAAAGCCAGATGCGTTGAGTTCCGATTCAGTGTGTACGCCTTCCTCGAATCTGGTGGGCTACACTTGGCAATTGAGCGGTTCAGTGCGGGCATTAACGCCGAGTTCGGGGCCTTGCACTGGCAGTAGCTGGCTTCGTATTTGGGGCAGATTTTGCGAAGAATATGCTGGGTCCGATAAACCTGGAGGCTGATCGAGCCGTCGCATTCCCAGGCGCCTCCGTTGAAATTGATCCCGGTCACAGAGCCGTTGAGGACAATGTCCATCGAATCGATTTTGTTGGCTCTGCCGCGACTGGCCAAAGAAATGCCCGTATTTTGGCGCCCATCGATGAAAAGGACCAGGTTTCGGACGTCAACGGCTGCGGTGTGCCAGTGTCCGTCCGAGAGGAGCTTCATCGGACTGACGTATTGACTGACGGAGATTAGGTAACCTAAAAATTGACAGAATTAGAAAAAAAAACGAAAAAAATACAAAAAAAATTCATCGTATAAGATGTCACCTTAAAATTTTTAAACGCTCAAAATAATACCCTCCTTCCAAAACTATTCGATTTTTTAATCAGGAACCATTTTATACGTTCAAAATTTTTCATCGTATAAAATGTCGCCTTCGTTAAAAACTGTGATTTTTTCGTCGAGATTGTTTTACAATGCTCCTGTAAGACCTCGATACATACTATTTATTCCAATTCACCAACTTTCAAACCGTTAATTCAAAAAACTTTCATCGTATAAAATGTCGCTTTCGTTCAATAATGTGATTTTTACGTCGAGATTATTTTACAAGACTCTTCTGCGACCTCCATACATTCTATTTACTCCAATTCACCTATTTTGAAACCGTTAATTCAAAAAAAAACTTTCATCGTATAAAATGTCCCTTTCGCTCAAAATCACCCATTTTTCTCCAAATTTCTCCCAATCTCACGATAAACCCAAACTCTCCTCACCTTCAATAATATCCACACGAACCGGGCCATCTCCTCCCCTCAGGGTCAAGAACGGCGTGGATGGGATATCCGTTCGGAACGAAAAGGAAACCCAATGATGATCGTCGGTGATGTCGATTCCGATTCGGTCGGACCTCGAATTCAGTTCGAACAAGCATTTCGCGTTCGGAACCACCGATTGGCGACATCTGAGGGCCGTGGTTTTCAGCTCAATGCTCATATTTCCCATGTTTTCCGGTGGGAAAATGTGTAAAACTCCGGCGTACTCGTTCTCCAAGACGAAGACCTCTTCGACAGCTGCAAGAGTACTACTTTTTGGGGCTTTTACTTACTAGTTTTGCTGGAATTGAAATGGAATGTCCGCGATTTTCCACGAATCGATTCGACGGTGAATTCGATCCTAAAACAATATAAATTTGTGTCAAATCTTTTAAATCTTGATAGCTAAGATGTTCCAAACTGTAGTAAAATGATTATTCTTACATTCTATCCGATGCAAGATCAGGAATCCAGCTGACGGAGAGCTCTTGGAAGCAAGTATCGGCTTCGGCCATAGTCCATCGAAGAAAGGCCCAACTCTTGATCCTAAAATGCAAAATTTATATTTAAACCATCCAGAAGCATTTAAAATTACTCTATTTACAAAATCCACTTTATTTCTGGTCATTTCAGCAGTCTAGAACACAATGCCAAAGTTGGCGGGAAAATTAAAATTTGAATTTTTATTGTCAAAAATTGTCAAAGATGGCCTACAGATATAATAAACTCATTTACTATAACATCTGGTTTGTTTTACCCACCTAGAACACAATGCCAAACTTCGCGGGAAACCAAAAATTCAAATGTTTTCTTTATAAATCACTCCAAAACTTTGCCAGATCTATTTTTGCCATTTTCTGATTGCGCAATTCGTTATAATCCTCTTATTTTACACTTTTTGTAAACTAATCGCTTATTTGTTTATGCACGCTTATCGCCATTATTTTGATCCGTTATTTTATTTGATCTTCGGATTTCGTTTTTCGGGCCCGCACAAAGGGAAGAGCGATCCAATAAAATGCCTATGATCCGGTTTTATGATCCTTATAAGGAGTGCGGAGGGGATAAAAACAAAAAAGAAAGAAATAATCGAAATCGCAAATTCTCAAGGACATCGGGGAAAAATGCGAATTTCCGAAAGCGAAATGCAAAAACAAACACTCTAAGGCTTTGCATTGTTCCTGACATCAGTTTTACACTGTAAATTTCAAGTTTGTTGACTGAGAGAAACAGTTGACTCAGTTGATCAACTGTTACCTTGAGGTTGTAAACACGGCCTGAAGCATATAGGGGGTCGACAATTAGCTCAACTATATTAATTATGCCCATTTTATTCCCCATTCCACCTATAGATTGACTAGGAGAACACTTGAGCTACTCTGCATATTACAGTAGAGTAGATTACAATATCCATTTTTCAATCTTTGTTTGATCCTCCAAGATTGTATATAACTCTCCCATTGGAGCCAATATACTATTTTAAATAAGTCACACCCATTTCAAGGCAAAACCAAACCAATCTCATTCATAATATAACACTTGACCCAAATGTGTCAAGTCTTCCCCTCACTATATTTCCTTCTAAACTTACTGATATCCAACAGTTTTTGGCTCCGAATCCAACCGAGTCCATCGTTCCAGGGCGTTTCTGACCGAAAGTCCGACCGGCAGCAGGGATTCGGGATCACTCGGCATCTCACATTCCACATTGTAAACCTCTTTGCCAGCCAATAACGGGAGAACCTTGGTGCCGGTTTGACCGCTCAGGAAGTGATCTCGACATGATTGGCGGGGTTCTGAAATTTGCTTGTTGTAATTTTGAGATTTTTTAAGTTATTTTTGAATATAAATTTTCCCGCCATTTTTGGCATTCTGTTTCAATACAATATTTTGATGGCAAAGTCAATCCAATCGCTCAAAAAATGAACTACATCTACTGATTTTAATTTCTACTTAGTTTGATGGCTATTTCTGACCGAATTCGCCCCTAATTTCTTAAAACATCTGATGACCTTGGATGGGAAAACAAAGCGAATTAGATTTGAGAGGATAAATGGTCGGATCTCGGCGGGCTTGTGTTTGTTTTGGATGAATTAGAAAGAAGGGTCCTTCAATTCGGGAAATTTGTCTCAATTTTAATGGGACTTTATAAATTTGGACAGAAAATCCCCCCAAAATCGTATTTTACAATGATAAAAACCATATTTTTGAATCATAATCAGGCGAATGATCAAACTCCCATCAAAATTTTCGCATTTTTAAACAAAAAATTATATTGTAGTAGGTGAAATTATATTATACTAGCCAAACCCGCTCATTTTCTAACTTCAAACTCTCCGAAATTAAGGTTACAGTACCCCATTATGTCCCCTCTTTCATTGTTCCTCAAAACTTCTCCCGATTCAAGGCCGAATCTCTCGGATTTCGGGGCCGTTTATCTCCATCAGCTGACGGATTTACGATCCCAACTTTTGTGGCCCTAAATGGGCGCGCAATTCAATTTGGGGCCAATTGTTTTTAGAAACACAAACGAAACATTTTTAGGGCTCAGCTGGATGCGCGAAAAAAGATGCAACAGATGCGCCAAAGAAGGGAAGAATAACATGCTATTAAACGGGCTTTTCGCGCGGATTAATCGACATGTTCATGTACCGTAATGGCCGATAATTGAGCGTGTGGGGTCAAGGGAGGTCCGAACTTTCTTTGGCCAGGATTTGGAGCTTCGGAAGGGTCAAAATTGAACTTTTTTTGGAGATTTGGGCAATAATTTAGGTGTTGCATCAGAAAATCTCAAATTTCAGAATTTTTGTCGGTTAAAAACCACAGTCACAGCAAGAAAACAGTCCTCAACACTTTACTATTGCAATTTCACAACCTAATCTCTCAAGAAAACATCAAATTTCTTCAATTTTCGACGTCAAACATCAAAAATCAGAGGATTTTCTCTGACCCTTGAAATAATATATTTTAATGGCCTAAATTAACTAAAAACACAAAAAATCGAAAAAACACAACACTGTCTCACTTACCGACTGGACGAGGCGACTGCGCGTGCAATTGGAGTGCGAAAAGAAGGCCGATTATTGGCCAGAGCATACCTAAAACAAGATCAGGTAAAACTTGATAAAAATAAAGATGTAACATCGCGCAAAAGTTCAGAAAAGGTAAAATACGCCGTGTTTAGACTTCCGAAAATAATTGCGAGAAATAAAAAATAAGGTAACATCGGAATTTGACACATTTCCCAAAGGCCCCATGGATAATATAAAAAAGTTTCCTAAAGAAGTCAAAATCGATTTTAATGACTAGTACAGGTTCTAATATTGTGAAACAGGCTTTCTAAGCCCAGTATAGGTTATTTAAAGCATCTCGGAAAAGGAAAACACTAAAAAATCAGCTAAATTTTGATATTAAAAACAGTTCTGCCGCAAAAAAACTGATAAGAAATGCTGGAACACACGAACAGATAGCCAAAACTGATCATAAACAACAAGGTTTCTGCAGGATTTCTTTCAAAATTTTGCAAAAACAACATAAATTTGGAAATTCCACTTCTCAAGCTGCGCCCTGGCTTTGGTCCAAATTATTTGCCGAGTTATCCGCAAAATGCAAAACATTGTCCAAATGACTCAAAAAACGAAATGAAAGGAATTCCAAGGTCGAATACCGAAATTTTCGTCAAATAGCGTGCTTAATAAGGCGAGAGATTTGAGGGATTAGCGAAAAAATCCCGACTCAAATGACCTCAGGGCGCGATTTCCGAATTTTGATTGTTTCGGCTAATCGACTCTGACAGTCGGTGCAAATTTCAAACACTATCCGATGTTTGGAGAGGCATTCTCTTTGCTTTTGGACCGTATGTTACACTAGACCTAAAGTAATATCGGAAAATTCAAAGAAATTGCCTTAGGACATATGGTATTTGAAGAGTACAGTAAGAAAGATTTTTCTACCATAAGAAAAATTTTTTACCGACCATTGCGGCGCTAAAAATTCAATTCTTATATTTAAAATCTCCACACCGTGCGATCCGAAACTTTCGCACCGTGCAGCTCAATTTTTTCAAATTCCCATGCCCTCAGGGTCTCATTGCACATCTGACGCATCCCAATGCACACGCTCAAACTTTGAGACGCGATAAATCTTGGCCGCAAATGGGTTTTCTTCGGGTTTCAAATTTGGGGCCGCACGGTGCATGCCCGTCTTGAAGTGGGTCGTATTCAAATTTCCGGATGGCCAGAGTTTTGATGGCGTTTGAGTGGGGGGCCGTCGTGGAGTGGGTAAAAGGTTACGCACCCACGGGAATCGGGTTTTGCGACAGTTATCATGGGGACAAATCGGCGCACTGTGCAATGATTTTTGACATTTGAATTGGCCGTCGCGAGGCGTCGCGAATCGAAAATTTTTGATTGTAGTGCATCCATTAGGTCTCTACGGCATATATGATGACCTATTTTTTGCTGGAAAAACTTTTGCCGCCTTTGAAAATTAAAAAAAAAATATTGCACTGTGCAGTATTTTTTTATCGTCAAATTTCTGACGTCGCTGAAGCAGTAGCAACAGATTTTTGATATTAATTTGTCGCTTATGGTCCAACAGTTGCAATAAAATCCAAATTTTTTCTTGCCATCCCCCTTCCTCCCTCAGGCAATAAAAAATGTATTCCCCGCACGGTGCAGTCCATAAAAAACGTCGCACTGTGCATAAAACCCTGCAAAATGTCTCAAAAATAGCCCGCTGGAGGATGTGCGATGCAAAAAACTTGTCGCGTGCCGGAGGGCATTTAAGACCGCTCAGCTTTTAACGAGTGGACATAAGGTGCGATCGCGACCTTAAGTAGGGAAACTTTGTGTGAAAACAAATCCCGAAACACTCGACCCGTCCTCCTCCTCCACCCCTCGAGTAATTAATGAGACATTTGAAATTCGGAAAAATGTGTGCGCGAAAAACGAAAAGAGCCGCCGGCAATTTGCACTTCCCTCTTAGCGCCTGAGGGCGGCCGGAAGATTTACGCGGATATTTGGGGACGGTAAATATTTGATGATGATGGATGAGGAGGGTCGGGAGTGTTGAAACACGCAGAGAATGATAGTCTTGTTGAAAAAACTTAATTTTTGAGAAAAAAAAATTTAGAGATTTTTCGAAAAATTATTGAATTTTTTGTCTGGAAATGCATCCTCAAGGCTAGAAATTGCCTCAGATTTCCTAAAAAATTGAAAGTTTCCCAAAAAAAATCCAAAAAACATGGTTTCAGCCGATCTTATCCATCTGATGTCTACTACAATATAATTTGATAGCCAGACCCTCCCCAAAACCGCAAAACGCAACAAATCCCCGCTTAATCAAACAAATGCACCCCACCCGCCAATTGCTCGTGCGCAAATTGGCCTATCTTTGGCAAAAGAAATGAAAATCTCGCTTGGCTCCGCCCACTTTTAATGGCCATTGAAAAGAATTGGAATTGCACTGTGCAAAGGAAAAATAAAGTTAATGCACAGTGCGGTGGGTGAGAAAGGGTGATTGCACTGTGCAAAATAAGTTTTGGATTTTGCACCGTGCGATTTTTTGGAGTCGCACCGTGCGAAAAAATGGAATTTGAAATTGCACAGTGCAGAATGAAGGGAGTTGGAAATTGCACTGTGCAAAGGAATATGAAGGGAGTGCACTGTGCGATGGGTGAAAAAGGGTGATTGCACTGTGCAAAGTAAGTTTTGGATTTTGCACCGTGCGATTTTTAAGAGCCGCACCGTGCGAAAAACAAGTTTTGAAGTTGCACAGGGCAGAAAGGAGGGTAATTGGAAATTGCACTGTGCAAAATAAAGCTTTGAATTTTGCACTGTGCATTTTGTGGACCGCACCGTGCAAAATCAAATTTTTAAAAACTGCACAGTGCAGAATGGCGGAAATTAGAAATTGCACGGTGCGAAAAGAAAAATATTTTTCCGCACCGTGCGAAATCAACTTTTTTCAAAATTTCCCCTTAAAACTAGGGAAATCGAAGTAATCCCTTTAGGGAATATTCGTCGAAGAACAATGGATCCTTCGACAAAAAAAGTGCCATCAAATGACCTTCTCTTATGCCGTCGCGGACTCTTGAAAACTCAAAAAACCGATGATTTGCAAACAAAATCCCATACGAAGGCCATATGCACTGTGCAGGCGTTCGATTGCATTTTTCAATTTTTAATTTTCCTAATTTTGATTTTTAACAAGCTAAAAATGAGATTTTTTGTTTTTCGCACCGTGCAGACACTTTTTTAGGGCAAAAAGCAATCCGCACAGTGCAAAAAACTTTCTTTGCTCCAAGAAAATTTTTTGCACTGTGCAATCACCCCGGTTTCTTTTCAAGAATTCCGATCGCACGGTGCAATCAGCTTCCGCGCGACTTCAAAAGCCACCGCACTGTGCGGCCGAACAATCGCAATCTGTTCGTCGTGAATGGGCGATGAGAGCCCGAATCGGATGCGACATGAGACGCGCGACAAAGAGCCGCAGCGATTTCCGACTCTCATCACCGGAAATGTCGATTGCGACAAGTGCGAGTGAGCGCACTGTGCAGTGGCGACAATCGAAAAGTGGAGGCCTGCACTGTGCGGAAAATTTTGAATTGTGGATTGCACTGTGCAGAAGGAAAATTTTGAAAGATTCTGCGACATTGCATTGGGATTGCGGGGTGATTTGCACTGTGCAAAATTTTTCAAACCCTTTTTTTGAAAGATTGCACAGTGCGGTGACAAAACTTTATTTTTGCACGGTGCAAACCAAAATTTTCAGAGAAATCGATTGCACAGTGCGGGAAAGGGACTTAAAAATTTGCACGGTGCAGTCGAAAAATCGTCAGTTTCCCATTGCACTGTGCAAAAATTTTTTTTTTTTCTAAATTGCACGGTGCGATGAAAAAACTTTATTTTTGCACAGTGCAAAACAAAGTTTTGCGAGAAATCGATTGCACAGTGCGAGAAAAGACCTGAAAATTTGCACAGTGCAGCCGTAAAGGCCCTCAATTTCCCATTGCACGGTGCGAAAAATCAAAAAATCTACAGAGCGTCGGAAATCCCGCTAATTCCCATTTCTCATGCGATTCTTCAAGGTGTTGAAGGGCGAAAAAACAACAGAAAATCCCATTTGTTGTGACACCATTTTCGCAACGGTCCGAAACAAGGCCGCCGCTAATTAAGCCCGCGGTTTTTTAATGAAAACAGGGGGAAAATGGGGGAAAATCTCGGAAATTTTGAGGTGGAAATTTGATTGTGAGACTACCTTCTGAAGGTGATGAAATTTTAAAAGCCCTGAGGGTGTCTATGGCCGAGAATTTTGCCAAAAATTAGTAACGTTTTAACAAAACCACCAAAATTTGGGGAAAATGATGACTCGGAAATATTAAAAGTCTCATAACTCAGATGTCTCTGCATAATGCGACTTCAAAACTTCAGTGATACGTTAAGATAGATTAGTTGTCATGCTGACAAGGTCTTATAAAATTCTGTGCACTTTTGTGGCCGTTATGGCCAAAATATTACTTTATCCACATTGACCAAAGAAATCAAAATTTCAATAAAAATCATGATGTTATATGGCTATGTAAGGCTTCCCAAACTCGTATCAATGCTTGATTTATCATAAATGGTGCAGTAGCCCATCAGTTTAATACTTTATTTGCCGAAAATATCCAAAATCCCAAAGATTTGGCAAAAGTTGCCTCAAATATCCAAAGATTGTAACTTTTTCTAATTTCAACAATGTAAAATTACAGCTACATCCTCTTCAAGCCTCAAATTTACTACCTCTATCAATTGCCAGACAGTAAACTCTAACTTTCCCAAGAAAATCACCAAAAATCATCAAAAATCCCCCCAAAACCTCTAAAATCACTCCAAAATCCCCTAGAAATCTCCGATTTACCGGGGTTCTTACTCCATTACCATGTGTACGACAAATCTTCGACTTAATCCAGTCGCTAATGGCCGAATCTTCCGTCCGGAACACCTGGCGCAGCCTCTTTGCAACGGTCTTTTGTAAGAAATTCCCCGATCCGGAAAGGGCTCGAAAACACCCCTTTAAATGGCTGGTCATTTCCGATATCAGATAATTTAGGACCCTGTGACATGCGGTTTCATAAACCGCTAAGACTTTTATTACCGACCCTCTGGCGACTTCATAAATTTAAGTCCAAAATCCGGGATTTTCGCGGATTTTCGCTGCCAAAAAACAATTAAAATTGCCGTACTAGTCGCGACATAAAGTCCTGACACATTTTGCACCGTGCGAAAGTTCGGGGTTTGGACGTCGCACCGTGCATTCTTCTTTCATTTCATCCGCACTGTGCATCTTTTCGCATTTGTCGCCGCGATTTCCCCTTTTTGCGCTAGCGACGTGCACTTTCGCGCGCGACAAACCCGAATTTGGGGGCGCGACGTCCAAATCCCGAACTTTCGCACGGTGCAAAATGTGTCAGGACTTTATGGCGCGACTAGTATTACGAGGGCCAAATCTCTCGGGTTTAGTTGCGCGGTAATCCGAGTAATTACGGGCTTCGGTTTGCGCGTCGTCTTCCATCTTTGTCGCAACGGAAATGCGACAAAAATGGGGGCGAAAGGTGAGGGCAAACAAAGAAAGTGCGGGAAGAAGGCAGCGATTGCGCAAGTGGAGCCGGAAGAGTCGCGTAATGTGGATGGCTCATTACATGCGTTGTCCGGAACGAAGCCAGGCATTTATGGAGACGAGTCAAGTGCGCGAAAAGTCAAGATTTGCACAATTATGAGTATTGTACTTGGAGGGATGATGACTAATGGCCGGAAATGGCTATTTTTGGAAGGCTAAGGCTACGGCGAGTCTTGAGGAGGGCTAGATGGAAAGTTTAGACTCTGTTATAAGTTGTAAAGTCAAAAAAAGTGGAATTAATTGGGAATTGGACGATCATTTATATTGCACTTGGAAGTGATGACTATGTCAAGAAATGGCATTTTTAGATGAAACAAAAGGGTTTTGGAGGCCATGTTGTGCGGAATAGAAAAGCTATGGTATTTTACAAACGAAGAATGTCAAAAAAATCGATGTAAAACATAAGCAGGGCAAGGATTTATATTATACTTGATATTGACCGGTAATGGGGGAAAAATGGAAATCGTGATAACTTGATGGCAAGTGTATGATTCAAAAACTCTTCATAATAAATGTATAGGCCATTTACAACATCTCAAGTCGTTAAAATAAAGATCCGTCAAGATTTTCACTAATTTTTATATTATACTTGGTTTAGCAGCTAATGTTTAAAAAATTAGGAATAAAGGGTTCTAATGACCATTTTATGGTATAAGCAGATGGATAAACATGTTATTTGCTATATGCTACAATAATAAATGGCTTTCTGGTATGTGGGTGTGATAACTTGGCTAATTTTTATATTATACTTGATATGATGACTAATGAAAAAAAACATGACTTTAGTTCTTCTAATGGCTTAAAAAATGTCTATCCTGTTTCTCAAGGAAATTTTACATCACTCTCTACTTGAAAAAGCCCTTGGCCACACAGAAAATATAAAATTTGACCAATTTTTATATTACACTTGACCATTACCAAACGGAACCCGTTAAACCCTTGATTATTTTTATGCACAAGATTACTCATCCAACCCAGACAACTTTCAGCCAATTTGCATCACCAGCCCCCCATGAAAACGCAGGTAATTCCTCCGATTTGGCCGAAATGACTCAAGAATCGGTAGAAATGGGAGAAAAATCGCCACAACCCGCATGAATCACATATTCAAGGCAAAAACTTGACGGGCAAATACGTTGGAAGGCGTGTTCATGTCAAAACATGGGCGAAACTTTATGAAAACCCATAAAAATCGAGGAAAAATAGACAAAATAGGCCGGTTGCACGGTGCGGACGAGATTTTAGGCTAAAAGTTGGGTTGCACCGTGCGAAAATTAAAAAAATTGGTTTTGCACGGTGCAGTCGAGATTTTAGGCTAAAAATGGGCTTGCACAGTGCGAAAATGTGGAAAATTGGTTTTGCACAGTGCGGACGAGATTTTAGGCTGAAAATGGGCTTGCACAGTGCGGAAATTTGGAAAATTGTTTTTGCACGGTGCGAACCGGATTTTAGGCTAAAAATTGGGTTGCACGGTGCGAAAATTTGGAAAATTGTTTTTGCACAGTGCGGACGAGATTTTAGGCTAAAAACTAGCTTGCACTGTGCGAAAATTTGAAAAATTGTTTTTGCACAGTGCAGTCGAGATTTTAGGCTAAAAATGGGCTTGCACAGTGCGGAAATTTGAAAAATTGTTTTTGCACGGTGCGGACGAGATTTTAGGCTAAAAACTAGCTTGCACTGTGCGAAAATTTGAAAAATTGTTTTTGCACAGTGCCATGAGATTTCTTTAAAGGAAAAATTTGCGATAGCAAAAAAAATTTTTTTGGCGATTTTTTGATGAAAATTTGGGACAAATTAAAAAAAATATTTTTGTAAATATCAAAAAATTTTTTTTGCAAATTGAATTTTTGGTAAAAATTTTGCAAAACCCCGCAAAATCCCCTCCGGCTGTTTGCGGATCGACTCCTGAAGCCGCACTGACGCAATGCAAATATTGCCACACCCAATTCAAAAAAAAAGTTTTTTTCGATTCAAAGGTGCGAAGGCCCATAAAATTTGGAAAAGTTTTCGGGAGATTGCACCGTGCGATCGGGGGGATTTTATTAAGGCGAGCGTTCTTTTTTGAAGGCCAACGTTTTTTTGCACAGTGCGAAAAAAATTTGGCTTTTAAATTTGAATGCACAGTGCAAGAAGTTGGAAAAAATTGCACTGTGCAGAGAACAAAGAGACACGAAAGTTTGCACTGTGCAATCAAAAAAATCCGCACAGTGCAATGACAAAAATTGCACCGTGCAAAAATCAAAATTCTCATCGCACAGTGCAAAACAAACCCCTCAAAGCCAAAAGAAAAACAAAATCCATTCCGATTGCACAGTGCATTCAGCCCGAAAAAACGCACGGTGCGATCAAAGCCATCGCGGTTGGCAAATCGAATCAAAACAGTGCGAAAACACTGGGGAGACACTGACCGCAATGGGATCGCCGGGCGACACAAATTGGCGACACGGAAAGAAATGAGTGCAATTGAGCGACAAAAATCGGAAAAGGGCAAATCAAGCGACAAAAAGATGGGATGCGGAGATTGCACGGTGCGACGGGGGATTTGGGCCGGCCGCAGCGTGCGACGCCAATCTTTTGAAAAGAAGGGAATGCACAGTGCAAAAAAAGTAAAAAATTGCACTGTGCAGAAAAAAAAAATAAAATTGCACGGTGCAGATTGGCGATTTGCGATAAAAAAAAATTTGCACAGTGCAGCCGACTTTCCGAAAATCGCACAGTGCGACCATTTTTTCCCGCAAAATCCGCGCGATTTCTCGCCAAACTTGGAAAAGCGTCAAAATTCCCACGCACGGTGCGGTCCCTCTTCCCGAATGATTGCACCCCAAACGCGAACTTTTTTTTTTGACGCCCAATCCGATCTGACACTTGTGCGAGGAACAGCAATTCTTTTTTCTTTTTGCCCTTTTGACTCATGAGCCGGAAAATGAGTCGCACGGTGCGGTGTGTTTGGCATGCAAATTGGTCGGGGCGATTGCAACAAAGGAGCGCACGGTGCGCTCAAAAGACGAGAGCGACAATCGGCTTCTTGTGATCGTGGGAGTTTTGGGCGGGAGTGCACTGTGCGGGGAAATGAATGGAAAGTGGTTGAGTGCACCGTGCAGTGTGAAGGGCAAGCGATTTTCCGCACCGTGCAATGAGTTTTGCGGCTTATCGCATTTTGCGAGAAGAATCTGCACAGTGCAGTGGAAGGTCGGCCGCACCGTGCAATCCAAGCTTTTAATCGCACAGTGCAATCAACTTTCCGCACAGTGCATCGTTTTTTCAGCTCACTGTACAGTGCAAAATAGAATTCGACCCGCACAGTGCAATAGAGTTTCCGCACCGTGCAATAACGTTTGAGCCAATTGCACAGTGCAATAAAGTTTGCAAACCGCACAGTGCAATCATTTTTTCAACTCACTGCACAGTGGAAAATTAGAATTCGACCCGCACAGTGCAAAAGATTTCCCGCACCGTGCAATAACCTTCCCACAAGCCGCACTGTGCAATCAAATCTTCAAACCGCACAGTGCAAGCCCACCTCTCTCCCATAATTATTCGCACGGTGCACTCTCCCCTTTTTTGTTGCGATTCAAATTGAAATTTGTCGCCGATTCAAAGAGCTCTCAAAAATTGAATGCGGCGACACTTCTTTCGCCAATTTGTGCGGTCCGTAAATCATCGCTGGGGCCAAAAGAAATGGCCAAAGAGAGAGATGTTTTTGATTCGTTTTGCGACAAAATGCCTCTTCAATTGGCCGATCCGATGTCAAAGGGCGACAAAGATGGAGAAAGCGACAGGGAAAGGAGAAAACAAAGAAATCAATGGGGTTTTGATGACTTTTTGGGGTGAATTGAGATTTTTCCAAATTTTTTGGGAAAAGTAAGATAAAATACGGCAAAGAAATTTTACTCTGCAATAAAAAAAAATTTTTATATTCATGGAATTTTTGAAATTTTTGGGGAAAATGCGACAAGATTTTTTTTAAAACTTTTTTGAAGTAAAATAGGGTTAAATACGACCAAAAGAACAGTGCGCCGATAAAAAATTGATTTTTTCCGACGACTAGCCCGTTCGAAAACTCGCCGGACTGATTTCGGCGACATGCACTGTGCGAGAACAAACGTTCACTTTGCACTGTGCAATTTCTGGTTTTTGCACCGTGCGGCTTTTTTCGGCTGTCGCTCGCACCCCGACTCTTTCTGCACAGTGCAATCGCCAAAAATCACTCCAGTGACTTTCCGCAAGGTGGATGGGAGTTTGTCGCGGCCCGCACGGTGCACAAAAACCCCCGATTTTTGCACCGTGCATTCATCATGTTTTTGTTTTGCACCGTGCGGCTTTTTTGGGCTGTCGCTCGCACCCCGACTTTTTCTGCACAGTGGAATCGCCAAAAATCACTCCAGTGACTTTGTGAATGGACAAAATTTGCCAAAAAAATCCAAAAATCAAAAAAAAATATAAAATTTTTGTCGAAAATTTATTTTAAAATTGTAAAATACGCCAGGAGGAATCATGTATTTTTTCGATTTTTTAAAACTCAAAAAATAGTTCAAATCGAAAAAAAAAATAAAAAAAAAATTTTGACAATGACTTCGAAGACCTTGAGGAAAGCGTGGACTACAAAAAATCGCCGCCAACGCACTCGGGATTCGACCTCAACCGATGAAATCACCCCATTCGGACAACAGATCCTATTTTCAGTGATCGTTAAATTTTAGGGACGGCGCGGCGCAAAAAATGTGAGGAGTTTTGAGGAAAAAACGAAGGAGAAAAGTGAAACTAAAGTGTTAAAAAAGACAAAAAATTTATAAAAAAATATATTTTTTAATAGTTTTTGCCATAAAAACTTTTTTTTGCACAGTGCAAAAAAATATTTCTATTGCACAGTGCATGTTCTATTTTGAAATTGTTTTTTCGCACTGTGCAACCTTTTTGAGTTCACAAAGACTTTGTCGCTTTGCACAGTGCGGCCCAAAAATCCAAAAAAAAAGAAAAAATGCACTGTGCGTTTGCTACAAAGAGTTTTTTGAAAACCCCGATTTTCGCACTGCGCAAAAAATTATTAATTCCACTGCACAGTGCAAACAGAATTTTCAAAAAAAATTTTTTGCACTGTGCAATCTCAAAAAGACTTTGTCGCTTTGCACAGTGCAGTGTAAAAATCCAAAAAGATGAAAAAATGCACTGTGCGTTCACGACGAGTTCCGGATTTTTTGAAACCCCCGATTTTCGCACTGTGCAAAAAAATATAATATTTTCCATTGCACAGTGCAAAAGGAATTTTCAAAAAAATTTTTTGCACTGTGCAATCATTTTTTTCAATTCTCAATTTTCGCTTGCACAGTGCAGTGCAAAAAATCCAAAAAAGAGAAAATCCCAATTTCTGCACTGTACAAAAAATTATTATTTCCATTGCACAGTGCAAAGACATTTTCAAAAAAAAAAATTCTTTTGCACAGTGCAATCATTTTTTCAAGTCTCAATTTTCGCTTGCACAGAAAAAGAGGAAATCCCAATTTCTGCACTGTGCAGGAAATTATTATTTCCATTGCACAGTGCAAAAGGAATTTTCAAAAAAAATTTTTGCACTGTGCAATCATTTTTTCAAGTCTCAATTTTCGCCTGCACAGTGCAATCCAAAACTTCTCGATTGACGGACAAGGTAAAACAAGATAAAAACTATAGTTTATCTCCCAAAAAATCCAATGTTTTACATTTCCACACCTCCAAATTGCTTTCGCAAAACATTCGCGACAAGAATAGAAAATTGTCCCTGCCAAAAAACACGCAGAACGGCCTGGCCCTACTTAATGACTCGTCCTAATCCGGGCATTTCGGAAATTGTTTTTCGGAAAAGCCCTCGGGGCATGTGCCTTCACCTGTGGATTTAGTGGGCCAGAAAAAAAAACTTTTTTTTTGGGACTTTTTGCACTCTCATTAAGCGTGAAAGGCCGCGCGCATTGTGTCTCGGAAATCTCGCTAATTCACCGTGAAATGCGTGGGGCTTTTCAAAAAACTCTCGAAAACAAGGCGAATTTGCATAAATTTGCATATGGGTAAATTTGCATTTTCGATGAGAACTTGGTATTGTTTTGGAGTTGGAAAAGTTGGAGAGGCCAAAATGAAGGGACGTTTGACAACTTTCACCTGGATTTTGTCAGGATACTGGTATTTATAGGCTGTTTTCGAAGAAAAAGGGTCCAAGCTGACATGAATAATTTAAAGCAGCATGAAAACCATTGTAAATTTTGTTTGAATTTTGTTTTCTTTGCCACAAAAGTAAAAGTGAGATTTTGAAAGACCAAAATTAGCATTTCTCACACTTGCAACGAAATGCCAAAAATTCTGAGAAATTAGAAATTTAAAAAACGCAGATTTTCACTAAATTTTCTCAATGTAAAGAGAAGATTTTTAACTGTTTTGGCGACAAAAAAACATAATTTTCATCTTTTCAGATTGCCGACCCATGAAACAAAATGCAAAAATTCCCAAAAAATTTGAAATTTTTCGAAAATCTTGACAATTTATATATCTAAAAACTCCTCAAAACATTCCCTGGAACTGTCACACACTATGAACAAAGTTTCTCCATATTAAAACTTCATTTAAACGCCTTGAAACAGAATGCCAAGTTTGGCGGGAAACCAAAAAATTCAAATTTATGGGGAAAAAATGATGCCATTTGGTCTCAAATAGATCCCAACGCACAAATAGTTTTGAACAAAAAATTCTTACCTCGCCAAATCCCCTCTTTTCCAACCTCAAAGTCGTCTCCTCCTCTTTCATGGATGACCCGCAAAAGTAATAAAATTGAAAGGCTTTGTGGATCGTTAGCACATTTGCGGGAAAAGTGATCGAAAATGGGATTTGTGACAGTCTAATGAAAACGTTCGGGATCTCTCCCTTTTTCGCTGGTAGTCGAATACAGTCTTCGGTTTGGAGTAACGGATCTCGGAGAAAACTCGTTAAAATTGTCGTTGGAGATTCTAATTACAAGTTGAAAACTTGTTAATATGATGATTTAGAGGGCTGAGGGAATTGAGAGCAGGATTAGAGAAAAATTGAGGGATAGTGAAAAGCAATGGATCAGTAATTAAGATTTCTTTTTTTAATGGCAGGTTTTTGGAGGTTCAACTTCCAAGTGCAATATCTCTGAACGCGACAATTGGATTTTGATGAAATTCGGGAAAAGTTAAGAAACCTCTAAGACATAGAAAAAGCTTTTTTCTCTAACCGTCTCTCCGCTTTCTCCGTTGTTTCTCGTCCAAAAAGATCGTTTAATATACCGGCTCGCTTTAAAAAACAAATGCTGAAAATTTCAGCAATTGAAATACCATCAGTATAGATTAATTATACAAAATTTGAAGGAAATCCGTGAACTACTTTTTGGGAAATTCACTTTTTGCTCAAAAACTCGCAAATTCCTGCCTGAATTAGTAAAATCATCCGAAAAACTCAAATTTCCGGATCAACACGACTTAAAAAGCCTTTAAAAATACAACAGCTAGCCTAGAATTTTAAAATACGAAACAATCATGAAGAAATCTGAAAAATACAAAAAAAAAACAAAATTTTTCGAAAACAACCTTTTATTCCTCTCTCCAAAAATGGACTGTGTTTTTTAACGAGTTTTTCCCTCCGGCGATGAGTCAGATGATAAGAGAGGAGAAGCGGTCTGGGCTGATGAAGAATACAAAATTATTCGAATTGCTTTTTTTGAATTTTTAACGGAAGAATTAATCGAATTTCTCATGGAATTTGGAAATTTTGGGTGGGAAAATTTAATTTTTTTGTCTGAAAATCAGATTTTTCGAACTTTTTCCGATGAAAAAATCGGGAAAAATTGATAAACAATTTGAAAAATTAGTTTTGCTCAACAAAAAATTTGATTTTTCCAATTCTTTCCATAAAAAATCAAAAAAAAATTTGGCCCGAAACAAGAAAAGACAGTCAAATGACTTCGGACCAAAAATTGGCCAAGTTTTTGTGGCTACAAAAAACAAATAATAGATCCGCAAGACCCGATAACAATGTTTTTGTAAAAGAAAAAGGAAAAAGTCCCAAAAAAATCTTGGTTTTCGCTTATGATAAGTGATGCCCAAACAAGTGTGTTCTGTCACCAAACAATATTAAGCGGGTTAGGGTCGAGGGACGGCTAAGCGGATCAGGAAGAGGAGGGGAGCGATACATGGGAACACGCATTTCGAATATAATCGGGGCGAAAAGTGGACGAAGCGACACGATTTCCCAGATTTATTAGCAAAGATATTGGTAGGAATTGCGGGAAAGGACGTGGAATACATGGTAAATAAGTAAGGCGAGATGCACAGTGCAAAAAAAAAATTTTTTGCTTTGTTTTTTTTTTTTTTGAAAAAAAAACGTTTTTTTTTGCACTGTGCAGTAAAAAAAATCCACGAAAGATTGTTTATGATTTATCGCACTGTAAAAAAATCATACTTTTTACTGCACTGTGCGCACAAGAAAGGCAAAAAATCGAGCGCACTGTGCGAAAAAATATGTTTTTTGTTGCACCGTGCAAGAAGAAAAAAATCACAAAATGCACAGTGCAAGAAAAAAAATTTTTTTTGCTTTGTTTTTTTTTGAAAAAAAACGTTTTTTTTTGCACTGTGCAGTAAGAAAAAATCCATGAAAAATTGTTTATGATTTATCGCACTGTAAAAAAATCATACTTTTTACTGCACTGTGCGCACAAGAAAGGCAAAAAAAAACACTGTGCAAAAAAATATGTTTTTTGTTGCACCGTGCAAGAAGAAAAAAATCACAAAATGCACAGTGCGGAATAAAAAGAAACATTTTTGCACAGTGCGGTAAAAAAGAAAAGTCGACTGCACCGTGCAGTGAGTCAAAAAAAGGCCAAAAAATCGCATAGTGCATAAAAAATCATCTATGATTTACCACACGGTAAAAAAATCTATTTTCTGCACTGTGCGTCCAGAGAAAAGCAAAAAATTGAGCGCACTGTGCGAAGAAAAAATTTTTTTGTGTTGCAGTGTGCGAGTAGAAAGCATTCTCAAAATGCACAGGGCGGAATGAAAAAAAACAATTTTTTGCATTTTATTGCACCGTGCTTCTAGAGAAAAGCAAAAAATTGAGCGCACTGTGCGAAGAAAAAAATTTTTTGTATTGCACTGTGAAAACAGAAAAAAATGTAAAAATGCACAGTGCAGAATAAAAAACAGTTTCTTTTGCACTGTGCGTTGAGCAAATGATGTCAATAACGGTTGCACAGGGCAAAAATTTTTTTTTTATTTTTTTTTTGTTTTTATTTTTTATTTTTTGACCGCACATTGCAGTATAAAAATTATTTTTGGTTGATTGCACAACAAAAAAATCAAATTTGACTGCACTGTGCATCCAGAAGAAAAGCAAAAAATCGATTGCACGGTGCAAAACAAAAAAATATTTATATCGCACAGTGCACTGCAGTGCAAACAAAATTTCTCGAACTGCACAGTGCAGAAGAAATAATAAATTTTTTGCACAGTGCATTGGGAAAAAATAAAAAAAATGTATAAATAGAACGATGCAGCACTTCTTATAATCACTGGAATTAGCTTTAAGGCGCACACGAAATAAATAATTATTTCCCGTAAAAAAATGTTATTTACCCGGAAAATCTCGACTAAAAAATTGCATAGGAAGAGAGGGAAATGTTCGAAAACAGGGAGCGAGAATCTCGACAAATTCGAAAATTAATTGAAATTAAACGAAGAGGAACGCAAAAAAACTACTTAAATTTGTTTAAATTGTATCATTTTACAAGCGAAATTGTAGAATAACCATTAAAAGTGAATGTAATCTAAGTACAAGTTGGTTGTTAAACATGCACTTTGGAGGTTCTATAATGACTTTGAGGGAAGAAATGGGATTAAAAAGTAAGAACAAAGAAAAATAATTGAAAATGACGAATGTTTGGGGTTTAATAATCAAATTATGACGATTCAGGTAATGTAATCTTGTTTGGAATACGGGGAATTGGCTAGAAGGTCAATAATAAATAAAAAAATCCGAATTGTTGGTTAAAAAATTTGAAAAACGCAACCGCACTGTGCAGAAATTAATTTAGGAAAATTTCCTGAAATTTCTCTTTTAAAACGAATAATTTTGGCCCAAAAATCACAGAAAATATTCATAATAAGTCCTATTTCATCGTTCAAAAAAACCCACAGTTGCACTGTGCAAAAATTAACAATTAAAAATTTCGCACAGTGCGGAGCCATTTTTAGTCTAAAATTTACTCCGCACCGTGCAAAAACCAAATTCTACCAAAATCTAAAAAAAAACTCTCAAATTTTTTTCGACAAAACTCTCCAGTAAAATTAGATTGTTTTGACTATTTCTGCCCATTAAAGAAGCCCTTTTTTGTTAGATTTTATCCAAGGGATTCCAAATTCGATTATCCAGAAACAAAACATTTCGCCTTTTTTCGTTTCAAACCGAATGCTTGTATTCGTTGTATTATTCCGTTTTCAAAGTCGATATAGTGATTTTTGCGACAGGCACTGTGAAAAAACAAAAGTTCTACCTGCACTGTGCAATTTCTTGCTTTTTGCACCGTGCAATAGGCTTTATTTGGGCTGTCGCTCCCCGAGTTTTTTTGCACAGTGCATGTCGCCGAAATCACGAGAGTTATTCTTTTCGCGCGCCCAAAATTCGCGCCGGCTTTGTTGAGAAAAGTTTGCGTGGCTGCGATATTGCACTTGCACGGTGAAGTCTGGTCAAATGCACGCCGCAAAAAGGGGTTTTGTCGGTGCGGCCCACAACAAAAGTCTACGAACCTTCTGGAACGACTAGTAATACAGTGAGGGACCTGATCCAGTGGCAAAAAACGTACCATTTTGCATCCGGAGAAGCGAAAGTATCAAAAATGTGGCAAAATGCTTCCCTCTCCAAGTTAAAAAACCTCGTTTTGAAGGGCGCGCCCTTTACCTCACAAAAAGAGCGGGTGCGCTTTTCAAATTGGAGTTTTTTCACTTGGAGAGGGAAGCATTTTGCCACATTTTTGATACTTCCCGGATGGAAAACGGTATATTTTTTGCCACTGGATCATGTCCCCCACTGTAGGAGGATTCCGTTGTAAAAAAGTTTATTTTTGGCATAAAATCGACTCTTGGGTACTCAAAAATTTTTTACTACGGACTGATTTTATTGTACAGAAATCTGTAGTTCTCTAAAAATAATTTTTTAGCCAAGTCCACAAAAAAATTAAATGTCATCCATAATGTAAAATTGGACCGAAAACAATAATACTATATACGATTACACAACCTCCCCCCTCCATTATCGGATTACATTACGACCGGGAAACCAAAAAAAAATGTCTGTGAAATACGAAATTTCTTTTGGTAAACATAATGAATCAGTCCTTTTCGTTACTAATAACCCATTACCAACAACTTTTCGAACGTTATCTCAATTTTTTAATCCCTATAAAACCCAACAAAAAGATATTTTTTGCTGAAAAAAGGCAAGAATAAATAAAGTCATAAGGATCGCAAAGACAAACAAAACAGTAAACGTGCGATATAGTGTGATATCGGAGGGGAAACTGAGTCATCTTGTTGAATATTTCATAGAAGGCGCTAAATTCCTCCCTTCGAATTTTGTCTCGAATTTCAAAGGTTTTGTGGACGGAAAAGGACGGAAATAAAGTAAAGTAAATACTGTCAAAACGCTGTATCAGTTTGTCGGAAAAATACTGAACACAATGTTGCATGGAAAATCGCATCGCCTCCAAGAAAATGACTTGTGACACGGCAAAATAAAATTGATTTTCACTTCAGCGACGCGATTGGTGCAGCGACAGAGTGCTCATTATTTTCCCGACAGACTAATACAACAAATCGCAAAGGACCAAAAAAATTTTTTATATATAGAAGAGTGTCATTATACGGATGTTTGTTATGGGCTAAAATTGGCTCATGGGCCCTTGAAATTGTTTGTTATAGAGCGGTTTTGATATAAGAAATATATGGGAATCCGGGTTACAAAGATTCCTCGTAATACCTAATACCCCGAAACCTCGGTACAACGAACTCTTATGTATCAAAACCTGTCCATAATAAACAATTTCACTTGCGTCATCAGTCAATATTTGGCTGAATTGAACCTTCATTCAACAAAGTATTTTTTTATCCTGTCGGAAAAATAATGTGGATGATGTCGCAGCAAAATGTCGCGTCTCGTTGCGACCCAAATCTCCAGCCGCGGCTGGCCGTCGCAAAGCAATGAAAAAGCTTGATAAATCCACATTATTTTCCCGACGGACTAGTATGTATAACGAAATAAATTATGCTATAAAAAATAAATTTTTTGGTTCCTTACGATCCCTTCTATGGCGACTGTAAAATATCTCGATTTGACCTCAAAAAACAACAAATCTCCGTCTCAAAAACTTTAATTCCCCCGTTTTATACCGCATTAAAATTCGCAATGATCCTCGTTATCATCCCCAAACATAAACTTTCACTGGGATCGTAAATTGCTATCAAAATAATAAAACGGAAAGAGAAATCATAATTTAGTGCATTTCTGAGAACCTTCAAATTTATTTTATTCAAATGATTTGGATAGGAGATAACAAGAAATGAAAACAATGAGTCAGGAAGGCAGAAAAGTGATATACATACATGGAGCGGAATTTCTGTATAAAAAATTCTGGAAAAAAACCTGTCTATAACAAACAATTTAGGAGGTTGCAAGAGTCAATTTGCAAGGGAAGTACGCCAAGTGCGACGCTCAGATTTTCTTTCAATTTTGCACACATTTTGGGCACAGACCACATAAAAATTCCTGAAAGCTTTAGCTTTGCAGGGCAAGATCCGAGATTATCAAAGACCTTTGCGACGGAGAGAATACGCGAAACGCGGTCAGAGAAAAAAAAACACTTTTTTGATTATGTCTTTGCCAGTTTCGCGGAGAAAGAAATAATTTTATGCGCAAATATCACCGAAAAGTTTCATGCCAAAATTCGCAAAAAGTGTAATTTTTTCAAGTTTCAACCAAAAAATCTCGACCTTTTATGCAAAGCGCAAGAATTTGTTCCAAGTTTCATCAAGACCTGAGCGTCGCACTTGAAGTTCTTCCCCTGTTAAATCAAAATGAACCTTTTTACAACAAAACTTTTATATAACAAATAATTCTTTTGGCTTCTTTTACTTCGTTCGATTCATTCTTTTTTTACCAAATTTCGACGGTACTTTTCAAAAATTGTAGCAAAAAACAAATATTTTTTTTAATTAAAACTTCTTTCTTCGAAGAGATACGCAGCAAATTCCTTCAACTCGTCATTGTCAGCACCATATTTTGTGACGATCATACCATCCTCAACCAGATGAACAAGACGGCATCCAAGAATGGTAATGGGAACGCCAAACAACGCAGACAACCTTGGTAACACGGAAAACAAGCTACTTCCGATTGGGACAAATTCCGTTGCAACTTTTGGACCAGCGCCGGTTCCATAAATAAAGTGGCAAATTATTTTTCCCTAAAGGTTTTAGATAAAGCGAATTTGCTGGTTGCCTACCTGTTGCTTATCCAATTCTTCCTGCGACTTTTCGTTGACGAGCAGGACGCCAGTAGTACAATCATCGATAATATTTAAAAAAAAGTAACGAGAGCCGCTCATAATCTGCAAAATTGATGTTCCAGTACGAAACGATCCGTCGATTGCAAAGATTGGGCCGGTGGGTGCAGAATCGTCGTTCAGACCTCCCGGGATTCTAACGCGAACACTTGTTGAACTCATTTTCTGAAACAATTGTAGTAACAACGGAACTATTTGGTGGACGAGCAGGACGCGTATTATATGCATATTAACCGTCCAAGAAAGTCTTTTTTGCAAGTCTCCTGCAGCAGTCGCAAAAACAGACTTTTTCCAGCCGGGCTTGAACATTTTGAACGTGCCCACCTTTTTGGAATAGAGGTCAAAGTTTATAAATGAGGATCAAAAGATCTTCCCCAAAAGAAACTTACCGCGTGTCCGATCCACCTTTTATCATACATCACAAAATCCCCCGTCGTGCCAATGTCATCAAGACGACAGGTCACACCGTCCTGGAGAGCCATGGTTACCACCTCACATAATCCTTTTTCAGAAATCATCTCCAAGTAAGTGGTGTAATGCGCACGTTTCCCTTCCCCAGCACAAGCGCCTCGACGCTGAATCTTGTAATCATACTCCTAAAAAAACAATTTATTGAGATTTACGGCAGAAGGATGAGTTAAAGACATATAAAGCAAACCTTTTGGCTAGGAATACGTTTCCACTGGCTGTCAAAAATAAGTTTCTTCGCAAAAACGCTAGTTGCAAGGACCGAGAGTGACCAATCCACGCTTCTGTAACAGGTCGATAACGCATACGTTGCTCCATTGATTCGCCACTGGAATGTTTTTCATTTTTATTTCTGCTTGCGAGGAAACATAAAGGTCTTTCTTCGCGGCGAATACGACAGGATTCTCATTATTTCCCCGACAGAGTAATATATATGGGAGGTGTTTTATAAATTTCAGCGCGCTAGTCCATCCGAACCCTGCGGATTTAGTCCAAAGTTAAAAGTTGCGCAATCTTACACAACGTTGCGCAATTTCTCACTTTGTAAAAATTTCTGCGTTTCTCCTCCCCTGCTTTTTTGTGAACTTCTAACTTTGGACTAAATCCGCGGGGTTGGGTTGGACTAGCGCGCTGAAATTTATAAAACACCTCCCATTTATATTTACTCTGTCGGGGAAATAATGAGCATTCTGTCGTATTCGCCGCGAAGAAAAACGAATTATGGAAAATAAAACTGCATCTCTTTCCACTTGAGCGATAAATATACATCATACCCCTCGGGAAATTGGACGACCCTCACCGTCGCCACTTTCTGCTGAGAACGTTGGTTCATGGTGCTGGTTCTTTTTACTGCAGCGACACGGTCGATCAAGTGACATTGTGCTCGTTATTTTCCTGCCAGACTGATATTGCATGAACAAACTCGCAAAAAAAAACTCGATTTTTTCCCAAGTTTTGGACCAAAAATCTCGGTTGTCAGAAAATATGTTGTTCATTGAATATAAGCATGGCTGCAAACCGGGCCAGCCCGGCCCGGCCCGGGCCTGCGGGCCGGGCCTAAATCTCCAAGCCCGGCCCGGGCCCGGGCTTGGAAAATTTGGAAAGCCCGGCCCGGTTCGGCCCGGAAAAATTTTGTACTAGGCTGGAAAGAAACAAAGCAGGAAATGAAGGGAAAATTATGGCACATTTCGCAAAATGTAAAGAATAATTTAGCAAAACCTATACATAGTGCAACTGCCGCTCGACTATTTTTATAAATTACTAAGTCGCCATAAATTGTCTTACCATATGGTTACAAAAAATAGTAAAATTTTATGTATAGTCACCGAAATTTTAGTAAAAATATTTTATCACAGATCTTTTATCGGATTTGAAAAAACCTACAAGCGTATTGCGTATTTTTGAAAAATTTTCCTTTTTCTCTTTTTGCCAGCGTATTAACTATGAGGTCGCACTTTAGAATTTCCGAAAATTTTTTCAAATTGACTTGAAAATTTTTTTTTTTATTTGGGCGAGTGGTAAATATGGTCACTTTACTTTCGCTATCAGCATTGTGTTCGAAAAAATGAAAAATTCTATCGAAAAAGCTTGTTTTTTCCCTTTTTTCCGGGCAAAACTCAGATTTCAAAAAAACCGGGCCGGCCCGGGCCGGGCCGGGCCTGAAAATCCAAGCCCGGGGTCGGGCCGAGAAATTAGTCGGCCCGGCCCGGGCCGGAAAATTTTGGAAAGCCCGGCCCGGAGCCATGCCTAATTGAATAAGAATAACAACCGAGCACCTTTTCCCTTCCAACCTTCGAGAAGCTTCGAATGAAACGGAATGCCAATAACGTAGTCGTAGGTTTCGTCTCGGGACTCAACAAAAAAACGTCCAAAGAAAAATTAGAGACATTTTATACGACGAAATATTTCTAATCTTATCAGAATGAAAACAGAACTGTCGATATTGATAGGAATGGTAAGAAAACCCGTTTTACATCGACGCACTCATATCATTACCACAAAAATATTATTCTTTAATGAATTTTGGTAAACATGAATACTACATAGACATTGCCTTCAAAGGATGCTTCAGAATAGGCTTTGTTCGATAATAATAAAATATAAACTTCAATAATGGAAATAATTCCTTCATCTTGATTGACGTATTAACAGTATTCAAAAAAAAACTCCGCATTACATTACAGCTTTTATGCAATTCCCCGATGTTTTGAAACTTTTGTGTCAGCCAAAACGTTTGGTTTTGCCGAAAGTTTGGTTTTTCGGCAACTCGATTTTTGTTATAAATATGTTCGGTTACCGTGCAACGGATTTCAAAGGAGATATAAGTAAGAACGGAGTCTCAAAATAAATTGTTGAGAAAAATCAAATTCTCCGAAACAACAACGATAATTTCGGATGCCCAAGAGTGAATTCCAAACCAAAATGAATTTTCAAACAACGAAATCTTTTATAGAAAAAAAATTTTTTTGATCACTTCCAATTGTGTTTCTGGTAATCTTGAACAATTTTATTAAAACAAAAAAATTCTTTTTTACATCATCATTCGATCAGATAGCCGGCAAATTCTTCCAATTCCCGAATATCATCAGCAAACTTGGTGACAATCATATCGTCGTCGTAGAAATGGACTCTACGGCATCCAAGTACAGTCATGGGAATGCCAAACTTAACAGACAGTTCAGGTAGCACATTAAGGAAATCGCTTCCAGTCTCTACAAATAGAGAAACAAGCTTGCAGTCAGTGCCGATGTCGAGCATGAAGTGGCACAATATTTTTCCCTAAAAATTACGTATTCAGTATGCAATATCATACAGTAGCAAACCTGATCCATTGGCAAATAACGTACCATTTTACATCCAGAAAGGAACCAAAATGTGGCCAAACCTCCCTTCTCTAACAAAAAAAAAACTTTTTGTAAGCAAAAAAAATACAATAAGTAGAGAAAGGAGGTATTTTGCGACATTTGGGTTCCTTCCTGCATGCAAAATGGTACGTTTTTTGCTGCTAGATCAGGTCCGCCACTTTATGTCAGCGAAATTTATTGGCTCTTACCTCTACTTTTTTCACTTCACAGCCTTTAACGTGATCGTCAGGCATTTCAAAATCAAATTTGTTTTTTACCGCATTTTCAATGTTTTTTACGTCATAGAGAATCTCATCTCCCACCGTACAAAGATCATTCAGACGGGTAAACTCGCCGTCTTTGATGAGCTCAGTTACCATGGCTAAGGTAGGTTTCAATAACATTCTTTCAAAAAACATCTCCAAATAAGTCGTACAATCTTTTCCTGTTATGGAAGAAACGTGGCCTCTGGCTCGACGAACACAGTTGTAAATGTGCTCCTAGAATGTCAGAATACGACGAATTGCAAAAATAGAAACATTATCACGACTACAAAACAAACCTTCTGGCTAGGAATACGTTTCCAATTGTTGTCGAAAATAGGCGTCATGGCAAACACACTGGTAGCCAGGACGGAAACTTGCCAATTGACACTGTTGTAAGTGGTTGACAACGCATACGTCGCTCCGTTGACTCGCCACTGAAATTTTCATATAAGTATCGAGATTTTATTTCCAGGTTGCGAGCGACAGCCCAGAACAGCGACTTTGTAAACGGTCTGGTACAGAGCCTAGACAGAACATGTCTGCCGATTTGACAACAAATATTATGCGATTAATTCGAGAATACTCACCCTTTTTTGTTCCGTTTTTGTCATTATCGCAACATATTGGGCTTCTTGGTCCACCATCTCCGTCTCTTTGATGTACTCCCATTTGCCATCTTTCCATTTCCCACACACAAAGATGTGATATTCAGGAAATTCCTTTCTCATCTTTTTGTTGGTGATGTATGCCCATGACAAAACTTGTTGTATGTTCCCAGCTTTTGAGGGCAGATTGCTTTCGAATACTCCAAAATCCGAAACTCCATCCTTGGCGACGAGAAAAGTCAATGGAGCTTTGACATCGGGCTGAAAGAACAGATTTTGCATTCAATAAGAAAGTTACCTCTCGGGAAATTGGCCGAGCCTCATCGATGGCGACTTTCAGCTGAGAAAGTTGGTTAATTGTCTTGTTGATTTCGTGGGATAGCTGAAAGATGGAAAAAGGATATATATATATATACATATACTCCTATATATATACTATATCACTCGTCTGAAAAATAATGAGCATCCTGTCGTATTCGCCGCAAATAAAACGAATTATGGAAAGTCAAATTGCATCTCTTTCCCACTTGAGCGGTACATATACATTATATTTGCGCAGCGACATTGCGATCATTATTTTCCCGACAGACTGAGAAAACCACAAAAGCAAAGTTTTTGGCAAACTTACAGTAAAGCTCATGTCGGTTGAAGGACTAGGATCGTTTGGGCTATGAAGAAACGAGCAGCTCGACATTAGCACTACAGAAAAATATAAAAAATGGAACTAACGCTATACGTTTCTCTGCTCAATGTATTTGGCGTCCAAAGAAAAGCCTCCGATTAATTGTGCAACAAGCCAAGCACGCAAAATCGCAGAAATAAAGTTTGAAATATCGCTGGATCAAGATGTTCCAAAAATCTTTACAGTAATGAAATAATTCCTTCAGCTTGGTTGAAAAATTAACGGTATTCAAAATAAGCTCCGTATTACATTACAGTTTTTATACAAACTTTCTGTTTTCCGAAACTTTTGGGTCAGCCAAAACTTTAGCAAATTGTCGATTTTAGGGTCGATTTTTTCGACGATTTTGTTTGAATGCAAAAATTTGCCAAACAATATGCGAAATATATTTATTCGGTTTCTCAAAAATGTACAGGTTTAAATATTACTAAACATTAAAAAAAGTTTTTTTGATTTTCAAACATTTGCCGGTACCGCAAAATTCTTGGTTCGATAATTGAGGACTCCTCTCGGTGGCTCTCCATTCTTGGCTTTTTCCGTTTTTTCCACATAATACTTTGCAAATTCCTCGAAGAACGCGCTCAATTCCCGTGGATTGCTTTGGTCAAAGATCGCGTACGACGGATTTCCATTGCAGTTTTTGAAGGCGATAGCGCCGGCCTGCCCCATCTGAGTGGTCGCAATTGCATATCCCTTCTCATAATCATGCTCAAACGGATTTACGGAGGCCGCAGTGACCTTGCCCGACAGAATTTTCTTCGGCAAATCGGGCTCGGCCGCGATCGGCCGCGCCAACCCAATCCCGTCGGTGGCCCCGTCCTTAATCGCTTTGACCATGCCAGAAGCCGTCCGAAAGCCGCCAGTCAGGTAGACAACGACGTTCTGGAGATGAGGCTTGATGGCTTCGGTGAATTGAACGAAAAATCCTTCGCGTTTTTTGGTCGATTCGCGAGGAGTCAGGGCCCAGGACTCGTAGGTACCGCCGGAGAATTCGATGAAATCAAAACCGGTGGACTGAAAAATGGATTTTGTGAATTTTGAAAGGAAAAGACTTGGAAATTTTCAGCACAGTATGAATTTTTCCCAAAACTTTTGTTGGATTATGTACCCAAGTGCGATCTTCTGATTTTCTTTCGATTTTGCATACACGCCTGGCACAGGCCACCGATCAATTCGTGAAAGTTTTAACTCTCACTTTCCACGGAGGCCAGAGATATTGAACGATCTCTGCTGCCGAGAGAGTATGCAAAACGCGGAGAGTGGTCAAAAAGAAAAAACACTTTTTGGCCATAACTTTGCCAGTTTCGAGGGGAAAAAATGTTTTGTGGAAAAACTGCACTCTCTAAAGCAGAAATATTTAACAAACTTTATGCCAAAAAATTTAAAAAATAGTCAATTTTTTCCAAATTCCGACCGAAAAGATCTCGGTGATTTCTGCAAAGCGCGAGCTAAAAATCTTGCATATGTCTTCTGAAAAATCATTCTAAATTTGTCCCAATTTTTATCAAAATCTGAGCGTTTCATTTGGGATGCTTTCATTTTAGTGAAATTTTTTTTAAAAATACTGCAGAAAAGATGTATAAAACTTACATCCACAATTTTAGCGGTCGTCACAGCGTCTTGCAAGCCAAGCCCGTGGTTTTGGAATTCAACGGAATTCAGTTTTACGCCAATCACAAATCCGGTGGAGGCTGGGATCTTCTCTCTGAAAGTTGATTTTTTTAGTATTTTTATTTGAAAAAGGACAATATTTCTCCAAAAAAATGTAGATTTTTTCCTAAAACTTCTGTATTTCCCCTCTTACCTAATAGCATTATAAATGTCGACCAAGATTTGCGCTCTCTTCTCCGCATTTCCTCCATACCGATCAGTTCTCAAGTTGGTTTGCGGTGAGATAAACTGCGCCAAAAGGTATCCATGAGCTCCATGAAGCTCCACTCCATCGAATCCGGATTCGTAAAGCTTTTGAGCGGTAAACACAAACCGATCAATGACTTCGGTTTGGATTTCCTCTAGGGTCAAGACTCTGGGACGGCCGAAGGAGAGGCCAAACGTTTTGCGGGTCAGTTGAACATCCGATGGGGCAAATGGATGAGCAACGAGGATTTCAGGGCTCTGACGACCGCCATGGCTGGCTTGAGCGATAGCCAGAGAGCCGTCGGATTTGATGACTTGGGCGAGCTTGCTGAAAGTCCAAAAAATAGGAAAATTTTGGGTTTTTTGGGAACATAGGCCATTAAGGACATGAATAATATAAAAATTGATTAAAATCCGGGACAAAAAATTTTTGAAAAACAAAAAAAAAAATTGTTTTTCCTTTTTTCCGAAAAAAATCAACCTACCGATAAGCCTCGGCCTTTCTGTCGGACCACGTTTCCTTGCTGATGACCATATTTCCAGCACTCTCCAGGTGCAGATGATCTACTATCAAATTTCCGGTGAGGACCACGCCAAATCCTCCATTTCCCCATTTCTCATACAAATTGTGCAAAGATTCAGTGGGAATTCCAACATTTAGGAGGTTATCCCTGTCCCAAGTGGCGAGGGTCTCCGTCATTGAGGCCTGAAAAATTGGCATAAATTTCAAAAAAGAAGTTTTTTTTTTATTTTAAAATTTTTTGAAAAAAGGATTAAAATTTTTCCTACCGTAATCCTCCCAGTTTCACCAAAAAATCAAAAAAAAATTCCAAACTTTTACCTTCAAAAACCGATTTTTGGCCACTCTTCCACTCGTCTTGAAGGCCAACTGCTCTCCCAAAACTTTGACATCGACCTTTTCGTTGACTTCGTATCTTGCAGCGACCATTTTTGGTGGTAAACAGAAGTAATTCGTAGTAATTTGGTAGGAGTGTTTCTCTTTGAAAGTTGTTGTTGCTCTCGGTTGAACTCTTTATATACCGTTGCCCTTCAAAATACAAAGATTGAATTGTCTGGGGGGTCGAGTAAATGAGGAGCAGAGGGCGAATACAAACTCGAATGAAGTCGATTCGTTCGGTTTTCCATCAGAAAGCACGCAGAACCCTGGAGAGGCACCTCACACACCGAGCAAACCACGAAACAGAGGCTTTTTACAGGAACGACTGTGATCACTGATGACTACTGGTGTTCTTCATAAAGTGCGTAGACCTTTTTTCGGCTTTTTCGCGAACGCACGTGAATTTTTTCATTTTCATCCGAAAAGTGAAATAGTTTCTTCAAACGCATAGTGCAAAAAAGGTTCGCGACGAAAAGTTCACGCACTTTATAAAAAATCTGTACTGTTGGGGCACGGCTTTCAAGCCAGACCGCAATTTTTGGGATAGGGTCGCTTTTTAAATTTCCTTCTGCGCGGCCCAATGTCCACTGATGACTGAAACCACCAACATTCCACATCTTTTGCTGAAATCGCCAAAGAAGTCAAACAACAGGAAGACAAGAAGTTTACTGTGGTGGCGGAATTTGCAACAGGGGCTAAAGACGAAGCTGCTACCAACGCCGCTGACAAAGAGCTTGGCGAAAAACTGGTGGGCGCTGCGGTATTAGACACCAATGTGATTGAAAAAACGTGGAGACACACTGACAGTACTTGGAAAGCCGATAAACGCCGTCCACGCCCGTTGAAAATCACCTTGGCCGGACCCCACAAAGCCCACGACATCATCAAATCGTTGCGAGCAGCCAAAAAGTTGGTTGCCTCCAAAGGCTCATGTTTGACGAGACGCATTCTGAACAAAATCAACTCTTCGAAGCCCGACGCAAATGCCACGACCTGAGCTCTGCTGCTCATGCGTCGAAGTACTACGTAGATGATCCGTTCAATGTAAAAGAAATAAAAAGCCCGCGTCCATGGTCTACTGCTCCGTACTGTGTCTAACCAATCCTGACCGCTTCACCACCGAACCGGACGATAATGGCGCACAAGCAATTTGTCTAGTGTCCGTAACTTTTGTCTAGATTCGATATGAGTACATGCAAAATATCTCAAAATGGTAAGCTCTCCCAGGGCCCGATCAATCGTACTATTTCTACTAACCAAGCCTTTTCTATACAGCGACAAACCGATGCGATCCATAGTATCGTTGACCCGAACTGTCGCTAACTCGAGAAGTCGTAGCGCTGTCTATACTCGTTTATTACTCGCGGTATAGCAACTACAGCTTTTGACCAAAAACTTTATTTATTGCATAAAAAATCATTCAAACAAATAAGCGGCAAATTCAGCCAGTTTGTGCACGTCCTTCACATATTTGGTCACGACGAATTCTCCTTCGAAAAGATGTACTAAGCGGGATCCAATTCGCGAGATTGGGATTTCAAACTTGTCTGAGAGCTCTGGTATCACGTCCAATAAACTACTGTCATTGTGGACATGCAGAGTGATGATCTTGCGATTGGCATCGGCTCCGTAAATAAAGTGATGCACTGTTTTACCCTAAATTAAAGTTTATAAATTAAGTAAGCATTATAATAAATATTTATTACCTCTTTCTTTTCGACCTTCTTGGAGACCAGCTCACTTCCCCTCGGCCAAGAAAAGTTGTTACCGTCCAGGTTGATGCCATTAACAACTTGAAAAAGACTGTTGCCTGTGTTGTGACTGTTGCCGTATTCAAATATTAGGCGTTGATAGTTGTCTTCCCCGATTTTGCATAAGATCTTTAATACAAGCTAAATCGACAATTTCCTTTTGAGAAACGAACGGCTTACATGATCAAAGATACATCGCATATTAAAATTCAGTTCATCAGCGCCTGCACAAATAGCGTTCAGTGGGCTCATGCGTCTTGAGCCATCCTTCACAAACCGGACTATGCTGTCACTTATCGTCTTCTTTGTCTCGAAATAGACCTCGAGGAAAGTCTTCTTGGACTTGCAAACCACTTTTTTGACTCCCCAACACTCACTCTCTACCTGTGTTGCGTTGGCTGTGCACTAAACGACCAAGGTTATAGCAATGTGTTATGTGAAATGCAATCTTTATAAAGATTCTTACCGGTTCGTTATCGACCCGTTTCCATTGGTAATTGTAGAGAAATTCTGTCGCAAATATAGCAGTCACCAACACACTGGTGTCCCAAGAGCAAAAAAAGGATTCCAATGCAAAAATAGCTCCGTTTGTCAAGTACTGAAACAAAAATTTACTCTCAGTCTGTCGGGAAAATAATGTGGATATGTCGCATCTATCATTCTGTCGGGGAAGTAATGTGGATTTGCCGCAGCTCTCAGTCTGTCGGGAAGATAATGTGGATTTGTCGCATCCATCTGGCTGTCGGTTAAATAATGTGCTAAATCTTACCGTTCTAAACCTCTTTCTTGTCATTATGACCAAGTATTCGTCGTCATGAGACAATTCTCCCTTCCCGGATGCCACCTCCCATCGAGTTTTGTTCCATCTCCCAATCACAAGAACCCAATGATCCTGGTATTCGGGCTGCATCTCGGGATGACTGATGTATGCAAACTCTGCCAGCGTTTGGAGATTCCCCTTGATTGCGGGGACATTTGCTTTGAATACCTTGAATTCCGATTTATTGGCATTGGTGATGATCAGGAAGGTAAATGGGGTATTCCAGTACCTCTGAAAATGAAGAAATCAAAATCATAAAAAGATAATAATAGTCCGCAAATTTTTGCGATGCTAGGTTGGCTCTAGGTCGTGGCATGAGTTCGATGATTGCCTGTAATAATATGAAAACAAAGACTCACATTGGGATTCGAGTTAACATTCTCGACCATGATCTCTAACTGCTCCAACTTTTTGCTCAAAGCACCAATTTCTCGTTTGATCTGTAAAATGTGAACTCAATGGAGAAGAGCTCCTCTCAACCCAACCACTATTTTACGACGGATCAACTAAACATCGATTTGACTTACCGGCGAAATACTCATGTTCGGGGAATTGTTGGAGCTGTGGTCAAAACCACTGCCACACATTCGAAGTTGAGAGATGAAGAAGAATAAATTCTCCCGGCGCTAACGCTTTCTTAGAATACCTGTCATTGCGTCATCAGCGTCTTATTGCTTATAGTAATTTGCGTTTTTTCTGGCGTTTAGATGATGGCTTAAAGATAGATTTTGTGTCTAGGCGGCTCTTTTCGGCAGCATAATGCATTCATCATCCTTTTTTGAGAAAGACAATAAAGAGAGTATCCAAATAAGGGAGTACCCATGAATGCCGCAAGTGAAAGGCTGTCCATTAACACATCAAGATTGAGAGTCGGTCAACTTCATACCGGACGACGATTTTTAAGAATGAGATATCTAAAGCGAACATATAACATCCGGCATGAAAAGTGTCGGGGTATGATCTTAAGACATCATAGTTAACAAGTAAAATTTTCTTTTGTCCCTGGGCCCAAAGAAGGTCCGGAGACAATCCAACCTCTGATCGCGGACATGCTGCAAGTGCGAAGCTACAGTAGACCAATAAGCCAAAAAAAATTGAAATGTTGTAAATTTCTGTGTTAACAGTATCAGCCTAACAAAGGCCTTTTTTGGAACTCATTGCGCTGGGTCGTCATTCGTATGTGGCTTCGTCTCGGTTGAGCCTCCAGCACATTTTTATATTATTCATGATCACCTTCTTTAGTCTACCGTAAATTCCTCAAATTATAATCGCTTTTCCATAAAAATTTTTATGCAATCTCGACAGACAGAGTCGTCTTTCATCTAACCAAACTTATTTCAACGCTTTCTTCCTCAATTTTTATCAAAATCCCAACTACAAGCCCACACTTGACCCAATCATCAAATAGAGAGAGACACTTGACCCTTTTTGAAGAAATTCGGAAATTTTTCTTTTACCATCTTGTTCCGTATGATGCAACAGCGCTGCCGACATGAATCGTAGAACAACCCGTTTATTAGCACGTACGGTGCACTCCATATTAAAGCAGAGCCGGTTTTACAGTGAATTGCCTAAAAATCCTCGAGTGAAAGTAAGATTTTTCAATTGTTTTATCTTTATTTTTAGGAGAATCTTCTCTCGCCAACCGATGTCTTGTTTGTCCTAAGACAGCACGGAGATTTAGCGCATCATTTGAGGTACCTGCAGGGCCGACTTCAAGGCCAGAGGTTTAGATTTTTCAACAAAACTGAGAAGGAGACCAAGAAAGCTGATGGTAAGGAGAATATCGGGAATTTCTTGAGGATGTCGGCGAATATTGATGGGTTTTTTGCTTACGATAGTTGAGAAATCGCATCTCCTCTCTGTCTATAACAGTTTTGAATTGATTTTGAGCGGTGTTTTACTAAAAATTACAAATTATATTATCCATGAGGACACGTCACAAAAAATATTTATTTTTTGACGTTCTTGAAAGTTTTGTGGAATGAATTTTATATTTCTAGATTCTCAGAGAGATAACGGTTCTTTAGATATATAAATTTTCGGTCTTTTCGTGTTTTATGTGATTCATTTTACCTATTTTAGGAAAGTCCGACGGAAAACCTGAAGGTCCAGCTGGATTGAATATGTAAGTCCACTTTGTCTTCTTTAATCTCTTTTTAGACCCGGAAACAATTGGCAGAAGATTGCGGTCTCAGTAGCTGTCATATTCTTGCTCCAAATTATAACCGAATACGCGTCTTATAAGGAGGTCTCGTGGAAGGAGTTCTTCTCCGATTTCCTTGAAGCCGGAAAAGTCGAAAGACTCGAAGTGGTGAACAAGGCATGGGTCCGAATTGTTAGCAATCAAAGCTCCGCTACTCCATACACCTACTACTTCAACATTGGATCGGTGGACAGTTTTGAGAGATCATTGGCGGCTGCTCAACATCATCTGCAAATTGAGCCGGACAAACAAATTCCTGTGTTATACAAGAATGAGACTGATCTGTAAGGGTTTTAAATTTGTTTTCTTGGTTTTTAGGTGGTTTTGGATAAGTTGGATCAATTTTGGGCCAATTTTTTGGAACATTAAGTTGTCGTTGCTGATGTGTAATATAATTTTCTGCTTCTTTTTGCGATTTCCTTTGAAGTTGCAGCTTTAAAAATGAGAATTGGCGTTTTTGGACTCAATTAGTCAAGATAAAAATATTATTTTACCATTTATATTACACATGATCAAATGTAATATGAACATCCTCTAATTCCCGTCTAATCCCCCTTCTTTTAGCAAGAGAGAAATTCCGAACATAATCTCGACGGCTGTTCCTCTCTTCTTTGCCTACTATTTGTACCGCACCTTCTTCAAATCTGGCGCTGCTGGTGGCTCCAAAGGTGGTGGTGGACCATTTGGAGCTGGTGGATTGTTTGGCGTTGGCCAGAGTACAGCAAGATTGATCAATAAGGAAGACATTAAAGTGACGTTCAGAGATGTTGCTGGCTGTGAAGAGGCCAAGATTGAAATTATGGAATTCGTCAATTTCTTGAAGAATCCAGGGCAATATAAGGCGTTGGGTGCTAAAATTCCGAAGGTAAAAGGGGTGTTGGGATGATTTTTTATGGGGTGGAAGGTCGAAAAATTGATTTTTTATTAGGTTTAATGTAAAAAAAAATAAAAATTTTGTCAAGTGTAATGTCCGATATGTTCTATTTTTTGATTTTATGGCTTTAAAAACGCTGTAGTAGATGATTGAATTCTAAAATTAAAGATTTTCCAAAAATTTTGTCATGGATAATATAAATTTTTTCTAGGGAGCCATTTTAACCGGTCCTCCAGGTACTGGTAAGACCCTTCTGGCCAAAGCAACCGCCGGAGAAGCCAATGTCCCCTTCATCACTGTCTCCGGATCAGAATTCCTCGAAATGTTTGTTGGTGTTGGCCCCGCAAGAGTCCGTGATATGTTTGCCATGGCCCGAAAGAACTCCCCATGCATCTTGTTCATCGACGAAATTGATGCGGTCGGAAGAAAAAGAGGTGGTCGGGGAGGAATGGGAGGCCACTCTGAACAGGAGAATACGCTGAATCAACTTTTGGTCGAAATGGACGGTGAGATTTTTAATTTTTGTTTTTTTTTTTGGTTTTTAGGTGGATTGAAGAGGAGCAAGAGGAGCTCACGGAAGTTTGGAGGACTTTGGAGACTTTCTGACACTTTTTTGTTCAAGTTTTTTCTACCAAAAATTCCAATTTCAAGTTAAATTTCGACGATTTTTAGGATTCTCTACCGATGATTCGTCCGTGGTCGTAATGGCCGCCACAAATCGAGCCGACATCCTCGACAAGGCCCTCATGCGTCCAGGCCGCTTCGATCGCCAGATCTACGTCCCAGTTCCCGACATCAAAGGCCGCGCCTCCATCTTCCGTGTCCATTTGGGCCCACTGAAGACGTCACTCGACAAAACGGAACTCTCCAGAAAATTGTCCGCCCACACCCCCGGATTCTCCGGAGCCGACATTGCGAACGTGTGCAACGAGGCGGCTCTGATTGCGGCCCGAGACGCCAACGACGAGATCACGATGAAGAACTTTGAAGCCGCCATCGAACGAGTTGTGGCAGGCATGGAGAAGAAGAGCCAGGTCCTCCAACCCGAGGAAAAGAAGACCGTCGCCTATCACGAAGCGGGCCATGCGGTGGCAGGATGGTTCCTACAGTACGCAGACCCTCTGCTCAAAGTCTCCATCATCCCCAGAGGAAAGGGACTGGGATATGCGCAGTATTTGCCCAAGGAACAGTACCTCTACTCCAAGGAGCAATTATTCGACCGAATGTGTATGACCCTGGGCGGCAGAGTCAGCGAAGAGATCTTCTTTGGACGCATCACCACCGGAGCCCAAGATGACCTGCAAAAAGTTACTCAAATGGCGTATTCTCAGGTGAGAAATTTGGGATTATACAGGGTGACCCAAAATAACGGAGACAATTTTTGAAGGGTCCCACCGCGAAAACCGGGCGTTAGAGAAACATAAGCAACAGCGGGTAATATTCTATAACACCTTCTCTATAATCCACGAGAATTTGGTGGAATCATCATGTCGCAGTAAAAAGTTACAGCTTAAGAAAGATGCTTTGCGCCGTTTTTTGGGCCTTCAATTTTGGTTCCCTTGTGTTGTGTAAAGCCTGGCTGTACTACAGCCGCAGAAATGGCAAGTTCATTTGTTTTGTTAGAATACTATGTCTGTAAGAAAGCAGTTGCGTAGGTTTTTGGGCTACGGTTTTTATTTCTGCGGCGGTACCGATCTCAACATTGAAGATCGCCATTTTTTCCAAATTTTTTCCATAAAAATTTCAGTTTTTCTCGAATAAAGCTAAAACCGCTAGTACGTGTTCTATTCATAAATACAATGATTCTGAAAAAATCTGTGATTGCTTGCTGGTTGCAACAGCTTTTCCTTAACAAGTTTCTCGCCCAGAACCACCCCATGGCACGCGGCTTTGAGAAAGATGGGTTATCGATAAAAAAATGACAAGATAGATAAAAACGGCGCATTCTGCTCTTGTACACTTATAAATACGACTCTTGAGAATCGGCCTAGGGCACTTTCGGTCTTTTTGTGTCACCGGCTCGACTGGTATTCCGCCTAAGGCAAAATAAGGCACAATTCTAGTGATTACCAAATAGCATTCCGTAGTAGTTAAAAAATGTTTCTCTTTTGGTTCTATGGTGTTCCTTTAATCATGTTCTAGTAACTCATATTACATTTTGCCTTATCTAACATTTAAACTCCATCTTACGCTTACATTTTCAAAAAAGGCCGATTTTTGCACTTCAACTGTCTGAAAATACTCGGCTGTAACTTTTGAACCATCGACAGTTAAGCTTAGTATGATAGCTCGTTTTAAAGGTCTTATTACGATAATTAATCACTGCAAATCTCAAGCTATTCCGAGTTTTCTTTTTTGAGTAAGGCAGCTTTCTTGTAAAAAGACCCCACGGGCGGAAGGGTCCGAGTCAACCGGATATATTCATGTCGTTCAAGACAGAAGAGCGTCGTACAACAAAACTACCGGTAAATAAAACTACCCTAACGTGGTACTGTAATATAAGTAAGTAGTCACTCATGAATCTTAATAAGTCGCAGAAAAAACGGAAAATCTTTTGTCTCCGTTATTTTGGGTCACCCTGTATTGTACATGAGGGACTTGAATCTTTTTTTTGAAATTTATGGCAAAAATTTCGGGAAGTTTTGAGAAAAAAGGAGTGGAAATGAAGGAGTGATATTTTTAGAATGGGAAAGAACTGGGTTTAGAAATTTAAAGTGTCATCATGACGGATTTTTTTGACATTTTTTTGAGAAGCATTGGTTTTTAAAATTTTTGTGAAGAAGAGATTGAAATATAAATATTTAGGTTAAAAATGAAGAATCAAGAATTTAGAGTAGGTTTTAACGTATTCTGAAATTTGAATGAGTCATCATGACGGATTTTTTTTCAAATTTTTTTTGTTTTTTTTCGAAAGTTATTTTTTGCTGTTTTCAGATTGTAAAATTCGGTATGAGCGAGAAAGTAGGTCCCCTCTCCTTCGACACAGCCCAGCCCGGCGACATGGCCTTCGATAAGCCGTATTCCGAGGCCACCGCTCAACTGATCGACCAAGAAGTCCGAGATTTGGTCGGAACTGCCCTCAAATGGACCCGAGAGTTGCTGGTATCCAAACGTGAGGAGATTGAGAAAGTTGCGGCCAGATTGCTGGAGAAGGAGATCTTGGCCAGAGAGGATATGATCGAACTTTTGGGAAAGCGGCCGTTCGCCGAGAAACACACTTATGAAGAATTTGTGGCCGGCACTGGTGGCCTAGACGAAGATACCAGCCTTCCGAAGGGCCTCGGATCCTGGAATGAGAGCAAAGAAGACAAGGAGAAGAAGGAAGCGGAGAAAGGAAAGTAAAAATAGACTTGGCGATATTATCCATGGCTAGGAGATGATTTTTAATGGAATTTAATGGTTTTGAGGGACTTTTTGGTGGGATAAATTAAGAGTAGAGAGAGGTAGGAGGTTAGAGATTTTGGTAGGTTTGGTGTTTTGAGAATTTGAGGGTTTAAAGTTTTTGAAAATAGCGATTTTTTCGAAAATTTGAGTGATTTTTGGAGATTTTGGAAAAAAAGTTAGTTTTTTTTCGAAATTTGAGTTTAGATCTATTGAATTTGATGTTTAAGAGAAAGGAAATGCTATTAGAAAGATTTTGTGATTAGATAGACCGCCTATTTACCTAGTATAATATCCAAAATCAGCTAAAATATCAAAAATCTTTGACAGTTCTTGGTCTAAAAGTCCCATTTTGGTGCTGGATTTGACTTTAGACCGTCGAATTTTACCTCAAAATCATTTGTAATTCCCAAGAAGAGAGAATATTCCACTTCCCTCTCCCATTGTTAGGATCTTTTTTTTGGTAATTCTTATTGTAATTGTTGTTATTCACCGTATGTTTTATAAGTCTTGTTGAGTAAACTAAAAAAATAATGGCTATGTGTGTTTTTATATGAAATTTGTGTTTTTTATTTCGATATCTGATTTTTGATTTTTTGGATACTTTTTGATCGTTTTTGAGGTTTTTTGAAAATTCGTTTGTTTATTGGTTGGAAATGATTTTTGGGGGGTTTTCATTATTTTTTGAAGTTTTTGGATACTTTTTGATACTTTTTGGATAACTTTTGCGGATTTTTGATTTTTTTAAGTGATTTTTTCTGCTTCGATACGATTTGGAATCCCATTAGGAAGGCGAAAAGTCATCAACGATTTGGTTTCGCACTCCCCGAACAGCTCATTAGCATATTCCGCAGGAGAAATGCAAATTTTACGAGCGGCGAATTATCGTGTTCGTCAATCTTAATGAGCCCCACCCTGCTCCGTTCTCGCCCCCGAGAGTTTGAAATCTTATTTTCGAACCGAAATGAAATGGAATATTGAGAATTTTGAGGGGATTTTATGTATTTTGTGGGTTGATGTCATGGATAATATAAGTTGATGGGAGAAGTTGGATTTTTATGGGGTTTGGAATAGTTGAAGGTGTTTTTGTGGAGTTTTGAGGGGTTTTTATCGATTTAAATTTTTTTTTAATCTGTTAAAATACGTGATGTAAAGTAATTGTAAAAAATCCGTCATCTTGATGGAATCAATGACAAAATAGGATTTTTGAGATTTTTATATAGTACTTTTGTGACTTTCTAAGCACATATTCATAATTTATTTTGCCAAAATGTTGAAAATTAAAAGCGTCATCATGACGGATTTTCTGGAATTCCTCAAAAAGTCTCGTTTTTATGACCCTCCAACTCTTTTCGGTCTAAAAGTAAAACTAATGAATAGAATCTCCCCACCTTTTGATGTTCCTCATGACTTTTCGCCCTTCGTTTATTTGCGGTCACAAAGAAATTATCAATTCCCATAAAAAACTTGTTCCAAAGCTCTTTTTTTATTTGAAATGATAAGGCTGAAATCGTTCCGTGAACTCCGTAAGGTTTATGATACGCTTTGTTATCGAGCGCTTTTCGCTTTGAATTGAAATTTTGACGATTTTCGGGGAAAAGTTTGGGTTATTTTCGAGGATTCTAGAAAATCCGTCATGATGACGCGTTTAATTTTTGATTAAAATCGCATTTTATGCGATAAAATTTGGTTTTTAGGCAATTGCAAGGATTTTTGCGAAAAATAATATATGTGTCATCATGACGGATTTTTTTGGAATTTTCACAATTTTCCTTTTCTTGGAACAAAGATTGCATTTTTGTCGATGCAGAAGAAATTCTGATCGGTTCCAGGGCAAAGTTTATGCTGCCGTCAGCATAAATTTAATCAAGAAATACCAAATTTCCGGCCCGGAATAGATAAACCCACATAATGAAATATAAATTTAATTTGGAAATTCCGCAGACAGCTCAAAGACCGCTCTCATGATCAGCATTGAGGGTTGACGTGGGCTGGTTAAGGCGATCAAAATTATCAAAGAAACTTGGAACAAGGGAGAGCCCAACACCCCTTCGGCGCTCTGATAACATTGTCATATGAGGGGAGGAAATTAGACAAGTTTGGAGAACGCCTTTTTTTTGGTCTTAAAATAGAAAAAATGAGTCAGGATTTTGCCAGTTTGAAAGGTTTGGTCAGAGGGAAAATTTTACAAGTTTAGTCGAGATATTCAACGATCCTTGAAGACGAGAGACTATGGAAAATGAGGAGATACGGTGAGAGAACAAAGATTTGGCTCCTTATTTTCCATCTTCTCTCGTCTCCAGAAGATCGTTGGGCATCTCAGCTGGTTCCGAGAAGATTTAACACCTCCATTTGCAAGAACAGTCAACGTATTCAACGATTTATGCAGACGAGAAGCCATGAAAAAATGAGGAGATTCGGCGAGAGAAAAGATGTTTTTGACATTTTCCATGAATTTATCAGTCTATGGGGAAAATAATGTGTAAAATGGTAACATTATTTTTCCGACAGAAATGATAAATTCACGGAAAATGTCAGAAAAATCGTAATCAAAAAAATTTTTTTCTCTCACCGAATCTCCTCATTTTCCATGGCTTCTCGTCTGCATAAATCGTTGAATATTTCGACTGTTCTAGCAAGTGGAGGTGTTAAATCTTCTCGGAACCAGCTGAGATGCCCAACGATCTTCTGGAGACGAGAGAAGATGGAAAATAAGGAGCAAAATCGTTTTTCTCTGACCGTATCTCCCCATTTTCCATAGTCTCTCGTCTGCAAAGATTGTTGAATATCCCGGCTGAACTTGTAAAATTTTCCCTCTGACCGAACCTTTCAAACTAACAAATTTCATTTACCACCGAGAATTTTTTGAGGGTATCACCTTTGTTTTTCAAATTACCCTATAAAAGTTTTTTTATCAGCAGTTCCCAAAATTTTAATTACCTAAAAATAATGTTTTCGTAACATCTGCAGCTTTCCGGAGACTGTAATTTTTCACTTTCCTCATTGGCAAATCATTTTCCGTAATTTTTTCGCGGTAATTACCGCTAATCTCGACCTCTTTTTGCCCTTCCTCTTCTCCTCGCAAAAGGAACGTAAGAACTCTTGTTTCTAGTTGAAATTTTTTTGTTGTTTCTTTTGTACTGCTGGGAAAAAGAGTGTTTAAAATTGTATGTTTGGTTGTAATATTTTTTTCGATTTGAAAAAGATTAGATTTTTTGACAAATTTACAAAAAATCCGTCATGATGACATGTTTAGAACAACCTCAGATTTCGATAAAACTTTGCACAGCTGTAGAAGGGGATTTTCTGTTAGCTATTAGAGATTTTTACATTGCTTTTTGCAGAAATGGTCGAGATTTTTAGGTCGAAAATTCGAAAAATTCAAAAAAAATTTTTTTGTCAGTTTTAAGATTATACTTTTGTTTTATGTGGGATGGATAATGATCCTCAAAGAGTCAATTTTTTCCGAGCGAAATCCAGAAAGTTATAGAGAAAAAATATATTTTTTCTCTGACTGACTCTCCTCATTATTTGTGCTGTCTCGCAAAAAGTTTGTTGAATATCTCGGCTGTACGAAACAAAGCGCGAATTAATATTTTTTGAGCTTGATTCGCAATATATTTGGAATATGTGTGCCAAATTCGAACAGAATTTGAGTAAAAAAATCCGTCAAGATGAAATTTTTTTGGGATTTTTTGGAGTAAAAATATGACATTTTGTTTTTATAGGCCGGAAAGATCGTAAAAAAATTAAGACAGTTATTTTTTTGGCCACCGAAAATATTTACTTTGTCGTGTTTTTTCTTTCCTTTTCCCCTAATTTTTTGTTTTTTATTTTTATTTTATGCAAATTACCCTTCTCCGTTTTATTTTCGAATGAACGTTCAGTCGATTTTTCTCCCCATTTCCCCCCCATAAAATCGCCATTCGCACCCTTCTCCTCCTCCAATTTTACGATCATTACTCAACAGGCCGCCGTCCCACCTGTCCGGAATTTGAATAAAACGGTTTTTCTTGCGATTTTTTGCCCCGTTTTCGGAGGGTTTTTGCGGTTTCAGCGGATTTTTGGGGGTTTTTGAAGAATAAAATTGGATTTTTTTTTGGTAATTTTCGATTTCATTTGATGTGGAAGGTAGTAAAAGTTGTTCTCTGAGGTCTGTGAAGGGTAGAGGATTAATATAAAAAATTAGGAAAGGCGTATTTTACAAAGTTTTTAACAAAAATAACGATTTTTGTGGATTTTTTTGATTTTTCCCCAAAATTTTGATGATTATTGGTTATTTTTTGGATATAAAAAGTCTTATTAGCATTTTTATGGCTTTTTGAATTTATTTTCCTTTTCGTTGGCCGTCAAAAAATGGTTTATTTTGGCCAAAAATAAAATTTTTTCACCATTAGTTGCTGTTTTTCGATATTTTTGACATTTTTTCAAATTTAAGTGCTTGTTTTTTCTCTCCTTTCTATTCACTGGCTCTTTTTGTTGTAGCAAACCCCTATTCAGACAAAAAGACAACGTTTTTTTCAAACCATCCAGACAAAAAGTTCTTCCAAACCATTCAGCCATGGCTATATCAACTCGCACTGCCCATTTTCGCTCGTTTTTAGCTTGTTTTCGAACAGATTTTCGGCTCCTAAATCAGCTGGAAAATCGTGTGACTTATGTTAATTCTTTGTTATGTCGAGCTGAAAACGTGTTTCAGACAATAAAAATGGGGGTTTTTGAGGAATTTTTGAGCTGAGCTGGCTATCTGAGAGTCGGAAATTTGCGAAAAGTCTATTTAAAGAGCTGTTAATTCGTTAATTAGTTGTTTTTGCGAGCTAATTTGGTCGGCGTAATCGAGGTTTAGCGAAAAAATGACCTTTTTTTGAAAATTTCCAGAAAATGTGTCATCAAATGTCTGAAACTTGTAAAATACGTCTAGTGGACCACTCAATTTTTATGAACAACCCTGGATCAATCAAAATTTTATGGCTTATCGGAAATGACCGATTTTTTAGTTGAGAATGGTGTCATCATGACGGATTTTCTGGAATTTTCATAAAAATGGGACTAAAATTTTTTTACAGAGTTCGAATTGACCAAAAAATGCAGTTCTAAAAAAGGATTTTAAAAATCATCAAGGTTTTGTTACGTCATCATGACGGATTTTCTGGAATTTTCGCAAAACCTCCAATTTTTATGATTTTTTTACTTTTCAAGTCCAAAACCTTTTGAGAAGATTTAAATAAATTTGGATCACAATCGGAAATGAGTAATTCCCGCTACTGTTAGCCCTAATAATCATATTATACCAGATATTACTCATCCCCGCACCGAAAACTTAACTGTCCCTCGGCTGAAAACCGACTATGAATAACGCAAAAACGATAATCGGATTGGCGTCGCATCACCATTTTTCGTGTATTGTATGCCCCTTCTCCAGTCTTTTTTTTCGCTTTATAACAACCCATTTTTTGGATGGAGCAAATGTCAAGGTAAACATTCCGAACGTCCCCGTTCCTGATAGTTTGTTTTAATTGACGTTTGCGGTTCTGAAGACTGGAAAAGTTGAAGTTCGTAAAAAGTATCGGGAAATTAACTGTTTCCGGCGGTTAAGTAGTAATGGCTCATACTACTATATAAAAAGTAGTAATTATCGGGAAAACTTTTTATTTGGGTAGTATTTGCTCTAAAAATTCGTTTAATTTTGATGTTTTCGAAAAATCCGTCATCATGACATATTTTCTGGACATTTTTATTTTTTTATTTTGTTGGCTATAAAAGTGGAAGGAATAGTTGTAAACTTTTAAAAATTTGTTAGACGGCATGTTTGAACATTAGTGATCACTTTTGTAACAAGACATAAGTTTCCAGGATTACTATAACATAGCGAAAATTTTATTTTTCGAGGGAGAGGTGACTTATGGTGGAACTTTCTTTTTAGAGGCTTAAAACTGTTCAATAACTTTCCAGTATGACCTGGGGCTGATAAAAAAATCATTAGGAAAGATGTTAGGTTCTTAGGGTTACTGTAACATAGCGAAAATCACAAAAAAGGCACGAAAATTGAAGTTCTTGACAAGTTTTGGTGGCATTTCATTCGACTGTACTGCTGGTTATTTCTAAAAAGCTCTCTATAGCATTTGGGTTAATTATGTGACATAATATGCCGTCTTGAACTACTGTAACACAAAAATAAATCAATTTATCACCAAACGTCTTCAAAAATATAAAGCTGACCAACCTAAATCAATGAAAGGCTGTCAATCGCCCCTAAAAAAACCTCTGTCCATCGCCCCAAAGACCAAAAAGCAAAACATTCCGCCTTTTGACCGGCTAATTTATCTTTATTTTAATTTTTTTGCCGCCCTCTTTAGAAACGGAGAACGCTGGAAAAGGCCTCCATTACGAAGTTCTTAACATTCCATTGTCCTAAACATAATGTATGGCACATTCGTCTGCAAGATGTCCTCGGGCCCGCTCGTCTTGAGGTCTTGTTCGAAAAGCCCGCGACATTGACCAATGAGTCAGTTTTCTTCCAAAAAGCCTTTCGAAACCCGTGTTTTAGAGCCGATTGTGGGGAATTATTGTGGGGGTTGGTGAGATGGGGGATTAATGGGTCGATAAAAATGTAGTTTACGCCCTAGGCCGGTTAGTTTTTTGGTTGATTGGGAAAATTTGACCAAAGTAACATATATTTTGTTGGTTTAGTATGGAAAATTGTTGGATAAATTACTATAATTGACATATTCCTCTTCTATGCATCCTTGCTAACCTGGCGCAACTCGTATTTTACGTGAAATCCACATTTCAGCGTTTCCGATATTCTCCCACCACGAAAACAATGAGTGCCAAAAGTTTGGCATTCCGCCACAGAAAGTTTAATATTTTCCTCAAATCTTTTGGCGTTTTTTGTATCTCGCCGCGCCTCGCGCCCGAGCTCGAAAAGATAAGAGAAATGGAAGAGAGCGCGGGAGAAATTTGTCTGATGCTCTCTTCTTTTTTCGTTCTCTCTCGCTTTCCAAAAAGCCTTTGCCGAGTTTCCTCTCGGAATTTCATTGAAATCCCTTCAAGTTTTTTTAAAAAAGTTTGCGACCTTGTTTCCACTGATGTCGAAGATCATATCAGCCCCATTTGCGTTTGTAAAAAACACGAATTTTAGCTGGGGGAATTCTGTGACCTGGATCTGACGGTTTTCGACTGCTGACTCATGTATAATATAAATTTTTCGCTTCGTTTCCAAGGAAATTTGGGTGGGATTGGTTGTTTTAGGGGCTTTAAGGTTTGAGGTTGTGTGTGGTTTGTTTTAAAATTGTGTAAATCTTTTTTTGACTGTAGTATGAAGATTTACAGCGGGGAGCGGGGATTTTTTGATTGTTTCTGTTGTTTTTGATAGAATTTGATAGGAAATGAAAGGGTTTTGTTTATTGCTTTGATGTTCAGAATGCCTGAAGAGTCCTTTCGTTACGATTTTTTCAAAAATCAATTATGAATTTATATTGTTTTAGTGTCTAGAACAATATCAAATTTTTTGATCTTTTCTCGATCAAAAATGTGTTTTTTGTTATTTTTCTGATAAAATAGAGGGTTATACTAGTCGCGGAAAAAAGTCCTGGGATTTTCTCGCGCCCCCCAAATTCCGTCGCGCCCCGAAAAGTTGATTTGTCGCGGGAATCCCGCGCGACAATAAGGCAAAATCAACAAAATTGCACTGTGCAAAAGCACTTTTCGGGTTCATGCACAGTGCAGAGTCGCAGAAAAATCCCAGGACTTTTTTCCGCGACTAGTATTTATCAGTCTGGCCGAAAAAGAACCGGCCCCCCTCGCGCCTCGAAATCGCAACCTCGAAATTGAATGTTTTCGCGATGCATCGCAAAAGTGCGCGCGACATCGAAAGATCGCTGAATTTGTGGGAATTTTGTTGATTGCACAGTGCGAAACAGCAGAAAAAGGGCATTTGCACTGTGCAAAACCCCCATTTATCGCTGGCGATGCGTCGTTTTTGCTCTTTTCTTCGGCGACGTCCTCCAAATTTCTGCGCGGTGCAAATTGGGGTTTGGAGTGAGTGCGACGGAAGGGTCCGGGGAGGCCGGTTCTTTTTCGGCCAGACTGATAGTTTCAGTTGTTTACAAAAAGTTTTGCCTTCATTTTCACATCACAATTGGTCATTTCGATCAATCTAATCGGATATTATTCATGTCCGAAAAGCGTGATATTTTTTTAGCAATTCGTCTTCGGAGCGTTGCAAATAGACTTGAGACTTAGACGTATGACATTTCCCATCTCTTTTCCCTTCCATCTCCGTAAACCGGACATTAAACGAGCGAATATTGGGAAAGGGGAAGATCGAGTTTCGTATTTTTTGTGTCAACCCTTTGTGTACTCGGGTTTAGCGGGTAATTAGGGCTTGTTACAGTGTCTAAGGCCATGTCAAGTTATTTGAATAGGGTTTGGGGATTTATTTTAGTGTTTTAGGAGCTTTTTTCCAATTTTACCTTATTTTAGGTAACAAATCTCGAATTTTTGCCAAAAAACCCTCAAAATATCTCAAAATATGTTGAGTAATTACTTCCATATGACTTCTAAGAGTGTCTAATGTTAGCCTAGACAGTAATCTCTCCACTTATTTTTTCTTTTTTCCCTCAAATTTTTCAAAATTTCCAAAAAATCCCCAATTTTTGCCGAAAATTGCATTTCCCCCAAAAAATATCGGATGTCCCGTCTCGATGGCTCTTGAGCTGTCCTCTCTGACCCATTAGCGGCCATCTAATCCCATTTCCTTTTATTTTGGGTCAACAGAAACCCCGCTTTGCCCAGTTCTTCGCGCCCCATCCAGCTGTTTTTTCTTCACAAGGAAAGTACTTTTATGGGGGCTCCTACTTTTTGACGGAACATATCTCAAAAAATCAGAAAAAATGTGCTGATCAAGGATATATAAATCTTAGCTGCCCATTTTAGGTTTTTATGGGTGAAAATGCCCAAAAACTCGCTTAATTTCCCTACAAAAGGCGCAGGCATTGGAAACGATAAAAATCGCAGTCGCTCTCTTCTTTCGGAAGAGAGCGGTGTGGCCGAGTGGCTAGTGCCGTAGTCTGGGAATCAAGAGGGAGGACGCCGCACGGGTTCGATTTCCCTTTTGGGCAGAATCAACTTTTTTTGAAGTTGAAGGTCGGAAAAATAAATTTTTGTGCCAATACTGATTTATTACATCCTAGAAACTCAATAAACATCATTTTAAGCCGAAATAAAAATTGTAAACCTGTGAAAAATTACGCGAAAAGAGGTTTATATAGGACTTTAAATCAACTTGCGATGGATTTTTCACCCCTAAAAACCTAAAATGGGCAGCTAAGATTTATATATCCTTGATCAGCACATTTTTTCTGATTTTTTGAGATATGTCCCGTCAAAAAGTAGGAGCCCCCATAAAAGTACTTTCCTTGTCAAAAAAAAAATTTATTTCCAAAAACAAGTGGAAGATCTCGGGAGAGCAGTAAAATTGGAGAATACGCATAGTAAAAGCCGCTCATACCCTGGGAAAGGGATTTTTTTATAACTTTTTTTTTGGGCTTCCAACTAAACCATGTGTAATATTGGGGAAATTTGGGGTTGAAAGACTTATTTTAAGGTAAAATACGATGTGTTATAACTTGGAAATTATTTTCAGAGCATATTTGGGATTTTGGAATGGCTTCATTAGTTGATTGGTGAGATATTTTATCAAAAAACATGAGTTTTATACCTAAAAATCGCGGAAATGAAACTTTTTGGGTAAAATACGCTGTCCTGTTGCGTTGTGTGTTAATAAAAATTTATTTATGGTCTATTCTCATATTTTAAACCCCCAATTTTTTAGTTTTAGTTTGAAATTTTGATCAAAAATTTCCCTCGAGGCATACCTAAAACAAGGTCCGAAAATGAATTTTAAAGTTAAAATACGTTGCTTGTTTCTTTCTGGCACATAGATTATGATATGCTGTTTACTGTGAAATAATAGTTTTGCGTTGTTTCCCCCAAAAAATATCCATTTCCTCTCCCATTTTTTGAGAGAAATATGAAAAAAAATGCTAATCTCCACTGACCATCCACACGTCCGCTCAGCTCTTTTTGTTTATTCTTTCCGATTTGCGGTTTTAAAACGTATACGAAACCTTCGGCTTCGTTTACTATCCAAACGCCACGAAAATAACATTTTCGGATATTATACTAGACAAGTTATAGATTTTTGCTAAAATTTGTTGTATTTTGTACAATTTTATCGTTTATTTTGCGTGAATATGATATTTTATGGCTTGTCGCGCAATTTGAGACCTTTTTTGCTACAATATGATGTGTATTTTAGCCGGTAGCCAGCAAAATATCAGACCCTGTGAGACCAAGTATATGAAGACAAAAGAACCGCCGGCCGATCCTATGGACGGCCAGCCCCCATCCCTGTATCTAATCCTCAAAGAAGCCGATCTATTACAGTGAGTTTTTGCTTGTTTTTCTGTGGTTTTGGATTTTAGGTACACTACAATATCAAAAATTCCATTTCTTTGGTGGTTCTAGTGCAGAATTGTGCTAGATCTAGTTAGAAGAGATGCTAAAAAAACGTGTGAGTGGGTGTAAAATACGCAATGTTCAGTTAATTTCGAATTTTGATATGAATTTAGGTATTTTCGGTGTATTCATAAAAAATTTTTTGCTGTTGATGGCTCAAATTTTTGTGCTGAATGCTTCTAAATTTAACAAACAGTAGGGAAGTTCTGTTTGCGATGCCGAATTTGTCTTGAAACTGAAAATTTTTACAATTTTTTTATTATCCATTTTTGAAGATTTTGGCCAAAAAATTGCCGAAACAGTTGGTTTCACTCTTGAATTTTTATTCAGAATAATTTTTGGAAGCTGAATTTCCTTCTACTAAACTGCTGAACCATTAAAAGTCCAAAATTTCCGACATTCTTCATCACTAAAATCGTCTCCATTGACGTCAATCGCCCCGCTTTGTTTTCGGCGTGAATTCGCGTTGTAACGGAACGCCGGAAGAGGCGAAGACCATCCCCGTAGCGTCTTTATCCTTTTCGGCTCCGTTTGGCGTCATTCCCACGATTTCTGCACAGTCTTTGGCCTTTGGATACTGTAGCTGTTGCTCTAAAATAGTAGAAATTAATACTGAAAATGAAAATTCGAAGAGGCAAACGGCTTCGAGGGCTTGGCAGAGCACTTAGAAGGTTTGTTAGAGGAGAATTTTTTGAGTTGGGATGGGTTTTTGATATGATTTGTTATCAAATTTGCCATGGATAATATAACAAAAATGGTTGAAACGAGACGGTTTGGGATGAAATTGGTTTCTCAATGCAGCGTTTTGATTGAAAATGTCATTTTGATACCTTTCGCCGCTTGAAACAGAATGCCAAAAATGGCGGGAATTTGAATTTTTCGAATATTTTTGCCCCAAAATTTGGGCCAATAGGTCCTAGAAGGACATATTAGGACCACATGGATGATTTCTAAGTGGTTTTAGTGCGCCTACGGCTGAATACTGACAAAAGTCTAGGGCGCAGCCTGCCAATAAAAAAAATCTCATTTTCTTGGGATTTTGAATAAATTTCGCGCTGATTTGACAATTTCCAGATACCATGACAAACTCCGCACCGTGCTCAAGCTGCGCCACGCCGGCGACCTCCTCTACACCGAGGAAAAGGACCTGGCCGAGGTCGGCATGTCGCGCCCCGAACAGAAGCGCCTCCGCCGCGAACAAAACCGCCTCATCAACAACCCCCAGTCCTCCTCGTTGTACGTGAAGCTCCGCAAAGTGTTTGGGAAGTCGGATACCCGGCATTCCGAGGCCACACCCACCACCAGCAGCTACCTAGACCAAGACGAACAACATGTCATACCACCTGAAGCTGTCGAGCTATGCCGAGAACTGGGAAGAGGAGAGTTTGGAATCTGCTATCAGGGCACTTGGAATCTACCAGATGGAAATTCAGTGCAGGTAAGAGGCTGGAATTTGAGCAAATGAGATTTTTGAAAATTTTCGTATAAAATGTCACCTGTGAAAAAATGTTTAGAATGGAAAATTAAAAGGTTTTATTTTGGTTATGAAGTACAGGGAATAGTTTTTATTGAAACGAATTGCCTCGATCGTATTTTACCTTTGATTTTTTTATCGTATAAAATGTCACCTTTGCGAAATTGAACTAGATAGATAAAAAAAAGTTGAAATTTTGGAGCTTTGAGGGACGAATTTCATTTGTTTTGCACAATTCTCGTTTTTAATTTTTGAAAATTGCACAATTTTTTTGAAATTTCCCAAAAATGTGTCATCGTGACACCTTTACTTTATGAGTTGTCGGGATTTTTTGTGATAAAGTAGGGTTTGCAGGTCTGGAAAATAGAGAGGAAAATTTTTTTAATCGATTTACTAGTCGAAATCCGCTTTTTTGATCAAATCTGCAAAAAAATCTGTCATGATGACTTGTTTTATTTCTGAGATATTGTAGGTTTTTTGCTTATAAATTGGTTTTATAGCGTTTGGAGGTCCCATAAAAAATTTTTTAACCTTGTTAAAACAGTAGCTATTTCGTATTTTACATCAAATTATTTTCGAATTTCACATTTCCATTTTGTTCAGGTAGCGATAAAACGCGTCCTCCCCGACAAACTCAAAGCCAACCCCACCTGTTTCATCCAAGAAGCGGCCGTGATGTCGAAGATGAAGCACGAGAACCTGGTCCGAATGTACGGCATCGTCCTCGACACCAAGGCGGTCATGCTGATCTCGGAGCTCGCCCCGTACGGCTCCCTTCTCGAATGCCTCCGAAAACCGGCCTGGGAACACCCATTCGCGGTTGATCGCCTCTGCGACTTTGCCCTCCAAATCGCCCGAGGCATGGAATTTTTGATCGCCAAAAAAGTTATCCATCGCGATTTGGCCGCCCGAAATGTCCTGGTCCACACACCCACTCAAGTAAAAGTCTCCGACTTTGGACTTAGCAGAAGCTTGGGCATCACCGAAGACTACTATCGATCCGAATTCCAACCAACCATGAAACTACCCATCGCCTGGTGCCCCCCGGAAGCCATAAACTTGCTGAAATTCACCCCCGCCAGTGATGTGTACGCTTTCGGAGTGACCCTGTGGGAAATGTTCTCGTATGGAAGAGTCCCGTGGAAGGGATTTTCGGGCAGTCAGGTGGGATTTTTGAGATTTTTTGGGGAAAAATTTATATTATCCATGAAAATATTTTGGTCGGAATGGGTGAATTGGAGATTGAGATAAGTGGGAAATACGTTGATGAGAATTGTGGGTTAGTCTGAGGATGTTTTAGATAGAAAATTTGCGATTTTTGGGCAAAAATTATATTATCCATAAAAATTTTGATCTCAGAATCGACGAATTTGATGTTAATTGCTGTTTTGGAGATCTTATAATGAATTTTTAGCAAGAATGTTGTCTTTTGGCAGATCAGTTTTTGGGGGTTTGGACAATTTTTTTGAAAAAAAAATTATATTATCCATGAAAATATTTTGGTCGGAATGGGTGATTTGGAGATTGGGATAAGTGGAAAATACGTTATTGAGAGTTGTGGGTTACTCTGACTTTGTTTTAGATAGAAAATTTGCGATTTTTGGGCAAAAGTTATATTATCCATGAAAATTTTTGGTCCAAATGAGCGGTTTATTGCCTGAAATACATGGTAATTGTTTAGTAATGTCTTAAAGAGGATGTGTTCTTTGATTTGGAATATGTTTTGAAAAGATTTGTGCCAGTTTTTATATTATCCATAATAATTCTTTTTTTATTTTTTCGGCTAAGACTTGATGATAATTGTTTTAAAATACGTCGAACGTCCCACGGAAATAATTTCGATGCATTTTGATTTGATTTGTAAATGAGATTTAATAATTTTTTTCAATTTTCAGATATTACACACCATCGATACGCAACGAAAGACCCTGGATTGCCCCGAATTTTGCCCATCCGAGTTCTATCAGCTGATGAAGCGCTGCTGGTCCCACGATCCCACCTCCCGCCCCACTTTCGAGCAGATTGTCAGCGAAATCCCCGACCTGATGCCTCAACTCCTGGTCTCGGTGACCGAGTGCCACAACGACGAGCCCACTCAGCTCCAATTCGACAAAGGAGAGATCATAATTCTGCTGGACAAGTGCCCCGAGCCCGCCGGCCAGAGCTTCTGGCACGGCGCCACCCGCCGAGGCAACTGCGGCCTCTTCAAACCCGCCGAAACGGTCGCCTATCTGGGCGCCGAGAACCCCACCAACCCCCCGAAAACCTTCATCGGAACCCCACTCCCATTGTATCAGAATACGGCCAAAAAACCGGAGCGTTTGTCCATAATTGGAAGGAAAAATTCGCAAAAATCCCTGGACAAGGAGAAGAAAAAATTGCTGATCAGCGAACCGCAAGGCGATTTAAGGCACACTTGCCACATTGGAATTGATGGATCCGTCTTCGGATTGGTTCATGTAAGTTTGGAGGGGTTTGGAGGAGTTTGAATGGGAATTTGGAGGGGATCTTTGTAGGTTGGGGAGGTTTGCACTGTGCGGAGGGAACGTTTTTTGAATGAATTTCACTTTTGCACTGTGCGGAAAGGAACATTTGAAGAATTTGCAGAGTGCGGTAAGGAAGTTTTAGGGGTCTGCACTGTGCGGAGGGAAAATTTCAGCTGTTTGCACGGCGCGAAGGAAAGATTTTAGGAATTTGCACGGTGCGAAGAGAAAATTTTGGATTTGCACAGTGCGGAGGGAAAATTTATGAGTCTGCACAGTGCGGAAGGAACGTTTTTTGAATGAATTTCAATTTTGCACTGTGCGGAGAGGAAATTTTAGGGTTTGCGCAGTGCGGAGGGAAGATTCGTGAATCTGCACGGTGCGGAGAGGAAATTTCAGGAATTGCACAGTGCGGGGAGGAAAATTTAGGATTCGCACAGTGCGAAGAGGACATTTCTGGGACTTGCACGGTGCGCAGAAAAATTTTCAGCGATTTGCACTGTGCGAAGAGAAGATTTTTGAGTCTGCACGGTGCGAAGAGGAAATTTTAGGGGTTTGCACGGTGCAGTGTAAAATTTTCGAGATTTACACGGTGCGGAGTGAAGGCTTTCTGAACGAATTGCATTTTTGCACAGTGCGAAGGGAAGTTTTTTTTTGGATTTTTCACGGTGCGAACGAAAGTCGAGAAGATTTGCACAGTGCAAAATCAGCGACAAAATTTCTCTAGCGAAAGAAAACGAAAAGATCGCAACAATTGCGCAGTGCGTCCGATTTGAAACGTTGCACTGTGCAAAAAAAATGTTTTGCACGGTGCGGTGAAAAAAAATTGTTCAAGATTCGATTTATGATATTTTTTTCGAACAAAATTAATTATTGCAGGGAACCCAGGGCGGGGTTACCATTTCCGTGATATCTTGCGAGTATTTCTGCTCGTGGCAGGCATTGTTAGCTGGCGCTTCGTCGCCTTTATTCAAGAGATCCATATTTCCGGGATTGTGGTTGGGCTGAAATAAAAATTATGAGAATTAGGTGGTAATGGCACAACTTACGCCATGCAAGGTCAAAATTCGACACTTTCCACCGCAGGAGTGGGCACTGGAATAGTTGATATTATTCATGAAAAAATAGAGATATTTACGTTTTGTAAAAGATTTATAGGATCTAAAAATTGTGGAATTCGCCTTATTTGAATTGTTAGCGAACCTAGGATATCTTTTTCATGATTTCTGGGGCTTTTCCAACACTTGAAACGGAATGCCACAAAATAGCGGGAAATCAGAAATTCAAATTTTTGACGGTTTTTATGGGCAATAAAGACGTTGTTTAGCTTAATTAAGGGTCAATTAGCATTCAGCTTTGTGTTTTACATAATTTTATATCCTTGAAACAGAATGCCAAAAATTGGCGGGAAATTGGAAGTTTGATTTTATGAAGGGGAATGGAGAAAACTGTGAAGATTTGAGTTGATAATACCGTCAGGCTAGTTCGTAATTAATTTTAAAGCATTTTGTAATGGGTTTCGGTCCTTGAAACGGAATGCCAAAAATGGCGGGAAATTCAAAATTTAAATTTTAGCTCCGGAATAACGAAAGATACAAAAGGTAGAGTATTCTGAAAGGATTTTACGGCGTTTTGAACTGATATAAACTGCTTACATAACTGTGTACGGTTCGATTCCGTTCCATTCAAATTGACCGCCTTTTAAATGATACGTCCCATTAACAGTGGCGTATCCCTCGTCCAAAAGGTCGGATCTCCCATCGCCGTCATCTTCTCGGAGAAAAATTTTCTGAAATAAAATTGGAGTATCCTTAAAATCAAAACGTTTTGTGTAAAATTTAATATTTTATACGGGCTACAAATTGCACCAATTTTCGTTGGAATCTGAGCTCTTTTTTCTGATATACAGTGGCGGACCTGATCCAGTGGCAAAAACTTACCATTTTGCTTCCGGGAGGTATCAAAAACGCAGCAAAATACCTCCCTCTCGAAGTGAAAAGACTCCGATTGCAAGAGCTCTTCCTAGTTTCGTCCCAGAACTCTTGAAATCGGAGTCTTTTCACTTGGAAAGGGAGGTATTTTACTGTGTTTTTTGATACTTCCCGTATGCAAAATGGTACGTTTTTGCCACTGGATCAGGTCCGCCACTGTATAGCGGAAGAAATAGCTCGGATTTGAACGAAACTTAGTGTTAGTTAGTGTTAGCTTACCACCCAGTTCTGACCTCGAAGGTCCTTTCCGCCACAAGTCAATTTCCCATAGATCTCGGTTTCCTGATACCCAAATCCAAACGATTGAGGCAATAACAACAACAACGAGCAAAGAATAGAATAGCCGACCATCCTACGAACAAACAAAAGTTTTTAGTGAAGAAAGTTTAGGTCATTTGGGATGTGAAATTTTGAGTTTTAAAAATTTGGGGGTTTTTTGAATTTTGATGGGAATTTAGTAAATTTTTGGAAAGTTTGTGGTGTCAAAAGGTGGGAAGTTTAATTGAAAGGCGGGTTTTCTTGATTTTGAGTGAAAAGTTTTGGGTTTTGGACCGATTTTTATGTTATACTTGACACTTGAGTTTTGGAAAATTTTGCAATTTTTTGTAATTTTTGGGTTTTCAAAGTGTGTGAAACGGAATATTAGAAGTGTTTTTTATTTTTTATGAGGTTCAAAATTTAAAATTTTCATAGATTTTTATATTACACTTGATATTTTTTGGTCAAAAAAACTGAAAATTTTTGTGATTTTTTCCTTTCAGGTGAACAAAAACGACCTGTCATCCACAATATCACCCCTGATCGGTCTTTCCGACACCGCCTCACTTGCCCCATCCCAGCATAACAGCTCAACTTCCTCGATTTCCCCTTCGGCCGCCTCCTCCACCACTTCGAGCCTCCGCCAAAACGACGATGGAGCCGAGAACTTGCTGAGGAATGGCTACGATATCCCTCTCCGCTTCCCAAAACCCCATCAGGAATCGATTTCGCCTCCGGCGCTGCCCCCGAAACCAGCGGCCCGCATAAAACCGACGCAAAAAACGGCCGAAATCGAGAGAACCCACATGGCGATCCGGACGAATAGCCTGCCAAAAGAAAAGTCGACCTATGATATTGAGTATTCCAGGCCCAGAAGCATCACCGCCTCATCGGACTTTATTATTGACCATTCCGGAGCAACTGCGTGAGTTGGGGAAAATGGGATTTTTTTTGGAAAAAATTTGGATTTTTTTGCAATTTTTGGGGTCGAATAGGGTGAAAGATGGGTTCTAAATGATTTTTCAGAAAATCTCAATCCTCGTTACAGCCGTATTTTACCATAAAATTTAATTTTTTGAGCAAAAAGGAGGTATTTTGGGGAAAGATTTTTTGATAAGATTTCGGCATTTTTTTTGGAAATTCTTTGGTTGAATTTAATGAATAGTTATATTTTTTTGAAATTCGTCTATTTGAGGGCGTAGCGTATTTGAACAACATATTTTTTGCGAAAAAAAACTAATTTTTTGGGGGGAATAAATAGGATTTTTTCATTTTTTTTTGTTGTAGATTGTAAAGAAAAGATGTTTGTTCTGTAATTTATAATCAAAAGGCAAGTTTTTTGGATCGTATCTTTTATAAAAATGGGTTTTTTCGATAAAAAATTGGGGTTTCTGTCGAAAAAAAAGATATTTTTTTGTTTTACAATGCTTGAGAATGCTTTGAAATTGCTCTATAAGGAATTTCAAATCATTCCCTATTTCGATAATTCGTATTTTACAAAAAAAACATTTTTTACATACAGTGGCGGGCCTAATCCACTGGCAAAAAACACACCATTTTGCATTCGGGAAGTATCGAAAAATGTGGCAAAATACCTCCCTCTCCAACTAAAAAAACTCCATTTTGAAGGTCTCGCTTTTAAAACGGAGTTTTTTTAGTTGGAGAAGGAAGTATTTTGCTACATTTTTGATACTTCACGAATGCAAAATGGTACGTCTTTTGCCAGTAGATTAGGACCGCCACTGTAATAGAAATAAAAAGTTGTCTGACAATTGTGAGATCCCCAAAATTTTTAGGCTTGAAGTGTAAAAAACAAATCAAATCTGCATCAAAAAAACTGTGTAATAATTTTTCCCTAAAACACCAACCTCCAACTTGTCTCCGAATCACATTTTTTACCAAAAATCCCGCTTTAAAATTGTGTCATGATGACACATTTTTTGGAAATTCCTGAAAATCCTTCAAATCTTCTAAAAATCTCATTTCTATTCATAATTTCAAAAAATCACTTTCAAAAAAATATGTCGTCATGACGGATTTTCTGGAATTTTATTGCAAAATACGGTATTAGTGATTTGTTTTCTGAAGTTTTGAAATGGCAAAAATCGAGTTGTTTTTCGACAATTTTCGAATATTTTGTTTTCAGAATCATCCCAGAATCGAATTCGTTCAACGAAAGCCTGGATGAAGTCCTCTGCCATCTTCAGAAAGACATTACCGACTTCTCGATCTCGACCATCGGCGATTACAGCGACACTCGGCCCCTCCTCCCCCCACCGCCAAAACCCTCTCGTCCAGAAATAAATGTCGAACCTCAGGAGTCGGTTGTCCGCCCGCTGAAAGACTCGGAACGCTCGAAATTACTGAAGAGAATTGACAGCGAACACAAAAAAGCGGCGCGAGATTTGGCCAAGGAACTGCAGAACTCGCAAAAATTCCAAAAATCCAAGAGTTACGATACGGAATCGAGTGAGGAAAAGAAGGAAGAGTGGACTAACGAAGCCCAACAGGCCTATAAATTGTTGGTGGAGTGTGGAGATGTCTTGAAACGGACTTCCCCGCTTCCAGGCGCAACTTCGCCGAGGTTGGATAGAAGTGAGGTAAGATAAGGTCATATTTTTTGAAATTTATGGTGTTTGAAAAGATTGTAGATGGTTTTGACATCATTTTTTGCTATGGAAAGGTATTTTGGGGAGATAGGCAAGAAAAAATTTTGAATTTTAAGTTTCCCGCCAAATTTTGGCATTGTGTTTCAAGGGCTTTAGAAGGCTGGAGATGGTGAAAAATGTGTAGAAAAGTAGTTGGTGATAATTCATAACACATATTTAGATTGAATTTAGGACTTTTGTCAAAAGAAAAATTCAAAAATTCAGTTTTCCCGGCATTTTTGGCATTCTGTTTTAGAAGCCGGAGAGGCCTCCAGATGGTGAAAAAATAAAATTATGATGTTATATATGTCCTAAAGTGTCTAATACAATCTGTACACTCAATTTTACGGCCAATTTTTTCCAGCGCTCCTCATCCGCTGACACCGAATCTACCGTAATCCGAACCCAACCCGCAATCTACGGAAACACCGCCGAAATCGATGACTTCGAGCACGCAGCCCCGCCATTGCCACCAAAGAACGGTCGAACGCCTTGTCAGTACATCAACAACACCCTCGTGGGATCAGCTCAACATCCAGTTCAAAAGGAATCCCCCGAAATGGAAGTCCCAATTTCGGTGGATCAGAGGAGATGTCTAGACTATGAGAATGGAAATAATGTGGACAAGGCTCCATCAGTTCCACCGAAACCCAAAGCGAGGTGAGAAAATGGTTTGGGAGGGATTTGTGGGAGGTTATATTACTTTAGGTGGATTGGATGGAAAATTGATTTTTAAAATACGTCATTTTGCAATAGGCGGTCCGAAAAAAGGTATTAAAGTACTAGTTATGTCCTAATAGATCTATTTAGGAAGAAAAAAACGATGAATTTGGGTTCTGGGATATTACTTTTGGTCAAATTTGTCATGGATAATATCGACAAAAAATGGATCATAAATGTTGGAAATGAGTGAGATTATGATAGAAACTTGCATTATAAAGCGTCTCAGTAAATTTTAGAGAGGTTCTGAAAGTCTTGTAGTGTTTGCAACAGAATGCCAAAATTGGCGGGAATTTTTTTTTTCGAATTTTCCAGGATAAATTGGATGGGAATTGATTGAAATGGACTTTGAAAGGTCTATGACGATGTTTTTCATTGCATTTAACATCGCTAAATACGGAAAAATTAAATTTTTTACGAAAAGTTTACCTTTTTTGTCATGGATAATATGATATAATTTTTGGGCAGTTTTGCCCGAATTTCCCTGAATTTACCCTTGATATTTATTGTAAATTTCAGACAGAACCTCCCCGTCGTCCCTCCATCCCCCACGAATCGGATATCCTCCCCGCAAACGGTGCGATTCGCGCCCGCCGTCCAAAAATCGGCCCTTTTCTCCGGTTTCCCCACGGACGAAGTCGTCAAATTCTAGTGAAATACGAGTCCTGTACATTCTTTCCACCCTAACTATCATTCTAACGTTACGCGCATCATAATTTAGACAATTGTTATATGCCATATTTCCTATATTATCCTAATGTTACCAAGTAATTATCGTAAAATTTTTAGAAAAGTTTTAGCCAATAAACATAATTGTTGTAGAATATGAAGCTTTGGTGTCCTAACGAGTTTTTTAAACTATATAATTTGAGGAATCAGACTTGTGGAATGGAGATTACTGTAATTTTTGCAAGACTTTTTGAAATATTTCAAATTTTTTCGCAATTTATGTAAATTTCTTGGGAAAATTGTCGATTATTTGTCATGGAATTTATCGTTTGTCATGACAATGATTGTTGACTTTGATTTTGGAATCAAATTTTACGAAATCGCCGTATTTTAGAGCCCGAAAGGTTTCATCGTATAAAATGTCACTTTTTGGGATTTACCGTTATTTTTGAGAATTCCGTGGCTGGCAAGTAATCTGAAGTCCTGTTGAAGAGATTAGACTGAGTTTCAGCTATAACAAAGCCCGTTTTTATATTGTTTTAGTTGACCATCTTATAATAGGTATCAAAGATGAAGTTGATGTAGATTTTTAGCTGGATTTCTTCGTCTTTTCTCTCTGTAGAGACTCATTGGCCTTCTTTATTAAAATTTCCGTTTTATCAGCTTACTTTTTTTAATCAAAACCGTCATTTTTATTCATTCACGTTTTTCCTCCCTAAATTCCTTCACGAAATGCATAAAATTTGACGTTTTTTTCTAAAAAGACCAGAAAAGTGATCTCAAATGGATTTTGCAGAATTTTGCAGGTTATCACAAGAATCGACAAGAATTTTACGAACTTTTTGCGATGTTTTTCGGCTGCTTTGAGACAATTTTTGAAGTTTTTTTGTGCCCAATATCTACTCCCCCTAAAACACCAAGAAAAGGATCGAATTTCTTCTTTTGGAAGCCGCATTTTTACAGCATAAGATTGATAGATCGGTGATAAGCTTTCCACAGAAAAATTTCACCGCCGCCATTCTGATTTTTAAGTGTTTTTTCATCTCGACTTTCACCTAGTACAACATAAAAACGGGTGAAAACTCGGCTTTTTGTGACGAATTCTTTTTTTGAAATGAATTGAAAAGATGCCCTAGGGTCGGGTTCAACTTTTTAATTTGTTTGCTGTCTCTTTTTGCGGCCTTTCCACGTGGTCTGAGCCTTCATTGCTCATGGATAATATAATGTGTATAATGTGTAATATAATTTGTGTTTCAGGTGAGGAATGTTGATGCTGAGGTTGCTGAGCAAAAGCCGAGGACATCAAGCGGTTCGATTTTCATCTCACTTCAAATTCCAGGGATTCTCGGCCGATCCAAGTTTAGGTGGGTGTCTAAAACAATATTGCTTTGGTTTTTAGGGAAAATGACAGTTGGTCTTTGATGTTTGGTTCTAAATAGGTTGAATATGACCTGACACAGGTTATGAAAAAACTTTCGTGGCATTTATTTTCGATTTTCTCTAAGGTCGACCTTATTTTAGTTGAGGTACCTAAATTAATATAAATTTAATTTTTCTCTTCAGGAGAGACCGAAAAGCTGAATCTATGTCAAGCCATCAACACATCACTTCATCAAGCCCTCGAGGCCGATAAAACCGCCTGCGTTTTTGGTGAGGATGTCGCGTTTGGAGGAGTCTTTCGATGCACTGTTGGACTAGCCGACAAGTTCGGAAAGGATCGATGTTTCAACACTCCGCTCTGCGAACAAGGAATTGCTGGATTCGGAATAGGGCTGGCCGTCTCGGGAGCCACATCAATCGCCGAGATTCAATTCGGGGATTACATTTTCCCGGCCTTTGATCAGCTCGTAAACGAAGCCGCAAAATACCGCTACAGAAGTGGAAATCTGTTCAACTGTGGTGGTTTGACAGTCCGAACAACATGGGGAGCTGTTGGGCATGGCGCACTCTACCATTCACAGTCTCCAGAGGCCTATTTCAGCCATACGCCGGGATTGAAGGCAAGTGTAATATAAATTTTGTTGAATTTTAGGTTAAAAAATGGCTTGATGTCGAGAAATAAGTTTGTTTTGCAGATAGTAGTCCCCAGAGGTCCTATTCAAGCCAAAGGACTTCTGTTATCTTGCATTCAAGACCCCAATCCATGCATCTTTTTCGAGCCAAAGGTCCTGTATAGGAATGCCGTCGAAGAGGTTCCAAAAGCCCCATATACAATCGAAATTGGCAAAGCAGAGGTGTTGAGGAATGGTAGCGACGTTTCGCTTGTTTCCTGGGGCACTCAACTGCATGTTGTATTAGAGGCGGCCGAAATTGCGGAGTCTCAAATGGGCATCTCTTGCGAGGTGATCGACCTGCAAAGCATCTTGCCGTGGGATGTGGAAACGGTCGCGAAGGTAAGAACTGGGTTTTTTGGGAATTATTTGAGCTAGTGAAAGGTTTAGAATCAAAAAATTTTTTGGTTTTCGAAAAAATTATATTGTTTTAGGCCAAAGTTTTGGTTGAGGCGCTAAAAAGAACGGTTTTTTGGCAAGATTTTGTCGTCTGAAAGCTTGAAAATGAGAAATAGAGCTGTTTAGAGTTATTTTCAGCCAATTTCCACGAAAAATTTTTTTTTATATGCGGTCCGGAAACTTTTGTTCAGGAGAAGATGACTATTATTACTCTGACGGACCTGATCAAGTGGCAAAAAACGTACCGTTTTGCATGATGACATATTTTTTGAAATTACGAATAGAAACGAGATTTTTAGAAGATTTGGAGGGTGTTCAGGAATTTCCAAAAAATGCGTCATCATGACACAATTCTAAAGTGGGATTTTTTGACAAAAAAAATTGTTTCGGAGACAAGTTGGAGGTTGTTGTTTTAGGGAAAAATTCTTACACAGTTTTTTTGATACAGATTTGATTTGTTTTTACACTTCGGGCCTAAAAATTTTGGGGATCCAGACAATTTTTTTATTAATATTACAGTGACTGACTTGCTCCAGTCGCAAAAAACGTACCATTTTGCATCCGGGAAGCATCAAAAAATGTGGCAAAATACATCCCTCTCCAAATGAAAAAACCCCGTTTTGAAGGCGCCCTTTTCCTCACAAAAAGAGCGGCTTTTGAAATCGGAGTTTTTTCACTTGGAGAGGGTATTTTGCCACATTTTTTGACATTTCCCGAATGCAAAATGGTACGTTTTTTGCCACTGGATCCGGTCCCCCGCTGTAATTTTAATAAAAGGTTGTCTGGGATCCCTAAAACTTTTAGGGCTGAAGTGTAAAAAACAAATCAAATCTGTATCAAAAAACTGTAAGAATTTTTCCCTAAAACAACAACCTCCAACTTGTCTCCGAAACAAATTTTTTGTCAAAAAATCCCACTTTAGAATTGTGTCATGATGACACATTTTTTGGGAAGGCCTGAAAACCGTCCAAATCTACTAAAAATCGAATTTCTATTCATAATTTCAAAAAATCACTTTCAAAAAACATGTCATCATGACGGATTTTCTAGAGCTTTATTGTAAAATACGATGTTTGATGACTTTCTTTCAAAATTTTTATTGAGCTTTTCCAACTTTAAACCTGCTATTTTCAGAGCGTGGTAAAGACTGGCCGCCTCCTCGTCTCCCACGAAGCCCCACTCACTTCGGGATTCGCCGCGGAAATCGCGTCGACGATTCAAAAGGAATGCTTCTTGAATTTGGAGTCCCCAATCGAACGAGTTTGCGGATGGGACACCCCATTCCCACACATCTTCGAACCGGTCTATTTGCCGACCAAATGGCGAGTCGTCGAAGCCATTCAGCGCTCTGTGAATTATTAGTTAGGAAATGAATTTTTTTGATTTTTTTGGGTGATCTAAAGTAGCTAAAGACTAGTTTTGTGACACACGTGGCCTATAGTGTTGCGTGTAACCAAAGGCACCATCAGAAACGGATTTTTTAAACTTTTTTTGCACCTTATGTTAGACCATCTAAAATAAGGTCCGGAATTCTCAAAAAATCCCGTTTTTGCCAACTTTTTTTTGGGGTAAGGAGGTGTAAAATTAACTTTAATTGCTTTCTAGGACCAGTACACATCAAATTTGAGAAGAAAAAAATTTTTTGAGATCAAAAAAATTCAATCAACTAACACCTTTGGAAAAATTCAAAATTAACCCAAGAATTTTTTTGTTAAATATCGAATCATCTTGTTGTCTAAAGGCTTGGGATTGTATTTTATACATTTTTTACACAAAAATTTGGGGTGAAAACGTCAGTTTTTGAGATTTTTGACATTACTTTAGGTAGTGTAATATAAGGTCCAAAAATTTTCGTGAAAAGTTCGATTTTTTTGTCTTCAAGTAACTAAAGGCTCTTTTATACTATTAGTAGCATAAGTTGTATACTAGTATCAAAACTAGTCCACATTTGGGACATCAATTATGTTACACTAGGCAAAAAAACCTACTTTAAAATTTTTAGCAAATTCTCCCGTTATAGCCAAATTTCTATTTCAATTTACATTTCTATCCTCATTTGAGTGCCATATATAGTCCACAACACTTCTGGGCAAGACTTTTATTATTAATCATCAAGTGTAATATAATAAAATTATTGATACAAAAGACTTGAGATAAATACGGATAAGTACAATTTAAGGCTATGTGAGCAATAAAATTACATAAGCGGCAAGAAAAACTTGACCTTTTCGCCAAAACTTCAAGTTTTCGACAAAATTCGAAAAAATCCGGCACCGTGGTACTTTTTGAAAAAAAAACTTGTAATTGCTATTGCAAAATGAGTTGTAACTGACTAATTCAAAGGCTGTTTTTGTGCGAAAACTATGTTACAAATAGATTTATTTCTAACAAGGAAAGTACTTCTATGGGGTGTGGAATTACCGGTCGAGATATATATCAAAAAATTCGCAAAAATTTTCTGATTCAGAATATATATAAATTAGCTGCCTAATTTTGGTCTGATGACATGTTTTTGTCCTCAGAAGTTTTCTCGCGACACAATGCAAGTGTCTTTTTGACCGTGTTTTTACCAATAAAAAAATTTTGTTTTGTGCTAAAATAAATTTTGAGGCCTTGACAAGCCTTAAAATATCAAATTGGATTACAACTACACCTTAAAAGTAGTTCCAATGTAAAAAATGGGTGCTAGTGTGGCAAAAGGAATCGAACCCGTCCCCTTCGGATTCCCAATCTAGCGCTCTAACCACTCGGCCACACCGCTCTCTTCCGAAGGAAGAGACCGAGCGCGCTTTTGTTGCCGCAGATTTTTTTCCTCGAGAAAAACATTTATTGAAAAAACTTGTTAATAGACCAAAATTAGGCAGCTAATTTTTATATATTCTGAATCAGAAAATTTTTGCAAATTTTTTGATATATATCTTGACCGGTAATTCCACACCCCATAGAAGTACTTTCCTTGTAAAATCTATTTGTAACAAAGTGTTCGCTCAAAAACTGCCTTTGAATCAGTGATCATGGCGAAATTTTTGGAAAATTCCCAAAAAACCCGCCATGTTTTTCATGAAAGAATCAAAATTTCGATTGTTTTTCCACCTCACAATACCTAGTGTTACAACTCATTTTAGCAACCAATTACTTCGAAATTAAACATTACACGATACCGGATTTTCCCGAATTTTTCTAAACCCCAAGTTTTGGGAGAAAAAATCTGAAAAATCAAGTGTAGAAAACCAATAAAAAAAAGAGGCGAGAAATGTTGGCTATCGACGAATGGAGGCTTTAAACCCCTAAGGGGCCTCAGATCGCTTTAAAAACGATGTCGTCTAAACCAACAAAAAATAAAAAAAATCAAAAATTTCAAAAAAATGTTAAAAATCGCTCGACTAGCTCCAATATCATTGTACAGACAGACTCATGTGGCAAAAGCGTATCCAAATGCATCCTGGACACAATAAATTACATCCCTTCTCTGACCAAAAGCAGCGGTTTCTTTGTGACGAAACGCTATTTTTGGCCATAGAAACAATGGGATGCAATTTATTGTGTCCAGGATGGATTTGGATGCGTTTTTTTGCCACATGATGCTGTCCGTGTTGGCTTCGGGATCTAGGCGTCCCATTCGGATCCATCGGATTCTTGGTTCTCGTCCGAGTCCTCGTTTCCCAATACGTGTTCCATTCGGCGGCGCAGGATCGCGGCCACGTCGTTCGCTTCCACGGCGGCTTTGGCTTTTTCGTTCTCTTCCTGACGTTCCACTTTCCTCAGCTTGTATCCGGCCTTGATTTCGTCGAGTAGGTTGGAGCGGCTGTTCTCTTGGCCCGATTGATCGGGCTCTTCGTTGGCCAAGACCTCCTGACTGGGCTCGGAGACGAGCTGAACCGCAAACGAGCTCTGCTGGATCACAATCGACTCCATCATGGCGGGCGGCGGCGGTGGCGGAGGGGCTGGCGGTGCTTGTGTGGGCGCGGCCTGCGGAGGCAGGTATTGCATGGTGGTGGCGGCGATGGTGGACAGCATTGGAGGGGGTGGGGGGAGCTCGTCATCGTCGATGTTGGGCATATCTGCGTTGATGCCGGCGCCATTGCCCGAGGGGATTTGGGCCATTCGTTGGTTGATCTCCTCCAAATTTTGATGAATATTATCGACCGGTCGATGCGCCGACGGCATTGGCGGTGGGGGCAGGGGATCGTCGTCGAATTGGTCGGGGAGGGGAGGTGCTGGCTGGGTGGGGCGGATCAGTTGGGGACGGACCATGCAAGGTGGGGGCTGGTGGATTGGCTGGCGGTTGATTTGAGGGGCCTGAAGAAAAAAAAAATGTTAAAAATCCATTCAAATCTGCATCAAAAAACTTTCTAAGAAATTTTTCCCTAAAATCCAAACCTCCAACTTGTCTATAAAACAATTTTTTGGTCGAAAAATCTCACTTTAAAATTGTGTCATGATGACACATTTTTTGGAAATTTCTGAAAAACCCTCGAAATGTTCTAAAAATCTCATTCCTACCCATAATTTCAAAAAATTTATTTCATAAAAATGTGTCATGATGACGAATTTTCTGGAAATTCCTGGAATACCCCTCCAAATCTTCTAAAAATCTCATTTCTACTCATAATTTCAAAAAATCTCATTCGAAAAAATGCGTCATCATGACGAATTTTCTGGACCTTCCAAATTTTCCCTTAAAAAACTCAAACCACCAAAAATAAAACAAAAATATGCCCGTATTTTACCTGATATTCCGTTGGGAACTGGATCAAATTGTGTGCTTGATTGTAACCCAATGTCTGAGCGTCCGAATAGTGGTTCAAAAGAGTCCTTGCATTATGAACAACCCTTTTATTCTCTTCGACTCTCTTGGGCCGCTGCACCTGTGGTCGATTTTTGTGGATTTTGCGGTCGATTCCGCATTCCTTGAGGATCTCCTGCTTCCAGAGTTCGAAAAAGTATCCCGGATCGGTGTAGTATTTGAGGGCGGGCTTCTCGTCGCGGCGGAATTCGTCGAACAAATCGAGTGCCGGCGGCGGATCGCAGCGGTCGTAGAGCTCGACCATGGCGCGCGGCATGGTCTGTCGGCTGAGGGTGTGCTGGTCGATGATGTTCTGGGAGCGGTAGGGTTTTCGGAGGTTGTTGTCGGCCAGTCGACCTAAAACAAGGTAAATTAATATAAGAAATTGCAAAATCATAAAAAATAAAAACTTCCAGTTAATAAAAATGGCTTCGCAAATTAATTTAATACCTAATTCTTCATTTCTAATCATTATTTCATCTTGAATTTACATCTAAATTTTGCTTTTTCTAGACATTACCCATGACAAAATTTTGATTTTTTTGACAAAATAAATGGTCCTGGAGTCTTAATATAACATCAACTGCCGTTTACATTCCTTATTCTCAACCCTAAATACTAATTTTATCCATTTCCATCAAATTTCCGATATTACACTTGATCAATTTTTGATGTCATTTTAAACATTTTTCTCTAATCTAATACCAAATTACTAGCCAAATAACTCTATCAAGCACTTCAGACCAAATACCCGCCAAACGAATCACCAATTTTGATCAATTTCCCATTTTTTCTCACATTTCTTCTAATTTCCATAAAAAATTTCCATATTTCTCCTAAAATCTCTCCCCATTCAAAGTCAAAATGATCTCAAATGTTTCACTAAGCCCGATAAACTAATCCTTAACCAAATCACAAGACTTTATCCACCAAAAATCACCTTATTCTACAGACTTTATATTACACTAGACCTACCCGACTGCGGGACCGCTCCATTATTCTGATGGACCTTGTCGTTCAATCGTGCGGTTCTTATCGCGATCTCATCCAACTTCTGGTTGACTTTGGCCACCTCATCATGCATATCGGTGAAGATCTGTTCGCCATGTTGACTCAGGCTGCTGAGTTGGCGAACCAGATTCGCTAGTGTCCCATTGGCCACACATTGCAATTCATCTCTCGTCCGTTCCACTCCAAGTCGGTCTAGGCTCACGTTGACGGGCTCGACCACTCTCAGCGAGATCGGCATCTAAAATTATATAAGGTGTCTTTAATTATGGAAAAAAATTATGTAAAATAAATTTCAACGACAAAATCGATTTAAAATGTAATGGATTTACATCACAAAGCGTATTTTACATAGTGGATAGTTCAATTCCAAGAAAAAAGTCCCACATTATCGCCCAAAAAAATCAAAAATTATATTGTAGTAGGTGAATTTCCAAAAGCTGCTAATAAAAATAAAACCAACTCTTCAATGGCTATAAAATCATATATCATCTACGAAGAATAGACTGATATACAATTTAAAATTATAAGCATGCCGTATTTTACAAGTTTTCTGTCAATAAAATCAAAAATTATATTGTAGTAGGTGAATTTCCAAAAGCTGCTAATAAAAATAAAACCAACTCTTCAATGATTGGGCCCGGTTTTATCCCCACCCCGGTTTTGTCCCCAAGACGGTTTTGTCCCCAGGACGTTTTTGTCCCCACTTTTTCCGAGGCTTTTTGTCCCCAGACCGGTTTTGTCCCCAGGACGGTTTTGTCCCCAAGACGTTTTTGTCCCCACTTTTTTTATTTTTTTGTCCCCACACCGGTTTTGTCCCCAGGACGTTTTTGTCCCCAAGCTGGATAGTGCGATTAAAAATTATGCATTCAAATGTTAATGCTGTTGGTTCGGTGCCCAGTACTGCTCAAACAACATGTTCTTAGCGCATGGTACTGTATAGTACGAGGTGGTACTATATAGCACGAGGTAAAAATTAAGCCATAACGCGTTGATGCTGTTGGTTTGAAGCCCCGCACTTCTCAAAAAATGTGTTTGTAGCGCTTGGTACTGTATAGTACAAGGTGGTACTATATAGCACGAGGTAGAAATTAAGCTATATCGCGTGAATGACGTTGTTTTGGTATGCAGTACTGATCAAACGTTCATTTTGTGCAAAAACAAATTCGTGCTATATAGTACCATGTGCTAAAACACATTTTTGAGAAGTACTGGGCTTCAAACCCATAGCATTGACATGTTATGGCTTAATTTTTACCTCGTGCTATATAGTACCACCTCGTACTATACAGTACCATGCGCTAAGAACATGTTGTTTGAGCAGTACTGGGCACCGAACCAACAGCATTAACATTTGAATGCGTAATTTTTAATCGCACTATCCAGCTTGGGGACAAAAACGTCCTGGGGACAAAACCGGTGTGGGGACAAAAAAATAAAAAATGTGGGGACAAAAACGTCTTGGGGACAAAACCGTCCTGGGGACAAAACCGGTCTGGGGACAAAAAGGCTCGAAAAAAGTGGGGACAAAAACGCCCTGGGGACAAAACCGTCTAGGGGACAAAACCGGGGTGGGGACAAAAACGTCCACTACGCTCTTCAATGGCTATAAAATCATATATCATCTATGCATAATAGCCTGATCTACGATTCAAAGTATGACAGGTGCTGTATTTTACAATTTTTCTGTCAATGAAAGTCAAAAATTATATTGTACTAGGTCAATGTCAAAAAGTTGCTCATAAAAATAAAACCAACCCTTTAATGGCTATAAAATCATATATCATCTACGAAGAATAGACTGATATACAATTTAAAATTATAAGCATGCCGTATTTTACAAGTTTTCTGTCAATAAAATCAAAAATTATATTGTAGTAGGTGAATTTCCAAAAGCTGCTAATAAAAATAAAACCAACTCTTCAATGGCTATAAAATCATATATCATCTATGCATAATAGCCTGATCTACGATTCAAAGTATGACAGGTGCCGTATTTTACAATTTTTCTGTCAATGAAAGTCAAAAATTATATTGTACTAGGTCAATGTCAAAAAGTTGCTCATAAAAATAAAACCAACCCTTTAATGGCTACAAAATCATACATCATCTAGACAAAAAAGCCTGATCTACAATTTGGAAATATGAGCAACGCCGTATTTTACAATTTTTTTGTCAATAAAATCAAAAAATTATATTATACTAGGTCAATAGTCAAAAGTTGCTCATAAAAAGAAAACAAACTCTTCAGTCGCTATAAAATCATATACCATCTATGCAGAATAGCCTGCTCTACAATTGGAAAACATAAACAATCCCGTATTTTACAATTTTTTTGTCAATAAAATCAAAAAATTATATTACACTAGACCAAAGTCACAAAATTAGCCACACAAATAAATTCAAATATCCAATGGCAATAAAACCAATTGTAAACAACTCCAGACATCATATTCTACCCAGTTAGTATTTTATTTACCAGTATTTCACACGTTTTCGCCTTGAAAAAACAAAAAATTACATTATTTTAGGTCTCAAAATTCAAAAAAGACCCAAAAAGAGATCTTAAACCCATGCATTCGTATAATATAAGTGTCAAACAATATTTTCATTAGATCTTGATGGTGAGGGACAACGGGCAATGATCGGAGCCGGTGATTTCCGAGTGAATTTTGCAATCTTCCACATTCTCCATGAGGCGTTGGGAGATCACAAAATAATCCAATCTCCAGCCAACATTCTTGGCACGGGCGTTTCCAAAGTAGGACCAGTAAGTGTAGGCTCCTTCAAGATCAGGATTCAAGGTTCTGAAGACGTCCACAAATCCGGCAGCCAGCAGATCTGTAAAATCATTTCGCTCCTGGTCCGTGAACCCGGCGGTTTTGTTGTAGTTGGACTTTGGATTCTTGAGATCTGAAGAAAACGTGAGCTATAGAAGTGATTTTGAGGGTACTGAGATATTTTAGGAAATTTTGGATATTATCCATGCCAAAAATTTTAAAAAAAGATGCCAAAACATTCAGAATATCTATAAAATAGAGCCTAAAGGCCTCTCTGAGACATCCAAAAGCCTTTTAGAAAATCTTAAACCACCTATTTTCAAAAAATTGACAATTTCCGATATTATCCATGATATAAAAATCTTCTAAAACACTCAAAAATAGACCACGACCTTTTGCTTTCAACTTAATAGTCTCCATCAGACCTTAGGAAAATCATAAATTCCGGTCTTAAGCCTCTATTCCAACTTCATTATATTATACTTGGTAAATGTTTAAAAATTGCCCGAAACTCTATGAAACACAAATTTATCCACTCCGTTATTAGTCTCATTAGCTGCTACGCAAAATTTCCTTGCTCTTAAACCCAAATTCTCCCAGAATACTCCGTCCTACACTTCTGCTTCACCCAATATTATCCATGATACCTAAAACCAAAACAAAAAAATAAAATTACTCACCAATCTCTTCATGAGCAACATTCAGATCTCCGCAATAGATAACAGGCTTGTCTTTGTCCAATTCGACCAACTTTTCCTTTAGCAACACTTCCCATTCGTGTCGAATCTTCAAGTTTACCAAGCCCCGGCCAGAGTTTGGGACATAAACTCCAACAAAATGAAAATCCTCGTATTCCGCGTGAATAAGTCTTCCTTGATCATCAAATCGACTGTCTCCGATCCCCAAATTCAGCTTTAAAGGGGCTTCTTTGGCCAGCAGCGCGACTCCAGAATAGCCGCCCTTCTTTTCTTTGGACGGATAAATTTTTTTGTATGGATACTCTTTCAGTCGCATGATCTCGGGTGGAAATTCGTTGCATTTGACCTCCTGGAGAAGCACAATGTCGGCATCAAACCCGGCAATTGTTTCTGCACCCGTTTTTGGAGGCTGTAGTGAAAATTATATTACTCATGAAGGGTAGATAGAAAACTGATGAAAAAATAGTGTTATGACAATAACAACTATTTATTATGATTGGAGAACTTCCAAAAGGACATAAGCTGTCTGTAAGGCAAGTGTTTCCGACCGTTATAATATAAGGACCAACTATAAATTTTAAATTTTCTTGATGATGGGACCTTCCTGCTGCAGAGGTTGTAGCCTACGTATTTTACGTCGAACGCTTGACCTTGTTGATTAAAAACATGATACAGGAAATTTCTGATTATTCTAGACACCAAATTTACACAAAATTCGAGACTTCAAACAAAGTATTAGACATTATATTATCCATGAGGTCAATCGAAACAAAAATTCAAGAATTTGAATTATACAGCGTATTTTACTGAACAAAAAAGCAATGCTAGGAACATTCAATACTTTCCGCGTCCATAAAGACCTAAAAATCGAAGAAACAATTGCAAATTCCCTTACCTTCACCACAGCCCGAAGGGAGGCCACATTCCAGGAGTAAATGGTCAATGAAGCGCCCTTGGGGCGTTTTGATACGCTCTCCGAGGATGAATCAGTCTTTTCGAAGAGCGGATAGACGCGTTTCTTTCCGGACATTGTACTAGAGATTGTCCAGAGGATCTGATGTGTAGTGTAATATAAAAACCAGGGGTTTCGAGCAAAAATACTTCTGAGAACTGTAAGATACTCTCGAAAGTTTATATCGAAAAGGATTTATTCAATGTACACTCCAGAAAGCGCCAATTTTGGTAATTTTTTCTTTTGCACCGTGCAAAGCTCGGGCGCAGCTTGCGCGAGACATTTTATACGATAAAAACTTTCCTCGCTGTTGAATCGCGGAGAAAGTGATGAGACAGATTATTGACGGTGTAAAATACGAAATGATCAATTTTAAAAGGTAAATTTTATAATTTAAAGCTCGGCTTTTCATAAAAATATATTTATTCTCTACTACAATATAATTTTCTATTTCGGAGCTTGCGCCTGTTTTTTCTTTTTCTGTTTTTGTGTCTCCTGGACCAAGTCCACATAATCGCAGCTTTGATAGTCCAGAATGTAGACCATGAAACCAATTCCACCGGTCAGGAATAGCGTGAACATAGCTGATGTGCAAAAGAGCCAAAAGAACCAATCCGACGACTTTTCGCAGCCGTGAGGGCACTCAACAATTGTTTCACGGGATGAATTTTTGTCGAACTGCTCCTGAAATCAAGAAATTCGATTTGAACCCGAAATTTGAAATCTCAAAAAAATCAATAGTGACATTTCGTCTAAAATTTAAAACTCTCGTATAGTTTCTGAAACTCACATGAGCTGCCTTAACGAGTGCCCCAATGACTTTGCTGTACAAATCCAGATCAGTCAGGCCATCTTCATCTTCAATGTCCGGAGGCAATTCTGCATCCATTTTAGCTACCGTATCCTCTCTAGCCGCCTCCCAATCCATCTCCTGGCCATTTTGTCTCTTCCATTGAGCTATTCCTATCTGAAATTTTCCATGGAAGAGCACCCATATCAAAATTCATCGTATTTTAATTAAAAATTCGAAAAAATCAATAGTGACATTTCGTCCAACATTCTAAAAACGCACCTCAATGTTGACGAAGTTCCGTAATTGGCTCAGCAATGAAATTTGGAAGTAGTCGGAGGTCTTTGACCAGCATTCTTCGGAGCCAGCGCCTCCGGTCATCGTGCAATGAGAGCTGCATCCCCTCAGGTATTCCGAGGACGAAATGAGAGAAAATTGGGAGAAAAGGAAACCACATAAGAGGAAATCTCGGATTATCATCCTAAAATACGACTATGTTTTGAACCACCGAGATTTTCAAATACTGGGAAAGTAGACGATAAATTCCAAAAAATCGGTCAAGATGACACATTTAATTATTCAAAATCCGATTAAAATTTCATCGTAAATCAAATTCATGACTCATCTAGGCATGACAAAAAAATTACAATTAAACCCCGTGAAAATTAAAAAAATCCAAAAATCCATCATGATGACATATTTAATTTTATTCCTAACAAAAATTTGAGTATTTCAAAAAAGATCGACTTTATGAGTTTAATCGCATAAACAAGTCAAAACAGATCAATTCGAGGTAAAAGGCTTCCGCCATTTGGATTCATACGAACCGTGTAATCGAAGAGCGGGAAAACAAGAAGAGTAAACTTTTGTAAAAACAAAAAGTTTGGAACAAAAAAAAGCGACAAGAGCTCGATGAAAAAAAAATCAAGAATGTTTTTATCAGACCCTTTTTTGCTTGGGGGCTTACTCTCCGCTTGATAATAATCGCTTTTTTGCATTTTGTTCCAAAAAATCCGTCATGATGACACATTTATTTTTATAAATACCAACGTATTTTATGCTGAAATTTGATCACTGCTTTCTATACTGGTCATAGGAAAATTTCCGTCCTAAAATCGCTACTTTTAAATTCAAAAATTCAAATTTCCCGCCATTTCTGGCGTTCTGTTTCAGGTGCCGAAATTACCGTAATCTCGGGGAAAATGAATGCCATATTATGCCAGTTACCTCAATCATTCATAATTTGCAAAATTCACCACCATTAATTTCCAAAAAATTGGATTTATCGGGCAAACCCATCAAAATAACCTAGTATAATATAAGAAATCTCCAATATCCCGCCAGATCACTCATCAAACAGATTGAAACTCCTCTCAAATGTTGCTCTCTAACTCGTCTCGAGATAACTATAGTTATCCGCCAGTTCCTTGATCAAATATCCGTGTTTCGAGGCATAGACGATGCAGTGTAATATAGCGCGGAACGGGGTCAACAAGTTGGTTTTGCTGTGCGATTTCTTGCCCAAAGTGATGGCTGCAGGGCTTAGATCTTGTTTCATCTCCTCCTCATCGGGTTCGGTCAGGTTCAGGGGGCGATATGGGCTGAATTGGACGGGGAGGACATAGGTAGGGCGCACATCGGGAACCAAACCATCCTCGAAAACCGCTTCGAAGTCTTCGATTTCGGGAAGATCACGGACCGCTTGACAATCACACATCTCGTGTCGCTCCTAAAAATATTTTTTGTCAAACAAAATTGAAAAATTTCAAACCGCAAAAAAAATCGGTCTCCAAATAGTTAATTTATTAAAAATAGAACCGTTTTCGTCTAATGCATCTTATGAATTCAAATTTCGGGCATAAAAATTCAATTTTAAGCCAAACATCTTTCATCGTATAAAATGTCACTTCGCCGAAAATGGCCGGAAAAAGCAGAGAAATGAAACATAGAGGTCTCTGGTATAATATAAACGACAAATTCAATCAAATCCAGTCCTTAAATCTCACCAAAACATCCGAATCGCCGGTCAATTCATCGGTTGAGCTTTCGGGTCGTCTGGCTTTTAACCTAAGTGATGAGGCCCCTGGGCTTCGAGCAGACTGAGTATTTTCAGGATTGGAAAGGGTGTCATTCGCGCTGAGTTCCGACCCGGTTGAAGTTGCAAATCCCGGAGTTCCAGTTGAGAAAGAGCCGGTGGTAGGTTCTCCCGGAGTTGCAGTTGAACCAGAGCCGGTGGCAGGTTCTCCGGGAGTTGCAGATAAGCCAGAGCCGGCGGTAGGTTCTGGCGGAGCCGCAGTTGAGGCAGAGCCGGTCGCCGGTTCTCCAGGAGCTGCAGTTGGGCCAGAGCCGGTGGTAGGTTCTCCCGGATTAGCAGTTGAGGCAGAGGCGGTGGTAGGTTCTCCCGGAGTTGCAGTTGGGCCAGCACCGGTGATAGGTTCTCCCGGAGTTGCAGTTGAGCCAGAGACGGTAGGTTCTAAAAATCATTGATTTTTAGAGTTTCATTTCACAGCCCTCCCAGATGCGTAATACAAATCGTTAGTTCTCGAAAATCAAGCGTTGGATTTTTATCAAATTTGGCAAAAATGATATGGATGCGTCCTGTTTTAATTCCTGAAATTTTTAGCCTGCATCTTGCATTAACAGTGGAGATATTCAACAATCTTTGCAGACAAGACAGTTTTAACCCTCTCGTCCGCAAAGATCGTTGAATATCTCAACCGTCCTTGCAAGATAGAAGCTTAAAATTTCAGGAATTAAAACACGATGTATCCACACCACATCTGCCAAATTTGACAAAAATCCGACGATCGGTCTTCGAGAATTGACCTTTTATATTATCCTTACCCGAGACACTAGCAGTTGAACTTCCCAGACTCGCTGAACTTTCAGATGTCTTGATTTCGCTACTTTCTGTAGCTGGCATATTTCCAGCCTCACGGGGCTTTGCAGTTTCATCCGGAGCAACATTCTTTTCACTTTTGGGAGTGGTGATATTCGTAGAAGAAGAGTCATGAAACGTGGAGTTCGGCGGAGAATGGGATCTGGTGGTCGACTCTTGCTCGGTACTCAAATTCATACGCATTGATGTAGTCGCGCCGTGTTCACCGTCCTGAAAATTTATACAACCCCGTAAAATCAAAAAAACTGGCCATTTCAAGTAAAAAAAAATCAAATTTCGATTTTCCCGCCATCTTTGGCATTCCGTTTCAGTGGTTCAAAAAACAAAATTTGAGTCTCAAAAGTCCAAAAAGGATCACAAAGCAAAAAGTAAGACATTCTGGGACATCTTATGGTAAATTTTCCATCTTTTGTACTAATAACAGAACTTGAAACACAACGCCAATAAGTGGCCGGAAAATAAAAAATTTGAAATTTTACAGTGCCAAGATCTGAAAAATCCCTATGAAACTGATGTCCAGTATTCTAAGAATAAAAAACTTATATTTCCACCTGAAACACAATGCCAAAAAAACGCGGGAAGATATGAATTCGAAATTTCATTCAAAAGTTGACTCAATAAGGGAACATCAAATAATAATCCGACCTGAACAACTTACCAATCGATAACCTGTGGCCGCCGGACAAAGCCATTGCAACGTTTTGCCAAACCAACTCGTTCTTCGCCGTTGGAGCTAAAAAGTCAACAATTTCCCTCCAAAAAATCGCTGGAGAAATTTCAAAAAGAGTCTTTACCTGTTCGTGAAGCCGTTTCCGTTGCCAAATCGCCAAGAATAGGACGAGTACGCCGACAACGCCCGAGGCAATCGCGATTTTCCGCTGCGTTGAGGGAGTCATCGGCCAACTTTCGAAGCGGGAAATGCGACCGCGTACAATGAGGAGGACAATGTGATGAATGAGAAGGAACGTGCAAAAAAAAGATATTTCGAAAAAAATTTGCATAATTTGCAAAATTTTGAATAATTTTGGGACGTTCCTCCAATGAAAAAATGTTTGAAAAATTTGCATAACTTGCAAAATTTTAATTTTTTTTGAAGATTCGCCCAAAAATAAAAAAAAAAAAATTTGAAAAATTTGCATAAATTTTGCAATTTTTTGTTTGCAATTCCTTTTTTCCCTCCAACAATAAAAAAAATTTTTTTTGGTACCTTGCGATTTTCTACAGTAGTTTTTCTTATTTATTTATTTTTTCATGTTTCTACGTTATTGTATCTTCTGTCCCCATCCCCCAAATAATACCTTCATTGACGCAAATCCCGGCCACTCTACGGCCGCGAGCGACTGCGGGCTTTGGTTTGGGAACGTATAATTAAAGTGAAAATAATTAAAGTCCAAATCCTGTTTACGTCTTTCGCAAGTAATTGACGCATGGATTAAAATTCCTTCGGTTTTTGGTGCACCACGAAAATTCTATTCAACTCTAAAATTTTTATGTAAAATACGACGTATAGGAGAATGTGATAATTCTTTATCAGTTCTTTTGATCATTTTCGAGCTTTAATTTCTAAAATACAAAACACTTTTTCTGTTTTAATGTTATGAAGTTTGTGTTTCTTCGTGACTGTAGACGGTTTGTTTGCCTTCTTTTCCGCCTGGGATACGCCTTTTATTATAATTCTTCACATTTATGCAGTTTTGACAATGCATAAGTGAGAACGTTGGGTACAAAAAGGTCTGCAAAAAAATATTTTTCCAAGCTAAGTGAGATCTAGGGGGTGATTATGATTACTCGACCGTGATGGCTTAGAAAATCCGATCCATTTTTTCTAATTTTTACTTGTTTGTCTTAAGTAGTACTGTAAATTACAGTAATGTTTTCAGTAGTTCTGTATCATTTTCGGGTGATTTTGTTAATTCTGCCATTCTACAGCAGTAGCTACAGTGGGGAAAAAAACTCCAATTTCAAAAGCGCGCCCTTCAAAACGAAGTTTTTTCACTTGGAGAGGGAAGCATTTTGCCACATTTTTGATACTTTCCGAATGCAAAATGGTACGTTTTTTGCCACTGGTCCCCCACTGTACACAAAGTATCAAGTGTAATATAAGTGATAAAAATCATAGGTTCAAGTCTATAGTCAAGTTCTGTTACTTGCAACGGTCATAAGAGACCATAAAGCAAGCTTTTTACTTCGTAATTTTTAGTTTAGCCGGAAAATCAAAGCCCGAAGCCGGGCCGCAAAATTGGTCGGCCCGGCCCGTAGCCATGTCTAGTTTTGCCCAGTGGACTTTTTCGAAACTTTGCGGAATGAAATTCTATAAAATTTCTTGCATTGTGTTTTTTTTTGCGGCCGCGAAGTTTTTCGCCGCTAAAAATAGAGGTTCAGCCGAAAATTGGATGAACTTATGAGGAAGTAAAATAACAAATAGGCTGTCTGGGGATCTAAAATATTACGAAAAGGTCAAAAAAGGCTCTATAAAAAAGAATAATTGAATTTTGGGCAAGAAATAGAATTTCTAAAGGGCAAGTAATCAAAATACGGCATCAGATATTCACGGAACTTGAGGCAAATCAAGAGTAGAACTTTCTAGGACATTTCCGAAATTTTTTTCTCGCGTTTTGCAGAAGCTATCAAGATTTTTAAGTCGAAAGTTTTGCAAAATCGAAACTTTTTCGGCTTAAAAATTTCGATGATTTCTGCAAAGCGGGAGAAAAAAATATGTCGGACATGTCTTAAAAAATTCTACTCTTACAGTGGACCTGATTCAGTGGCAAAAAACGTACCATTTTGCATCCGGGAAGTATCAAAAATGTCGCGAAATGCTTCCCTCTCCATGTGAAAAAAACTCCGCTCTTTTTGTGAGGGTACCCTTCAAAACGATGTTTTTTCACTTGGAGAGGGAAGCATTTTGCCACATCTTTGATGCTTTCCGGATGCAAAATGTTACGTTTTTTGCCAGGTCCGTCACTGTAAATTGTCTAAAGTTTCATCAATATCTGATGTCGTATTTTGATAATTTGCTTTTTAGAAGTCTTAGTTCTTGCCCAAAATCCAATTCTTCTTTTCCATAGAGATTTTTTTCACCTTTTCGTTATATATTTTATAGCCCCAGACAGTCTATTGGTTTTATTTTACTTTCTCATAATTTCACCCAATTTTCGGCTGAACCTCTATTTTTAGCGATGAAAAAACTCCGCGGCCGTGAAAAAACGATGAAAAAGTTTCATCAATATCTTGTGTCGTATGTTGATCAATTGCTCTTTAGAAGTTCTATTTCTTGCCCAAATTCATTTTTTCTCTCTTTCTGTAGACTTTTGACCTTTTTATTGCATTTTATTACCTTCGACAGTCGATTAGTCCTTTTATTTCCCCCGAAACCCTCCCAACTTTCGGCCGAACCTCTCCATTTTCGGGGCGTCGAAAAAACTCCGCGGCCGCAAAAAACAATTTTCCCCACCTTTTTTTCGGGGTGTTTATCTCTTTCCTTTCGCCGCCGCTGCGCTCTCCGTCGTTCCCACACTCTCTCTCTCTGTTCCGCGTGAAAGGGGACAGCCAAAAATGGAGAGCCCTTTTCGGTCGGCGGTTTGTGCCCGCAGGCAATTCCCCCGTTTGCATTCCCGAGGAATTTTATCTCGCGGCCCTCGGGCGCTATTTTCTCCCTGCTTTTTATTATGTTTTTGTACTCTCGGACCAAATAATTGACCGTTTTATGGGAATCTGAGCACGTTTGTTGCGAAACGTTGGTTGCATTGAAACTTTCTTTGCGAGTTTTGAGGTTTTTTTTTCGTTTCGTTGTGTGTGTGTTTTGCTCAGCGGCTTCTGGCCAGAGGCCTTTTTTGGGGGTCTCGTGAAAGCCGTTTTTTACGTTTTTTTTTAGTTCGTACTTTTGTTTGGGGTATTGTTTGGCATTGTTATAAAGATTATTGGGGATTTTCGGAGATTATTTTCCTCAAGCACCCTCAGATTTCCATCAAAGTTGGGCACGGAGTGACAAAACCTTTAACTTGCGTTTTGCAGAAACGATAAAGATTTTTCGGTCAAAAAATGCTATAAGGCTTTTAAATAAAGTATTGTTATCCTGTTCGATATCTAGAGTACGATATATTGAGAAAAGACAAAAAATTTTCTCGGGATAATTGGTCATGATAGCCAAACTTAAATCCTCGCAAAAAATCTCGATTTTTTGGCATTTTTCGACATAAAAAAATTTGCAGAAACCATTGAGAAATGGTTTCTGCAAATGTACCGAACTTTGATATCTCCCCGTTAGCTACGAACCCCGTTTTTTACACTTTGCGACCAGACACTCGGCGACGCCCGCCGTTTGATGGGATATGGGTTTTTCTTTTCACATGCCATTCACGCAAAAATCACACTTACAGTGACGGCAAGTCAAAATTTTTAAATACCTTTTCCAACAAATTTATTTCAAAACTTCAGAGAATAAGTCACCAAATATCGTATTTTACAATAAAATTCCAGAAAATCCGTCATGATGACACGTTTAAGGCCTAAAAAATTGGGTATCTCAGACAATTTTTTATTAATATTACAGTGACGGACCTGATCCAGTGACAAGAAACGTACCATTTTGCATCCAGGAAGTACCAAACAATGTAGCAAAATGCCTTCCTCTCCAAGTGAAAAAACTCCGTTTTGAAGGATGCGTTTTTGAAGTTGGAGTTTTTTCGCTTGGAGAGGGAGGTATTTTGCTACATTTTTGATATTTCTGGATGCAAAATGGTACGTTTTTTGCCACTGGATCAGGTCCGTCTCTGTATCATCTAATCTAAAAATCTCGGTAGTTTCTGCAAAGTGCGAGTTAGAAGTTTTGCACATGTTCTAGGTAAACTAAATTTAATTTATGCCAAGTTTCATAAACTCCCAGCGCCACACTTGGAGTTCTTCCCGTGTTAATTCAAAGATCAGCCCTTGCCAATCCTAATCCCGTGTTTAACGTTTGAAATTCATCGAATTTCCGAACCTAATCCGCCTCAGATCCCAACTTCCTCCTTTCCCCAATTATCACAAGATTTTTAAACAATTTTTAATTTAATATCTCCAGCATTTTTCGTGGAATATTGTAGAAATCAGAGATTACCCTACCATATACTTCATACTGAAATCATTTTCTGGCAATTCCTTGTCAGAATATTCGATAAACTCCCGTAATTTGACCTATTTTGGGGGCCGGCGCAGGTGTTTTTTGCATCAAAAATTGGTAATTTGATTCGTAAAGTCGTAAGATTCGCAATGAGCGGATTATTAAGGGCGCCCTCGAGCTATTCGAGTGCCTTTGACAGGATTGAATTTGACTCTAGTAGTAGTGGTTACTACTGCAATGTCTTGTATTACGAGCCCACTGTCTTCTTGCAAAATGAAAATTTCGTAAACATAAAGTACCAAAACGTCTGTTAGTCATGTTTTTCTAGCATCAGATTGTATCCTTTCAACCAAATTACATTATTTTATCCATCAAATTTTGTGTTTGCTACTACATAAATATGCAAATTTCGTTGACAAACTGCAAGTGCAGAGTGGCGTAACTAATATTTTTTGACCCTAAATACCCAATTTTTGTACTTGCAATGATTTTTGAGACTTCATCGGCTTTCCCAAAAATTATGAAAATTTCGAAAATTATGCATATTTTTTAAAAACTTGCCATTTCAGAGGTCGTAAACCACTTTATCAGCTCGTTTAATGCCCATTATCTCTTTGTGACTGCTTTTTACAACGCGTCTGACCTTTGTTTACTTGAAGCATAGATTTCAAAACCTACAAAAGCGGTTTTCAAAACTAAACATGCAAATTCTCAACAATTTGTGTCTTCAGATTTTGCGAAAACAACATCAGACGCCTGCTAAAGCTCTCCAGTTTGTACTCTGATCACTTTCTATACCTTTGTTGACTTCATCGTTCGATTGGAAACTGACTTTTCAAACATATCCAAAAAAATTCCAAATTATGCAAATTTCGCAATCCCTCATTTATTTCGCGTTGAATTACTTCCAACATCCGCCAGACACCCCATTCTTACAGCATGTCAAAATCTACGTCCGCTTCATATGTCTGGTTTTTTGTTTTCGGCCGTGTTTGGGCCGCTGCTCGAAGGGCCCGCGGAAATTTGTAAATATTTTCGAGCCCGTCACAAATCCTATTAACCGACCCGAAAACACAAAAGCTTCAATACAGTTTGTGCTCGCGCTTAATAATCGGCTGACCTGATCTTTTGGGGTGTAGTTTGGAGGGCATTTGCCTCGTTTTGGGTTCTGTTCTGAGGGTCATTTGCTCGGGAGATTACGTCGAAGGTGTCGGCCTGTTCTTGGAATTTCTTGTTTTAGTTTTGATGGAAATTTTGAATATGTTGTTTAGCAGTGCTATTCAGGAAAAAATATATGTTTTTGCTTTAATTTGGACTTTTCATTTTGTATTCCCTGAGGCATGTTTCTGTGATTTTTTTAAAATTTTGAATATATGCTCTAAATGGGGCCAATATCAATTTTTAAAATTTTAGCTCGTACTTTATAAAAACCATCCTGGATTTTCAACGACCTTTGCAGAGCCTATGGGAAATGAGGAGAGACAGTTAGACAAAAAAAACTTTTTTCTCAAACTGCCTCTCCTCATTTTCCATGTTCTTTTTTCTACTATAGCTACCCATTTTTGAAGTGTTAGCAATAAAACCTTCATGAGTTTTGCAAGAAAATCATCAAAGATCAGTCAAATTTTCGCCGATTCTTCTGGCGCTACGGCTGCTCAATTCAACTCCACATTCACTAAAGTTTTATAAGGTCGGCGGACTCTTGGTGGAGACTTATCGGATAAGATTTCTGGTTTTGCGATTTTCAAAAATCACTTTTTTCCAATTTCAATAGTTCCGTGGAAGATGCGCGGGCATGGTCCGAAAAGAAAATGGGAAATGAAGAGAGACAGCCAGAGAAAAAATATTTTTTTTCTCTGACCGTCTCTCCTCATTTCCCTTAGACTCTCGGCTGCTGAACAAAGCCAACGCCGAGTTCCCGCGGTGCGTTTTCCATTTGAGTGCGACTTTTAAATTAGTCTCCAATAAAACTCCGATGATGTCGAGCTTTCCGGATTGAGCGAAATCAAAAATATCCTCAATTTTTATGACGCTCATGAAAATGAAAGTTTTTAGATAAACCCCGAAACCCCAAAACTATTGACATCATTCGGATTAAGCGTGAGATAACTTTAGACTACTTCTTCGATACTTGTTAGACTCGCTTTTGCCTTCTTTCAAATTGAGATATCTGTTTTTTAATTTGAAACGGGCATTTCCATAACAATTTTCAAAAAATTTATTTGTTATTTTCCACCTGTATTTTCTTGGATTTTACCATAGATCGCATGGTAATTCCTAGACATGTTTTCCATCTTTTTTGAGCCAATTTAAATTAATTAGCGTCGAAAATGCAGTTGGACAAAATGAGCTAATATTGGCGAATTTGAGTGTTTATTTCGGGACGAAAAAACCGTATTCCTTTCCGGTTATTTGAGTATGAAAAAGAGTGAAATTTGATAAGAAATGGGTTGTGGAATGAAGTTCCCAAATGTTCATGTGATGATTAGACAATTTGGAGACTGTTTGAAGTGTCTAACTTTGGAAATTTTGGAAAACTGGCATGGCCCCAAACCTTAAACTTTTGCATAGATCTTTAAAGAGTCTAAATTTTAATTCCTGAAAATTTTAACTTGTGCTTTACATATTCAACAATCTTTTTTCGAGAGATTACGCAAAACGGAGAGAGTCGGCGAGACGAAAAACGCTTTTCAGCAATGACTTTTCGAATTGTCGTTGGTAAAAACGATCTTTTGTGAGCAATTTTTTTCTTATTTCTATTGGTATTTTCATAAAGTGCATGGACATTTTGCCTTTGCCTGCAACGCGCACAAAACTATTTTTCACCGTGCATTTCCCTTTTTTTTGGTTTCGCACTCTGCATCACAAGCGTGGGAAACAGTTCAAAATGCAGTGTGCGGAGAGCAAATGTCCATGCACTTTATGAAAATAACTATTTAATAGGCGTGAGAGCAAAATTTATTTCACAAAAGATTGTTTTAACCAAGGCCAATTTGAGAGTTCATTACTAAAAAACATTTTTCGTCTCACCGACTCTCCTCATTTTGCATGATCTCTCGAAAAAAGATTGTTGAATATGTAAAGCGAAAGCTAAAATTTTTAGGAATTAAAATTTAGACTCGTCAAAGTATCTATGCAAAAATTTTTCAAGGCCATGACATTTTTTTTAATCCTTGTCCCAGAAATATCAAAAATTTTCGCATCGAAATCGTCGATGTCTCTCCGAAAATTTTTCTTTTGTAGTAAAGTAGGTCCAAAAATAGTTTTTAATCCGAAAAATAATCAAAAACTCCCATTTTATCTCCTTTTTTCTCTTCTTTTTACAACAAAAACATTTTTCAAACACAAATTCCTCAAGTGTAAAGTGTAATTGATGAAGATTTAACTGCTTAATCGGTTGAAAAGTTAACAGTCTTCAACTGTTTGCATTCGAATGGCTCTGTTCGCTGGCAGAAAAGTGGGGAAAATGCGCGCTTTTTGTGTGTTTGTTTTCCCATTTTTCAGCTGCAAATTCGCTCGGGGTGTCTGTTAAAGCCCTCAGGGCTCATGCATAAAGTATATAGTTCAGAGGGGTTCGGGCCCAGTTCGCAGCCGTTTTTTGGCATTTTGCGCAGACAGAAAATTGGAAATTTCGAAACATTCTCAAGGCCATTGCCTGGGGCATAAAACTTGGATTTTAACATATTAAAATTTGTTTTATAGCTAGGCTATATCAGGTTCTAAAAATTGGGAATTTGCGACTTTATGAGATGAAAGATTGATAGTTTGTGCACTGTCCGTTACAAAGGTCGTTGAAAATCTGAGAAAAAGTCTGTAAAGCATGAGGTATTAGTCTGTCGGGAAAATAATGAGCACAATGTTGCCGCACCGTCCGCCTCGCTGAAGCAAAAACAATTTTATTTTGCCGCGACACAACTCATTTTTTCGGCGGAGATGCGATTTGCGATGCGACAGAGTGCTCATTACTTTCCCGACAGACTGATAAGCTCACGCTTTGCAGACTTTTTCGAAGATTTGCAACGCCCTTTGTAACCGACAGTGCGCAGACTGTCTATCATTCTTTCATCTCAAAAAGTCGCAAATTCTCTTGACTTTTTTCGACCTCAAGCTTTAAAAAAAATTTGCGCTTCAATTTTTCATTTCTGTATTATTTTTCTCGCGTACATTTCTTTTGATTTCTTCTCCTAGAGGCGTGTGAATAAGCTAATTGTGTTTTTTGAGCGTTTCTTTTCGATTGTCTTTCGGAATCAAAAAGCCGAAGGCTTGAAATTGAATATCAGTCTGTCGGAAAAATAGTGAGCACTCTGTCGCACCGGAAATCGCATCGACGCCGAGAAAATTGATCGTGTCGCGGGAAAATCAAATTGCTTTCTACTTTCTACTTCAGCGAAGCGATTGGCGCAGCGATATTTTGCTCATTATTTACCCGACAGACTGAATTTTGGGCTCAAAACGCATTATTCTTTGAAATGGCTTGGATTTTGTTTTGGATTTTTTCACTTTTTTTGAAAATTTTATAATTCATTTCTCCATAACGCGATTTATATTTTTTGGATTTGCTCTCAAAATTATTTCTTTCATTTTTTTTTAAATTATGTTCAAGTTTCGTAACAAAACTTTCAAAAAAATCCCAAAAATTCAAATTCGTTCAAAAAATCTTCTGAATTTTTGCCCCCGATTCCATTAGCTACAGTACCATTACCGGATTGTAATAAACAATCCCCCCTTTCTAGGTGACTAACGGAATGTTTAAACGGAAAATTCTTTAAAATTTTCTAAAAATTGCCCGCATTTCAAGAGCGTCGCTCTTTTTTTCGGGCCACGTGAGCGCCCCCATCGTGATCGGAAATTATTGAATTCTATTTTTGAGACGGGGTCCAATCATATAAAACGTGTCCGGCTTTTAGATTAATTTTTTTCGATTTATTTGCGATTAATTATTGATTACAAAAATGAAATTTTTTGATAAAATAATAAGGAAATTTGCAGTTTATTCATTTTATTAGCTAGACTCTGTAGTTGATACTACTTTTAAAATTAAAAAAAGCGATTTTCGACACTTGCAACAGAATGCCAAAATCGCGGGAAGTAGATTTTTTGAAGCAACTTGGACTAAAATGTGTCGAAAATGAAAGAATTTAATTCTAAATTTAATTGAGAATTCCCACAAGGCAGCAAGCAATATTTTTTCCTCGTATACAGGGTGTCCAGAGAAATGTGCCGGAAAGTTTTTGTCGATTTCTTGGCGCTCAATCAAGATATCCGAAAAATTCTTTTTGCAGGATAAAGAAGAATTTGGGCGGTTTTTTGTGCAAAAGAATCATTTTCTCCGCCAGCGCGGAAGGCAGTGTATTCGGCGGAGACTTTTGATCGCTTTTTCGGCCATCACACCAATGTTAAACGCTTTATTATGATGCTGAAACTTCCGGAAAGTCTTCAAATTGGGATTGCATTGCGATGTCGCTGTCTGTGTGATTTATTGCGTCAAAAATTTGAAGACTTTCCGGAAGTTTCAGCATCATAATAAAGCGTTTAAAATTGGTGTGATGGCCAAAAAAGCGATCAAAAGTCTCCGCCGAATACACTACTTTCCGCGCTGGCGGAAAAAATGATTCTTTCGGACAAAAAACCGCCCAAATTATTCTTTATCCTGCAAAAAGAATTTTTCGGATATCTTTATTGAGCGCCAAGAAATCGACAAAAACTTTCCGGCACATTTCTCTGGACACGTATTTACATTTGAAACACAATGTTTGCTGAGAACTTTTAATTTGAATTTTCAAGAATTCCAATATTCCAAGAAATAACACTTTCACACAGTACACAACCTAAAACTATTTTAAATTAAGTCACGCGGCATCCACGCGTCTTTTTTGACCTTATACTAGACATCTCTTACCGCTGTCCCCTCAAAAAGAGATCTTTATCATGCGCGTTTTAATCTGCCATTCCCACTTCCTCGGAAAAATGAGATTTCAAAATTCTTTTGCGTGCTTTGCATACAAATTTTGTACGCAATGCCTTAGGGGATTTGTGGGGATTCGAGGATTTTGTGGGTTTCCCGGTAGAAAAAGCAGCGGGATTTGTTGTGTTTATGACTATTTCGACTTTTGCAATATTTATTTTGACAGTGTGAGGATAATTTCGCGTTAAATAGTCATTTTTAACTACTTTAACAGTGGTTTTTTACTCTTTTTTCAGACTCAAATGCCATAATTTATCGTATTTTATACATATTCTTGTAAAATCTTCTGTATAAATCTTCCAAAAAAAATGGAAAAGCCTGCCGAGCAGTCATCCAGCGGCGCTTCCACTCAACGTGCGGGTTTTCGCAACGTGGAACGGCAGCATCAACAGACCCGGAAGTTGCAAATTGTGTTGGTAATGGATCGAAAGATGCCCAAATTTTCGAAACAACGGGAACAAGCGTGTGCCGATGTTGAGAAAGTCGCAAAAGCGTTGAAATGCAATCTACAGGTATGAAAAAATTCAATTCTAGTGTCATTTCTTGTCGAAAAATTCAAACTAAAGAATCATCGGCAGTCTTGGCATTCTGTTTCAAGCTTAATTTTGAATGGAATTTGGTATAAAATTGCGTGGAAAAAACGTCTTAAACTGATTCTGCAGCCTCAAAAACCATTTTAAACGCTTTTTAGAGTCTTGAAACAGAATGCCAAAAATGGCGGGAAAACATAAATTTAAATTTTTAGGCAAATTCAGATCCAAAATCACATAATTGGTGGTCTGTAAATTTTTTAAAACCTATTTAATTTAAAATATTAACTTTTTTCAATATTTCAACACGCTTTTTTCAGCTAATCGAGTTCGATCCGTTGGACTTCGGCGAAACCAAAACCTTGGACACATTTTACAACGCCGACGTGGCTCTGGTTGATTTCACAATGACCGGTCAAATTTCCAGCCTCTGTTATCATGTGGGAGTGCGCGAATCCATGGGTCAAATGTACAACATCATAATCATGTACATGTATGACGAGACAATGAATCAACGGGTCGATCCATTGAAGGTAAAATACGACCTGTTAAATTTCGATTCTTTTGTTTTCAGACCACTCTAAATAATCTCCAACTTTTGGCCTACTTCCAAGGCAAGGATGGGACGTTACTCTGCGCCGACAAAACGTCCAACGGCTTCCGAGATTTCGATCCCAGAAATAGTGAACGGCAAGTTCATATTTTTAAAATGTTTCCGATGGAGACAACTCGTATTTTACCCAAAACTATTTTTTTTCAGATATCAAAATATGAAGTCGCGGGGTCTCCAGACATTCGCTGAAGCCGTTAAAACCGCACTGACGAATGTCCAAATCGAGGCAAATGCTCATGCCAAGGAGAAATTTTTGAGTGATCTGCGAAAAGTCCGGGAAATGGAGGACCCAAACGAAGCCAACCAATTCTTGGAGAGAATGAGAAGCCGCTTGGACAATCCCGATGTCCTCAATCTGGACACTGTCTGTCAGATGTTGCTGAGCTATCGGTAAGCCGGGGTGACTTTCTTTTTTCGATTTTTTTGGTGTTTTAAGGCCTTGCAACAGAATGCCAAAAATGGCGTAGCTGAGTTCTTTGAATTTTTTTCTTATTTGCTGTATATTTCTGAACCTTTCATTACGAAACCTAGCGATGCGGAATGAATTAGCGCGTTTTACAGACCCATTTTTCAGTGACACCCAAAACTACGACGCGATGATCAACTTGATCGAGGACCTCGAAAAGGTCAACCAGCATCAAATCGTTCACGCACAACCAGTCTGGTTTCTCTATGCATTCGCGTTGAATCGGCAAGTCCATCCAAAGCCTGGACGAACCCCCAAATTTAATTATTTTAGTCGAAATCAACCGGGAGATCGCGATAAATGCATCGACAATGTCCTCCAGATTATGGAGAAGTACAAGGACACAGTTTCGCCGGATGTGATCTGTCTGGCGGGCCGTGTCTACAAAGACCGCTTCATTTCGTCCAATTACGAGGACAAAGAGGCCTTGGAGAAAGCGATCGAATGGTATCGAAAGGCGTTCAACGTCTCGCCTTTGGAGTATTCGGGAATCAACCTGACCACGATGCTGAGGGCGCGCGGAGAGCAATTCGAACATAACGTCGAAATGCAACGAGTCGGTAAGGATATTTTAGCAACAACCCACGACTTATCAAAGCTCCTTTTCCCTAACTTTTTCCTCTATTTTCAGCGGTTGTTTTAAACTCCCTGCTCGGCCGAAAGGGCGCTCTGACCAACATGAACGAATATTGGGATGTGGCCACCTTCTTCGAGGTCTCGGTTCTGGCCGAGGACTACAATAAGGCTTGTCAAGCGGCCGAGAAAATGGCCATGCTCAAACCGCCCACATGGTTTTTAAAGTCGACCATGGAGAATATCAAACTGATCAGCCGATGTGCCGCGTCCTGCTCGCCTATTGAAAAGGAGAAACAGACATTTGTATTTTGGACGGAGTTCTTCATGGAGGCTATCGAAGGGTTCTCGAATACCACGTCAAGATTCCCAGTGCTCATTCAGGAGGTGAACAAGGTAAAAATTTGACGTACTCCTCATGAATAACGTTAAAAAATCGGATTTGACCAAAAATAATATTATAACTACTATTTCTAAGAAATTTTTTTAATTCTCTGGCTACTAGCAGCTCTTCTGACAGTTGAAACAGAATGCCAAAATGGCGGGAAATCCAGAATTCAAATTTTATACCAGAAATGAGCCCCGACCTGATGTCATTAGACTTTCAATAGAAAAATAAACTATTCCCAAGGCCAATACAATTCTATTCCGTCAACTTTTTCAGCAGTACACTCCCAGTTACATGACCATCAACGAGCACGACGTTATCCTGACCCATGTCCTGGAGCACAGTCAGAAGAAGTCACCGCCACCCGGAATCCATCGATGGGAGTTCAAGTGGAGCCAGATCAAAGCGTTTTCGGCGTCGAAACGGGATGACCGATCCATGTACATGTACGTGTATGAGAACTCGGACGACTTCAACATCACTTTCCCATCGTCGGCGCATTGCAATGGGTAAGCGAGAGAAGAATGGCAATCCGGCCGGGCCGAAGTGGTTACCGGCCCTAGGCTTTTTCGAATTTACTCAATATGTTTAACAACAAACACATTCATTCACAGATATAAGTTTACTACCAAAATTGCAAAGATTTTTTTCCGGCCTCTACATATCTCGGTGAGATTACATATACAGAATACACATAACAAGGGATTTTAAACATTTTTACCGAAAATCTCGGCCCAGCTCTCAAAAGTCTTCATGCTCGGCCGGGCTGGCTCGATTCTGACCTCTAAGAGAGAGTGTAATCGCCGAGATTAAAAGACTAGAGATCAACTTTTCTTTACGCAAATTTTTGGGAGATCAAACCCAATAATAATCTTATCTTACTCTAGGGCGCTCAGCAAAATGAGCGAGGCCGAAGATGGTGGTGGAGGAAAAGTATTGAATGATTGTGAAGCCGACAATCATATCGAGGTAAGTCAGGTCTCAAAATCGTACTACAACTTCCATAAATATACGATTGCACATATGAAACCCCTATTTTTAGTTCGAATACGAAGTCGACAACAATACCGGGGAACGAGTTATTCTAGGACGCGGCACCTACGGGGTTGTCTACGCCGCTCGAGACGTGACCACCCAACGATCAATCGTCGTCAAAGAAGTCGAAGTCAAGAACGAGGAGGAGGTTCAGCCGCTCATGGAAGAGATTCAGCTCCATTCCACCCTATCTCACGACAACATCGTTCAGTATTTGGGATCGAAAGTTGAAAAACGCGATCGTCGGAACGACGTGTTTTTAATCTTCATGGAACAGGTCCCGGGAGGATCGTTAAGCTCGCTTCTGCGCAGCAAATGGGGGCCGTTGGACTCGGAGCAGACCTTGGCCATCTATGCGCGACAAATTTTGCAAGGAGTCAAATACTTGCATGATCAGAAGATTGTGCATAGAGACATCAAGGGAGAGAATGTTTTGGTGAACACCTACAGTGGGCTCTGTAAAATTTCGGATTTCGGAACGTGCAAACGGCTGGCTGGACTGAATCCCGCTACTGACACGTTCAAAGGCAAGTTTTTTACAAAGGATAACCTTTTTCTGACCCTGCAACAGAATGCCAAAAACGGCGGGAAAACACAAAATTCAAATTTCCGCGCCAGTGGATGCTTATAACTATATGGAAAATCTTTAGGAACTCTCCAATACATGGCCCCTGAAGTCATCGACCACGGACAGCGAGGCTACGGCGCTCCAGCTGACATCTGGTCTTTCGGCTGTACGATGATTGAAATGGCGACGGGAAAGCCGCCGTTCGTAGAACTCGGCCTTCCACAAGCTGCCATGTTCAAAGTCGGGATGTACAAGACTCATCCGCCAATCCCAGCACACTTGAGTGAGACTGCCACAAAGTTTATCAAACGGTAAGACAAATCTCATATTTTTCCCAATTTTTGCCATGGATAATATAAAAATAAATCTCTTTAAATTAACTAATTTTGATACTAAAACAAATTTAATATCTAACAATCGTATTTCAGATGCTTCGAGCCTGATCCGAACAAGCGTGCGACCGCTGCGGAGCTTCTCCAAGACACCTTTTTATTACAATTTATGCCTGCAACGTAAGTCGATCCTAATAAGATTAATCTCTTGGAGACGAGAGGCATCTGGTTTATTGGAAATAGCTTAGGAAAGATGTTTGATCAGACGGAAATAAAATCTCTAAGCACGGAAACTATTTCCGGATTAAGCTAATACCACCGATATTGTGTCAAAATTTTTGTAATCGCCAGTCAATAATTTTAGCAAAAACTAGATCCTAGGACGAGCTTCACGCAAGATTTGTCTTTTTTGCGGTTATTTACCTCAAAAACGAAGCAGTTGTCTCTCAGAACACTAGGGTCAAGTGTTCCTTTCTTTCCAAAATTATCAAAAAAATCATATACGAGTAGAACCATATGATTTCTGACTATATTTATTATCTAATCAAGACTAAAAGCGAAGAGTTTAATATAGATAACGCCTTTCGTGTCTCAAATATAGTTTTAGATATTTTTTTTTGTTTTTCCCTTTTTTAACTGCCGATATTCGCTAAAGAAGTAAGGCAGATTTGAACTTGGGATAGAACGGAATAACTTATAATCTCATATCTTTGCAGTATTCACAAAGAAACCCCGATTTTTTCAAAAAAAATTATAGCATGACTAAAATGTTTTTTAATGCCTAAACATCCTTGTGAAATGGGCCGTTTTCAGAAACCTAACCTCGTATTTTTCAGCCAGCGCAACGCGAGTACCAAGAAACGAGTGGATGCGGGTCGCAACTTCCCCAGCAGTAAGTAGTCCCCGATCAAGTGCAAAATGTCCCCGTCTGCTTATCTCTATTCTTCTGTCCCTCCTGTCCGCCGTACTTTCCCCTCCCTCCTTTCTTTCGTTGTGGTGCTCTTTTCGACGTGCGAAATTTTGCAGAGTTCCATCGTTCGGCCTCCCATATGAGTGGGATGATCTACAACCCGATGACGCTGAACCCGCGCAAGGATTCGCAGCAGTCCCACTCCGAGTGCAATGTGCCGAACAAGCTGGAGATCCCCAAGGACGCGCCGAGAACGCAGACATTGGGTATGGGACCACTACAGAAATATTATACTAGACCAAAGAAAAAGTCAAGTATAATATAAAAATCTAGAAATTTCTTGCCGAAACTAAGAAACTTGAGGTGTAAGTAGCTGCTGTAGGGCATGAAGTGCTACTAACAACCCAATTTTACGCTAATATGACAATTCCGGCAACAACTACTTTCAAGTGAAAAATTTCATTTTTAGTGTTTTACAGTGACGGACCACTTCACAATTTCTCCTAAAAACACTTCAATCACTATTTTTTGGGCTTAAAAATTCCTTACGAGGGCGCAAAAACATGAAATATCACAGTAAAAATTTGTATTTTTTGTGTACCAGCACGAAAATCCAAAACATTTCAAATTGACGTACGTTGTTGAACTTTCAATTTTTCAATACTTTCGAGAGAATTTTCAAAAAGTCAGAGCTTTCGCCTCAAGGCGCTTAATGTGCGATTAGCCCGTTTTTCTTTAAATGTTACTCGTTGGTTTGCCGAGAGCTGCCTTGAACCCCATAAAACAAGGCCAAATGTGTCCCATTCATAGCTAGATAAGTGTTCCTCGTCGGTTCCCTGTACAACGAACGCAAAACAAAAAACATTTTTTTCGGTCCCTCCCATTCGTTGTACAGAAATGCGAATGTAATGAATATATTATGCATGGCAATGTTATTCATCCCCCCTTTTCTTATTTCTAATGTCTTCTTTTCGCTTTCAGAAGTTGTGCAGCCCAAGAAGAACCGAAGCGAAAGTGAATCACACATTTTCGAACATGTGAATGAGGGTTTTTTGGCTACCACGACTGCGTCTTTGGCCAATCCCTCAAACCAAAAGTCGTACACAACAACCGCGACGAGCAAATTCCCGGCAAGCGGCAAAATCGAGCGGCAGAACTTGAGGCTAAAAATTGAACGACCACCAATGCAAACGAATGAATGCTCACCAGGTAAGAAATTTTATACTATGGTAATAGGCATGGTATACTATAACTAGCTAAAATCGTAGCAATATTTCGCAGTGAACCGAACGTATTATGAATTACCGTGACATGATGGGACCTTACAGACTTGAAAATAAAAGCTTTAGCTGCGTTCACGCTTAGGCGACATTTTATACGAAAAATTCTGAAAGTCAAAGTTTTTCGTATAAAATGTCGCCCAACTTGATAAAGCCAATACTGCTTTCTGATTTTGAATCATGACTCCTTAGGATGTTACCACCTTCAACGACAGCAATTACACCGCTATAAAACCCTTCATTTCAGGCTCCTTCACAGCGCCGGTTCAGCACGAATACGGCAATATCTTTGCCAACGCCCGATGCTCACTTCAAATCAACTCCTCTCTCCAAACCCAACACGAGAACGAAGAGATCCGTCCGAATCAGGTGCCAGCATCGGCATCACCCTCATTTTGCACCGTTCAACCGCCCTTCTTCGAAACCACCGCTTCGGTTTCCCTTCCAGGCACAAACTTCCCAAATTCCCATCAATTTATGCATTTGACGTCGGCTACGGGCATGCAGAGTAAATTGACAGGAAACAGCGTGGTCTCACAGCCGCCTAGGTAAGAGTTTTGCGCGTGGAATTTTATATACTCTTCGAAAACTCGAAATTTTGATACTTCTAGAGTCTTCTCTACAAAATAACCGTTATTTTCAGTCCCCATGCTCATCACACGCCGCTGACAGCAAGTCCATCACTCTGTGACACCTCGCCGTTCCTTCAACTCCCTCAAACTGGCCTCAGTATTCCCGAAGAAAACTCTTTGGTAAATCGTTTCTTTACCCTCCAAAAAGATCATGAACGTCGTTCCACGTTGGCCTCCATGATGAAGGACAACGAAGACGAGATTCTGATCAAATGGATGGAGCATGTAGCTTCAGAAGTTCGCGATGATGAGCCGCTGAGGGTAAGCGTAATTTGAATAAAAATTGGGCAGGCTTTCTCAAATTTGCATGCAATTTTGACTAATAATCTCGACTTCAGCTCACCAAAGACACACTTCGTCAAATCCTCACCGCCATTCGCCTATTCTTCGTTCCGTCCGACGATGAAAACCTTCAAACCGCCCTGAGTCAGCTCCAAAAAACGCATTCCGACTATGACCGGCCGCAGTTCGCGAAACAACTCACGGACGCACTGTGCGTCTTCCCGCAGGCTGTTCAGCCGCTTCTCAAGAATCAGGGCATCAAACCCCATTGGATGTTTACTTTGGATGATCTGATTCGAAGTGCAGTCCAGCAGGCGTTGAACTATTTCAAGCCCGAAGGTCCGCACAACTACTGGCCAATCGACGGAAGTCAGATACAAGGACTCGAACAGATGCAGAACCAGCCACAGAACTGCACAATAAGCTCAGGTAAGACGGTCATAAAAAAGGTTTGGAAAATATATTACAGTGGGGGAACCTGATCCAGTGGCAAAAAACGTACCATTTTGCATCCGGGAAATATCAAAAATGTGACAAAATGCTTCCTTCTCCACGTGAAAAAACTTTGTTTTGAAGGGTGCGCCCTTTTTCATCACAAAAAGAGCAGGCGCGCTTTTCAAATCTGAGTTTTTTCACTTGGAGAGGGAGGTAATTTGCCACATTTTTTGATACTTCCTGGATGCAAAATGGTACGTTTTTTGCCACTGGATCAGGTCCCCCAATGTACTCAAAGTATCAAGTGTAATATAAGTGATAAAAATCACAGGTTCAAGTCTAGAGTCAATTTCTATTACTTGCAACGGTTATAAGAGACCATAAGCAAGCTTTTTACTTCGTAATTTTTAGTTTAACTTTATAAAAAAACCCATTTTACCTCGTTTTTTAATTTCAGGTCACTGTCTAAGTCAGCACCAAGCTATGGCTCGTTCCCAACAACTCATCTCATCCACTGTCAACACCCCAACCACAGACCTAGTCGAGCAACAGCGATTCACCGACCTCTCGCAGCAGCACCGCCTCTATTCCGAGAGTATTCACAAGCTTTTGGAGGACCTAGTCCAAGTCGAACGGGAATACCGCGACCTCTTGGCGCACAACGTCAATGAAAAGCGGAGGTCGTTGGAAAGATTGGCGTTGAGTATGTCCGAAGTGGATTCGGGGATCCTGGCCGACGGCCGATCGCCTCTGGAGATGAAAAACGAAGCCGATTTGTTTGCGGCAGCAAGCCCAGTCATGGATAATAACATCGACAAAGAGAAGCAGAATGGCGAAGACGAGCTAACGGTTTGGCTGGCGGAGTTGGGATGCGATGCGGAGAGTATTCAAAGGCTGATCAATCAGCACTACACTAAGCAAGACCTCATCGAATTTGTCAGCAGAGAAGAGCTAATTCAGGCGGGAGTGCCGTAAGTTATTACAATATTTGGAGCTTCAGAAACTCCGGGCCAAAAAATAATCACAAATCAACGTAGACCGTATTTTATTTTTAGTTTATAGCAGTTTGGAACCCTTTTCACAACCTTCCCTAAAACAGAATGCCAAAAATGGCGGGAAAACTAAAATTTGAATTTTCAAGTTGCCAAATCCATCAAAATGACACAACTAGTAATAAATAAATTTTATTTTCAGCGGAGGAACCTCCTGTCGTATTTGGCGAGCCATTCTTCGCCGGCGTTTGGACCCATCCCACAAAACCGAAGGTGATCATTTGGCCCGGAAATGTGCCAGATATCGGTCCTAAGCTCCGACTATCCACAACCGCACAATTTTTACTACATTAGGAGTCTTTGTCAGCTAGAAAACACGGTTCTTTCCGTCTATTTCGCTTCTCTTTGTGAAATTGTATATTACACATGGTATTTTTAGTCGTCCAAATAGTCTATTTCAAAAATTTCTACCCGCACTTTGTTACTACCTCTCTCTTTCAGCTGTTATTTCTACTACCGGTGTAGCTTCTCACTTCTTATTATTCTTTCTCCTTTCAAATATCAAACCTTATCCATGAAACTGATCTCCACTCTTTCTTCCCTCAAACTTCCATATTTTCACTTTTTCGTTCATCGAATTTTGAGTTCCCCAAGTTAAAACTAGTCTGTTTTCTAGCCTTTTTGCATAGGGACCCATTCTTTACTATTTATTTTCTAACTTTGGGTCCCACCACGAAACCGTGAATTATCGTAATATCGAATTTTAGTCCTTGGAAACTCAAAATTTCGCCCATTTATGTATTGAAAAACAAAAAATGAGATACCCCGATGCGCGTTCCTATATTGTTATATCATTTGATAAAAGTATATTATACCAGAGAATACCGAAAGGCACATGTATTATAACATATTTGTGAAATAAATATTTCAGAATATTTTACTCGATATTAATATGTATTTTAGTATCCTTTCTGCTTACATTTTTTTAACTCACAAAACGACTTTACTGCACAAAAGTCGCCAAAAAACCTCAAAAATAGCCATGGATAACATGAAAAGCCGGCCGAAAATTCAAATTCCAGCCAAAATAACTCTAAAACATTGTATTTTACGGCCTGTTAAGCCCTTCTCAAACTAATTCCGGTCGTTTTGACCCCTAAAACATTATGCCAAAAATGGCGCGAAATTTTTTTTACAATTTTCCATAAAAACCGCTACCCCAAACGCTCTAAAACGAGACTTCTGATACTTTCTTTACCAAAACAATCAAAAAATTCTTAAAATTTGCCACAAACTTACCTAAACCATTCATTTTCACCAAGTACAATACAAAAAAAAACTCAAAATTTCCGTCCAAAATCTCTCAAGACTTCATTTATTTTCAACAAATAACATTGTAACTTATAAACATCCTAATTCTTCACAGCGAGCCTACTACCAATTCCGTTCGATGGGACTTTCCATCGGGTATCCATTCTCGTTTAGGACCAATTTTCCTTGCGTGAGAATGCTGGGGTTGGTCACCAATATGTCGTAATCTAAAAAGTTTGCCGTATTTTCCTACAGTGACTCAACTTTTACTCATTACGCCTTTTTTGGCACAATTTGGGGACTTGAAACGCAATGCCAAAAAAGGCGGAAATTCAAAAATTCATGTCAAAATCTGACCAGAAACCATTCTATCGGGTAAAATACGCATCAATTTGTTTCTTTTCTCACAATTACGACACTTCCAGACATCTATTAGATACCAAAACACAATGCCAAAAACCGTGCAAAATACTAAACTTGAATTTTCAAAGGGTTCACAAATACCTTTAACAGGCAAAATACGTTGCTTGATACTTTATGGGTAAAACACGCCGTTCAATCACTCATCTATCACTTTTTCAACCCTTGAAACACAATGCCAAAATTGGCGGGAATTCAAAACTCCCTCCAAAGACCCTCCCCAAATGTCCAAAACATAATTCCCAATCAAAATTACTTACAACTTTGCAGAATTTCCGTGTTAACTTGAGCCTTTCTCGACGCCTCATAACAGTAAAACATGGTCCATCCCAGCTGAGCCTCCGAAGTCCGCAGGCCAAGTGCGGCGGCTCTGGTGGAACGGGCGATTGTCGCGACCATGCCCAACTGAGCTTCCAGGATGTCGGCCAATGCGGTTTGGGTGTAAAAGTCGGTCTTTAGTTCGGTCGCGTAGCGGACGCACACCTTCTCCAAGGTCCGTTCCAGGCGCCACGTGGAGTATTCCAATTCGCGGCAAAACATCTGGAAATCAAGTAGGTTTATTTCTCATGCTCAAAAGCTCACTTCCAATGCGGGATCCGCACATTCGGCCAAGAAATGGATCGCTTTTGGATCTTTGTAATCCTGATGTTCAGTTGGGGTAAAGAAGACCCTTTTCGGCGTGAAATATTTACTCTTATTCAGCGGGGCCTTGGAATTTTTGACGTAAGAGTCGACCGTTGGGAGGGCGACTGCTCGGATCAGCGTGAGATCGGGTAGCTGGAATGGAATTTTTAAGTTTAACAAGGCTAAGTATAACATAATAAAAAACTCAAAAAAAAAGCTAGAGATACTTCTGAGAGCTTCTAAATTATACTAGGATCACTTTTTCGGCATTTCCAACGATTTTGCCAACATTTCCAGCTCTTGAAACACAATGCCAAAAATAGCAAAAAGTAGAATTTTATTTCAAATTTTACCAAGATTTTTTCTAAACATGCTTTCCAAGTGTTAAAATACGTATTCTCAAATTCCTCTATCCATTCATAACCTTTTCCCAGTCATAGAACACCATGCCAAATTTGGCGGGAAATCCAAAATTCAAATATCCGTCCCACAAAATCATTCCAACTATCTCAAACTTACCCCCAAACTCAGAACCGAGGTGATGTCCTTGATATGTTTGGCATAATCGAACGCTGTATCCACTGCGTCCAGACCAGCCACCTCACTGATGGACAATATGGCCTGCCGGAGTGTTTTGTTGGCCAAGCGCTGGGTAATCATGTTCTCGATATCGTTCAAGGGGTAAAGCTTTTCGTCGGCCATTCCGGCCAGGTAATATACCATCGATTCGAGGACGAATAAGTCGACGGAAAGATGGTTGATGGACGATTCAACTGATGGATTTTGAGCCAGAAGCGTGTTGCCAATGCGTCGTTTGTGCGCAAAATCGACTAGTGAGCCTTTAACGAGCATATTAGACAAGTTTAAGAGTATAATACAACTTTTCATATATTACCCATCATGAAGAATATCAATTTTTTGACCTTAAAACATCTTAGGAACCCCTATAAAAATCTGATTCTAGCTTTTTCAAGGGTACACAACCATTACCTAATTTTTCGGAGACAAAAATTGCCCAAAAACATCAAAATCAACATAGATAATATAATAAATAGGCATTCGCAGAAAATGTTAAATTTCAAAAAATTAACTGCTGAATATAACCTCACAACCTTTCCAAATCATCAAAGACTTACTGAGGACTCTTTTAACGCATCCTATCGCCGCTGAAGCGTGATTGATCCGGTTTGCGGTCACATAATCATTGATCATGTCATGGGTATCAACAACGGAGCCGCAAATATCGTCCAAATTCACTGGGACATCAACAAATTCAACATCGCTGACTGAAAACGTCCTCAATAAAACTCAATCAACATTGTTTCGTATCTAAAATCCAACAAAAAAGAGAAAAAAATCTTACACTCAACTCCATTGAGGCCTTGAGTCGTTTTCGGCTCGGAGATCTTGATTTTCCCAGATTTCTGTTCTTTAGGGACGATGTAACAGTAGAGTTCGGACTAAAAATCAAAAGATTATACAAAATTCAAAAAAAAATTATATTACACTAGGCAAGCGCAATAAAAACTTTTTGAAAATCAGCTTACAGTGTTTCCAAGTTCATTCCTAGCCACTACTAGGAAGTAGTCGGCATCTCTGGCATTCAACACATTCTGTTTCTTTCCATTTAGCAGACCATTTCGACCAGCTTCTTGAGTGACCTTGGAGTAGGTGGAAGTGGCGTTACTGAAAAGAATACTGGTGTAAACTAGCCAAATTTTATTTTGAAATACTCTACACTACCTGTACTGAACATTGCAAACAAAAAGTCCCATATTTTCGACACAAATTATATTACACTAGATATCAATTTCAAAAATAGGTGCAACTCGTTTAAAAATAATTTTAAACTAACGAAACTTTGCTTCAACCACTTTTTACAGATATCTATGACCAGAAAAAACAAAAATTCCTCCATTTTTCAAAAAAATTATATTACACTAGGTATGGTACTAGCAAAACACAATTTATACGTTCGAAACGTCTCCAAATCGTGCCAAACCAAAACTAAGAGGTAAAATACGACTACAGGGTCTTTCAAGAAATGTGCAGGAAAGTAGGAGGCTATAACTTTCGGCGGAGGCGGCGCAGAGAGTTCGTTTTTGGAATATGTATTTTTCAGTGACATTATTTTTTGCCTACGAAATAACAAGATTTTTAAGTGCAAACTGAGGTCGCTACAACCTTTTGAAAAAGGGGTCTTTTACCCCGAAAACCAGGGTTTTTCGGTTGAAAATGATCGAGAAATTTCAGAGTTTTTCGGTCCAAAATCACCGAGAAATGTCGGGTTTTTTGGGGGGTTTCGATGGAGCTGACGTTGAAAACAGGGAAGGAAATTGCCAACACGTTGAAAATTAAGCAAATATTCGGCTACTCTTTATTTCGACACTTTACTGCTAGCAAAAACTGGTTGGCTAGCCAACCAGTTTTTGCTAGCAGTTTAAAAGTTTGGTTGTCATTCCTGCCCTTTGACGCCCATTACACCCCTTTGACTAGTTTTTTAAAGACTTCACAGACATTCTGGTGCCTTGTCTAGCCAATTCCAGGTCCCCCAAATCCACAAACGGAACACTGAAAATAAACTCGAAATCTGCCCCAAGTTGAGGCTAGCCGAATTTTTGCTTAATTTTCAACGTGTTGGCAATTTCCTTCCCTGTTTTCAACGTCAGCTCTATCGAAACCCCCCAAAAAAACCGACATTTCTCGGTGATTTTCGACCGGAAAACTCTGAAATTTCTCGATCATTTTCAACCGAAAAACCCTGGTTTTCGGGGTAAAAGACCCCTTTTTCAAAAGGTTGTAGCGACCTCAGTTTGCACTTAAAAATCTTGTTATTTCGTAGGCAAAAAATAATGTCACTGAAAAATACATATTCCAAAAACGAACTCTCTGCGCCGCCTCCGCCGAAAGTTATAGCCTCCTACTTTCCTGCACATTTCTTGAAAGACCCTGTATTCAATTCCCTTTAAACGTACTTATCATCCAAGAAACATAACGCGATATTAATTTCACCGCTGGCAAGCTTCGGCAAAAACTCGTCTTTCTGCTCGGGAGTTGCGTAGGTCTGGATGATATACGCGGCCAGATGGTCTTTGTTGACCTGTACTGACAGTGAGAGATCTTTGGAGCCGATGAGTTCGTTTAGTTGGACTTGATCCTTTCTGGAGGCATTTAATCCCCCAAACAAGGTGGAGATGGCCAATCCGTTCACCGAATTTGATTTCAAACATTCGTTGAGCGCTTTCCGACGTTCCTTGGGGTCTTCTACTGCCACTAAAATACGAAATTTGACAAAACATTACGTCAAAACAAAATGCCAAGATTTTTTAGCATTAGAAATTTTCGTGGTGGGACTCAAAATTAGGACTAATAAAAGATGAGAAAGAGGTGAAAATTGCTAAACCAAATGCTTACACGCCGAATCGATGCCATCACCAAGTTTTGAGAGGTATTTCCGGACGTTTTCCAGCTCCGAATCATCATCATAGTCCGGGAAGAGCAGGTAGTTCTAAAACAATATAAAAATATTGGTAAAAAATCTCAAATGTATCATAAAAAATCATAGAAACCCCCTTACTTTGTCCACTCTATTCAACGCGAGTCCTCTTGTGATGGATCTCTTTTCAATTGGCAGGGTTTCCTGCACCTTTTCCTTGGCTGGTTCGGCTTCCGACCTCGCGGCCAAAGAGCGGCCGAACTGCCGAACCTGTTGGGTTCTGAATATCCGACGCATTCTGAAATACGTAGACTCCTGTAAGCTTCCGTAAACTTTCTTTTTACCCACAAAAATCCAAACCCCAACCATAAAAATTGAAAAAAATTGAAAAGGTAAAAATTGGTCTAAACCAATATAAAAAACAGTCACATACTCCCAAAACTTATTGTCCAACAAATAAAAACTTTATTAACAACAAAAATGATGGCTATGTAACAATAAAATCCTAATCTTGTCCTATTGTGTCGGCGGATTCGGCGGCCAGAGGCATTTGAAACGGATATCCCATGGATAATATCGGTTTTTTGTACTCTTTCATGTTCCAAACTGCAAATATTTATATTAGAAATCAATAACCAGCCCATTTTTGTCATTTCGAACGCTTAATCCAGTAAGTAAAATTTCTAAAATTTCATCAAAAATCATCAAAATTTTTCGATTTTTTAACCTAAAACAATACAAAAATGACCGAAATAAGAGTCCAAACCGCATTCCAAATCTTTTGCAAGGTCTGTAATGAAATTTCAAGCCGAAAAACACCCATAATTTTGAAGAATCTTCGATAAACCACCAAAAATTCACGTTCTTACCTACTACAATATCCGAACCCTCACAAAATCCCCTCTTACCATGCCACATATCTCTGACCGCTTTCGCAATATTTTTCTCAAACTCTCGACCGTAATCGATAGTCCATTGGAGTTCCATATCACAGTTTTTCAGTCCTATTGAGTAGCTTCTGGATGTTCTGGACAACATTGCTGCCAACAGAATTTGTTCGGTTGTCATGTCCGCGATAATCCTCTTCACCGGTTCTGTCTTATCTTCAGGGATTTTCCAGGCATTTTTACCAAGGGTTTTGTAGAGGGTCTCGTCCACGTGGCCCAGGCCGGCTTCAAAGTTGATGGCTGGAGGCTGAAAAAAGGGTGTTCGTTAGTTTCATGAGTAAAAACAAGTCTCAACACTTCGCCAAGCTGTGCTAAATTTTTTATTTCAAACAATTTAAACATAAAGAACAAAAAATAAACGATTTTCCGGGAACATCACACCTAGTGTAATATAATTTTTTTTTCAAAATCCCAAATTTTCTTGCCATGGAAAGTAAGAACAGGCACTGTCGGCAATGATGCGCTAGAAAAATCATTATTTCTAACTATACTTAACAAAAAAGTGCTATAAAAAATCAAGTGTAATATATTTTTTTTGAATCTCCCCTTGCCCTACTCTTGATCTGCTCAACAACAACAAGTCCTCTAAACATCGTCTAACAACATTTCAAGATCTCATATCTACATATCTTGCAACAAACAGGAATTCATTTCAGTTTTCCCTTTGCACTGTGCAAATTTTTAGATTGTTTCGCACAGTGCAAAAGAAAAAAATTTCCGCACAGTGCAAAAATAAAAAAAAACAAATTCGCAAAATTCTAGAGTTCAAAACAACCCTATTCGAACCAGAACAACCAAAAATGAACCCAAAACTCCACGAAAAAAACCAAAATCTTACCTTGAGACTGATATGGACATGTTCCGCGATAAAATGCTTCGCCGCTTGGACTGGCATTGCTGACGTTGAGGTGGGTTTTGGCGCTGGCATCATCCATCGTATCCAACTTGAGCGCCATCGGGGATTTTCGTCTTTCAGCGTCTTCACTATGATTTCAGAGATCTTCTCGTTGAGGGTTGGTTCAGTTGTTAGGGTGCAGAAAAAAGTTGCCAAATCTCGGATCCATCGCTCGTGGGTGAAATAAGCGTCCACTGCGGCCATTCCTATCACCTCCGAGATGCCGAGGATGGCATTTTGGAGGGCTCGGCGGGTCAATTTCTGGAAAAAATTATAGTGTTTTAGACATCAAAAACAGATAAAAATAACTCAAAAAATGCGAAAAAAACTTAATAGAAAGTATCAAAACTAATATTTTAAAACACGTCGTAATCTGTAAATTTGACTTTTACAAACCAATTTTCGACATTTTGGACCACTAAAACAGAATGCCACAAGTGGCGGGAATTCAAATATTTGACAAAAACATACTTCAAAAACCTTCATTGAGTCAAAAGAGACCCACTTAGGACGTTTCTTGTCTATTTTATCCATCTTTATTCACATTCCAACTTATTAAACATAATGCCAAAATTGGCGGGAATTCAAATTTTCGACCAAATCATATTCTCAATATTATTAATCAAACCAAAAGCTATCGCTATGCGCATTTCCAACCATATTTTCGACGACTTCACCTTTTTTTCATCCCTTGAACACAATGCCAAAAATGCCGGGAAAAATAAAAATTTCAAAATTTTCTTTTCGAAAATTATCTTCAACCTCCCAAAACCTCCTCAAATCTTCCCTACCTCCACCACCATGCTCTCCACATCATTAATGACGAACAAATCTTCATCGCTCAGTCCATTAAAGTAAAATACAACCGTCTCGATATGATGCACATCCCTAGCCATCTTGTTGATCACCGTTTTAACCGATGGCATCTCCGACAGAGCCTTATTTCGTCCAACAATTGTCCGGTTTGCTTGGTAGGCGAGATCAGAGATCACTCTTTTCAGAGCTCCGACTGCGGCGGACGCGGCGAAGGAGCGATTGATTTCCTGGAGATGGGTGAAAATTTGAGGGCCCGACAGATGTTGGTTCAGTTCGTCGGCTGGGGTGAGCTCAACGTTCCGAAAATGGACCGTGGAGACTGAAAAAAAAATATTAAAATTCGCCGCACAGTGCGAAAAAAATTATTTTACCTTTGGGCCGCACAGTGCCAAAAAAATCAATTTTTGCACAGTGCGGAAAGTTTGCGACAATAAGTCTACGCACTTTTGAAAAACCATAGTACATCAAAAACCAAATTTCCAAAATTTTTATGGCCATTCAAAATAATTTTGAAAAAAAAATCCACAAAATCCGTCATGATGACATATTAAAAAATCCAATTTTAAAGCTTTTCCTTCTCAAAATCCATTCAATATGTCATATTTTATACTCGAAAAAAATTTCATCGACCATAATCTACATCAAGCCTCAAATGCGTCATCATGACACAATTTTTGCAATTTTTCAAATTGTTCTAAAAATCAGAAAAACTGATAAAAAACAAACTTACACTTCACATTCTCCAATCCCATAACTTGTTTCGGCCGTTCCGTTTTCACCTTTCCCTTGATATTATCCTTGTCCACCACATAACAATTCATCGTTTCTTGGCCATCTTTGATCGCTTCTTTGGCAAAAACTACCAAGACATCCGCATCAGAGGCATTCAGAAAGTTCTCCAGCTTCCCATTTAGAATTATTTTTCCATTGGACCTTGTGGCTTCGAGATTTAGACTTTCTCTGAAAAGTCCAGAAAATCAGTCATGATGACATGTTTTAAAAGCCAAAATTTTTTATGTTACTTTCAAAAATGCGCATCATAGACCATAGCCAGTCCGAGAAAAAAATTTGGTTCCAATATGACCTTCAGAATCAAGTTAAAGCGTCATCATGACATATTTTTTGGAATTTTCATTTCCCCAAAAAAATCATAAATTTTTTTATAAACTTGGACTAAAAATGACAAAGAAAAAAAATATCGCCACTTACGTCACATCCTCCAAACTTATGGCCACTCGAATTTGGCCAGTCCCAATCTTCGGAATCAACCGTTCGATTTGCTCTTTACTCCCAAAATTTTGAATCACCATGGTCGCCATCTGAACCGATGAGACGTTGAGGAATGTCGACATGTCCAGGTTGGCTATGGTTTCGCTGATACAGAGGAGTTCTCGACGCTTCATCCCCATCCCACCGAATTCCTTGCTGATGTAGGCGGCGAACACAAAATTTTCCATGAGAACTTGATTCACTGCGGAAACCGGATCACCTGTTCCTACTAAATACGTCCATTAGATGATTTGTGAGTCAAAAATTTTGTTATAAACAACAGAAATTGATCCAACTTTCTAAAAATCAAAGACAAATACGAAAAGTGCTTACATGCTACATCCAAACGGTATTTTAGATGGTCACAGTAGTTCTTGATGTCGTCCACGGCCTTCTTGTCCAGAAGTTCGGGGTAAATCATGAAATCCTGCAAACAGATGTCAAGTATAACATAAATTTCAAAACAGAAGATAGAATGGACGTATATGGCCATATGACCTGCCAAAAGACCTCCAAAATCACTCCAGGTCTGATTCAGAGCTTGAGATCAAGGGTAATACCAAAAATTTTCAAAACTTATATTATCCATCACCTAAATTGAGAAAAAAAATAAATAAAAATCTCACCCTTTCAAACCGATTCAACATCAAACCTCTTGAGACTGACTTCTTCTCGATCGGTATTTCCTTCTTCTCAAGGATCTGAGCATTCGAGAGAAACTGTGGGATATTTTCGACCTTCTCCACCTCAGACTTGCCGGATTTAACGCTGACATCCTTCGAATACAGTCGAGATACCCGTAGATGCCTCGCGGTGAGCTTGATGAGGCGCATTTACATTTGAAGACATCAAATTTTGGGAGAAAAACCGAGAGAAGAATAATTTTTTATCCGCAGCTCGCGCCCGATAGGGATTGCAGTTCGGGGAGAAATTTTATACGAAAGATGGAGAAATTGAGGGAGAAGGGTAAAATACGCAGCACAGCCGTATTCAGTGTTTTAATGAAATTTAGAACAGTATTCCACGATTTATTTTTAGGTTATTCAGCTAATTCATAAGTTAGTTTACATTATCTACACACAATATGTTCGTCGAATCCGAGCGGCATCATAGCGCCATCGGAGCGGCGTTTTCGAGTTATGAACGGCGATTCGCAGTGGTACTCTTCCCGAGCCACAATGCCGATCTTGTGCAATCTGAAAATTTTTTATATTACACATGACACCAAAAAAATATTTTTGCTCATAAAAAGTGAATGTTTGGAAATTCAAATCCGAGCTTACTCTAGGAACCACTCCCGGGAAATGCACTACCGGAATATCAGCTTTTTCCGCCATTACGCCCGTAAACATGACATCATCCATATGTAAAAGCTTCGTTTCTTTGGTGGTGTTGAGCAAAATATCGACCGTTTTGTTCGTTGTTAGTACAAAATAACCGTAGCAGTAGGTCGGCCAATACGTTCGAGGCCATTCCAGGCGAGAGATGTACCTGGAATTTGTAAGGGTGACATTTTATACGATCAAATGTGATTGGAAAAGTTAGTGGTATACAAAGTCCATAGATATGCTGTTGGTAAAACAAAGAGTTTTGGCATGTATATAGATACCATAGAAGATATTGAAGTTCAAAACAATCGATTAGGCGACATTTTATACGAAAAATTGCATCAAACATGTTTCATCGTATAAACTGTCTCATAACATAAAAAGTTATAATCTATAAACTTTCTGGGCCCACAGTAATCTTGATTAGCCTACATTTATGTAAATTTCAACGCTTGGTGACATTTTATACGATAAATTCCGTAAACACATTTCATCGTATAAAATGTCTCGTAACAAAAATCTAATGATTTACAAACTTTCTGAGCCCGAAGTAGTCCTGAATAACCCACTTTTATGCAAATTTCAGCCCTTGCCGACATTTTATACGGCAAATTCCGTAAACATATTTCATCGTATAAAATGTCGCCGGACGAGAAGGCAAAATAATATTGCTTACCATCTAACATTATTCCGATCCCTGACAGGTCGAAATCCTCTCATTTCAGGACACAAAAAGTATTTGTCCAAATTTGTGGTCCTCCCGTCAAAGTTCTTTCCAATCCAATAAAACAGCCGCGGAAAGTAAACACTGGTGTCATCGTCCAATTTCAGAAAATACGGGACCTGCGGACAATACTGCGAGTGCCAGAAATGCATGGAGTGCCATTTGATAAAGTTGTCGCGATAAAACTCGCGCACATTGTAGTAGACGAGATCGTTGAATTCGCGGATTTCCGGGACGATGAGGTCCACGCGGAAATCCTCGAGTTTCCCCAAGAAAAAGCGGACGATTATGGAGTGGGTTAGGTTCTGAAATTTTTAGGAGAGTTGAGTAAAACTTATTTTAAAGCCAAGATTGAGAGTTTTAAAATTTTAGATTGAAAAATCAAATTCCCCGTTGTTTTTGGCATTCTGTTTCAAGGGTCAAAAAATGCACCAAATGGCTGTGTAAGGCCCGTAAAGAATAGATAAAAGTATTTTACCTTCAAAAAATAGTAATGAATAGTAAAAAATAACAAAAATTCAAATTTCCCGCCTTTTGTGGCATTCTGTTTCAAGGTCCAAAAGACTTTTTCGTAGACTAAAAAAAGTCAAAGAACTGTCCAGAGAAGCTTATTTGTACTTTTTAACCTCCATTTACCTGCTCTTTGATCTGATTTCTGATCGCTTCTCGCTGTTTATAGCTTTTCTCATCCGCCATTGACATAATATAAACCACCATCTCAACTCCATCGCAAACCCCTTCAGGCGGTCGTTGGATCAAATAGCTTCGTTGATAGTTGGCCATGGTCAAATTTACTCGGTCGTATTGAAGCGACTTCTCAAATTCTTTGAAACTCATAGTTGAGGGATCCACAGATTCGAAAAATGACGCTTCAGTTTTGTCGTTTGGGGACGATTTTTTTTCTCGAGGTGGGCTGTTGGATTGGTTGGATGGTAATAGGACAAAAACTACGGTTCCGGCAACTAAAAACGAGATTTTTGGAAAAAAATAAAAAATGGGTTTGATGTCTAAAATAAGGTTGTCTGCCGAGGAGAAGTCATTTTTGAATCATAGATATACTCAATGGTCTCTCTAAACATTGCTTTAATTTTTAAGCATCATAGAAAAGAAAGATTAAGAAATTTCGAAAGTCCCGCCATTTTGTGGCATTCTGTTTCAAGGGTCTTTTTTAGCCAAAAACTTTATTTAAGAAGACCCCATAAGCCATATATACAGGGTGGTCCAGCTAAGTTCGCGGATGTAAAATGCTTATAACTTTTTATGGGATTGTTCAATTTTTATGAGCGATAGCTCATTTTATTCCTTAGTAGTTGCCATTTTGCTTAAAAAAAAGATTATTAAAAACGATCAATCCTACGTCGAGTTATGACCCTTCAAAGTCAAACATGCTTATTCACGTAAATTTTTAAAAAAATTTAATTTTCAAAAATTTTTGAAATGCGGTGTCACCGCTCGCTGTTACCGGGAAATGATTGTGAACAGAGCGATCCCAGCTATGCAAAATTGGCCCAATTTTGCCAGTCTTTGGTATTCTTCCATAATTTGGCGCCTCATTTGTTCATCCTGGCGAACTCGTTCCACGTCTTCTTCGACTACGCGCTTCAATTCCACGTCTTTGGGCGCCAATCCCTGATGAAAATCCGCTGTTTTAAGAACCCCCAAATGGAGAAATGTAGCGGAGTTAGATCAGGTGAACGCGGGGGCCAAGCAATTGGAGCTGGTTGCCGCGCAGATCCCCGGCCCATCCAACGACCTGGAAAGACCTGGTCAAGGAGTTGACGGACCGCTATAGCAAAATGAGGTGGCGCGCCTTCTTGTTGAAAAAGAAGACTGGCAAAATTGGGCCAATTTTGCATACCTGGGATCGCTCTGTTCACCATCATTTCCCGGTACCAGCGAACGGTGACACCGCAATTCAAAAATTTTTGAAAATTAAATTTTTTAAAAAATTTACGTGAAAAGCATGTTTGACTTTGAAGGGTCATAACTCGACGTAGGATTGATCATTTTTAATGATCTTTTTTTAAACTAAATGGCAACTACTAACAAGGGAAGTCACTTTTTTCGCAGATCGATCCATACTGGTGACCTAGTGGACAGTGAAGGCCTCAGGCTGTGTAAGAAGAATCTGGCGTCCAAAAGTGTTTACGGGCCCTGAGGGCAGAGTTATGGCTCATCAAAGTTCGCGCAAAAAGGTTCCGAAAAGACCCTCCAAAAAAACGGGGTCGGAGAAGTGAGCTTCGGTAGCAGAGTGGTTCGCAGATTTTTCTTTTGTCTAGAAGGGCCAGGGTTCGATTCCTCTTCCCGGCAATAAATAAAAATAATGTTGTAAGAGTAGCGTAAGTTACAAAAAAAATTATTTTAAAAAATTTTTTGAAAAATATTATTATCCTGCCGTTAAAAGACGATTTTGTTCATATCGTCACTAAATTTATCATCTGCCCAGACAGCAAGCGTTTGACTCAAACGCTTCAGCATGATATCGCGATCACCAAGGGCGTCTTCTAAAACATCAGAGATATACATATTGAGAATCCCAGTCCTACCTTTACGCCATAGTTCCCGCAGTTTTCTCCAATGACACGGCGTGTTGATCCACCGTAATCGCCGCATTATTCCAGAAATTGAATGCGATCCTCGGTGGAAAAATGCCCTTGCATCCCTCACTGTGTCCAAGCTCACAACGACTTCCCCAAATTTTAACGACAGGATTATAACATTTTTCAAAAAATATTTTAAAATATTTTTTTTTGTAACTTACGCTACTCTTACAATATTATTTTTATTTATTGCCGGGAAGAGGAATCGAACCCTGGCCCTTCCAGACAAAAGAAAAATCTGCGAACCACTCTGCTACCGAAGCTCACTTCTCCGATCCCGTTTTTTTGGAGGGTCTTTTCGGAACCTTTTTGCGCGAACTTTGATGAGCCATAACTCTGCCCTCAGGGCCCGTAAACACTTTTGGACGCCAGATTCTTCTTACACAGCCTGAGGCCTTCACTGTCCACTAGGTCACCAGTATGGATCGATCTGCGAAAAAAGTGACTTCCCTTGTAAGGAATAAAATGAGCTATTGCTCATAAAAATTGAACAATGCTATAAAAAGTTATAAGCATTTTACATCCGCGAACTTAGCTGGACCACCCTGTACTTTCTAAAATACGACTTGCGTATGTCATTGCTCAAAAAAATAAATTCTATACTTTCCCGCACAGTGCTGAAAAAGCATAGTCGCACAGTGCAGAAAATTTTAAAAGTTGAAGTAATCCTCCCTTACCCAATAAAAGTGACAAAAGCCATTTTTGGGAGTACATCATTCCCAATCACCCGCCGACAACACCCTTTCCAACTGCTGGATCGAAGTCCTTCGCCCTGAACGGCCTTGGGGCGTGTTGACCGCACTGTGCAGCAAAAAGGTAGCTTGCTGAAATTTGTACTTTGAGGCTATCGCGTCAGCGCACAGTTTATTTTAAAGGTTTAGGAGTTTTTTTTCGAGCGGATATGCAAATTGAGGCTCTTAGCCGTCAGTTTCGATAGAAGTATGGGAATGTTAAACAAATATGTATCATTCATGTGAATAAAGTCTGGAATTTGATTAAAATATGATAAAGTTTGTCAGAATAAAAAATACAGTCTGATTTAGAAGTCACACTGGTTAGAAATCACACTGTTTTTTTATTTCAGCAAAATCGGGTGAAAGCGACATTTTATCGATGGAAAATTTTTTGCCAAATGTTTGGACGCAATGTCGCCTACAACAATTTTTTTCAAATATGGGGCTTAAATAGATCCTAAAAAGGCCACAAATTTATCTTTGCTCAAAAAAATACGTTTCACGACATTTTATACGCTGAAACGTTTTTAGACTTTTTTTGGGTATAATATGTCACCTAAAGCAAATTTTGCATAACATGGATGATTAAAAGAGCAGAAATATCTCTCAAGTGGTAATTTAGCAAAAGGCATGTAAAAATACGAATAGTGGGATATGTTAAACGACTAAACATCTCAAAGCAAATTTATGCATATCAAGTGGCACCCAATGGTAAAAAATAAAAAAAAATAGAAAAATGCAGAAAATGATGTCCATTAAGCCCAGATTCGCACAATGTGTAGAATAAAGTGGCATTTTATACGTTAAAGTGCCAAAAATATATTTTTCGTATAAAGTGTCCCTAGTTTAAACAAACTGGAATTTTCTCATAATCGATCTCTGATAAAATGTTTTCACTGAAATCACAAGGATTAGCATCCGTTTTTGAGTGGCTTCTATTGTAAGAGAACAAGTCAGACGTCGATTTCTGTTGCGGATTTGCATATTTATAGTGCCCAAAGTTGGATTGTTATTCAAAAAAAAGACAAATATATTTCAGAAAAAATATATGCGAGACATGAACGGGGGATATACTGAGCATTATGGTGGCAGAGAATAGTAGGCGTATTGTATGGACGATTAAAAAACGAAAGTCAAATTTTAAGCCTTTTGTGAAGGTTCGCCATGGAAATCTCTTTAGGCAAAGCGGGCGGATATTTCCTCAAAGTTGTTACACTATTTGTTAAATATTTTTTACTGGGACAAGAATAAAGAACTGCAAATTTAATTTGTAACTGTTCTGGTATTCCAGAAACAGCCAAGAATTCTTTTACCTAGAATTGGAAAAAAAGTTGCAACTTTCTCCTAAAAAATTTCGGACTCAATTACGTGAAGACCGTAAAATTTCTTCACAAAAAATAAAAATACTCCTTAGAAGACCAAAAAGTTATTGGCAAGAACCGTTTCTCTTGGCTCTGACTCTCCTCATTTTGCGTTCTTTCTCAAAAAACCTTTTTTCATCATCTCGGCTGCTGCGGAAAAGAACGAGTTAAAACTTTCAATGATCAATAGTCCAGAGCAAAACTATGGCTACACGAAAAACTCCACAGAAGCGAAAATTAAAGCTACCGCCAAAAAATCTCGCTTTTATACCAGGTGCCCTAAAATGACCCTGTTTTTTTTGTCTACACCCTTGTTTTTTATTATTTTTCATGAACCAAAGCTCTCGTATTTGCATGACTAGTCGACCAAAGTACAACAGATTCCAGGGCTTTCCCAAAAATCGCTTGTTTAACATTTCCGGGGATTACTGATCATCCGCAACCTTCATGGCTAACGTTATCGCCCACCATATTCGTATGGTAACATCAAATGGGATTAAAACATTATGCAAATCACAAGGGTTCAAAGAAGTCAAGGCCGCAAAAATTGAACCAAACAGGTCTCAAATGGGGTTTTCAGGACTTGGTTTGCTTTGTGTCAAAACATAATCCAAATTTTGACTAAAGTTTAATCAAAAATATATGCGATGTAATGTTGGAATTATTAGGTTTCAGTCCATAAAAATTGTTTTTGAATCACACGACTTTTTTTGACCCTTGAAACAGAATGCCAGAATTGGCGAAAATTCAAATTTTCAACAAAAATAGCATTTTTTATGAACAACCTGACGTTGCGATTAATATTTTGGCCTTAGAGAAGCAACCTAACACTTTTTTGACACTTGCAACAGAATGCCAAAGTTGGCGGGAATTCAAATTTTCGAAATTTTTCCTATCAAAAGGGTTTTTCTGCAATCCTGAAACAAATATCCAAATCAATTTTATTATTATTTATTTACAATCCTCTACAAAATCGGCAAAAATTTCCCGCAAACGCTTCGCTTGACCTGAGATCTTGCCGTAAATTTGCAATCAAAGTTACTGCTCAGAAAACGAAGCAATGGGAATTTTCCATAACGACAGTCGCTGTTAGGGTCATCAGCGGTCAAATCGGATATTCCAATCCCAGCAACGCCTTCTCCGATGATCCATCTGAGCTTACTGTAGGTTACGGTAGAGTACGGGGCATTCAGTGAAAACCAATTCTGATTTCGGTCCAGAAAATAATTTGTCATTGTGGATTCATCCTCTTTTATCGGCACGAGAATTAGAGGTTCGCAAATCTGGAAAAAAAACTTTGAAAGATAAAACAGAATGCCAAAAAATGGCGGGAAATTTGAAATTTTAGCATATTTTCGAAAGTAAGGCTTAACAAATCCAAGAACTGAGTCTGATACGGCATTTACAAACGTCCCGGATTTATTTCTAGCCCTTGCAACAGAATGCCAAAAATTGCGGAAATTTGAATTTTCATTGAATTTTAAGCAGTAAAGCTTACGAAATCCCAGCCCTTAGTCTGTTACGACTTTTATAACGTTCCGGATTTATTTCTAGCCCTTGCAACAGAATGCCAGAAATTGCGGGAAAATCCAAATATAAAATTTGAAGGACCTATATACTCACCTCTTGAAGTGAAAATCGCCCATCAGTGCTTTCATACTGCTTCAGAGTCATGTTTTTCTCCAGCAGCCAATCTTGTCCTCGATCAAAATTCGTCTCATTATTGGCGATGATGCCTCTGGCCAGAGAAGAGAGGCCAACTATTAGTCGATGTGGTTCGATTAGACTTGCAACTTTGTTTACAAGTCCGCTGATCGTTTCATTGGAGAGAATCTCCGAATTTGGGAATAACGGATCGACCAGTCGATATTCGTCGAAAATCGACGAGTTTCGGAAGGGGATTTCTTTGTCCACTGAAAGGGTAGTGGTCCAAGTTCGACGCTTAGATTTTGATGAAAGTTGGCACAAATTTATAATAGTTAGTAGGACCTAGGCCAGCACCATGACAAGCAATCACGAGTTCAAACACATTTGGAGCCTGTCAACACTTTTGGAGCCAGTGGAACCTCAAGAACAACTCGCACGGATACCCGCAAATGGTCTCACCACGGAAACACTTATTGGCATTCTGCAACAACTACAATAGGATCCACGAAGAAGGAGGAATTCAGACATTAGATAACGGATAGATGGAGATATAGGACGGGAGGATTTGGTCAGAGGTTGAAGGAGGTTAGAAGGAGAACGGAAGAATTTTATTGTTGACTTGTTTACTCTTGCTCGTATTTTCCCCAATTGTATCGTTTAGTTTGGATAAATCTATCACTCGTACGTGCTTGGCGAGTCGTTTCTAGGAGATCTCCGGATCTTAACCCCAAGAACTACCCCAAATAGTTCTAATAGTTTTTGTAAAGATATAGGCGAGACTAATAGCCCGCGTTTGCAACCGAGATTTTGAGGTAAAAAAATAAAAATTTGGCACATAAAATTACGCATATATACATAATATCTACCGTAAAGGGAAATGTTTCCACGAAAAATCAATTTTTACCGCATAAAACCGGCAAAGATACGACCAAAACACTTTTCTTTCTGACTGCCCTCTGCGTTTCGCCTACTCTCTCAGCAGCAAAAATCTCTGAATATCAAGGCCTGTAAAGTCAAAATCCGAGCGTAGCACTTTGAGCACTTAGCCTATAAATTGTAATAGATTTTCTAGCAAACAAGTCTTACCATTCACATAAAAGTTGTCGAAAACTTCTTCCATGCCAAATAAAGACTTCATCGAAGTCATTGAAGTGATTTCAACGTCAATTTGGAAACCCACAAAAAAACTTTTTAATTTTTTGACGAAATTCAAAAAATCGTCGACGAAATCTTCCTCTGGGATTTTCAACACAAATCCATTGAAGTTAAAAACCGCTGACAACTTTTTCTCCAACTTTGCAAAGTCCAAATCTTCTGTAGAAGTAAAATTGCCGAGGGCAAAATCGAGGTAGAGCAAGGTTTTCACAGTGCCGGAACGGGATTTTAAACTGAAAAAAGTTTGTAAAAAACTTTCGTGGCCAAAATTGAGCTTGGTCTAAAGATAAAAAAAGTTTTTACCCCCGAGTCATTCTTCCAGCCACCTTCCAGTTGTACTTCAAATATTGGTCATCAAGGTGAATATCAAGCTCCGAGTTGATAGTAATCGGTCCAATTACAGCATGCGAGCAACCTAGTCGACGGATCCACGACATATAAAATGACGGCTCATGATTTAGACGACGCTAAAACAAAATTTTAAAATCTGATTTTGGGTCCCACCACGAAAACCTGAAAGTCATTTTTCTTACCGAACCCAACCAGCAGTACAATGAGCAAGAATTGTGGCTACATGTAGTTAATATATATTGCAAAATAACAATAAAAATTAGAGGTAACATTTTTCGCACAGTGCAAAATTTTCAAATTACTTTTGACAATAAAAAGTAAGTTGTTGGCAAAAAATAAAAGTTTACAGTAAAATCAGACAAGATTGGGAGTAAGTAGTAATATTTTTCATATTTTGCCAGAGGCTATTTGTGCCCCTTTTCAGAGTCATTCGAAATGCAAACCAAATTCTGAGCAATTACCCGCGGGCTCAGAAAAAACAACACATTTCTTTTCGTGAGGGCTTAGAAAGCAAATTTTAAGCCCTCAAGAAAAAGAGGCGATAGATCGGAACGGCACTGTGCAACAGGAGCTCCATTTTTGATCTTTGGACAATTTTTTGAGACTTGCAACACAATGCCAAATATGGCGGAAAAGTCGAATTTTTAATTGGTAAAATACGTCTTCTTAATTTTTTTGATCCGTTGATCTCTGTTATGGTGTTTTGACGCAAAACGCAACTTTTTGCCGCCTTGAAACAGAATGCCAAAAATGGCGGGAAACTTCAATTTGAAACAAATAAAAAATCTCAAATAATGAAAAACATCCTGTAAAGCAGTTTATTGTTAGTGACGGAAAATCTTTAGAGGTTTTCGTAGGCAGGGGCCGATTCTCCTGGGGCCAAGCTGAAGGATTTGACGAATTCCTTGCTTTCCTTATTGTTAGATTCCTTGTTGTCCGTGCTGGGAGCAGGGGCTTTGCTCGACTTTTCTAAAAAATCAGCATTCTAGTCATCAATAAATCTTCTAAGAAAATTCTAAGCACTTATTTCGATAACTGAAAATTTAAATTGGCTTTTACGATGTTTCAAACGGAATGCCAAAAGCGACTGAAATTCAAAAATCTTTGTTGTGAACATAAATTTGAATAGCTAAAAGCGTCATAAACTCAGAGATAACTCTCGGAATCAACTATCTTGATAATTTCAGGGATTTTTATCACGCTTTCAACACTTAAAACAGAATGCCAAAAACGGCGGGAAATTGCATTTTTGAATTTAAAAAGTGAATTTCATACGTCCTAAGCTTCAGAAATTCAAATAAAACTTCCAAATTGTATTGCTCGTGTTTTTACAGCCCTTGCAACAGAATGCCAAAGACAGCGAAAATTCAAAAATTTGATTTTTTTAACATCAGGTCGCCCTTTCAACATCTTCGTACGTAGGCTAAAACAACCTAACAATTTCCTTGCCGCCTGCCAAAAACACTTTATCTTACCCTTGTTACTCTTGGTCGCCTTGCTGGCCTTGCTCTTGGACTCCTTGCTTCCTTTACCGGCCTTACTCTTGGACTCTTTGCTTCCCTTACCGGCCTTACTCATCTTACTCTTGGAGCTTTTCTCCTTCTTACTCTTAGCATTGCCCTTTCCCGCCTTTTTGCCCTTCTGGTTCCGCTTGATAGCCTCTGGCTTGTTGATCTAAAACAGCGACATTTTATACGATGGAATTTAAATTTGGAAAAAACTTAAAGCCTCAAAACATTGTTTCAAAACAGTGAAAAATACGTTTAAACTTGAAAAATATTACTTACATCATCCGAGCTCCACCAGCAGCAGCGAACAAAGATGAATATGGCGATGAAGCCGATCAGCAGACCACTAAAACAATATTCGAGTAATTTCGTTAAAAATTGGTGTAATACCGGATAAACACAATTACAGCTATTCATATAAGGCTGAAATTATTAAAACTTGAGCTTCCCGCCATCTTTGGCATTCTGTTTCAAGGCTCTAAATTGGCTTTAAACTTCACAAAATATTTATTTTTTGCGATTAGCATCAACAAAAATTTTTGTAAAGTCATTTAGAACGTTTTTCAACCCTTGCAACACAATGCCAAACTTGGCGGGAAGATAAAAGATTAAACAATTTTTAGTCGAAAAATTACGGAAAATGATGTAGACAAGATTTGCAAACTCTATGCAACATGTCAAACATCCGTATCATCGCGAAAAATACGACTTACACAAAGAAAGGGAAGAGCAAAACAAGATACGACGACGTTCTGTCCTTCTCCACCTTCGGTGGTGGCGCCGTATAATTGGCTTGAAAGACTTCGGAAAGCGGGCGATTCGGATTCTGGTATCCACCGGCAAGTTCGCTCAAACTCTCGGTGGCTTCGTGACGAATGAAACGGTCCGGGTACATCTCTTTGATCAAAATCTGGGCACCGTCCAAGGACTGAAACGGTATTCATTTTTACATTTTTCTCGGTTAGAAGACAATGAAACTGACTAATTTTCGGCAAAAAATTGTAAGAAATTTTAAACAAAAAGGATGTCATGATGACAGGTTTTTTTGGAATGCTTAAATTGGTCATATATACTATTCAAAAATAGGGCGCAATTTTTTCACAAATAAAACGATTATCAAAGACCATGTTCAGGATTTGAAATCGGCTGAATTTCAGTCGCTAGAAATGTCATCATGACGGATTTTTTGGAATTCTTCTAAAAATCAGCAAAAAGCTTTTTTTTGGTATCTACATGAAATTAGTTACTCATTTTCACAAAGAAAAGCATTTAAATTTGAATAATTAAATGTGTCCTAATGACGGATTTTTTGGAGATTTTTTTATGAAAATCCGAAAAACAAAAAAAAAGAAAATTTCTCGTCCTACCTCAAAGGTGAGTGGGTAGACATCGAAAATCTCCAGCGCTTCAATCGCCAAATTGCAGCCGGTGCTGTTATAATGCTGTCCCGACACCCACAGGCCATAATCGGGCGCGTAACGGAGCAAGATGAAGTTAACGGCTTTGAATCTTTTGGAGACATTGCCATGGACGATCTCCACCACATTGTTCGGCTCCAGGTTGATCTTGAAGATCGAGCACAACGCCGTGCTCACCACGATCGAGCCAGCGGACCTAGAATGGCAAAAATGTTGTACGTAATATATGAGCAGAGGCCAGAAAACCGATAATTTAAGGTCGAAATCAAAGTCTGATGCATCCACAGTGCTCTCCGCGATACTGCAGACCTGGCTTTCCTCAAAATTACAGTAAAATTTGAAAAAAATTCAAAATCTTGGCATTCTGTTGCAAGTGCTGAAAATTACCTTATTCTTCAGGCAATGGTCAAAAGGTAAGTTATAAAGACTATTTGTGAATTTTTGAGGCTTTCCAGCCCTTGCAACACAATGCCAAAAGTGGCGGGAAATTTGAATTTTTAAATTTCCATCCAAATAAAACTAATAAAGAAACGTTGTGGCTGTTTTTTTACTTCGCACAGCATTCCGAATTATTTTTGCCGCCGACCGGCGTCCGAAAAAATGAAAAAATGAGATACGCCTCTTACATTTTTGCAAATATCTCGCTAGCCTCGAAGTGTAGCGTGAATCTGAAAATTGTGTTTCAAAGCTGACACATTTGTCCTTCAGAATATATTAATTTTGTAATGATACCTATTATGTACGGCAAGGAAACCGTTGCTGAAAAATGGCAAATTTCAACATTCAATGCCAGAAAAATGTACTTTCTAAGTGCCAGATCGCAAAATTATGGGCCTCATTGTGTACAGCATCTTGAATACTATAAGATATAACAATTTCAGGCATTTTCTGGCCCGATTCGCAGAGTTATAGCCGAAAAACTGCATTTTTGGTCTTCTTATTGTGCTATCTGCACTTTAAAAGTACATACAAAAAATCCCTCTTAAATTATTATTGCCCAGGTTGTGATGGACCATTGCGCAAAATCTCAGCTTTCCAGGACTCCTCCGGAAAAAGTTATAACGGTTACAATGTGTGACCCTTGTATGCCCAATATTTTGTAAAATACAGTACACCATGGTAAAAAATAGCTCTATATGGCCTACGTAAACTTACTCGAAACCTGAACACTGTCTCTCAGATTTTTCCGCACGAGGGACACGATTTCAAGTTTTCGCTATACTAAAGGGAAAACAGTGAAAAGTTGGGGACATAGCTGGGAAATTTTTTTATGTAGTTGACCGTGTAATTACGATAAATTTTTTTACCCCAACCAATGCGACAGCAGCAATAGAAATTCCATCATTTAACACCATATTGCACCATAGTTCACCGTATTTTACTAAATATTGGACATACGAGGGTCTCATATTGTAACCGTTATAACTTTTTCCGGAGGAGTCCTGGAAAGCTGAGATTTTGCGCAATGGTCCATCACAACCTGGGCAACAATAATTTAAGAGGGATTTTTTGTATGTACTTTTAAAGTGCAGATAGCTCAATAAAAAGGCCAAAATTGCAGTTTTTCGGCTATAACTCTGCGAATCGGGCCAGAAAATGCCTGAAATTGTTATATCTTATAGTATTCAAGATGCTGTACACAATGAGGCCCATAATTTTGCGATCTGGCACTTAGAAAGTACATTTTTCTGGCATTGAATGTTGAAATTTGCCATTTTTCAGCAACGGTTTCCTTGCCGTACATAATAAGTATCATTACAAAATTAATATATTCTGAAGGACAAATGTATCAGCTTTGAAACACAATTTTCAGATTCACGCTACACTTCGAGGCTAGCGAGATATTGGCAAAAATGTAAGGGGCGAGTCACATTTTTTCATTTTTTCGGACGCCGGTCGGCGGCAAAAACAATTCGGAATGCTGTGCTTCGTCTTAACACCTATTCCATCCGAAAACTTCGAAAATCTCTTACGTCAAGGGCTTCAGCGCCAGGTTCACCTGGGGATAGGCCTTCTCGCCGGACTGGATGTAGATCTGATGCCGGTCGCTGATATTCAGTTCTCGCAAGATCACCGGCGTCGGGTCAGGGTCAGGGATCACGGAACGCCTCGCCGCTGCCGCCAGAAGGAAGGAGAGCCATAAAAACGACCGCAACATTCTCACCGACCGTGAGTTTGGAATACTGAGGAATTCAAGAATTGGCAGCGAAAATTGGAATTTCGAGATTTTTATGCAAATTTTCTTGGAAAGTGAAGCCAAATTTTAATTTTTGGAAGAAAGAAGCTATTTTTCAGGCGTTTGAAGATGAGAAACGGCAATTTTTTGAGTAATCAGGTTTTCGCGGTGGGAGCCATAAATCGAAAAAGTAAACTAAAATTGGGGCGCTTGATACTCAAATTGTATTTTGAGAGCTCTAAATTGGTCTCAGGATGCCCAAGTCAAAATTTCACGGGGTTTCCTGGATTTACAGGTTTTCGTGGTGGGACAAGAAAATTTTTATTTTATGAAAAGTTAGGTCAATTATAACTCCAAAACATCTTTTCAGCCCCTCTCGATATTTTTCTGATATCCCTGTGGTCAATTCCGGCCATTTTCAACTAACCAGGTTTTCGTGGTGAGACCCAAAATTGATATCATCATTTTCAATTTTCTTGACAATCACAAGTCCAAAAAGTCCCACAAAGACCGTAATTCAAATTTTTACAAGTTTATTCTAGCCGAATTGGGTTTTTAAATTACAGAAAGTGTCCGAGAAAAATTACAGTAGGTATTGCGGGGAGAAAAATTGAACCGTTTCGAATGAATGAGCAAAGGGAAAGAGGGTTGAGAGCTCAAAATTACATAAAATATTAACGTCCAAAATAACAAAAACTGGCTGTGACTTGGGTGAAGTTGACTCTACAACAAGAAAAATTACAGTAAGACTTGTGTGAATTGTCCCACCGTCGCTAGAACGCACTATGATATAAATTAGGACTGCAGAAGACGGGCCATGGTCTTGAACTTCCTCTCCAACGCCTCGATCCGCCCCTCCAACTTGGCGCACGTCTGTTTCAGCTCTCGGTTGTCCTTTTTTATCGTCTTGTTTTGCTCCTTCAGCTGCTCCATTTCCCAATGCAACTCGTCGCGGCTCTCAATCTGACGTTGTTCGAGTTTGGAGACGGTCGATTCGACCAGAAAACTGTCCAAACGCTGGAGGCGCTGCTGCGCCGAGAGTTTGCAGACTTCACTCATTCGCTTCTCAACTTCCGGCTCCACGAAACGCCGGTAATGAAGAGAGGCGCGCTTGGAGAGGATCGAGGTTTTCTCCCAGTTCAAAGGAATCGCCTACAACAACATTTAAAAAAAATTTTTTTTAGAATTTAATGGATAATATAAGGCTAAAGGCATTGAAAAATAATCTAAGCTTGACCTTTAGACCTCTATTGTCTATTACAAAGCAAATTGACTCCAATTTGCGGCGAAACTACCTCCAAAAAAGCAAAAATTATATTGCACTAGGTCCGGACCTCGTTTTAGAAAATACAGGTGGAAAAACCAAGTAAATCCATCGGAGTGGCGGTGAATAGCTAGTTTACGTCTGCTTCTGACTTTTAAAAACAGTTTTAACTTGCTTATCCACCAAATTATATTACACTTGACACCTGATGTCAAGTACAATAAAAAAGATCGTTTTTGGAAAAACTAAAAGTTGCAACTTTATACAACGCAAATACCACAACCTTGCGCAACTTTTAAAACGATTCTTCTTTAATTTCCATCAAAACTCAATAAGGTCCATAAAAATTTACATTAGGAGTCAAGTGCAATAAAAAACTTCTTAAAGATGCCCGCCAAATGCTTTTTCAAGCCGTTAAAATAGTTGTTCTACCTTTTCTATCACCTAAAATTCAAGAACAAATATAAAAATCACTTACATCTCCATCTTCTTCGGGTAAGTTCATGACTTCTTCGATTTTGTCCAACAAGCTGAAGGATTGATCGAGAATCTGTCCATACGGAAAACAAAGGACTCCTAAAATTGTTGTGATGTAATGTTGCTCTCCTCTACACAACGTTTAGAAACAACTAGAAAAGCGGAAGTCGAGCTCTAATTGCGCCATTATCGATCGAATTTTTGTGACACTTCGCTCCAAAAAGGTGGTCTTAAAGATACGATCTTTTCACCCGATCATCCAAAATTGAGCGACTTGATAAATGGTGAATTGGAAAGAGTAGACAGTTATCTCTCTGTTAGAGGTTCAGAAATTTGTATGTGTTATTCAGTCTTTGAGATATTCGACTTCAAACTTCCCAAAATTGAGAACTTTGCAATCGCCTAGCGGGCGACGTTTAGTCACGAATCCTACAAAAATGGGCGATCAGCACTACAACATCATTCTCAATCATCATGCAAAGTTTCAGAACGTTTTCTGGCTCGAAACTCGACTTATTGAACCATCTTTCCTGCTATTATAATGATTGAAATCGTTGCCCGGGCTTTTCGCAAAATGACAAAATCCGTGGCATTCCGCGACTAGAGATATTTTAATTATCAAACTCATCAAACATGGTGTTTTTGAAAGACAAACCAGACCTACTATAACAAGAAAAATTCACTGATAGGGTCTATAGCTTTTTTCTGTCAAGATTTTGTTCAATACTGGGCTAAATTAAAATTTTTGTAATTTCTCGAAGAAGCCAAAAACATTATTTAACAGTACGCCAAACATTTGTTTTCGTGGCGTGACGCGACCAGAATTCCGTGAAAAAACGTTGTGCTACTTATTTTCGCAATACCAATTGCAAAAATTTCCTCGAGAAAAACGGACGAAATGTCAATATTGATTTTTTTGAATTTAAAATTTGAATAAATCCAAAAAATTGATCTCACCTTCGTCCATCGCTGCCCTCAGCATGTCTACCGGGTTGAGAACGTGGACTTGGAGGTTGGTCAGGACTTGCAAAGGCCTTGCGAATCGCTGCTCACTAGTTACTCGACGCTGACATTCCTGCATCAAAATATCTGCCTTGTGGATGAGTTCAAAGTAGCCGGAATTCAACAGTTGGCCACATAGCTCGTCCCAGTGGGGATGCACTCGGCGGAGATGACATAGCTAAAATTTTATTCATAATTTTACGTCGAGTTCAACATGGATAATATAAAAAATCGACGAAAATGGCTCCAAAAAAAATTAAACCTGGAAGAATTTCGAAATTCGTATTTTACAACAATTTTGTCGGTTTCAAACTGTCTAATCGCATTTTCCGACCTTTAAAACACAATGCCAAAAATGGCGGGAAATTTAAATTTTTAGATTTTTTCGATTAAAATTCGCCGAAACAGCGAAGAAACGCTTACCTCCTTGTAGCTCAACGTAGATAGGACCAACTGTAATGCAATAACTGGGACATCCGCCATTCCTCGGACTTTCACATCGCTCTCCCCAACTGAAGTCGATTTGGCTTTTTCGACACGGATTTTAGGGGCTTCCGACATTGTCAGAGTCGAAGTAAACGATAAATCGTCGGCTACACTTAGATCCGACTCCTGAAAAGCAAAAAAACTCATAAACTTCATTGTTATTTTTTTGTAATCAAATTGGAAGTTTTTTTGGTAAATTACGGAAAATCCGTCATCATGACAAATTTTTTATTGATGCAAATCATGATTAAATTTTGCTCTAAAGATCGCTAGAGTCTAAAATTAAACTTTCAGACGCCCTAAAGGCCAAAAACTGAGAAATTCCAGAAAATCCGTCATGATGACATCTTTAATGACTCATTTAATATGACCAACTAATATTCCAAATTGTTCTTACTGTCGCTTGAAGTGCCTCAAAAAAATTTTACGGCCACAATACTGCTACTTTCACAAAATTTTGGCCAATGGATGACGGATTTTCTGGAATTTCGGGCAAACCCAAATTTTCGAAATTTCAAAAATCTCCCATAGCCAAAAAATTGCATTCTCACCGGGTCCGCGCTAAATCGATTGCCGTTTTTGAAGGTGGACAGTTCACTTGTAATCGTGGTCGCACTGGACAAGGGATCGGCCATGGATAAGGTCGGGGACATCACGGTGGGCCGAGTGAGGGGAAACGTGGTGGTCGACGGCATCGGTCGACAATCCTTGGGGAGTTTGTCGATCAGGGAAGAGGTGTTGAGGACCTTTTCGATGTGAGAGACGGTCCTTTCCAAGGGACTCTCCTCCAAAATCGGGTCCAGGGAGCACTTCTGAAAGAGCAAATGCAGGTCAAAAGGGTACTGTAAAAGCTGGATTCTGGCAATTCGAAGTGAAATATTTGTTGACAAAGAAAAATTAGGGCTTTTTGTTCTGACAAAGGCGTTTTTCTCCAATTTTTTCCTTGATTTAGGTCAAAAAATCTTGTTTTTCTTCAATTTCATAATAAAAACGGTGGCCAAAAAAGTAAAAAAATCACTGTAGAAAGGGTAACTATCATTGTCCTTCTATATGCAATAGCGTTCAATAATCTCCTGGCCAATAATAGCCGTTTTTGTCCAAAAAATCGTTGGTCATCATGGATAATATAAAAATCGCCCAAAAATTCAATTGAAGAGGAAAGTGAATGTTGCAAATCATAATGCAATAATCACTAGGCTATTTCGGATATTAAAAAAAAATTTTGAGGCCCCTGAAACGTTATGCCAAAAGTTATGAAAAATTTTGATTTTTGAGATTTTTTTGGTAAAAAAAAGAAAATTTCAGATGAGATTGGTAAAATACGCGCGATAAATCACTGCAATATTAGCTTGTGCAAAATTTCCAGTCATTTTAAAACATTTTCCCCAAAAATTTTGCAATTCTCTTAAAAAAAATTCAACACTTTCCAAGAAAAACACTTCAACCCTCATAAAAATTTCCCCACTAACCGAAAACTCAAGACTCGATCGACCCGGAGCTCAAGCTTTAAAAAAAATGTCTTCCTCACCCTTTCAAAGTGATGTCCGTTCGGCCGACAGTCCTCCCGTGTCACCTGTTGTGGCCGGGCGCCGTTTTGATATCCGATTTCCCTGGACTGGTCAGGCCGAGCGGTGGACAGGATGTTGTTCAGAGTGGTCAGGACTGGCTCCGGCTCTTTATGGGTGGGCTTCTGAAGATTGGAATTTGAAGAATCCTTGGAATTTTTGAAAAATTTCGAAGTGATCAAGTATAATATAAAAACACGCGAGGAAACAAACATTTTTTGTCGATTGAAATGCGAAAACAATTTTTTGTCCATTATTTTGACGTAAGGAAGGTTATGACGTCATCTGTGATGGTTAAAACAGAATGCCAAAAATGGAGGGAAAATTGAAATTTGAAATTTTTAGCCAAAAAAACGTTAATTTAGGTGGCTAGTGCTTAGAAGAGGTAATTTTATGGCCGAATTTTGGATTTTCAACCCTCAAAACAGAATGCCAAAATTGGCGGGAAATTTAAATTTTTCGAATCAAAACCCCCAAAACTTACTTCAATTGTGGTCTCCGGCTTTGCAGTCGCCGAATCAGTCGTTCCATTGACAATTGGCAGATCGGGTGAGAACTTTTTGTTGGAAAAATTGGAAATTACTTTGGAAATCGCGGACTTCTCGGGGTTTGGGACGGTTTCTGGCGAAATCTCCTTCTCTTCGGCCATGGAAACTCCATCTTGCGCTGGGATTTGGCCCAATCTGACCACATAGCTGACCGACGACGGATCTTCAGCGACTTCTTGCACAACTTCCGAGGCTTCTTTTGTTTCTTTGGGGTCTTTCTTGACGACCTTCTTTTTCACGACCCGTTTTCGAGGGGTTCCGTCGGGATTGGTCGATTTTACCTTTCGAACGATCTTCTTCTAAAATACGAATGTAAAAATTAGAATTTTTAAAAAATTAAAATTTCATGAAATCTGTCATGATGACGGTCATAAAGTCCAAATTACATCGCCGACGAATGTAAAATTTTTATATGGTGTTCCAACAGTTCACGGCATTCATTACAAGTATAAGAATTGCAAAATTCCAAAAAACAAAAGCTGTCATCATGACGGATTTTATAGAATTTCAAATTTTAAACCGAAAAATTGGTGTTAATGAAAGGGAAAAAATTTATAATTCATGCATGAAGCGTATAAAAATAATCTTCGTAAAGATTGCCGTTCAAATATGACAAGAAAAATCTGTTATGATGACGGATTTTTTGGAATTTCCCAAAATCACTGTCTTTGGTTATTTTTTCGATTTTTTTTAAAATGTATAACCAAAAAAATTGCAAAAAATTAAAATTGAAAATAGTTTTGTTACAGCCACCCACCTTTTCCTCCTCTCCATTGACCAATTCCTCCGTTTTCTCATCCTTTTTCGCCCCTTTATCCTGTACAATCTTCCCCACGGAAAAGAGCCAAATGTGGACCACGTTGAATGGCCGTCCAGTGGGAGTCCCATGGTTCAGCAAATGGACCTGAGTGATGTCATTCACGACTTCCAGGCAGAACAGTTCCCAAGGTTCTTGGAATTTTTTGGCCATAACTTCCTTCAGAGCGGGCTTCCAGTTGTAAGAATTGGAAATATTCGTGTTCCGCAGAGTAATTCGCATCCCGTTAGCTGGGGTGGTGTTGGAAATCACTCGGTAGCCCTGAAAATAAGGAAATAGAGTTGAATTTCCAACAGCGGGCGGGTTTTTGAAATTGGAGTCTTTTTTCACTTGGAGAGGGAAGTATTTTGCTGCATTTTTGATACTTTCTGGATGCAAAATGGTACATTTTTTCCCACTTGATCAGGTCCGCCACTGTAGCAAGTGTTCGCAAATCTCAAAAATGCAAAACTGTATGAACGAGCACACAGAACCTCGCGGTTTTTAATTAATCATGAAAGCTCTTCGTGGCTTACCCATGACACTCGGCATATTTCAGCCGCCGGCAATCTTTTTACGCACCGTTGTCTCAATCTACCGTTTACCGGTCAGAAACATCAGACGGGATTCGGAACACGGGGACCGAAGTCGAACCCGGAACGTTCTGTTTCCATTGCTCGAGCATTTGCCTCTCCGCTATGCGGGGCGTTCGCTTCGGCGCTTCATCTCGTTTTTGGCAAAAGTCGCGCGCAACTTTTTGTCCCAATTTTGAAGAGAGAGGAAGAGTTGTCTCGTCTTTTTAGGACATGTCAACAGTTTCTCTAGTAGGAAAAGTTGGGAAAATCGTGATGGAAGTTGATGTTTTGGTCTGTTTGGATGGTTTATAGGACATTTTAGATTGAAATTTATTATTTTTGTTATCCTTTCAGGTTACGGCCATCAAAAATAAGGTAAAGTAGCTAAAATAATGTCCATTTTCGGCTAAAAGCCTCAATTTATAGTCAAAAACAATGTTATTGTTCCATTTTCTGATGTAAAATTGTTTTTCAGGGCGTCTACTTTGATTTAGACCCCATTTCCCCTACGGTTGTTTCGAATTCCACCCGTTTTTATGAGGGAGTTGATCTTTAAAGATCATCCCATAAAACCCAAAAAATATCGGAGAAAAAACAAATGGCAGGGAAATAAAAAACGTCCCAAAAGTCTTACCTGATAAATCCCCAACAAGTTTCCATCATTCTCCGAGATCTTTGTGTTCCGATCGTCGGGAATTAGCTGGAGGTTGGTGCCAATCGTGCTGAAGGATAAATTAAAGGGTGGAACCGACAGATTTGGACATGGATTTAGCTGACATTCCACTCCATCGAACTTGTGACTCAGGTTTGAGAGGATGCCTGGAAAAGTATCCAAAAATTTGAGGGAAAATAAAAAATTTTTGTCATGGATAACATAAATTTTGGTGTAAAATTAAATTTTTTTGGTCCAAATCGGGAGTATTCAGCTTTTAGAGGGCAGAAAGGTAGATCCACCAAAAAATAAAGTAAGAGAACAACAAATTAAAGATTTTTTACCATGGATAATATAAAAAAATCTCAAATTTAGAGTTTCCTATGGAACTGATACGACAAACACCGTTAAAAAATTGAATCTAACACAAAAATTTAGGTTTAAAATACGATATACACCGTGTATTGGCATATTACGTCACTTACATGACTTGAAAAAAATATAAATTCGAAGACCTCTAACTAACTAAAACTAATATCACCTCGATTGTTTCTGCCTCGTCTAAGGTCATTATAGACCACAAATTTGTTTAACGACCTCCTAAAAACCTACTGGGTAGTAATTCCGGGAAGCTGGGTGATTTCGGAACAGCTGGTGTCGCTGGGATGGAAGCTGACCTGACTGTCTCGGAAATCGATCTACAGTCAGAATCATAGCCCTTCTCAACATCTGAGGCCTTCTGCGCACTGTTGACACCGTTGATTTTCGATTCTGAGGTCGATTTTTCGATGGACTTGCCGTTTTGATGTCCATTTTGTTGAAGGCCATTTTCGATGTGATTAGATTCAGTTGACTGCGAAAATTTGGTACCATTAGAGAGGTGAGAGTTTGTTGCATCCAATGACGCACCATTTGATAGAGATTCCGATTGGATACCATCGAGTTTGACTCCATTTTGTCCGTTTTCCTTGGGATTTTCGGATCTTTCCTTCAAAAAGTCTTGAATTCTGCCATTTTCCAAGTATTTTTTGTCCTTCGGCTCCTCCTCCAACCCATTGAGCGTTGAGGTGTCGCTGTCCGCGGTCTTGAATGAATCGCTGTCCCCGTTGCTGGACGTGGGCGGATCCGCGACCGACTCCGGCATTTTGTTGAACGCTTGCCGAAAGCGCTGCAACAACGATTTGCCGGTAATATTGGAGGGTGCGCAAAAAATCTTCGGTAATTCAAAGGGCGATAGCGTCGAATTAGGAGCGTGGGAGCGGTTTATATTACACTTGATCAAGTGTAATATCCGACTCTATTCTAGATCAGGTTTAATATAAGAAAGCTGGCAAAAACAGCTCAGATAGTTGCCAAATAGAACCGACGACAAGATAGAGCGGTCCAGTCGGTTTGTGAAGACAAATGAATAGACAATGTCAAAGCCAAATCGCCAGCGGACGAAAAAAATCGGGCGAAAAAATGTCTTGAAAGACGGGATGAGCGCAGGACCGCTGACCTCAAGTTCTGTCCCCATTAATTGCTGCTCCCGAAAATACCCCACCCGATATCTCTAACCTAGGCCCTGATTAAGATTTCATTTATCCCCCCAACCTTTTCTCCCCCCGCTTTTCGCAAATCTTAGCGGAGGAGGAGAGGGAGAGACGGAGCGATGGAATTCGATGTTAAAACCAGGGTCGAGATCAGGGTCGGCCGGTCGTCCGGGGGCCCTCTCCGTTTCGCACCGGCCCTCGAGAGGAGCGGCGCTCGCTGTTTTTCGGCCGCCCGAAGATATTTTTAAACTGCGAAGAAGGCCTCCAGGAAGCAAGTCAAGTGCAAGACGGAGCGACGACCTTCGCGATCCGAGAGTATTTCACTTGCAAAGGAAAACAACATCTTGCAATAGTTCTGATGGCCAGTAAAAAGAAGAAGAGATTTTTGAACAATGGCTAATAAAATGGGGATCATGGAGTGATCAGGACTTTGGAAGGTTGCCAGAAGGCGTTGGGCAGCAGAGGCCTATAAGTTTGGGCCGAATTTATATTATCCATGAGGACCTCGGAACCAGATGATTTTGAAATTGAAGTTTTGAGGTTGCCGAATTTCCCAAAAGTAGTTAGATGTGAGTCCGAGACTAAAAATAAGGGACGAGCTTTTCACTGTCCGCATTCAGTCTTTTCGCTGTCCGCAAATCGACTTCTCACTGTCCGCAATTGAGAATTTTTTTCTGTCCGCACTTCTACTGTCCGCAAATAAAATTTTTGATGTCCGCATTCAAAACAACTTGTTCTAAACACCTGGCAAGACCTTTTTTGACACTTCTGACTGCCACATTACACTTGACATCAATATTATTTAAAACTAGGATTGCCATATTGAACTTGATATCAATAATATTCAAAATTCGAGGTGTGATGTTGCACTTGATACCAATAATATTCAAAATTAGGGCTGTGATATTGCAGTAGGTATCAATATTATTTAAAATTAGGGTTGCCATATTACACTTGATATCAATAATATTCAAAATTCAGGGTGTGATGTTGCATACTACTGGAATGTCATTTACAGGATTTTTGGGGCATGTCTGGTAATTTTTGGGGCCAGTGGTGCCCCTCTATTTTTTTAACAAATTTTTTTTATTTGCGGACATTGAGAATCTCCATGGCTTTTCACTGTCCGCAAATGAAATTCTTGGCCAAATGGCCATGTTTGGGGTGGGATTGGACTGAGACACTTCTGGAATGTGATGTAAATAATTTTTAGAGCATGTCTGGAAATTTTTGGGGCCAGTGGTGCCCCTCTATTTTTTTTAACAAAATTTTTTTTATTTGCGGACATTGAGAATCTCCATGACTTTTCACTGTCCGCAAATGAAATTCTTGGCCAAATGGCCAGGTTTGGGGTGGGATTGGACTGAGATACTTCTGAAATGTGATGTAAATAATTTTTAGAGCACGTCTGGTAATTTTTGGGGCCAGTGGTGCCCCTCTATTTTTTTTTAACAAAATTTTTTTTATTTGCGGACATTGAGAATCTCCATGACTTTTTACTGTCCGCAAATGAAATTCTTGGACAAATGGCCATGTTTGGGGCGGTTTTAGGCCAAGATGATTCTGGAATGTGATGTAAATAATTTTTAGAGCATGTCTGGTAATTTTTGGGGCCAGTGGTGCCCCTCTATTTTTTTTAACGAAATTTTTTTATTTGCGGACATTGAGAATCTCCATGACTTTTCACTGTCCGCAAATAAAATTCTTGGCCAAATGGCCAGGTTTGGGGTGGGATTGGACTGAGATACTTCTGAAATGTGATGTAAATAATTTTTAGAGCACGTCTGGTAATTTTTGGGGCCAGTGGTGCCCCTCTATTTTTTTTAACAAAATTTTTTATTTGCGGACATTGAGAATCTCCATGACTTTTCACTGTCCGCAAATAAAATTCTTGGCCAAATGGCCATGGTTGGGGCGGTTTTAGGCCAAGATGATTCTGAAATGTGATGTAAAGGATTTTTAGAGCATGTCTGGTAATTTTTGGGGCCAGTGGTGCCCCTCTATTTTTTTTAACGAAATTTTTTTATTTGCGGACATTGAGAATCTCCATGACTTTTCACTGTCCGCAAATAAAATTCTTGGCCAAATGGCCATGGTTGGGGCGGTTTTAGGCCAAGATGATTCTGAAATGTGATGTAAAGGATTTTTAGAGCATGTCTGGTAATTTTTGGGGCCAGTGGTGCCCCTCTATTTTTTTTAACGAAATTTTTTTATTTGCGGACATTGAGAATCTCCATGGCTTTTCACTGTCCGCAAATGAAATTCTTGGCCAAATGGCCAGGTTTGGGGTGGGATTGGACTGAGATACTTCTGAAATGTGATGTAAATAATTTTTAGAGCACGTCTGGTAATTTTTGGGGCCAGTGGTGCCCCTCTATTTTTTTTAACAAAATTTTTTTATTTGCGGACATTGAGAATCTCCATGACTTTTTACTGTCCGCAAATGAAATTCTTGGACAAATGGCCATGTTTGGGGCGGTTTTAGGCCAAGATGATTCTGGAATGTGATGTAAATAATTTTTAGAGCATGTCTGGTAATTTTTGGGGCCAGTGGTGCCCCTCTATTTTTTTTAACGAAATTTTTTTATTTGCGGACATTGAGAATCTCCATGACTTTTTACTGTCCGCAAATGAAATTCTTGGACAAATGGCCATGTTTGGGGCGGTTTTAGGCCAAGATGATTCTGGAATGTGATGTAAATAATTTTTAGAGCATGTCTGGTAATTTTTGGGGCCAGTGGTGCCCCTCTATTTTTTTTAACAAAATTTTTTTATTTGCGGACATTGAGAATCTCCATGACTTTTCACTGTCCGCAAATAAAATTCTTGGCCAAATGGCCATGTTTGGGGCGGGATTGGACTGAGATACTACTGGAATGTGGTGTAAAGGATTTTTTGAGCATGTCTGGTAATTTTTGGGGCCAGTGGTGCCCCTCTATTTTTTTTAACGAAATTTTTTTATTTGCGGACATTGAGAATCTCCATGACTTTTCACTGTCCGCAAATAAAATTCTTGGTCAAATGGCCATGGTTGGGGCGGGATTGGACTGAGATACTACTGGAATGTGGTGTAAAGGATTTTTTGAGCATGTCTGGTAATTTTTGGGGCCAGTGGTGCCCCTCTATTTTTTAACAAAATTTTTTTATTTGCGGACATTGAGAATCTCCATGACTTTTCACTGTCCGCAAATAAAATTCTTGGCCAAATGGCCATGTTTGGGGCGGGATTGGACTGAGATACTACTGGAATGTGGTGTAAAGGATTTTTTGAGCATGTCTGGTAATTTTTGGGGCCAGTGGTGCCCCTCTATTTTTTTTAACAAAATTTTTTTATTTGCGGACATTGAGAATCTCCATGACTTTTCACTGTCCGCAAATGAAATTCTTGGCCAAATGGCCAGGTTTGGGGTGGGATTGGACTGAGATACTTCTGAAATGTGATGTAAATAATTTTTAGAGCACGTCTGGTAATTTTTGGGGCCAGTGGTGCCCCTCTATTTTTTTTAACAAAATTTTTTTATTTGCGGACATTGAGAATCTCCATGACTTTTTACTGTCCGCAAATGAAATTCTTGGACAAATGGCCATGTTTGGGGCGGTTTTAGGCCAAGATGATTCTGGAATGTGATGTAAATAATTTTTAGAGCATGTCTGGTAATTTTTGGGGCCAGTGGTGCCCCTCTATTTTTTTTAACGAAATTTTTTTATTTGCGGACATTGAGAATCTCCATGACTTTTCACTGTCCGCAAATAAAATTCTTGGCCAAATGGCCATGGTTGGGGCGGTTTTAGGCCAAGATGATTCTGGAATGTGATGTAAAGGATTTTTAGAGCATGTCTGGTAATTTTTGGGGCCAGTGGTGCCCCTCTATTTTTTTTTAACAAAATTTTTTTATTTGCGGACATTGAGAATCTCCATGACTTTTCACTGTCCGCAAATAAAATTCTTGGCCAAATGGCCATGTTTGGGGCGGGATTGGACTGAGATACTACTGGAATGTGGTGTAAAGGATTTTTGAGCATGTCTGGTAATTTTTGGGGCCAGTGGTGCCCCTCTATTTTTTTAACAAAATTTTTTTATTTGCGGACATTGAGAATCTCCATGACTTTTCACTGTCCGCAAATAAAATTCTTGGTCAAATGGCCATGTTTGGGGCGGTTTTAGGCCAGTATGATTCTGAAATGTGATGTAAAAGATTTTTAGAACATGTATGGTTTTATCGAACCTATAATATGAAATCAACAACAATTATTTAATTCAATGATTTCATTTGATTGTCATGAATAACATGATTTCTCTTCTCACGTGTTTTCTTTTGTTTCCCCAGGATTCCGACGATGGATTTGGCAATGAATTAGCCTATCTGAAGTTTCTCGTTTGCTCTTGCGACATACCTACCGGTGGGTGGGTTTTCGACCTTCCAAGAAATCAAATAATCATCAAAATTCTGAAAAATGTGTAAAAATTGTGACTATTATTTCCGAATCTTCAAAGTTTTAATATTCTTCAAATCGTTGCAATATTTCCAACATCTCAACACTTCTTTCGCAGCTGAGCTGGTCCTACTTGGGACAAAATCATCATGAATAATATCGGAGAAAAATCAGAAAATCGTCAACAAGTCTATATCAGAGTTCAGCATTACTTCTAAGTGACACATATTATCATTCCCCAAGGACTGCTGGACATTTTCCACTACAAATTGAAATTTCTATTTTTCTACCGTAATCCACTTACTATGGCAATTCGTCGGTTTGTTTACGGAGAGATCTGAAAATTTGCACAGGGAATTGGCATGTTATGAAACATAATTCCACCAAGTATCATCCAAATCTATCAACTGCTACCAAGGTTACAGGAGATTATATTTTGCCAAAACTTCTTTTTTGAACCTTCAAAATTGGGTTTTCAACCCTATAGTAACTACTGGGCACTTTTTGGATACGATATCTCACGCGGAAGTTGACCGATTTTTGATTTTTAAAAAGTATTTAGACTAATTCGAGTACTGCGAGCCCAGATATGACGTTAGTTTACGCCCTAGTGGGCCACATATGGCCAAAAACACAATGCCAGAATATTGCCAAAATGGCGGAAAACGGTGCTTTTTATTGAATTTGCGCGGATTTTTAAGAGATTTGACTTTAGAATATACTCAAGATGCTACGGTTCAAAAATTGCATTTTTCATGGCATGTTGAAGGTGTTTCATGCTGAAACTTTTAATCTCATATTTTTAATCAGAAAGTGGAATATCTCACCTCGTTGTTGAGTGAAAAATACAAAAACAATGCGAAATTGTTGCCCAGACGCTTCTTAAACTATTCTAATCATGGAACCTCCAAGATCCCTCCAAACAACAACTTTCCCGCCATTTTGGCAATATTCTGGCATTGTGTTTCTGGCCATATGTGGCCCACTAGGGCTTAAACTAACGTCATATCTGGGCTCGCAGTACTCGAATTAGTCTAAATACTTTTTAAAAATCAAAAATCGGTCAACTTCCGCGTGAGATATCGTATCCAAAAAGTGCCCAGTAGTTACTATAGGGTTGAAAACCCAATTTTGAAGGTTCAAAAAAGAAGTTTTGGCAAAATATAATCTCCTGTAACTTTGGTAGCAGTTGATAGATTTGGATGATACTTGGTGGAATTATGTTTCATAACATGCCAATTCCCTGTGCAAATTTTCAGATCTCTCCGTAAACAAACCGACGAATTGCCATAGTAAGTGGATTACGGTAGAAAAATAGAAATTTCAATTTGTAGTGGAAAATGTCCAGCAGTCCTTGGGGAATGATAATATGTGTCACTTAGAAGTAATGCTGAACTCTGATATAGACTTGTTGACGATTTTCTGATTTTTCTCCGATATTATTCATGATGATTTTGTCCCAAGTAGGACCAGCTCAGCTGCGAAAGAAGTGTTGAGATGTTGGAAATATTGCAACGATTTGAAGAATATTAAAACTTTGAAGATTCGGAAATAATAGTCACAATTTTTACACATTTTTCAGAATTTTGACGATTATTTGATTTCTTGGAAGGTCGAAAACCCACCCACCGGTAGGTATGTCGCAAGAGCAAACGAGAAACTTCAAATAGGCTAATTCATTGCCAAATCCATCGTCGGAATCCTGGGGAAACAAAAGAAAACACGTGAGAAGAGAAATCATGTTATTCATGACAATCAAATGAAATCATTGAATTAAATAATTGTTGTTGATTTCATATTATAGGTTCGATAAAACCATACATGTTCTAAAAATCTTTTACATCACATTTCAGAATCATATTGGCCTAAAACCGCCCCAAACATGGCCATTTGACCAAGAATTTTATTTGCGGACAGTGAAAAGTCATGGAGATTCTCAATGTCCGCAAATAAAAAAATTTTGTTAAAAAAATAGAGGGGCACCACTGGCCCCAAAAATTACCAGACATGCTCTAAAAATTATTTACATCACATTCCAGAATCATCTTGGCCTAAAACCGCCCCAAACATGGCCATTTGGCCAAGAATTTCATTTGCGGACAGTGAAAAGTCATGGAGATTCTCAATGTCCGCAAATAAAAAAATTTTGTTAAAAAAATAGAGGGGCACCACTGGCACCAAAAATTACCAGACATGCTCTAAAAATTATTTACATCACATTCCAGAAGTATCTCAGTCCAATCCCACCCCAAACCTGGCCATTTGGCCAAGAATTTTATTTGCGGACAGTGAAAAGTCATGGAGATTCTCAATGTCCGCAAATAAAAAAATTTTGTTAAAAAAATAGAGGGGCACCACTGGCCCCAAAAATTACCAGACATCCTCTAAAAATCCTTAACATCACATTTCAGAATCATCTTGGCCTAAAACCGCCCCAAACATGGCCATTTGGCCAAGAATTTTATTTGCGGACAGTGAAAAGTCATGGAGATTCTCAATGTCCGCAAATAAAAAAATTTTGTTAAAAAAAATAGAGGGGCACCACTGGCCCCAAAAATTACCAGACATGCTCTAAAAATCCTTTACACCACATTCCAGTAGTATCTCAGTCCAATCCCGCCCCAAACATGGCCATTTGGCCAAGAATTTTATTTGCGGACAGTGAAAAGTCATGGAGATTCTCAATGTCCGCAAATAAAAAAATTTTGTTAAAAAAATAGAGGGGCACCACTGGCACCAAAAATTACCAGACATGCTCTAAAAATTATTTACATCACATTCCAGAAGTATCTCAGTCCAATCCCACCCCAAACCTGGCCATTTGGCCAAGAATTTCATTTGCGGACAGTGAAAAGTCATGGAGATTCTCAATGTCCGCAAATAAAAAAATTTTGTTAAAAAAAATAGAGGGGCACCACTGGCACCAAAAATTACCAGACATGCTCTAAAAATCCTTTACACCACATTCCAGTAGTATCTCAGTCCAATCCCGCCCCAAACATGGCCATTTGGCCAAGAATTTCATTTGCGGACAGTGAAAAGTCATGGAGATTCTCAATGTCCGCAAATAAAAAAATTTTGTTAAAAAAAAATAGAGGGGCACCACTGGCCCCAAAAATTACCAGACATGCTCTAAAAATCCTTTACACCACATTCCAGTAGTATCTCAGTCCAATCCCGCCCCAAACATGGCCATTTGGCCAAGAATTTCATTTGCGGACAGTGAAAAGTCATGGAGATTCTCAATGTCCGCAAATAAAAAAATTTTGTTAAAAAAAAAATAGAGGGGCACCACTGGCCCCAAAAATTACCAGACATGCTCTAAAAATCCTTTACACCACATTCCAGTAGTATCTCAGTCCAATCCCGCCCCAAACATGGCCATTTGGCCAAGAATTTCATTTGCGGACAGTGAAAAGTCATGGAGATTCTCAATGTCCGCAAATAAAAAAATTTTGTTAAAAAAATAGAGGGGCACCACTGGCACCAAAAATTACCAGACATGCTCTAAAAATCCTTTACACCACATTCCAGTAGTATCTCAGTCCAATCCCGCCCCAAACATGGCCATTTGGCCAAGAATTTTATTTGCGGACAGTGAAAAGTCATGGAGATTCTCAATGTCCGCAAATAAAAAAATTTTGTTAAAAAAAAAATAGAGGGGCACCACTGGCCCCAAAAATTACCAGACATGCTCTAAAAATTATTTACATCACATTCCAGAATCATCTTGGCCTAAAACCGCCCCAAACATGGCCATTTGGCCAAGAATTTCATTTGCGGACAGTGAAAAGTCATGGAGATTCTCAATGTCCGCAAATAAAAAAATTTTGTTAAAAAAAATAGAGGGGCACCACTGGCACCAAAAATTACCAGACATGCTCTAAAAATTATTTACATCACATTCCAGAAGTATCTCAGTCCAATCCCACCCCAAACCTGGCCATTTGGCCAAGAATTTTATTTGCGGACAGTGAAAAGTCATGGAGATTCTCAATGTCCGCAAATAAAAAAATTTTGTTAAAAAAAATAGAGGGGCACCACTGGCCCCAAAAATTACCAGACATCCTCTAAAAATCCTTAACATCACATTTCAGAATCATCTTGGCCTAAAACCGCCCCAAACATGGCCATTTGGCCAAGAATTTTATTTGCGGACAGTGAAAAGTCATGGAGATTCTCAATGTCCGCAAATAAAAAAATTTTGTTAAAAAAATAGAGGGGCACCACTGGCCCCAAAAATTACCAGACATGCTCTAAAAATCCTTTACACCACATTCCAGTAGTATCTCAGTCCAATCCCGCCCCAAACATGGCCATTTGGCCAAGAATTTTATTTGCGGACAGTGAAAAGTCATGGAGATTCTCAATGTCCGCAAATAAAAAAATTTTGTTAAAAAAAAATAGAGGGGCACCACTGGCCCCAAAAATTACCAGACATGCTCTAAAAATCCTTTACACCACATTCCAGTAGTATCTCAGTCCAATCCCGCCCCAAACATGGCCATTTGGCCAAGAATTTTATTTGCGGACAGTGAAAAGTCATGGAGATTCTCAATGTCCGCAAATAAAAAAATTTTGTTAAAAAAAATAGAGGGGCACCACTGGCACCAAAAATTACCAGACATGCTCTAAAAATTATTTACATCACATTCCAGAAGTATCTCAGTCCAATCCCACCCCAAACCTGGCCATTTGGCCAAGAATTTTATTTGCGGACAGTGAAAAGTCATGGAGATTCTCAATGTCCGCAAATAAAAAAATTTTGTTAAAAAAAAATAGAGGGGCACCACTGGCCCCAAAAATTACCAGACATGCTCTAAAAATCCTTTACACCACATTCCAGTAGTATCTCAGTCCAATCCCGCCCCAAACATGGCCATTTGGCCAAGAATTTCATTTGCGGACAGTGAAAAGTCATGGAGATTCTCAATGTCCGCAAATAAAAAAATTTTGTTAAAAAAAATAGAGGGGCACCACTGGCACCAAAAATTACCAGACATGCTCTAAAAATCCTTTACACCACATTCCAGTAGTATCTCAGTCCAATCCCGCCCCAAACATGGCCATTTGGCCAAGAATTTTATTTGCGGACAGTGAAAAGTCATGGAGATTCTCAATGTCCGCAAATAAAAAAATTTTGTTAAAAAAAAATAGAGGGGCACCACTGGCACCAAAAATTACCAGACATGCTCTAAAAATTATTTACATCACATTCCAGAAGTATCTCAGTCCAATCCCACCCCAAACCTGGCCATTTGGCCAAGAATTTCATTTGCGGACAGTGAAAAGTCATGGAGATTCTCAATGTCCGCAAATAAAAAAATTTTGTTAAAAAAAATAGAGGGGCACCACTGGCACCAAAAATTACCAGACATGCTCTAAAAATCCTTTACACCACATTCCAGTAGTATCTCAGTCCAATCCCGCCCCAAACATGGCCATTTGGCCAAGAATTTCATTTGCGGACAGTGAAAAGTCATGGAGATTCTCAATGTCCGCAAATAAAAAAATTTTGTTAAAAAAAAAATAGAGGGGCACCACTGGCCCCAAAAATTACCAGACATGCTCTAAAAATCCTGTAAATTACATTCCAGTAGTATGCAACATCACACCCTGAATTTTGAATATTATTGGTATCAAGTGCAACATCACACCCCGAATTTTGAATATTATTGATATCAAGTGCAATATGGCAACCCCAATTTTAAATAATATTGATACCTACTGCAATATCGCAGCCCTAATTTTGAATATTATTGCTATCAAGTGCAACATCACACCTCAAATTTTGAATATTATTGATGTCAAGTGTAATGTGGCAGTCAGAAGTGTCAAAAAAGGCCTTGCCAGGTGTTTAGAACAAGTTGTTTTGAATGCGGACATCAAAAATTTTATTTGCGGACAGTAGAAGTGCGGACAGAAAAAAATTCTCAATTGCGGACAGTGAGAAGTCGATTTGCGGACAGCGAAAAGACGAAACGCGGACAACAAAAAATAGTTCCAAAAATAAGCCATTTGGGCCCCCAAAAATAGTTCTAACAACTTCAATAATAAACAAACAACAGAAATTGCAATTTTTTGCACTATAAGAACTCATAAATAATATAGCAAAATGTCCCACTTGAGAAAACAGCTCCCAGAGGTCCTTAACAAACTTTATTTCGATAGGCAAGACTTGTTTTCGGCCAAGAAGCATCCGTTTTCTCACCTTTCTTCCTTCGTATAAAATGTCACTCAACGTTTGCACGGACGAAAACTTATCTTCGGGCGCAGCTCGAGAATTTTATTTTCTTTTATTTTTATTTTTTCGGTGGCAAATTCATCATAGTTGGTGTAGTTATGACTCTAGTCTTCTCTGTGCTTTGTTTCTCGATTGCCTTTGCACCGTCGTTGGCTATTTTTATCAAACTTGTTACACATGATGCTTTACGAGTAATATTGTTCTTCCTAGGGTGAGTTTTTTATGTGTTCTTGAGTTAAACAGGATCGTGAAGATGTATTTGACATGATAAGAACATTTACGTTCATCTGAGGAGCCCTGTGACGCTTTTATGAAAATTGTTTATGTTACACTGGATGCCTAATTGAAAAATCTTCTCGTTGCAGCTCATTTTTCTGGTTATTATCAATTCTGCTGTCCGGTGCTATTGCCTTCGTCCTTCCAAGCATAGTTCCAGCTGTTTTTCTCTCCGCATTAATTCAGGAGTCCGCCAGGGCCGGCTATTTTCTCCTTCTTCATCGAGCTCAGCGGTCTCTGGCAGAGGTTGCAACTGGCCGCTTCTCTAGTCTGAAGACCTCTCTGGCCCACCGGCATGTCCTGGCGGTGGTTTGTGGACTGGGGTTCGGCGTTACGGCCGCCCTGTTTTTGTTGGTCAACGTTTTGGCAGATTATTCTGGACATGGAGTTGTTGGACTGCCGGCTAGTGTTCCTGAGGTAATATTTTCTCACTGTTTTTTGTTTCTGATTTTAGATTATGAGTTAAAGAAGGGTATGAGACAGTTTTTTGCCCTTTAAGCGGGCTATTTTGGACGACAACCAACAATTTTTTCATCTGTAGTCTAAAACGACATTATCGTCAATATTTATCTATTTTGCAATTTCAACACCTGAAGTTTATATTTTCAGATAGCCAAGAACCTACCAATCAAGTTGACGAATGAGGACGCTGGGTTTCCGCTGAGTTACTCTCTCAGCAACTCGATTCTTGTCCTAGACCATATCGCCTGGAATATTGTTCTTTGGGATGCTTGCCACAACCGAGCCAATCGTCTTAGCCGGAACTGGATGGTCGGTGCAGCTTGTCCAGTCATTCTTCACCTCATCAACAATGCTATTTCACTGGCGCCGGACCATCTTCGGGTCTTCATCATCCTGTCTCAAGCTCTGGTTCTTCTCCTCAGCAGTGCCCACGCTTACTTGGTGGTGAAAAAACCTGTCCAGTTTCGCGGTTTGGCTACCTTCCTTGGTGTCGCTGTTGCACCCGAAATGCATTCGGATTGACCACAATACCCAAGATTAATATGATGTGTAATATCAAAAATAACTTATTATGGCCTAGTGGAATGTGAATGTTGTTCGATCTCACAATAAATTATCAATATATTTCATTTATTATATAAAGCTCTAAGACGTCTGTTCGCGCTATACATGGAAAGAAGTTTATAAAAGCTGTTGGAAACATTTCGAAACAACCCGAATGGATGGAAAAATAAATATTTGAAGGTGGCTGGGACCACACACATTACATTATATCAAAAACACTCCAATACTTTTTGAAAATCATCATAATTTTGGCAATTTTCCATCTCCTCACCTAGTATAATATAACTTGGATCCCAGACCTCTCGAAACATGCGCCAACTCCAAACCCTAGACAAGATTCAAACCGTAGGAGCATAAGGAACATAAAAGACGTTCTTTTTCGGGAATATGGTTTCTGATTTGGATAAAATCTCTCAAAATTCACTAACATAACATGTACAATATCAGAGAACTCGATTTTTTCCGTTTTCAGTTGACTTTGGCGTATGATGGAGGTGAGAATTTCCTCCTCAAGAATTTGATGACGTATAGCGGTGCACATGAGATGAGTGTGATAGCTGTTGTTTTGGTTATGAACACCCAGGAGAGGACGAACTGGCGGTCGAAAAACTTGTCCAAAATCAACAACGACGCTCCATACAGGGCCAGGGAGAGTGCCTGTGCGACCAGCATGGCCCAGTGCCAAGTGTGAACCGTCATGGCGACCATGATGAGTTCGGTGACGATCAGGGCCGAGAACGAAATCGAGACCACATGGATAAAGTCCGAATCGAAGGCCACCAGTGCTCCGTACATGATGATAGACCCTAAAAAGATGGTTCATCCTAAACGAAGCTCAATTCCCACCTTGATATATGCTGATTAGCACCCAGATGCAAAAGGTTTTATACGAAAGGGACCTTCCTTTGCCAAGTTCCTTATATAATTCCGGATATGTTAGTGCATTTTCCGCGGTGACATCGCGATCCACGACCAGGGAGAAGACTGGGAGCATAGTGTAGGCTGTGGAATATCTGAAATCAAATTGTATAAACTTTTATCAACTTTTTTTCAAAAGTCATCAAAAAATGCCATGGATAATATAAAAAGCGGCTTCAAAACCCTTTCATATGGCTTCAAATTTCAAATTTTTGATTTAGAAAACTTACTACATCATTTCCTTAGTCTTCGCGACCTTACCCCGAAAATTTCCGACACCTGCAACATTATGCCAAAAATTGCGAAAATTCAAATTTTCCCAATACAGAACTCTTCAAAATTAAAAATCTAGCTACATATCTTCCTATCAGCCCTATATCTACTACAAATTATCATAAATCCACTCAAAAATCACCAAAACACTTACGCGACCATCAAAACTCCTTGATAAAGCGAAACCGAAGCGAAATAAAAGACACACGAGAAGATGGCTTGCATGGTGGAGATGATCAGACCTCTGTGCATGACGAATTGGGATAAGGCGCAAGATCTCTTGTAGCAGAATCGTCCATGAACCAACAGTAAGCGGCAAATGTGGCTGAACTGGGTGATGGAGAAATCAGCGGCCAGGGAGGCTTGCTTTCCTGGAAAAAAACGGTCAGTTGCAGTAAGCACGAACTCCAATTGAGATGATTAACAAGTTTGGAAACAGAAGAAAACAAAAATTTTTTTTACATTCCAAGAGCAAAAATTGGCCATGGGAAATGTCATATGGCCAGAAAATTGGCCATGGGCTTAAACATGTCTTACTAGGCTTACAAATCCTAACTTGAACAGACTTATCAATTTCATAACTTTACCAATCTTTATAACGAAAGCAGGATTTGGCGAGAATTCAAATCAAAAATTTTTTCACACCACGAATAAACAGTCCCTAAGTTTATTCCGGTAAGCCCTAACATTCTATTCTGCTCCTCATTCTACCTTCAATTCCCCATTTCAATCTTTTTTCCACAAATTTTTATCTTCACCTACCTTCAGATATCAAAAAAGTTCAAAAATTCAAAATTTATCAAATTTTTTTTCCTCCAATTCACTGCCTCTCCCTATTTGTCCCAATCTTACTTTCTAGCCCTAAGTTCCCCCAAACAAACACCAATATCCATCTTTTCCACTATATTTTATCTTCACCTACCTTCAGCTATCAAAAAAGTTCAAAAATTCAAATTTTATCAAATTTTCTTTCCTCCAATTCATTTTTTCTCCCTCCAGCAATCCCAATCTTACTTTCTAGCCCTCAATCTCCCCAAACAAACACCAATATCCAACCTTTTTCCACCCTATTTCACCTCCACCTACCTTCATGTGCGTCAATTCCAATTCCAGCATGAGCAGCTTGAATCATCGAGACGTCGTTGCCTCCATCGCCGATTGCCGCCACCCTCAACGGTTTTCTGTACCTTTTCAGGAGATTTACAATCTGCGCCTTCTGTTCTGGCGAGCAACGGCAACAAACGACGGCCGAGCAATTGCAGACCAATTCCGCGACTTCGGCTTCGTAGTACTGCAGGCAAACATTCAATGCGGAGCCGGACATGACCAAGGCGACATCGTTCTTCTTTCTCAGGGCGTTCAGTTCGTTGTGGGCTTTGATTCGATCATTCACATTGCCAAAAACATGGATGTTATCGGACTTGGAAAAGAGTCCGGAGGATTTCGCGATACAAATCGCGGTCTCCAACTTGTCTCCGGTTAACATCCAGACTTTGATTCCGGCGTTTCTTAGGAGTTCCAACGAGGTCGTTACTTCATCCTGAAAATTGAAACTTTTTAGGTATTCAAAAAATATTTTAGATCAAACTTTGAACAAAAGTTGTTTTAAAAGACCTAATCAGTAATAAAAAATCCGAAAAAGATATATATTTCAACTTCTCAGTGCCCTACAGCATCAAATTGAAAAGTCTATTTCCAAGGGAAAAACTTGACCCAAAACTGAAATTTTTGCAGAATTCAATCCCAATTTTCGTTTTAAAAAGTTTTTTATGTGCTTTTAAGACTCTTCAGATCCTACGTGAGTAATTAACCATAAAATTTAGACTTTCACGGACAAATTTTCATTCGAAGGGAAAACATGACCCAAAAAAGGAAAAACATTGTCCTCACATTCAGAAATCACCACTCTTCTCCACTAACGTTCTTTACAACCCACAGCCGTACTTAAAAAATATAAATCTCATCAAAAAACACAAAAAATCTTTTAGTCACCCCTTGCCATAGCCCCCAAAAAATCAACTCTTACCCAGAACAATCTTTACCTAACACCAACATATCATTCCACACAACTTTATCGACCCAAACCTTCAAAAATAATACCAAATTTTACCTGTAATCGATCCTCGACTCCAGTCAGACACAACAAATGCAGATCAGTTTCCAATTTCTGAACGACGGCGGCCATGTTTTCCGCCCGATCTTTGATGGTCAATTTGGCTTGATGGTACTGTTTTTCGAATTCATTTAGCTGTTCTTGACTCAAAATCTTCTTGGCCACCACCAAAGTTCTGAGACCTTCTCTGGCCATATTTGAGCATTCCTCGTCCAGCCAGTCGTTGTACATGACCATTTGAGACATAACAGTGTCAGCTCCCTTCATGATAAACGAGATTTCATCGGTGGTTTCGTCCTGAAATACAAGTTTCGTTATAAAAATTAATTTTTTTCTCAAAAATTATGAAAATTTCCAAAAACCAAAAATTCATCATGTTACAGTAGTCCTACAGAATTAAAGTCAATTACAAACTTGTTCCTTATGCTCTACAGTACTCATATACAAAGTTACAAAAACTTCTCATAACTCTTATAAATTATATTACCCATCTTTTACCCAAAAATAAAATTTCCAAAAAATCCGTCATCATGACATATTTTTCAAAAAATATTTTGCAACACACTCTGTCATGCCCACCACATATTCCAACCCCAAAAACACCATTCCCACCTTCCAAATTTTGACCTTATACATGATAATCTCCTTACCTTAATAATGATTCCCATTCTCTTGGTTTCCGATGTGAATGGGAACAAATGCAGGATCTGGAAGCTCTTAGTATTCCCATTGTCCAGTAAGAGTTGCATTGAGGTCAGATCACGATTCGCCAGTTTAACGCCCACTTGTTCCGTCCACTGTACCAGGGCAACCTAAAACAATATAATTAAACCTCCAAATCCTATCCAAGTTCTCCAAATCTCCTCCTAAAATCCTACCTCGTCCGGACTGGCGGCCTGATACGATAATTGGCCATTTTCAATGATCGGGGTGACATTGTGACACAGTGCGATCGCTTCGATGGCTGTCTGCAACTTCACCGAAAACGAGTTCTTCGCCAATTTCCCGGCGTATGCCGACGCAATATGAGTGCTGACATCGCTGAAGGCATCGCAGCCGAAACTGACCGTGCCCAGATGGATTTTTTTGAATCTCATTTGGTTCATGGTTAATGTGCCGGTCTTGTCCGAAAGTAGGTACGAAATCCTTCCCAATTCCTCTGGGATGGTGCTGGACCTGACAACCGTGTCCGGTATTCTCTTATCTCTTCCAATTTGCCAGGAATAAAACAATTTCGCCATGTCCAAATTGACTCGCAACGAGATGGGGATGATATAAGAGAACAACAAGACAAATCTCATCAGATATCGGTACCAATTCGCGTCTACTCCCTTCATCACGACCATGGAGGCAGCCAAGAGGATCACAAAGGTGAACAGGATCTTTGTGAGGTTATTGACTTCAATATCCAACAATCCGACCTTGCTCTCGGGCAAGGTGTTGTTCATGACAGACCTCGTTTCATGGCCGGTGTAGACGACCAGTCCAATTGCAGTGCCGCTAGCTAGGACCGTATTGGCCCAGAGGACATTCTCCACACTCAAACTTCCGTCCTGAGAGCAGTCTTCAAAGTAGATCTTGTAGTTGCCCAAGAAGGTGTGGATGTCTTTTTGAGGCAATTCCGCGTACACAACACAGTTTTGTTGGAGTATATCCTACAATAAACATTGCTTAGACTCCATTTTCATCGCTGACGTAAGGTCCTAAAGGTGAAACAAAAAAAAATTTAAAATCTTACCATTTCGTCATTCAAATTTTGAGTGCACGGCATTGCAATCCTCAATTTCCAGTCCGTCTCCCCATCAAGCTGGTCAGTTCGGATGAAGCAAGCGCCACTCTTCTCTGTCGTTCGTACCAAGACCACATCGGCTGGGATTCGACGATCTTTCTCGATTACAATCAAGTCTCCGACCTCGATGTCACTAAAATAAAGCAAATGAAAATAAATTTAGGATGCATTAAAAAATTCAACGAAAAAAGAAAAGTGAAACATACGCGCTTTCCACTTCGATTCGTCCATCTTTAGTCAGTTTTTCATACTTTTCCGAGTTGAGCTCTCGATCTCGAAGGAACCGGACGAAATCATCAAAAGCTTCACGAATCAGTGTTATTGTCAATACGAATCCCTAAAATACGACATCATAAAGTCTTATTATATCTTCTGACATTAAAACCCAGAACAATATTGCCTTTTTTGGACTTCAAATCGACTGATATTACTTTAGGTCATCATAAATAACATCTTCTCTAAAAACCGAACAAACAACGAAAAAAAACTTACCAACGGTCCCCAATAAGTGATCGGAGCGCCAATTTGAATTGCCGGGATAAACTGCGAACAAGCCATTAGCAAAAAATACAAGTTCAAGAAGAATTTGAACTGTTGAAAGAGCACCAACGGAACGAACGTAAAGACATTGTATTTCTGATTGCAAACAACATTTCGCGGAAAACTATGCCCATGCGAGTTCACGGGACCATGACCAATCCTTAATGTTCGGGAATGAAGTGGTCGCCGACGTTGGAACATGCTCAGACAGCACCTAAAATAAGGTAAAATTAGCGAAAAAATATTGGAGCCTTCAAAAAATTTCCTCTCCTATGGTGTTTAAATATCCAAGCGACCTTTTGTAAACACTCCGGACATTAGTCATTCAGTTTCTCCATCTTCTAGCACCTCTCTTCGCTATATTATAGTAGAAAAGAAAAGTTTCTCCAGCGATTTGAAATCCGTTTAAAAACTTAATCCTTAGGACATCTAGGAAATCCCGAAATACAAAAAAAATCTATGTCTTACATCCGGAAATCCGATGTTGTTTTATTAACAATGTAGACCTTGTTTTTCCCCATTTTCGATTCGAAAATGTCGAGAATTTTATAACTTTTATGCTGAAGGTACCATAATCGGATTAGAGGGTGAAGCCACGCGAAATCGCCCAGCTTTTGTAAAAGGAACAAGTCAGAGTAGGTTTTGGAAAGGATGCCCGCTTGTTTTTCCGCGAATTTATAAAATTTCACTTAATAATTTACATGCCCTCTTAAGCTAAATTAGCTGTTTCACCTTTCTACTGCTTTCTCCCGGCTTTTATCTACTTTTCAAGGTCATTTGGCGGCATTTCCGTATTATACTTGATGGCTATAGAAAATTGCTCATAAAGAATTTTGAAAAAGGTTTCTAAAGGGGAAATTATACTCAACAGATTCGCAATGGCGCTGACCAGGTGATACGAACATTAATAACCTGATCAGCAACAAATTGATCGATTTAAATGGTCCTTGACATTTAGCCTTATCTATTATAATCTAAGGCCTCAAACCCGGCAAAAACCGACCTCAACCTCGTAAAACTTGAGCCTAAAATCAAACCAAAGAAGTGAACTCTCACCTGAACATTTTTTGCACCTGGTTGACGAGACTCCGATGGGCAGAGCTGGTGTTATGGTTGGGCAATAAATGCACGTCGTCGTCGATCACAACTTCTCCCATCAGTGGGGTGTTCTCGCCAGGCCAGTCGTCCTCGTCGTCAGCCTGCTGAATCGGGCGATATCGCATACAATTCGGGGACCCGGCCACTTGTGCGTCGGACAAGTCCGGTTTCGGAGTGCGATTTGGAGCCTGCGGACCGCAACTTTCTGCGTTTTCGGGCTGAAATCGAAAAAATGGTGCGAAATTTAATCGAAACACATAAAAATCATCAGAAAAGTCATGAACACCTCCAAAAAGCAGCCGGCTTTTTCCTCGAACGCATGTTATTCATGCTGGAGGGAGAGCTGACCCGAGATGGGGAGAAATGGGTCAAGTGTGGTTTGGGTCAAGAGTTGCTCTCGCTTTTTGCGTGTCAAATGTTTCTCTCGTCGTTTTCTTTTTGTTCTTGGTGATCAATGTTGATTTAGCTCTATCTGGTCGAGAATTTACGCATTTTTGGAAGCTTCTTTTGCTCCAAGTTTTGTCGCATTTGTATGATTTGATTTATTCTATTGCTTTATATATAAATCTTCGGAAAATTTGTAATATCTGGTGCTTTTCTTAACCTATCTCTATAAATTTCTTTTTCAGGAGATGGCCAATAAGATTCCAGAGAACTATCAGCATCTTGAGCCCACCTTCACCACTCCAATTTCGGACTATTTTAGTTTGGTGAGCTCTAGACAAGGTAAGTTAATATTTTTCTGATTTATTCCTTTCATGTTTAGGAGAACCTTGCGGATTCTTCGAGGCCAATTTCTACAAATGTATGGAGGCTTATGGAGCCAAATTGGGAAGAAAATACTGTGATTTGGAGCATCGGGATTACTCCGAATGTATTACTAGAGATAAGCAGGTAATTTGATGTGTTAGAAGCGAATTTGGTGGAAATATTTTTGGATCAAGTGTAATAAAGCTTTTCTTGGCTTTTTATAGGGGCAGGAGATGTTTTATAAGATCTCGGGGGTTGCTTTTGTCAGGGATAATGTAAAATTTATATTGCACTGGATAAAAACTTCCAAATTTTAGTAGAAAAATTGCTTTAGAGATAGAGAAGAGATCCATGAGCAACATTCTAACAAACACTGTGTTTGCTTCATCGTATTTTACCTTCAAATTTTAGGAAAAGCGCTACAAAGCCATCCAAGCGGAGTGGGAAAAGAAGTACAAAGAAGGAAAGATTGACAAGAAATTCTCGGACCACATCCAATACGGCGACTTTAAGCCCGATTACTTCCGTTGGAACCGTATTTGGTAGTTTTGTAATTGTCTAGGCGAAGAAGTTAGTAAATAAATCTTATTAAACTCAAAGGATAATGTAATTTATTGGTAGTACAGCCAAATTTAATGTTGTGAAAGTATCAAAACGGCTCTTAGATTATAGAATACCTCGTTTGCATATTGCATGATCTCAAAAGAGCAATTGGACAAGGTTTTTGGAAAGGAATGGTGTCGAAAATACTGCAAAAAACGGCCAAATTTGTATAACTTCCTGGAAAATCGTGAGATCGAAAAAAGGAAACCTTGTGAGTTTTGATTTGTAAGAAGTTTGACGTCGTTTAGGAGCTTTTTCGAGACGGTCAAAGATGATTTTGAATAAAATTTGGAAGAAATTTAATTGATGGATAAGATAAAGGTATTTGAAATGGCAGAAAACAAAGATTTTATGGTAAAAAAGTTTTCTGAGGTCTTTAAAAGAGTTGTTTTAGTGTCTTCAAACGATTTTTCGTATTTAACCGACCCTGAAACAGAATGCCAAAAGTGGCGGGAATTCAATTTTTTGAAAAAAATTCCCCAAAATTAGAGAAATTTATCAAATTTTCTTACTGTATTTTACCAACCTTGCCGAAAAATGCGGTCAAAATTTAGTCTTTGAAATATTTCCACCCATATGGCAAGTGTAATATAAAATCTATTCGAAATCAATTACAAATCATTGTCATCAGCACTTTTTAGGCACCCAATTTGTCAATGGAGGTCGTGAATTCTATAATTATATCAGAAATTTGGACTTGTCGAACATTGACGGCCGAATTAATGTCACCCCAATCAGGTTCAGTCCGGATGGAAATAAATTGATTTGTATCAACACAGCAAGGCAGGAAGTCTTGATTTATCGATATAATGGAACTGGGAGGATACGAAATCAAAGGATTTCCGCGTTTGAGGTAATTTTTGAGCGAGTTAGGATGAGATATTTGGAGAATAAGTCATCATGAATCGAGAAATAGGAAAAATAGCTAATTTTTTAGTACTGAAATTTGGAAAAAGTTGTTTTGTGAGGTGTAGAAAATATAGTTGGCCACTACGGTCAGATTTTACAAGATTAAATATGTCATAATGACGGATTTTCTGGAGATTTTCGGATTTTGAATTTTCATTGGGTGATGTCACCTGGGGCTTGTCCCACTAACAAAGCGTAGCGCGAATCACGAATTGGAAGCGCGAAAAATCATGCAAAAGCGAGAGAGGTGAGAGAAAAAGCGGGCTCTCTCGGAAATCCGCGCTACGGTTTTTTTGTGGAAAATACCGAAAATTTTTTTCTTTTTTTGCCGTAACTCCTTTCAATGATGTCCGATTTACATGATTTTAAAAACCGTAAACATAGGAGACCCACAGCTTCTAGAAAATGTAAATTTTGTTTGCTTTAACGCGGATTAAGGCTCCCCGCCAAGACGAATTACAATTTCCTTATGGAGAATCATGATTCGAAGTCATATTTTCAAAAAAACTTATCATTAGCTATTTATCGTAACTTCCACAGCTCATATGCGAATTTATCAACCCGAGTTGCCCCTTCCAAGCCCAATGTTTGGTCTCCTCTTGTCATAATTTGCTCGGTGACAAAAAGGTTTGTTAGGGAAAAAAAAATTATAGATAAATTCTCCACTCATTCCTCAGAGACGTTGAAACAAACTATTCAAGCCAAACTACCCCTCTTACACCCAATTTTAGTCACCCCTTGTCATAATTCGTTTTATAACAAAAAAGTTGCTTTCATATGGCAAGGGGAGACCAAAAATTGGGCTTGGGAGTGGCAGCTCGGGTTGATAAATTTGCATATAAGCTTTGGGAGTTACGATAAATAGCTAAGGATAAGTTTTTTTTGAAAATATGACTTCGAATCATGATTTTCCATGAGGAAATTGTAATTCGTCTTGGCGGGGAGCCTTAATCCGCGTTAAAGCAAACAAAATTTACATTTTCTAGAAGCTGTGGGTCTCCTATGTTCACGGTTTTTAAAATCATGTAAATCGGACATCATTGAAAGGAGTTACGGCAAAAAAGTAAAAAATTTTCGGTATTTTGCACAAAAAAACCGTAGCGCGGATTTCCGAGAGAGCCCGCTTTTTCTCTCACCTCTCTCGCTTTTGCATGATTTTTCGCGCTTCCAATTCGTGATTCGCGCTACGCTTTGTTAGTGGGACAGGCCCCTGGTTATAAAAAAAACAAGATACATGTTTTATACTATCTAATGACGTATTTTTTTATAATTTTATATGTCATCATGACATACTTTCCGGAATTTTTACACATTTTGAGATTTAAAAATTTCATCGTATAACTTGTCACTCCTTGACTAAGATACCCCAAATATTTGTTTCAGGACCTCTTTACTCATCAGTTCACCCTCCAACTCCATCAAATCGAACGTGGCGCATCCATGGTCCGAGATATTACCCTACTTCCAGAAAATGGGTCCCATTTGATACTTTCATATTTTGTCCCTTTGCCAGAAAATGCTGCGATCTTACACAGAATGATACGAAATAATGAGAGTGAATTCCCGAGAAGCACTATCGAACATACAGTCTATCTTATTGTTGATATGAAAGTAAGGATTTTTGAGATTTTTTGATTTTTTTTTGAAATTGATTTTATGAAAAAAGTTTATGTTTTGACTTGTATGTATTGTAGAGTATAGAAACGTTTAGTTTATTCAATTTTCAGACCGGTCAAATCACGGCGACGCTCAGGTTTGACTTCGAAAATCACACAGGACACTGTGTGTACTCTGTTGATAGAATGATTGGAATTTTGTCTTCCCAGCACCAAACAATTTACATTCATCGCCTGGAAAATGACGGAAAATTGATCTTGCTTCGGGAAATTGGTCGGACATTGTATGAGGACGACCATTTGATGATCAAATCTTCGGTGAATCCGATCTCCGAAAAGGTGTTCATGGGTAAGGTAAAATTGAAAATTTTAGTGCGATACATACCTAAAAATCTTTTTAATACAGAAATCTAAGGCTTTCATGACCTATGAGACATTTTTCGACCTTTTTTACCTTATTTTTTGAATCCCCGCCATTTTTGGCATTCTGTTGCAAGAGCCGAAAACTTGCAAAACCCCTTCAAATTGAGATATTTGTAGTAAAATGGACTGGGTAATGAATGATTCATCTAAAATTTTGAGTCTTTTAGGCCTTTGCGATATTATCCATGACATTTTTGATATCAAAACTTTCGATTGTAGGTTTCCGCCAGAAGCTTTTGGCCTTCCTCTACAAAGAACACCAACGATTCGGCCGTTCGTTGGAATTTCTCCGATATTTCAACTACTATCGTAACCTTCGGATGTCAAAGTTTCAATTTTTGGGAGCGGATCGTCTCCTGATCCGAGTCGATGCCAACATAACTGGCTCGATCGGCGGCGATCAGGAACTCTATGCCCGCCGAGCAAGTCGAGCCGAGCCTCCAAATCTCCATTATATGTTCGTTATCTACGAATGGAAGGAGCCGAAAATCCTGGGTTGTTTTAATCGCTCGTCGACGACCCTGTTTAACACAATGTTGGAGAATTACGAGACGTTTAAGAATGGAAGTGTAACGAAAACATATTTTCCAACAACTATGGAGCATTGTAAATTCTTGAAGGACAAACAGAACCACGCTTTTCAACAGTACATGACTGCAAAAGGTGAGTTGAGCCGATTAATGTCTAAAATAATGTCCAGGACATCGATGTGAGGTGGTAAAACGACTGCTAAGTGTGTTGCCCTTCTCAATACAGTCCAGTTATGTGTCGTCGATATTTTTGGACCCGTTTGAGTTCAGTTATGACGACCGGATCAACGCGATTTTGGAGAAAGCCAGGGCGCAGCCCGAAATGACGTTACGGTAAGAATTTTTTATACCAGAATGCTGTAAAATACGTTGGATCGTTTCTTAGAAGTTTTGTTTTTTATGTTTTGCAAAAAAATTCTAACGATTGACTGCATACGGGCTACAGTAAGCCGATCTTTACAGAATTGTGAACAGAAAGACGGGCGACCGCGTGGTCGACATTGAGCTCACAAATCTCCCAATTGAAATGGTCAACGAGCAAAAACCGGTCCTCAGAATCCTATTCCACCCGTATGAACCGCTGATCATGCTCACGGACAGGTATTGCACCGACTCCAGACTTTTTATCTTCACTTTGCCTTTTGATCAAGAATAAGTTATTTAAAAAATTTTTTGTTGTAGGATTTTATTGTAAATTGACTGTAAGTAGCTCGTAAATTATTTTTGTTGGCCATAAATGTATAAAATACGGTCTCTTTTGTCATTGTTTGAATAGTTTTATCGTAGGGAGAAAGAGTTGACTCGACAAGGGTAGACTTGACCCAAAAGGAATATTTTTTGGAAAATAAAATCAGGAATCAAGGAAAAGATCTTTTCACATTTTTTTCCAACCGAAGGATAACTTTCTCTTGTGAGCTCTTTTTGTTCACCTGCATGTCCGCCAACGAACGGCTTCTAGCTGCGTTCACAGCTCAAATTGGACTGAAAGACAACAAAAAGTTGCTGAAAGTAGAATCTGATGTGAAGAAGACGATCGAAGAACTTCTCGAAGGTTTGAGAGAAGAAGAAGATCTCAAAGCCCTTCTCCGCGTATTGGCATTGGAGCAGAGAAAGTTGATTGTTTCCTTGAATACTTGTTGTTTTAGAGATCAGTATTGCCAAAGATGGATTGAGCCATGTGAAGAGAGAAAATCAAGAGGAATACGTCAAGAATATCAAGAATACTGCTGTGTTGAAGGATGAAGAGAGGAAAAAGGTAAGAGATCGACGACAATTTAACAATTTTCTATGTTTTAGGTCTCTACCCAAAAAGCTGTGGAAGACGTCAAAGAAGCGAAGGAGGGAACATCTGCAGGTCCTCCGCAAAAACAAAAGGACGAGCCTAAAGTGCAGGTAAATCACCAGGTTTTAATATTATGACTCTCAATTTAGGCATCAACTACCGACAAGAAGAAGGCTCCTGAAAAAATCACAGTGCCAAATGGAGAACCTGCCAAAGCGCAATCCTCAAAAATCACGGTAAGAAGTTATAAATTTATATTTCTGTGTTTAGGTATCGAATAAAGGGACGAAGAACCTTGGTCAAGAAAATTCTAGCAAGACAACAAAGGGTGTGAAGAGTAGCAAGTACAATGTCGCGTATCGACAACCAATTTTCCCTGTTTGTATGCCAAAAGCCAAGAAATTCCTGCCCGAGAGTGCCAAAGATACCGAATGGTTTTTAGTGACTGTTGGCAACCAAGCCGTACCTGTGCCTAAAAACAAAACGTTTGAGGTCATATCTGTAAGTCTTTTGGTGTTTTTATCAAAAGCTCATTTCACAGTTTTTATCGCGTATACCGTTTATTTTACTTTATTCAGTTCAACCATGGTGGCAGCAGAGGGCTTTTCGAATACCTTTACGCTGTGTTCGGCAAGCGGGAAACCACAACCAACCTTGTGGTTGCCTCCGATCCGGGCTGGTTTTTTAACGGAAAGGAGGACGGCGATGGATACGAAGAGACGGCCAAGGCGTTCATTGATTTCTCGGATAGTTTCCATCACCCGCCGCGTTTGAATGTTTATTTTCTTGGGTTTCCCGTAAATCCAACCGATGTTGAATTCGATGGTCGATTGGGAAGATTCAACGCATTGACGGCTCGATTGTTTGAGGAGACCGGTCAGTACGTTAGCTTGGCGAAATTCATTCCAAAAAACGTCAAAAAAAGGGGATTTAGCGAGGCCAAACAAGGACGCTCCGACTTTGTTGAACAGTGAGTTGAATGCGCACCTTCTTCAAGAAGCCATGGAATATCTAATCACAAAGAAAAACAACATTCCTAAAAAAGATGGAAAACAAAAATTAGAGGTCTCTGAAATTGCAAAAACATCAAAAAGTCCTGAAGTTGAAACCATCAGACCAAACTGTGACGCTGATAAGCCAACATCATCGACTGCTGGTCAGCCGGTGAAGGAAGAAACTGTGAAAAAGAAGACCAAAAAAGGCAAGAAACAAAGAGCCGCGGAAAAACGAAACAATGCCGACAAATCGGTTCCAGTTCAACAAAATCCTCAAAGCAGCAACAACACCGAAGATGCTGATGAATTTTATGAAGCAACGTTGACGTCAGAAACGATCCAAAAATTGCAACTCGTCTTACATACAGATGCGATATTGGGGGCCGATCTTTTAGACGTTGTGGAAACAATGGACACTTTCGAAGGGGCCGCACGATTCAAGTTCGAATTCATCAAGAAGAACAAGAACGAAGTGTTCCAGTCCAGGAAGGCGTTTTACCACATGTTCGTGATGACCAAAGAAATCTTCAGCGATATCAATAAAACGCTGAGCGACGATTACTTACTTGGATTCGAGGTCTTGACAGCAGTTCAAGCTCAATTATGTCATATCGACCTGGACACTTTGGGAAAATGGTTCAAAGACGGTATACGCGATACGCCACATCTTAAGATATTATTGTCACAGGAGAACCGAATCGCTGGAATGTTCTATCTGATTACAATGCACGCAATTTTCGCATTGAAAACTACACGCCTTCCATATGGTGGCAACCGAATCGTTGTACGGAACGCGCATGAGTCAGAAATTGTGTGGAAGCTGAAGAAAAGGATAGCCAAATTGATGGACCTAGTCCAACCGGTCGACTGTCAAGTCTTTGCCAAGAATTTCCGGCATCTGAGGAGGACGGAAACGGCTATTATCGAGGTCACGATCCGTGTTTTGCAACATTTCGACCCTTCATTTGATGCTGATGTCACGGACAACTGCCGATTGGGCGCATCCATTAAGTCGACCGCAATTCACGTTCTTTCCAGCCGTTCTGTCGGAGAGATCGTCAATGCCTATCGGACGGACGCACTTGGACCATCTATATGCAAAGAAAGTGAAGACAGGTTAGGTGGGGATGACGCGGATGTGGATTTGGACTTTATTCTTTGTGACAATTTCCTGAATACTATAGAAAAGATAGCATTGAGCGAGTTTGAGACTGAAGATCAAAACAAGGATACTGGTCGGTCAACGTCGTCACGAGGAGAATCCGCGGGTTCTAGACGGTCAACTGGAGCGGATTCACTGACACCTTCTTCGCCATCACAAGCCGCAGGACCCTCCGGCATACGAAGAGGATTTTTGTTGAGTGGAGTGGTCGACAAGCCCCAGGAAGTGAATAAAGGGGGATGCTCACTTATGTAATCTAATCCATGATGTCTACGGGAATCAAATCAAAATCGCCTTAAGTTTTTTGTCTAAATTCGGATTACTGGTCAAAATAAACTTTATTGTATAGAAACTTACACCGAAAAGGCTCTTCGAATACTGTAATTTTGTGGTTTATCGTTATTTTGTGCGTCCCGAAACAGGAAATTGCAATACCAAAAAATATTGGCATTCTGTTGCAAGTAGAAAATTTATTTACGGAATATAATTTGTTGCACCGAAAAAGGTATTTTGACCGCTAAATTGTCAAAACCCAACAAGGGATTGGATGTAAATGCAAAGAATTCGAGTTCTGACCTTATTCAAGAAGATCTTGCGGACTGGACGCAATTGGGAAGCGAAAATCCCGGAGAAAACCACCGAAGAGCGGAAGTATATCAGAGAAGAAGCCTTCAGCAAGTTCAAAGAGAACAAAGAAGTAAGTTCTATACTTTTTTACTAGTTAGTTTTCAATTTAGGTGAAGGATCCAGAAAAAATCAAGAATTTGATAGAAGAAGCAGAAAAACGATTGGAAATAGGTATACATTATCGGTTACCCTACGAAAGACCTGTGTATTTGCATCCTGGAGCATCGTACGGTATGTGTTAGTACTTTTATTTGCTTTAAATTTTAGGAATTGAATGAATTTTGAAATTTATTTTCCGTGTCGACGTCATGGATAATATGGGGGGTTTTCAGATGTCCACGTTGAGTCAAAACAGTTCAAAATTCGTTCCGGAGCAGCATCAAAGCTGCCTTTCGGTGGAGGAAAACGGCGGACTTGATCGGGAAGATGTTCGAAAGCTCGAGCGCCTTTATTCAGCATGTTCTCCATTAATATTTGATCAAGATTTGAGCCCAATTGTCAATTTAGCTCCTGAAGAACTAGAAGCATTGTTTGAGAATATCAGCCATCCAATGAAAGGGTCGTATCAGAAGAGATTCTTTAAGATTTTATCGGAAAAAGTGAGAATTTATCGAAATTTTTTGTTATACTTGATGGAAGTTTCTGATTTTGGTATTTTCAGTTGGCCGAAAGGGACATATACTCGGATAATGTTTTCTATTGCCTAGCTAATGCCATGCAACATACGTCGGATACGTTTTACAGATTTTATAACAGTAAGAAGTTGAGGAATCCAATAATAATTGAGGAGAGGAATCAAGCGATTAGTCAAGGAACTACCGGCCTCAGCACTTGGAGTGTGAGCTTTTTGCTTTTTATTTGAGTTTTAGGGAATATTCAGAACTTTGAGAGAAATATCAACGATATCGACCCATTTGAACAGAAATTTTTACATTACTTTAGGTAGTGTAATATAATTTGACATAGAATTTGAGCCTAAATTTATTTTTCAGGCCGCATATCTCCTCTCAAATTACCTGCTACAACTTCAAAACGATCTTCAAGCCTCTGCGGATTCGAATCGCGAATTTCGAATCCTCGAGCTGGGCGCAGGCTGCGGATTGGCCGGAATTGCCGTAGCCTCTCATTTCCCAAATATTCGGCTCACAACGACAGATTGTGATGAAAACGTTCTCCAGCAGCTGAAAGCGAACGTCAAAAATAATTTTGGCGAAGAAAATTTTATCCACGAGGTCAGAGAATTGGATTGGCTAAAAACTAGCGAAAATGATGTAATAAATGAAAAATTCGGTATGATCATAGCTGCTGGTGAGTTTTAGAACTTCTTGAATCTAATTTTACCTATGGTTCTGTATATTTTGCTTTATTTTAGATGTTATTTACGACCCGGAGCTCCTCGAAGCCTTTTTGAATACCGTAACCTTGGTCCTGCGACGAAATAGTGAAGCAAAAGCCATATTAGCCTTCAAGGAACGAAATCCAGACACTTTTAAATTATTCATGGACACTTTAGGTACGTTTCTAATTTTATGTAAATTTTTTGGACATCCCAAAAAAATTTGAATAATTAATTTTGTTTCAGCAAGATCGAAGCTGGAGGTGACTATGAAAGCCAGAACAAGTTCGACAGATCCATTCGAGACCAAGATCTTAACAGGAAATGGGGAAAGGGTCATGGATAATATACTGCCTCCGGACGAATTGCTCAATAATTTCTGGATCTTCGAAATGAGGCTAAAGGAAGAAAATAGAAGCTGAAATTTGAATTTAGGAATTGTTTTTGAATACATATTTTTTCAACTTGTTATTTGTTGACTTTGATTTTTAGGTATTTTGATGAAATAAATGAAAAAGTAAAAAGATATTCAAATTTTTGTTGAAAATTTCGGTGAAAACTTTGTTTTTTGTGGCTCTCTAGGGCTGGCTTTTGGGGTTCTGGACGAATTTTTGATAATCTTACACAAATTTTTTAAAAATTTTCAATATTTTTTACAATTATTTTTGATAAATTATATTCATAATTATGCCCTGAAATGATTTTTTGCCCTTAATTTTTTTTTGGCCAATCCAAAATTTAAATTTTTATTCAAATTTTTTCCTAATTTCGTCAAAAATTCCCAGACTTTTCGTATTCCAAAATTAAAGTCTTTTTTCAATTTTTTCCCAATTTTTTCAAAAATTCCAAGACCAAGATTGCCAGTAAATCAGCCGAGATTTCTGTTTACCACCCCTCCCCATCCGTTATAAATACTCATAAGGAAGTGGGGCGTTGTAAACAAGTGCAAAGCCCGCGAGAAGAGAGAAACTGGTTGGTCCCTTATTCCTGGAATTACTCTTGATTGTGATAGAAGTACAGAAAGGTTTCCCCCGCTGATCAGCCAAAAAAAAAACTGTTTTCTTTGGCTGCCACAAAAAATACGAACTTCCTGGATTTTTTTTGGGTTTTTTTTTTGTTTCTAAACTTTACTATTTTTTCACTGGGCAATTAAAAAAAATTAATTCGGAATTCAGTAAAAAATTTTTTTTTAACTTTTTTTCCTAGGGCATAAAAAAGATTTCCCCATCAACTGGGCGTAGCCTATCCCCCGTTCCAAACCCATTTTTATTTCTTTTGTTGCGTCACATTCGCTTCGATTACTCGGAATTACTCCACTTTCGTTTCATTTTTTTACGAACCAACGTGAGACGAATGGACTGCTACTAACAATGTAGCTTTTCAATTTTTGTATTGTTTTGTTTTCATTTTTTTTTCAGTGCTGTGTTTTCATTTTTTATTGCACAGTGTGTTCTGAAAAAAAGTGTTTTTGCACAGTGCAGTTACGTCAAAATTTTTGTCGACGATTTCTGACCGATAAATTTTTTTTGCACTGTGCAACCGATATAAATTTTTTGCACGGTGCGGAGAAATTTCTGTTTTTTGCACTGTGCATCTCAAACTTTTTTTGCACTGTGCGTCTGCAAACTTTTTCTTTTTTTGCACCGTGCGATTCCAACTTTTGGTCTGCACTGTGCAGCCCATAAAATTTTTTTGCACGGTGCGGCAAGTTTTTTGATTTTTGCACTGTGCGATTCCACTTTTAATGTATAGTCTGCACCGTGCAGCCCATAATTTTTTTTCGCACTGTGCAGCCGATATAAATTTTTTGCACGGTGCGGAATAACTTTTTCCTTTTTTTGCACTGTGCAACTCCACTTTTAATTTGCACTGTGCATTCGCAAAATCAATTTTTTTTTTCACGTTTGCATTGTGCGATTAAATCATTCCTTTTTCGCACCGTGCAGTTTGATTTTTTTGTTTTTTTGCACAGTGCAATCGCAAAAATATTTTTCTGTTGATTTTCGCACTGTGCGATTAAATCATTCATTTTTCGCACCGTGCAATAAAAAACTGCCTTTTCCATGAATTCCCCGAGTAATTTTCGCTTCCAATAATGGAAATAAAAGCATAAAAAGACGGAAGTTTTGTCGTATACGACGATTACCGCACCATACCGAGAACTCATCGATCCAATGAGTAATCGGAGGGAAAAAATAAACAAAAATTTTTTTTATAAAAAAAATATTTTTTTTACTTTTACGGTTATCCACAATTGCTTTCGTAGGAAGCGGGTTAATTAATGAGTTTCCCCACTTTTTTTACGACCTCAGGACAATAAACGCAAATAAAACACAGTTCCCAACGCCCACGGAGATTGGGCGCACGAGTTTTTGCGACAAAATTTACACTACCGCTTTCCGGAGACATTGTAAAAACTCCCGTGAAATTGGAAGAGGGGTTATAGTGGAAGTTGTATACTGGCGGGTATGGTAGCACTTTTGGCTGATGTATTTATTCGATTTTTGATTTTTTTTTTAAATTTGGAGATTTTTTTAAATTGTACTTTTTTGGGGGTACCCTGTGGGCCAAAAGGTATTAAAATTTCTACTTAAAATCTCTAAGGGTTATAGATCAATTTCAGAGAATTTTAGCTCATTCATCGCAAGAGGAAACGAGATATGTTTTAAAAAATGTTTTTGATGAAATAGCATATAAAATGAGGAGAGTCAGCAGTAAAAAAAGTTGTTTGTTGCCAAAATATTGTCTGGATTTTTTGAGCTATAAATCTCGGTAGTTTCTGCGAACGAAAAATGTCATATATGTTTTAGAAAGAATTGAGATTTACGCCAAATTTTATTTTATCTTTTCAATGGTACTGCTCAAAAAACAGCCAACGTAGTTTACCATTTCCCTCTATTTATAATACCTTTTTTAAACTTAAAAATATTTTGAAACTTGAGGGTCATTTTTTTTTATTTCAAGTTTCTTTTTTTTGTTATTTTCTCCGCCTGAAGTCCGTAGGTTTAACAGTTTTAAAGTGGTTGATGATTCCCGTTTTCTCGTCATTTCCGATTCATAATTTATCTGCAAAATTTGACGGGGCTTTTATTGGGAAGTACCCCAGGTTCGACGCTCAGATTTTGATGAATCTTGGCACAAATATAGAATAATTTTTTCCAAAATATATGCGATAATCCTAGCTCGCGCTTTCCAGAAACCACCGAGATTTTTTGGTCGAAAGGCGACGGAAATTTAAGACTTTTTTTCGAATTTCGGCACGAAAATTTCCACGGCTGTTTCTACCAAAGAGGGTAATGTTTCCACAAAAAATGAATTTTTTGGGCACAAAACTAGCGAAGTTATGGGTAAAAAGTGTTTTTCCCTCTGACCGCTCTCCGCGTTTAGCGTACTCTCTCGGCCGCAAAGGTCGTTGAATATATCGGCTTCGCGTTCAAAGCGCGAGCTAAAACTTTGAGAAATTGGTACTTAGTCTGTGCCCCAAGTGTGTGCCAAATTAAAAAAAAAATCAGAGCGTCGCATTCAAGGCCCCAAACTTGGGGTACTTCCCTTATAATTTGTTTTTTGTTTGGTTTTTCCTTTATTAGACGTATTTTTTACTTATTTTCGAAAGAAATTATTATTTTTTTCAGCGTATTTTAGCAAAAATTTTTTTTTCTAAAAAAAATTATTTTGATTTTTTTTTGAGAATGCCCTATAAATTCCACCCGGTCATGATCCACATACTTTGACATAATTAATAAAAGCATTCCATAATTTATTGGGTTTCCTTATGACTTCATTGTCATCGATTTGATGACAAAGGCAAGAAAACCCCGTCATAAAAATTCCACAGCGAGTTTTTTTGATTGCAAATATTTTTATTAATATTGTTATTGGACCAAAATTGTTTTGACCGATTTTTGATGAGAAAATATTGCTGGAATTTTGCTGAAAAATAAAGAAAAAAATTTTTCAAAAAAAAAAAAAAAAATGTAAAAAAAATAGAATTTTTTTGGGGAAAACATCTCGATTATTTCTAAAAATAAAAAGCTAAAAATTTTGTACGAAATTTTTGTCTTAATTTTCACCTTACTTAATTAAAAACAAAAAAAAAATTTCCATCTTTTTTCCAAAAAAATCTCATTTTTTATAAAATAAAAAAACCCCCAAATAACATTTAGGTATTGTTCAAGCTCCATACATCATAATCTTCCCTTATTCGGCTTTTTTTCTCGTTAAAATTTTTTTGGTTTTTGGAACCGTTTTTTTGGTCGAAAAATCCTCGAAACCTCGAGGAATCCGTCGATAATTCCGCGGGGAAAAGGGTGGATAATCGCTGACATTCCTTGTCTGCTCTTCAGTTGTCTAAAGTAGTTATAGTAGAAATTGAGGAACGTTTTTGGGGGTGGTTGGACCGAATTTGTCTCAGCTGAGATTTTGAGCGATATTCTGTGAGAGAGTGCGCGAAACGCGGAGAGCGGTCAGAGGAAAACATCTTTTGGCTGTATCTTTGCTATTTTTGTGCAGAAAAAAATGATTTTTTGTGGAAAGAGTATCCTCTAGGGTAGAAATGGGCATGCAAATTTTCATGCCAAAATTCGCAAAAAAATTTCAAATTTTTGCCAACTTTCGATTAAAAAATTTCAGTTGTTTCTGCAAAGCGCAAGCTAGAAATCTCACATATGTTTTATAATAGCTTAACCTAAATTTGGGCCAAGTTTCATCAAGTTTTTGGTCCTCAAAAAACCCCCATTCCCGCCTGTTATGCCATGTCTGGTGTAGTGTAAACCAGCCTGTGTTGATAAACTTTTTTTCCCAATTTTAAACACCCTTTCCAAGAAGATTTTTTTTTGCGTTTAAAAACCCCCTTTCGTTTTCAACTACTCTCCAAAAAATCACGGAAGAAAATTTGCGTGGGCCGAAACGGTGGTTTCTTTGATCGAACGTTTAATTCCATCGATGGATTCACCAGCGAGATGTTCATTTTTATCAAAAAAATTGTTTTGAGGATTGAGGATTTAGTAAAAATTGTTTCTTCCGCAAAATTTCCGAGTTTCATCGACGAATTCCATCGATGGATTTTTCGTTTCATCGATGAAAAATTCATTTTTTAATTAAAAAAATAATTTTTGTTTCAAAAAATTTATTTTTGAATAAATTCATCGACGAATTCCGTTGATGAATTTCATTTTTCATCGACGAAATTATAAAAAATTTTTTGTTCTTTGGATTTCCAACGTTAAGACAATCCTGCGCACGACAAAAAAAAATTTTTAACGCAAAAAAAAAAAAAAAATTTTATTGTCTAGTCGTTGTTGTTGATCATTTTTGAGATTGAGATGAGGAAGAGTCGGAGGAAAATGAAAAAAAATGTTTCGGGGGTTCCTTCGAGGTTCAATGTCTGGTTTACTTTGTTTCTTGATTTTTTTGGGCTTGTCAAACGTTTTTCTTAATTTAAAGGGCAAAATAAGGTTATTGCCTTTTCCTAAAAGTGCGATTTTAGAACTTTTTAATTTTTAGATTTTTTTCTCCCAAGTCTTGGTGATTTCTGCAAAATGTATACTCGAAGCACTATAGGAAGATTTCAGAATTAATTTTGCGAAGTTTAACCGGGATTTTTAAAAGCCTTTTCTTACGTTTTGCTTTTCATTTTTTGTTTTTTCTGACTATAAAGTACAGGCTTAGTTCATAGTTATTGGCCTTTCGGTCGTTTTGTCAGCAAAAATTTTGATATTTGGCCCAAAACCAAAAAAGTTATAGCCAATTCAAATCCGGCAGAAAAATTGCCGCACCCTGTAATGAAAAATCTTTAACAAGGAAAGTGCTTCTATGGGGTATAGAGTTACAGGTTGAGTCATTTATCAAAAAATTCGTAAAATTTTTCTGATTCACAAGGGAAGTACCCCAAGTGCGACGCTCAGATTTTATTTCAATTTTGCACACACGTTGGTGATAGACTAAAAATCAATTCCTGAAAGTTTTAGCTCGCGCTTTGCAGGCGCCGCCGAGATATCGAACGATTTTTGCCGCCGAAAGAGCACGCTAAACGTGGAGAGCGGTCAAAGAGAAAAACGCTTTTTGGCCACAACTTTGGCAGTTTCGTGCGGAAAACTTTGATTTTTTGTAGAAAAATTATCCTTTACGGTAGAAGTAGGCATGAAACTTTTCGTACCGAAATTCGGCAAAAAGTCCTAAATTTTGGCCGACTTTCGACCTAAAAATCTCGGTTGTTTCTGCAAAGCGCGAGCTAGGATTCTCGCATATGTCTTAGAAAAAATTACTCTAAATTTGTTCCAAGTTTCATCAAAATCTGAGCGTCGCACTTGGGGTACTTCCCCTGTTAGTTCATAGTTATCGGCCTTTCGGTCGTTTTGTCAGCAATGAAAATTAGAACTTTTTCTTTGTCTTGAATTTTTACTATAATCTAGCAAATGGGTACCATATATTTGGTATTAAACAAAATGGGGATGTCTATGGATTCAGGGAAAAAAAGAATTTTGATATTTGGCCCAAAACCAAAAAAGTTATCGCCAATTCAAATCCGGCCGAAAAATTGCCGCATACTGTAATGAAAAATGTTTAACAAGGAAAGTACTTCTTCTAGTTACAAGTTGAGTCATTTATCAAAAAATTCGCAAAATTTTTCTGATTCAGAATATGCAAAAATTAGCTGCCTAATTTTGGTTTGTAAGGGTGAAAAAAGCCTCGGAACTTTTCTCGAAACACCACACAAATGCCTTTTTGACCAAGTTTTTACCAAATCAAAAGCTTGTTTTTGAGTTAAAGTAAACTCTGTTACCTTTACAAGCCTTAAAATATCAAATTTAATTTATACTACACCTTAATGAGTAGTTCCAATGTAAAAAAGGCGCATTTTCATGGTGTTGCGAGAAAAGTTTTGAGGATTTTTTCACCCTTACAAACCAAAATTAGGCAGCTAATTTTTCCATATTCTGCATCAGAAAAATTTTGCGAATTTTTTGATATATGACTCGACCTGTAACTTTCCTAAACGCGAAATTTTAACGTTTGCTTTCCATTTTTTCCCGATCAAACACCTAAAAATCTCGGTTTCCCTGACCATTCTTCCCGCTTTCCCATTCTTTCGTTTTCCCTTTTTTATTTTGTAAACAAAAAAATAAAGGTAACCTTGAACAGGAAAAGCAATCACCACACCAAAAGATAGCCGGTTTATTTACCAGTGGGCGTTCGTTTTCCCTGTTTTCGGAAAACGTTCGGAAATTCCATCGACTGTTTCGTCGATTAAAATTGTGATAGCAGTTGGGGGAAAGGAAGGAGTTTTACAACTTTTGCAATTTGGAAAAATGTTTTGGATCCGTGGATTGGCTTCAAATGCCATCCGATTTGCCGCTTTCTAATTTCTTGAACGGATTTTGATGATAAATTTCATTTTTTCATCAACGAAATTTGTAAAAATTTTTTGAGTTTAGGACTTCTAAAGTCAAAAAATGAGCATTCCAAAGATTTTAGCTTATTATATGCAAATTTGGCAAAGATTTTCAATGATTTGTAGAAATTCCTAGATGCCTAGATTAAGGTGTCACCAACAGACGAACGATTAAATTTTTTCGTCTGTTCGTAGATTTCGACGAACAGACGAACTAACACGAAAAAATGACGAGAGAAGGAAGCTAACACGTCCCGTTGTTCGTATAGTTCTCCTGTTCTTACAACCCTGATCTATATCGCACGCTAACCTGTGTACAAAAAATGGAAAAAATTTTGTCAAAATAATCATACTTTTTGCTTTGGATCCTAGGCTACGTTATACCAGTCCGTTCGCAAAGTCACTGCAGTGATTTCTGCGGTGTGAGAAACACTTTGCACGGCGCAATAAGCCTTTTTGGGATTGCTTTGACTTTTTCTGCATGTCGCAAAAATCACTTCAACGACTTTCCGAACGGACTAGTATGTACTGTAAAACATTTTTTCGTAATCTTGCAAAGCGAATACTTTGCTTTAAGAATTGTATTTAAATACAAGTTTTGAGGCCTTTTCGATGTATTTTTTTGAAATTCAGTTTGGCGTATACATCGCTCTTTGCAAAAAAAATTTTTTATATGTGTAAAAACAAAGCATCGTATGTGTAAACTTTAAACAAAATCTGAGCGTAAAATTTGAAGCACTTTCCTGGCAAAAACTTCATGAAAATTAAAGTATACGCACAACTGCCTGCAAACCTGTCTATAACAAAAATTTCAAAAAAGCCCTGGGTTAAATCTCAGGCCAAACTAAACCTCCGTACAACGAAACCCTCCTATAACAAAACTATTTTATGATCCTTACCCAAACATATTAACCCTAATTACTATTGTAAAAGGTCAGTAGCTCAGTACTTTTACTCTAACATGCTGGTAAAAATAATTGAAAAACCGAAATCTACGTTTTTTGGTTCTTTGATCTCGCCTACTGCCACATAACTTTCTGACGTTGTGGTGGCCCTAGTGCATCACAAAATTCAAACTTTGAACCAAAACAACACTGAAATCACTGTTTTCCGTGACTTTTAGTGTCGGCCAGTTTCAAAAACCCCGCAGCGCAATTTTTATATGTTAATCTCGCTTGCTACACAATATTTACCGTCTTTTCGGGGCTTAATCCTTCATCGATCGCGGCGGAAGTCGCTATTAAAAAAATTTGATAAGTTCAAAGCCCGGTTTCAAAAAAAATTCCAACCTTTTAAATATGTCTGCTGAGTTTTGGATGTATTGAGGGCGGGAGATGGGGGGAAAGTTAGATTAAAGGGCCTTTACATCATGCTGATTTAATATTTTTACAGTGTCCTAACAATAAGTGCGGACATTTGCTGCGCTTTTTATTTTCTAATGCAATATTTTTTGAAGAATCAATACCTGACGACGCGTATTTTACCATGACAAGTTTTGGGATTTTTATGACTGTTTTTTTTTTTGAGTTTTACAAGGAAAGTACTTCTATGGGGTGTGGAGTTACAGGCCGAGATATATACCAAAAAATTCGCAAAAATTTTCTGATTCAGAATATATAAAAATTAGCCGCCTAATTTTGGTCTGATGACATGTTTTTGTCCTCAGAAGTTTTCTCGCGACACCATGCAAGTGCCTTTTTGACCGTGTTTTACCAATAAAAAAATTTTGTTTTGTGCTAAAATAAATTCTGAGGCCTTGACAAGCCTTAAAATATCAAATTGGATTACAACTACACCTTAGAAGTAGTTCCAATGTAAAAAATGGGTTCTAGCGTGGCAAAACGAATCGAACCCGTTCCCTTCGGATTCCCAATCTAGCGCTCTAACCACTCGGCCGCACCGCTCTCTTCCGAGGGAAGAGACCGAGCACGCTTTTGTTGCCGCAGATTTTTTTCCTCGATAAAACTCGTTGATAGACCAAAATTAGGCAGCTAATTTTTATATATTCTGAATCAGAAATTTTTTTGCGAATTTTTTGATATATATCTCGACCTGTAACTCCATACCCCATAGAAGTACTTTCCTTGTAAGATAATTGACCTTTCTTTGGTTTTGCACTGTGCATCTGAAATATCGCTGCGACCTAAGCTTTTCTCAACTGCGCCGCCGCGATTTTGCTGCACAGTGCAAACTTTTTTGAAGTTTGCACGGTGCGCAAACGGGGAAATTCCACAGTGCGTTGGCGACAAAGGTTCAACATGCACTGTGCGAAAGCGAAATGATGTCCAGGCACTTTGTGAAAATGCTAATATACAACTCCTTCCGGAAAGTCGCCGGACTGATTTTTGGCGTATGCACAGTGCGGAAAAAGACAGGTTGCCAGTGAGAGCCCAAAAAAGGACGGCACAAAGTGAACTTTTGTTTTTGCATGTACCAATTTCAGTCCAGAGGTGCACCTATTGACTTTCCGGCAGGGCTAGTATTTACTCTACTACTTACATTGCAAAGTTCCGAAATTTTGCACAGTCCGTTATTCCGAGAGTTTTCGCTCCTGCCGCGGCGACTCCTCGTTTTTGTACTAGCGACGCACGGCAACCCCGGGAGTCTCCCTCCTCGTTTCGGCACCTCGCACACCCAGTATCGGTTAAATTCACACGAAATGTCACAACAGAATTTTTCGTGTGGTTTTTCGATGGAAAAATAAATACTTTTCTCGAAATTATTTTATTGCTTTTGTCAGTTGTGACACTTCGTTTGGACGAAACTCAAAAGTGGGCGGGGACATTTTGTCCTATTTCGGTTTGCCGTGCGACGTGCACTTTTCGCGTGCTCACTCCAATTTTCGAGCAGGACTTTATGGCACGAGTATCAGTCTGTCGGGAAAATAACAAGCAAAATTTCGCACCGAAAATCACATCGCCGCCGAGAAAATGAAGTGTGTCCCGGCAAAATCAAGTCTATTTTCACTTCAGCGACGCAATTGGCGCAGCGTTTTTGCTCATTATTTTCCCGACGGATTGTTAATTATGTATATCACAACTTTTTTGAATTTAATTATGCTTTTTTCAGTCATAACCAACCTTCTTCTCGATCTCACCTCCCTCTTCGAGTTGCAATGTCCATTTCCGAGACTGCCATGAGTGTAGAGTCCTTAGATTCGTCCGGTCGCAATAGCCCCGATTCCGGGATGGGGCGCAGCTTAGACGAACAGCTTCTTGACGACTTGTCGTCGCTGGATTTGGCGCAGAATTTGAATGAAAATGAGATTGGCGAAGAGACGGAAGGTATTGCCGAGAACAAGAAATTGACCAAGGGGTATCGACGAAGACAGCGGAGAAATCGCGCCAAGCAAAGAGTAAGTTGGGATGTCCTGTAAGTGTAGGTTGGTTACTGTAACAAGAGTTTTGAGAAGGGTTGAAATTTTGGTTACTGTAACAGGAATTTTTGAAATGATTGAAATTTGGGTTATTGTAGCACAAATTTCGAAATTTGGGTTACTGTAACAATAGTTTCTGAAATGGTTAAACTTTGGGTCACTGTAACAAAAATTTCATTATTTGGGTTACTGTAACAAAAATTTCAGTATATGGGTTACTGTAACAAGAATTTTTGAAAGGGTTGAGGTTTTGGTTACTGTAACAGAAATATCGAAATTTGGGTTACTGTAACAAGAGTTTCTGAAATGGTTAAACTTTGGGTTACTGTAACAAAAATTTCGATATTTGGATTACTGTAACATGAATTTTTTAAAATGCTAAAATCTTCGGTTACTGTAACAAGAGTTTGTGCAGAATTTGAAATTTGGGTTACTGTAACAAGAATTTTTGAAAGCGAAAAAAAAATTTGGCTACTGTACCAAAAATTTGACAGTTTGGGTTAGCGTAATAAAAAAAATTTCAATTCTCAAAGTTTCGGTTACTGTAACAAGTTTTCATTGAAATCTCGAACAGCTTTATTCGGTTTGTAATTTTCTTTTTTTTTGGCAAAATAAACACCAATTGCTTTTGCTTATTACTAATACATTTTGGGTAAGTTCTGGGTGGCAAAATGAGTATGGTTCAGAGAGGAGTGGAAATACGTGCAACTGCATTTAAAAGCACCTGAGAACAAATTGGAACTGAGATTGGACTCTTAGCAGGTGAGTAATGTTCTGAATTTTTAAATTATCTAAAATTTTATACATGTAATATTGCCTATAACTACTTCCTGGAACCGTTTTCGTTATTAAAATAAAATCTCATTTCCTTGTGGTCACTCTGGGCCGTTTTTTTCATTATGCCCAAAGTTTGCCATAATATTTTCGGTCTTTATTAGTTTTCTCCGGGTTGTAAACAGCCTCAGGGCAAATTGAGTGGACTATAGTGGGCAAACATTGAAATGGCACTGTTTTTTGGGCCGAAAGGCCATATCGTCATGGAGTTTTAGTGGAGAAAAGTGAAATTTTTGAAAATGTCATCATGACGTTTTTTTTGGAAATTTCGGGAAAGTGCCTGGCAATGTTGTTTTAATGAATATAAACTACATTTTTTATATTCAAAGTATGCCAAATTCATCTTTTTCCTTTCATTTCCAACAAAAAATCAAAATTTTTTATCTCTCTTTTTTGCTCAAAACTTGCTCCAAACACTGTCGACTTCGTGAATAAATTTATTGCTCTCCATAGTTTCTATGGCAGTTCCGATCTCCGCATGAATAATATTTTTTGCTCGTTTTCTGATGCAATCTCAAATGCGGGGTCTTTGGAGAATCATATGCAGTGAAGAACGGGAATGATTTATGGTTGACTAAGAGGGGATAATTGGAACGTTCAAGAATTTATTTTTCTTTAATTTTTTTGGTTCTTGAAACAGAATGCCAAAATGGGCGGTACTCAAATTTGTTAAATTAATTGTAATGCAATTTAAAAAAGTGTATTACACCAATTTTCACTTCAAGATGAACTTATTTTAGCTCTTTTCTGCGCTTTTTGGCCCTTGCAACAGAATGCCAAGACCTCGGAAGTTTAAGATTCTGAACTTTGGCGCTGTAAAAGTCTAACCTTTCTCTTTAAATAGTAATGTCTTGCCACACCCTCTAGTTTGTAAGTAATTTTGGACGTTTTTTGGCCCTTGAAACAGAATGCCAAAATTGGCGGGAATTCAAATTCTTTGAACTGTAGATTTCTAAATATCACATTGGTTCTCTAAATTAATTTATAAGCAAAAATTCCAATTTCTGCACAATTTTAGAAATTTTTGGTCCCTGCAACAGAATGCCAAAACCGGCGCAAAAGCAAATTTTCCGAACTGCAACTGTTCAAAAAAACGCGACTATTGATCCCTAAAGTAATATGTGTGCAAAAATTCGAATCTCTCTAGAATTTCGGGTTTTTTGACACTTGCAACAGAATGCCAAAACTCGCGGAAAGTTAAATTTTCAAAAAAATTGTTTCTCGAGAAACCCGGAAATCACCTGCATTTTTCAAAAACTAGTTTCACCGTCTTCTTCATTCCATTCTTTTACTGTTATTGGTATTGATATTGATATTCATTACTCTTTTTTTGTATTGCGTAATATTCATTTGCGGAATTCCCGTTTTACCCGATTAATTATGGGGGAAGACGGGTATGATTACAAGTGTCTGTCATATGTTTCAGGAAGAGACGGAGAGACGTTGTAAACCGTTTTGAAAGGTTTCGGAATGTTATACTTGTATTGCGTAAGGGTGATATTATTGTTTACTTCATGGTTTAAACTGAAATTTATAGCAAAAAACATAATGGCATTACATTTTTAAGGGCAAAATTTCATTTTTTGGGCAGAAATTTTTTCTGAAAATTTCGATTTTTTTGGAAATGTGATACTTTTTGATACTTTTGATTTTTTTCGTAGAATTTTGATTATTTATTGGGGATTTGGGCGTTTTTTTGAGCATGTTGAAACTTTTGGCCAAGTTTGAGCTTCTCTGGAAAACTGGATACTTTTTGATACTTTTTTCTTAAAGTTTTTCCGTTTTCGAAATTTTTGATATTTTGAAATGTTTTAATTATTTTTATCTCGATCACAGTCACAAAGTGAATATGTAATTGAAATTCGACAAACGATTTATAGAAATTTTGGTGAGTTACCGAGTTTGGCGAAAAAACGGTGAGAAAGGTTAGTCTGTAATTTCTATTTTGTGTTGATCTTCAATTTATAATACATAAGAAATATCTCAGAAAGTTTTTATTGTTAGTTTAGTCCAAACTTTGGAAGCTTCCTGAGACTGGATATTTCCAATTTTTTAGAAAAAAATATCAACGTTTTTTCAAAGTTTTAGGCCTTTTTTAATCTGTAGGTTACACATTTTTTCCAAAAAATGATTCTTTTTCTCATAATCCGCAACGATCCGGCCAAAGAAATATGTTTTTCTCTGACCGTTTCTCTTCATTCCCCATGCTCTCTCGTCCACAAAGATTGTTGTATATCTTGACTCTCTGCGCAAAGCATAAGCTAAAATTTTCACCAATTAATTTGTAATACTTATAGAGTATACATTCAAAATTTGAGGTCAATCCGACTGTTGAATTTTGAGAAATTTCAATTTTTCTCATTTTGGTGTATAAAAAAAATATATTTTGTGTTTTCCAAAAAATTACCTTCAAATCGCAGATTTTAATCTTACAAAAACCGATTTGTTTTCTCCTAAATTTTAATTCTTTTTTATTTCCATCATTCCAAGTGCGTAATACCCCTCAATTGTCTTGTTTATTTTAGGATTTCCCCCCGGTTTTCATTGTTTTTTTCTAATTATTTGCAAACTTCTGTGCAAACAGACAACGGAAACAGCACTTTCGCTGAGCCTCTGAACTCTTATTATTATCGCTTTTGTCACTTCAACTGTCTGAGGGAGGGTTTCGAACGTTTTTGGGCCGATTGTTTGATTGAAATGAGGGCATGGAGAAGATCGAGAAACCAAATTAATTTTTGAGTGTAATAACAGTTTTAAATGGAATAAAAATCACTGGAGGATACTGTATTTTATATTAACAACGTTTTTTAAAAAGTTTTGGGGATTTTGAGAATTTAAATTTTGAATCTCCCGCCAAATTTGGCATTATGTTTCTTAATGCAAAAAAAAAAAGATTGTAATGTAGAGACGAGGTAAAATACGAGACCAGGAGTACAGCCATAGATTTTGACGGTTTTTATAATTCAAATTTTGAATTTCCCGCCAAATTTGGCATTATGTTTTATGAGTGCCACATTTTTTTTATTGATGGGACATGGCTAAAACAATTAAAAATACGCCTTATATGAATAATAATTATATTTTTCATGCAAAATTTACAGATTTTTTGATATAAAAATGACAAAGATACAAAAAATTCAATAATTTTTGCAATTTTTTGGTCAAAAATTATTTTTAATGCCTTTACCTTGATTTTTAGTTTATTACTGTGCTCTTTCAGCTATCTTATTATTGATTCTATTCTGGTCTTTAATTTTCTTCCGTCTATTTGTCCCAAAAATAGTAAGAAAATCCTATAAAAGGCCTCCCTATAAACCATCACGTTGTGGCAGTTTTCCGTTTGCCCCGCCAAAACAAAGCCATTTTTTACTACGATATTTACTCGTTACTATTCCTAAATGAGTGGGAGATATTTTATCCACCGCTTTAACCCTAAAGGGCTTCCGTTTTCTCGCGCAATTACGGTTTTCTTTTTGTCTTCTTTGGGGACGGATAATTGCATAAATTAGCTGAGAGGGTCGTAGGAATGTCCTCTAATTTAAGGGGGTCGTCTAGACGTAATTTTTCTTTTTTTTTTGTGTGACAGAATTTTTTTACCAGTCGATTTTTTTTTGATTTTTTTGTGGAAAAATAAATTTTTTTTGGAAATATCGGAATTTTTTTGGGAAATAGAAAATTTACAGTCTATTTTTTTTTTGATTTTTTGTGGGAAAAATTTAAAAAAATTTTTGAAAATTTCGGGATTTTTTTGAAAATTTAAAAAAATTAGGAAATTTTATATATTTTATGATGGAAAAAAAAGAAAAAAATATTTTTTTTCCTCGAAGATAAAAAAATTATTCCAAAAAATCTCGATTTTTTTGGTAATCAAAAGTAAATAGTCTCTAAAAATCCTAAAAAAATTGATTCACTATCTTCGCCCTATTTCAATTATGTTTTTCATTTTTTCAAAAAAATTTTTTTAATTCCATAAAAAAAATAATTTTTTTCTTGTCTAATGGCCACTACGTAGTAGAAAAACTTTTCTCTTGACATTCCCAAATAATATTTCTTCGTTTTTTTCGATCCCATCCGACTCCAAACCTTGAGGGCGTTTGAATCATTTTTCTCTTTGGACCCAGACAGGTTCGTAAAAAACTTTTTTTTTTTATTGATGGCCAAGGGGTTTTATGGCAGTGGCCGTCGTAATATCGGGATGTGTCATCCGAGCTTTGATTTTTTTGGATGCTTTTTCGAGTCTTTAGGATTAGAAAAATTGATTTTTTTAAAAAGGTTGTTCTTTTTCAATTTTTTTGCTGCAAATATGAGTCTGTCGGGAAAATAATGACACTCTGTGGCATCGAAATTGCCACAGAGTACTCATTATTTCGACGCCGAGAAAATGAATGTGTCGCGGCAAAATCAAACTGCTCTTTTTGGCCAGCGACATTGTACTCATTATTTTCCCGACAGACTGATATACTATCTTTGCACACTTTTTTGAAGTTTGACGCAAAAATAAACGAAAAGAAATTTGAATTTGAAGAAAAGGAAACGAGATTTTAAACCCGCGCTTTGCAGAAAAACTGATCTTTAGGCCAAAACAAAAATTCCACACCAATCAAAGGGTTTTTCCAAAAAAAAATTATAAAAAATATAATTTTTGGAACAGTTGTAGGCGTTCGCTGTCCCAAGAGAAAAGGCCTCCCACTCAGAGCCACTCTTCCAAAATTATATTGGACCTTCAAACATTTGTTTTCGGATCAAGCGAAGGAACAATTTTAGTTTGAATTGGCCTAAAGCTTTCGGATTTTTTGGGATTTTACAATTTTTAATTAGATTTGTATGGGTGAAATAGGCGTATTTTAGAATCGAATTTTTTCTTTCATATCGAAATTTTTTCAAAAAATTTAATTTCCATTTCATAAATCGAGATTTTTTGGAATAAAAAATGTCATCATGACGAATTTTTTAGAAATTTTTTCAGAATTAAGAAATAAAAGTTTATGCAGTAGCCTGATAAAGTTTAGATTACCTTTTCAAAAATTAATCATGTCATGATGACATATTTTTAAGAGTTTTTTAAATCGCAATTTTCCCATATTTTTCTCATATTTTCCGTTTTTTCTTTGTTTGTCGCGAAATTTATGCCCTCAAAAAAAAAAAAAAAAAACAATATTGACGCCTTCTTGCACCCATGAGGAAGTCCAAACCAGTTGCGCAACCAAGTTTGGGGAGTTTAAAGTAAAGATTTAGAGGAGTTTTTTGCTACTATTTATGAGGTTTACGGTAGTTTTAAACCAGTAATATACGAGTTTGGGAGAAAGTTATAGGTCAATAAAAGTTTGCGGAATTTTTACTACGACTTTTTTGAGATCAAAGATCACTTTTGGAGATTTTTAAAAATTTTTGATAAGTTCAAAAAAATCGGTCACGATGAAGGATTTTTTGGAAATCTCAAAAATCGGTCTTGTTGACTTTCTAAGTATTTTTTTTTATTTTTTGACGCGAAATTTCGATTTTTTTGTCAATGAAAAACAAAAAATTTCAAAATTTTTTCCTCCGAACGTCGCTTGTTTTTCAAAATCAATTTACCCTCCCAAAAAACGAGGGATTTTGTTTTCCTCAACGCCGAAGCACTTTATCAACCTCGTCTCTGTTCATCTTCCTTCCTTCGATCTTCTCCAACAAAGTCAAACAAACGGGTTTCGCTTCTGCGTGCCCTCGGGGAAAGTTGTAAACGTCGTTGATGAGGGCATGTTCGAATCATTTCGGAGTAAACGATTGCTCGATCAGTCCATTTACGGAGTGATAAAGGGCGCGGAAAAGATGTGATGATCACTTTTCGGAGGTTGGGTTACTGTAACATGGATTTTTAAATTAAAAGTTGGGATACTGTAACATGGATTTTGAATTTTTTTGGAAATAAAAATAGCTTTGAATTGTCTAAACTTTACCTTTTGTAATGATAAAGCCTTCTAGATTCTACAGTATTCACAAAAAATTCCAAAAAATCCGTCATCATGACATAATTTAAAATTTTTTTCTTTATGTTTTTTTGCTGTTATACACCATTTTACGTTGTTTTCTTTACTTTTAGACTTTTTTCTAGCCTCTTGAATAGTTTTTTTGGCCATTTCCGACATTAATTTATATTACACTTGACACTTGGATAATTTTTTCCTCTAAAACAGTGTTTTTTGATATTTTTTAGCGACAAACTGATAGTAAATTCTTTAGACGACCTCCTTTTCCTTGAAATTATTACTTTTTCCATGTTTTCCCAAACTTTTGACCTCCCCGCCACGGCACTCTCAAGTATAACAACATTCTCGTTTTGCTGAAAAGAATCCCAAATTACATTGGATTGATGGACACGTTCCCGCGCACCGCAGCCGCCTCATCCATTATTCAAGCGGTTCGCCGGTGTTTACACTCAATTTTAATCTCAATATTGCACTTGGTGCAATGTTATTAATTTAGGCCGAGATTAATATTCAAAATTCGGAGAGATTAGATAAGATTACGTGCGTAGCTCTCAGATGAATGCACAAAGAGTTAGGTAGGCTTAAAAAATGTTATTTTTGGAGGTAAAATTGGGAAATTTCACCTTGTTTTGGGTAAAAGGTACCTAAAATTTGGTAAATTGGTATGTTTTGACGAAGCTATCAATTTTTTTGAATGGAAATCGTTTGATTCTGTGGTAAAATGCATGATCGTCACAAAATTTTGCAATTTACGGGGTGTTTTAAGACCAAATTTTGCAACTTCCCCTAGTTTTAGGTATCTGATTTATTATGAGATTTTTTGCCTCATAAACAGCTAAAATCTTAGATTTTTGGATCGCAACTAACTATAATATGGCCTACCAAGCTTATAACGTTACAAAATTTGGAAAAGACTTTATTTTAGGACCAAATTTTAAAGATTTTACCTTATTTTAGGTATCAAGTCCAATCTTTTTTATTTTTTTGCCCAGAAACCTCCCTAAATCGTCAAATTTAAACCCAGAAGTCTCCGATATAATCTATTGCATTGTTTTACTGCCCTTCGCTTAATTGTAATCCATGTTAGCCGACTCCTTATCCATCATTTCCCTCAATTTCCTTCACTTCCAGTGCAATTTGATATAGCCAGTCTCGAAGGAAACGGAGGAGGGGAAATGCGTTTTCATGGGCTTTTGAACATAATCATATAGGACTTTAGCTGTGTTTACTTGTGGTTCGCGGAAACCCCGGCCGTGGTCTAGGATAATATAAAAATTTGGTCGCAGAGAGCAAGGAATGCCCAGGAATGTACTCTAACAACAAAAATATGATTCTTTGTGCTGTCTGAGAGGCAGAAATTGCGTCTAATGGAAAGTAGTAGTGAGAAACCGGCAAAAAATGCGTCAAATAAGGCCTGGATTGATGAAAATTTTATTTTTATGAACTTTTGGCTTGGAATTTGACTGGAAATGATTTCAGGATACACTCTAGAGTCTTAATTTGCTATATATAAGCTATAAAAGACCCCATAATAACTTGTTTTTTGGAAAAAACTTAGAAACCTCTAAAATAAGGTCTGAATCAGCAAAATTTTCAAATTTTATGCAAATTTACGGCGTAAAGATGATCGGTAACGCATTTACTAAATATTTATGGTATGTACTACTAATGTATCATTAGTTAGGTCTATTATGATCATCTGTTTTACATAATTTTTGTAAAATCATCATCAATCTTTGCTAGTTTGCAGGTATTTATACTTTGAGCTTTGTAAAGTTTGTCAAAACCGCATTGCCCTTCCAAAATAGATTTTGAAAGTCCTCAGAAGTTATCTTGTAGTGCTCTTGACTTGCATCGCAATAGTGTTTGGATTGCGTTTTATGTCGTTCATCTCTTTTCTGGGGCAGCTGTTCCTTCTTTTTTATTTCATTAAGGCATTTCGAGGGTCCATGGGGCTCTGTTTTTTTGGGACGGAAACACAAATCTTGGCCTGATCTCAGACTTCCCTTTCGGAAGTAATTAAGGTTGAGAGGTGGGGGTATGGCTGAGAATAGACGGTTAGGGGGAAATGGAACCGGAGCGGGAATTTTGAAAGGAATAATGGGAACGCTGGAAGTCAGGCAAAGAGGAAGGTAATGTGGGGTAAAATACGCTTCGTCAAAGTATGCCTGCATGTATTTCTGATAGGTTAGAAAAGCGAAGCAGTGCCAACCTTCTAAAAAGTTTAAAATTAGATCAAAGTCAGGTCTGATTTGGTATAATAAAGTACTATACCACAGGGACAAAAAAACACTGTTCGGCTTGAACCTAGAGCATCTTTGCGGCGACATTTTGTGATCTGAAAATACCTCTCGGAAGTTGTCCTAAAAATCGTTTCTCTTCCTTGTTTTCTCTTCAAGGGAAGACAAAAAATTGCGAATCACTTTTGGGACGTTTTTCTGGTCGAGAAACCCACAAAAGTCAAATTCGTCTCTATTCGTAAAGATGGTCACACAAGTTCTTAGCTTTTATTTTTATTGTTGGGTCGAATTTCAGTGCAAAAAATGTTGGCACTGAATTTTATTCAGTTAACTGAAGTTCACTGAATAAACCACGTGCTTATTTTGGAAAATCACTGCATGACGAAAATGAGAGTGCGCATTGATTTTCCAAAATCAATGTCAGCCCCATTTCTGCACCGAAATTCGACCTTACAGCAAAAATAAAAGCCGAGAACTCCTGTGACCATCTTTACGAATAGAGATCAATCTGACTTTTGTGGATTTCTTGACCAGAAAAACGTCCCAAACGTGATCCCAGCAATTTTTTGTCTTCTCTTGAAGAGAAAACAGGGAAAAGAAACATAGATTTTTGGGACAGCTTCCGAGAAGTGTTTTCAGATCGCAAAATGCCGCCGCAAAGATGCTCTAGATTCAAACTCCACTGTTTTTGAAAAGTCCATCATGTCCTACTTTTTTATCCTCCTTCACTGATGAAGGGTGATAAAAACGTGGGACAGGTGAATTTTTCGGAAATCTCTTGCAAAGACAGGAAAAACTTGGGTAAAAATAAAGGGCATAGAATGCTAATTAGCTCACGGGTATTGGGAAAAGTGCAGAAAACGGTTACAATAATGTCAAAATGCTAAATTCGTGACTTTTCCAAGAGGTGTTTTGCAAGTACGAGGAATTTGAATTCAAAATATTCACAAATTTGTAGTATAAATAAGTTTATTTGTGTGTCAAATTTTCTTATGATCATTTTGAAAGTTGAAATTGAAATTTTCATAAAATACGTCATCATGACGGGTTTTATTACGAAGATTTTGCAGTTTCGCGATAAAAATTTATTTGATGATGGAAAATTACTGGCAGTTGAAAAACCGAAAAAAAAACTTGAGGTTTTTTTGGTAGTAGCTTGACTTTTTTCTGTCATGATGACATGTTTTTTGGATTTCCGTAGAATTTTCCGATTTTCGGACTCCTTTTTGATGACAAGTATAATGTCCGGAAAGTCGACTACTTTACAAGATATACGACATCTTCTAGCCGGCTTTACGAGCCCGTTAATATCTCCCTCAGCTTACGTTCACTTTATGATCGATACCCCTTTTTTTGTTTTCTTTCTTATTTTTTTACGATTGGCAGCCGGCGTTCTGGAACGTGAAAAAGCGGCCCCATTCGCCGTGGATTGAAAAATGATTGAACTTGAAAGAGAAGGGGAATGCCGGGGGTTCCGGGATCCGGGCTTGCAAACGGGGATATTATTATGCTTGCTTTTGGGTGATAGGTGAATAAAATGATAAAATTTGGTTAAAAAAGTGGGTAATTTTGTAAAAAAACACGTAAACATTAGCTTTGGGTGAAATTGAAAATTTGAAAATGAGATTTTTTGAAAATTCGAAAAATATTTATCGAGTTTCAAAAAATCTCATTTTCAAAAGTTTCAAATTTTTGCGAAAATTTGGATCTCTGTTATCCAAAATTTCTCTGCGCAAACACCCCTTAAGATATTCGAATTTTAAAGCTGCAACAATGCCATTCCATTTCCTTATTTTCTTTTGAATTCCAAACAAAAAGGCTACTTTCCCCGAAATTTGTCCAAAAATTCGCGCCGTAATCAAATTAATGCTACCATAACCCCTCCATTGGTATGTTTGCGATGCTATTCGAACAGAGAGTTGCGTCAAAAAATTCTGTTTTTTCCCCTCCTTCTCCAACATCCGAATCAAATTAAGGCCCAAGTTTTTATTGGGAGAAATAGTAAAAAAGTAAAGAATTGGCCCAAAGAACAATAGAAAGAGGGGTCAACTGGGAGCTTCAGTGCAATTACTCGAAATAGAACGAATTGTAATTGTTTTTGAGTGCTTGAAAAAACTTTATGAGTGGGTTTGGACTCGGGATGACGAATTTGGAATTTAGAACTTTACAATATCTTTGAGGGCATACATTTCGATGAAACATGGGAAAAATTTAGATTAGAAAATTCTAAAACTTATCTGAGATTTTTAACTCGCGGCTTACAAAAACTACAGGGTTTTTTATGTCGAAAATTCGAATTTTTTAAAATTTTTGGATTGAAAAATTTTCAATTCGTATGAAGGGAGGAGCTTTTTAAAACTTATTATTAATATGCTGTCGGGAAAATAATGTGGATTCGTCGCGCTTTTGAATCGCTCGTCGTCCCTTTGTGACGGCTCTCCGCGGCTGAAGATTTGGTGTGTGCGGCTGCGACGAGGCGAGACATTTTGCTTCGACAAATCCACATTATTTTCCCGACAGACTGGTATCCTCCCCACTTCAAACAGAATGCCAATTTTTCACTCGGAATATCCGAAAACATCGAAGTTTCGCCATTTTTCGACCGAAAAATCCCGATGATTTCCGGAAAGCACAAGGAAAAATCTCACATTCCTTTAGGAAAGTGTTGTATAGTAATTTAAGATTGCGTTATTCAAATTGCTGCCTAATTCTGAACGAAAAATATTTTATGGCTTCCTTATGATCTTGGTTTTTGATCTCGTCCAATTATCCCGACCTGTTGGCTCGACGATATTCGCTGTACCGTCTAATGGTTCCACTGCGCGCAGAGATTACAAAAGCGCTTACGAAACGATAATTGTGATCCCATTAGGAGAGAAAAAGGGGAGGGGGGCGACGAAAACTGCGCGAGAAATCACGTGAAAACATCCGACGCGCGAATTGTGACGCAAACCCAAAAGAATTTCGATTTTTGGAAGTCAAAGAAACTGGATTCGGAGCGCGGGTTCGAACGCGTAATTTTTTCGGAATTTCCAGAATTTCTTGGAGGGGAAAAATTGGATTTGGTCCGAAAAGGGCATTTCGGGAAAAAATGGTATGGTAAGGGGGGACCAAGAGGGGATTTTTTAAGAATGATTTTTTTGGTTTGCCAAAAAAAATTATATGCTAAATGGTGAATTTTGATTCATTTTCAAGCAAACTTTTTTGTACAAGATGATTTTTTGGAGGGACATTTTATACGAAAAATAATTTTTAAAAAATTTTTTGAAATTTTTTGTGTTTTAAAAAATGTTCAATTTGCGAAAGTTTGAGTGAATTTTTAAAGGAAATTATCCGTGAAGCAGTGGCGCTTTGGAGTTTTTTTTTATCAAAAAAAATATTTTTTTGATTATTATTTTTTTAAAGTTTTCAAAAGCCCGCAAAACTTTGATCTCCGCATCACCGGGCATTCTCAAAAAAACTGCCCTTTAATGGTGAGCATTCTAATACCCCGACAGTCCACATTCCATTCCCAAATCCGGTAATTGTTTTCTTTCACCCCTCCGGCTGATTCACAGCTGGATGGAGATGACGTCGATGGGATTCCAGAAAAACAATGAACGTTGTTCCGGAATTTACCTTTTATTTAATCGGATATTAGAGTTTTTTAGCTGCTTTTTGGGAGTTTTTGGAGAAAAAACGTAAATTTTTTTGATTTTTTTGATAACGCGGTCTGAAAATTTTTTTCGGGTTAAGAAAATTGTAATCTAAATTTTTATTGTGTTTTTTATAAAATTTTTTCAAAAAATTTCAAAAAAATTTTTTTTTGAAAATTTCCCTTCAAATTGCAAAAATCACACAGTAATCCAATTCTAAATTTAGTAAAGCCCCGAAAATCAAAAATTCCCCCCTGTTCGCAAAAAATCTCATGCTAAAAAACTCAAGGAGTGCAATAAAAAAAGGGTCAGGTGTTCCCATGGCCAATTCCCCGTTTCGCGACTAAAGAATCGTTTTCTTTTGGGTCAATCCAATCCTCTTAGATAACATCCGGGACAATGGGTCAATTTTTTATTTTTGGTGGGTGATTCAAGGAGGGAAAGAGCTAGAATTTTACGGGGTTTACAGTACTACTTAAAAGAGAGTTTTTTACAACTCGAAGGATGGCCCGGACATTTCGAAAAAACGACCGACCCAGAATCTTTTGATATTTTGCATAGTTGTTGTACTATGATAGCTGAACGTCAACACGAATTTTTAGTTTCGGAAATTACCGTATACGGGGGTTACGGTAGGTACAATTTTTGGAAAGATTGGGTTCGTGTGTAAAAACCCCAAGGCGTAAACGCACAAAACCTCGCTGTTTTACGTTTTTGACCATGGGGAACATTTTCATAATTGACAACTTTGCCGTAGGATGTTGCCTTTGACTACTTCGAAAAATACCAAGGTACCATATTGAATGTAACTTTTTTGCAGAGAACTTGTCTCAACTTTTGAAACCTCTTAAAAACACTTTGACATGTATGTAACAACATATCAAAAATGCGCGAAAATAAAAAGGGGGGTTTTGGAGTTACGGTACTTTGAATGTTGCCGGTACGGTATATCAAAAAATCATTTTTTTCAAAATCGGTGTAGAAGAGCCGCAAAAATTGCCAAAAGACGTTTTTGACCATGGCGATTATTTTTGTAATTGACACTTTTTTTGTAGGATGTAGTCTTCGCCTACTTCGAAAATGAACCAGATACCATGTGTAATGTAACTCTTCGGCATTCTACTTGTCTCAACTTTTGAAACCTCTCAAAAATACGTTGACATGTATGGAACAACATATCAAAAATTTAGAAAAATAAAAGGGGGGGTTTTGGAGTTCTGGTACTTTTAATGTTGCCGGTACGGTACATCAAAATTTTATTTCCTTCAAAATCGGTGTACAACAGCCGGAAAGATCGCCAATATACGTTTTCGACCATGGGAAACATTTTTGTAATTAACGGTTTTGTTCTAGGATGTAGCCTTCGACCGGTTTGAGAAATGTCAAGATACCATGTTCAATATAACTTTCCGGCATTCAACTTGTCTCAACTTTTGAAACCTTTCAAAAACACCTTGACATATGTGTAACAACATATCAAAAATTTAGGAAAATAAAAGGGGGGGGTTTTGGAGTTATGGCACTTTGAATGTTGGACATACAGTACACCGAACTTTTTTTGTGACGCTGACGTCCGATTTTGGAAGATTTTACTGTCGTATGGCACACACGACTCTACACCGTGGTAATCGTTACAAAAAAATAAGGAATCACTGATCTTGCTGTTACAGTAACCACTTATCTGCGCACGATATGTTACAGTATGCTTAGGACTAAAATTTTTTAATTTCATAGTGAAAATAGTTTGTGAGGGTCGTACCACACAGATAAAACATTACATTTTTTTTTTAAAATAATCTGCGTAAAGTTTAGCCGAGAATAAATCGAAATGTACTGTATGTCCAACATTCAAAGTGTCATAACTCCAAACCCCCCCCCCCCTTTTATTTTCCTAAATTTTTGATATGTTGTTCCATACATGTCAATGTGTTTTTGAAAGGTTTCAAAAGTTGAGACAAGTTGAATGCCGGAAAGTTATATTGAACATGGTATCTTGACATTTCTCAAACCGGTCGAAGGCTACATCCTAGAACAAAACCGTTAATTACAAAAATGTTTCCCATGGTCGAAAACGTATATTGGCGATCTTTCCGGCTGTTGTACACCGATTTTGAAGGAAATAAAATTTTGATGTACCGTACCGGCAACATTAAAAGTACCAGAACTCCAAAACCCCCCCTTTTATTTTTCTAAATTTTTGATATGTTGTTCCATACATGTCAACGTATTTTTGAGAGGTTTCAAAAGTTGAGACAAGTAGAATGCCGAAGAGTTACATTACACATGGTATCTGGTTCATTTTCGAAGTAGGCGAAGACTACATCCTACAAAAAAAGTGTCAATTACAAAAATAATCGCCATGGTCAAAAACGTCTTTTGGCAATTTTTGCGGCTCTTCTACACCGATTTTGAAAAAAATGATTTTTTGATATACCGTACCGGCAACATTCAAAGTACCGTAACTCCAAAACCCCCCTTTTATTTTCGCGCATTTTTGATATGTTGTTACATACATGTCAAAGTGTTTTTAAGAGGTTTCAAAAGTTGAGACAAGTTCTCTGCAAAAAAGTTACATTCAATATGGTACCTTGGTATTTTTCGAAGTAGTCGAAGGCAACATCCTACGGCAAAGTTGTCAATTATGAAAACGTTCCCCATGGTCAAAAACGTAAAACAGCGAGGTTTTGTGCGTTTACGCCTTGGGGTTTTTACACACGAACCCAATCTTTCCAAAAATTGTACCTACCGTAATCCCCGTATACGGTAATTTCTGAAACTAAAATTTCGTGCTGACGTTCAGCTATCATAGTGCAACAACTGCGCAAAATATCAAAAGATTCTGAGCCGGTCGTTTTTTCGAAATGTCCGGCCCTTGTTATGAGAAGCTTCAATCTGTAAAAAACTCTCTTTTAATTTTTGCACTTTAGTTTTGAGGTCAAATTTCAGTAAAATTTAGATTTTTTGGGTGATTTAAAGTAAAAAAAAAGAATAAACAATGTTTTAGAAAATTAAATTTTTAAATTTGAGCCAAATTTCAGCAAGATTGAAACGTCGAAATTGTCGTATTTGTCTCTTTTTTTGCTTGTTTTTATCCTTATAATCCCGTACTAGTAATTTGAGCCGAAAATAAACAATTTTTGGCAAACTCAAAATAGTTTTTTTGGCCTTGAGGCCTTCGTTCGAACTTGGGGGCTTCGCGAAAACACTAAAAATTTCGCAAAAATTAAACAAATCAGGCGTAAAAACAAAATTTTCGAGAAAACAAAGAGATAAAGGGGATCCCCAAAAATAAAACGCCCTTTATCATATGAACAGGAAGAAAATGAAAATTGAAGGGCTAGAGGGGGATATGGCCACAAGCTTTTGAATTTATTTTTTTGCCGTGGAAAAAGCATGAAAATGAGATTTTTTGGAGAAAAATTGAGAATGGAGGTTGATCATGGATAATATATAAAAAAAGATGGGCAGAAATAGATGTAAAATTTAGATTTCGACTGTTGGAAAAGTATATTTTTGTTAGGAATGCCTTTATGGCTTTAAAATTGAAGTTTTAAGGCGTTGCTACAGAATGCCAAAAATTGCGGGAATTTGATTTTTTGAATTTTTTATGCCACTTCTTTGCAAGGATTGCGTTAAAAACTTCAATTTGTTTGTAAAAAATTTTTATTCTGCATTTATGAGGTATTACTCGTAATTTGTCCATAGTTTTATCCAAATGTATACTTCAAAAATTAAATTCGACAAAGACGATGACGAATTTTCTAGACTTTTCAAATTTCCGTTTCGAAAATTTCCGGTTCACTTTCTTTTCCTCGCAATTCGCACGAAAATTCGCCTTGCATATGGTTCGCAGCCTTTCGAAACATCTCCCCCGATAAACGCGCCTTTAATTTCGCCGGCGAAGGCCCAATTCCCCTCTCGAAATTCTCCCTTCGCGTCCCGCGAATTCGCCGCTTTTCGAGAAATTTCGCAGCGCTAAAAATCCGAGAGCCCTCCTCTCTCCTATTCCTTCGGTTCCTCTCATTCCCCCGATCGAACGTGGTTTCTGCCCGCTTCCTCAAATCGCTTTGTTTTGTTGACTTGTTTTTTCAATATTGAAATTGTGAAACTTCTGACTTGATGTTTTTTTAAATCTTTTTTGCAGAACCTAAATCTTTTGATGTTTACTTGAGAGTTGATTGTAATGCCTTTTTGGTATTTTTGAAGTTTTTAACGCGCTGAAATTGAAACTCAAAGTTTTAACTTTTGGAGAAAAGGGCAGCTTGTTGATGATATTGGGATTAAAATTGTTTTTATAGACTTTTCGGGGATTTAGCTGGTGAAATTTGGTTGGAAATGCAATTTCGGTGCGATTAGGGACAAAAATTTTTGTATTGGATACAAAATTAGAAGCATTTTATGGTTTATTTTGGTGTATGTTGTAAATTTTTGCCTTAAATTTGGTGGATAACGGGGGCTTTGCTTAGTTTTCTCAGTATTTATCTGAGCTTATGTCTTCACGTACCATTTGTAAATGAAAATCAGCTGATAATAAGGGAATTTCTTATCTACGGTGTTCTTTTAAGCGTTCTTCATGAAACTTGGTGAATAGAGAACTAAATGAAACAAAAATATTTTTTCACTCGTTTCTCAATCTGTTTCTCTGAAAATTTACAAAGATATGACTTGAAGCCATTTTTTCTGTCTGACCGTCTCTCTTCATTTTCCATAGTCTTTTGTCGGCAAGAATCGTTGAATATCTTGACTGTTCCTGCAAAGCGTGAGCTAAAATTTTCTGGGGACGATATAGAGACCTATATTGGAGATTCCTGAGAAAGTTTTGGCTCACGCTTTTCAGGAGGTCAAGATATTCAACGATGCTTGCGGACAAGAGACTATGGAAAATGAGGAGAGACGGTCAGAGAAAAAATAAAGTTTTTTGACAATATCTTTGGGATTTCTTCACCAAAAGAAATGATTTTTGAGGACTGTTTTCTTGACCTATTAGATAAAATAGATCCTAAAATTGTCATTTTTAAAAGGATCACATCATATTATAGTAACAACTATTTCTACAATTTTGTTTTGCCCAGTTTTGAATAGCTCCTCCATTTAGAAAACTATAAATTTTCAAGCACAAAATAACATCGAAATGCCCTCAATTTTTTTGTGACAAACCTGTGTCAAAGTATAAAACGTTCCGAGTTATAATCTGTCTGTCGGTAAGCCCCGAAACAAACGTTCAGTCGTTCGCCATTTCGCTTTGTTTTTAATCCCCCATTGTTTCATATTGAGTATTGTAAAAGTGTAAAAATTGGGATAAATTTGTCACGAGGACTTTTCGTCACCTGAAATTTGAAATTGGATTAACTGTAAAAATAGTTGTAATTGGGAGCGCTTTTGCACGTAATTTTTAATAAGTTTTGTGGGATGTAAACGTTTTAAACTAATCTGGTTGAGAAGATTGAATAAAAGTTGTAAAAGGTTGTAAAATACGAGGCTTCGACGTTTCTTGTTTGAAAGTTGCTGAATATTAGGAATGTATAGGTTAATTTAAGTTTGGGGCAAAGTATTTCGTTACCTTTGTAAATAGGTAATTGTAGATACGACAACAAGAGATTAAATCAACAAAATAGTCAACATTTTATGTAAAAAATTCCATTGTCATCAAAAAAAAAATATTTTGAATAAAAAAATTTCCCGTTATCGCCAATGTCCATAAAATAACTTTGTAATGGAACTTCTCAAAGCCCAACCCATAAATTTGCCTCAAAATTTGCATATGACCTCCATATGATCCACATGTTCATCGCTGAAATTTTTTGCTCCTCAGTGCCAGGCGTAATCGAAATATTCAACGATTTCCGAGAAGCACTAGCTTAAAATCTTCTATATTCCTTACAGGGGAAGCATTCCAAATGCAACGCTCAGATGCTGTCAAACGTGGCTAAATTTTTAGCTCTGGCTTCCCGGAAATTGTTGAATATTTCGACTGCGCCTGCAACTCAGGAGCTAAGAATTTCAGAGATGAACATGTGGATCATATGGAGGGCATATGCAAATTTCGCGGCAAATTTATGAGCTCGACTTTAAGAAATTCCATTAAAAAATTATCTTATAGACATTGGCAATAACGGGCAATTTTTTTATTCAAAATACTTTTTTTTTGGTGACAATGGAACTGTTTACATAGAATGTTGACTATTTTGTTGATTTAATCTCTTGTTGTCGTATCTACAATTACCTATTTACAAAGGTAACGAAATACTTTGCCTCAAACTTGAACCCTTTTCGCGAATAACCGATGCATTTCCCGTGTAAAACAACTATAATTTATAACAAAAACACATGTCCTTATGGCATTCGGAGGCCCGTAAAACTTGTGCTCGAACCGTTTTTTGTTTGCACACATGTTTTGAAAAAGTATTTCCGCTACAGTTGACGGGCAATAGCAATAACATATCTCTGACGAACATTCTTGCGGAGTTGAACTTTTTTGGGGTAGAAGTGGGATATAGAGGAGTGAAGATGTAGGATTAGATTGTGGGAAAAATTGGAAAAAAGTTTAAAGAAAAGTAATTTTTGATAGTTTTGTTTGAATTTTGCGGAGTACCCCATGTGCGACGCTCAGATTTTCCTTAAATTTTTCACACTTTTTAGGGATGCACCATATATCGATTTCTGAAAGTTTTAGCCTAACTTTTTACCTAAAAATTTCTGTCGTTTCTGCAAAGCGCGATCTGGCAATCTCGTATGTCTTGGAAAAGGTTCTCTCAAATTTGTGCCATGTTTCATCAAAATCTGAGCGTTGCATTTGGAGTACAAGTGCCTACAGTCGGGGACCTGATCCAGTGGCAAAAAATACAATTTTGCATCCGGGAAGTATCAAAAATGTGGCAAAATGCTGCCCTCTCCAAGTGAAAAAACTTCGTTTTGAAAGCCGCGTCGTTTCCCTCACAAAAAGAGCGGGCGCGCTTTTGAAATCGGAGTTTTTTCACTGGGAAGCATTTTGCCACATTTTTTATACTTTCCGGATGCAAAATGGTACGGTTTTTGCCACTGGAGTATTTTTTTGTCGAAATATTTTGAGCAATTTCAGAAAAATGAGATTTTTGGAATCTAAAATATTTTTTCTCTCTGCTATTTCTGTAAAACGCGGCCTACAAAATTTCGCAATTTTGTCTGTCGTATAAGATTTTCCTCTGATTTTTTCTATTTTGGACCGATTTTTTCTATTCTCAAAATCATTTTTTGCCATTTTCTCATTTTCCACTCAAAAAATCAATTTTTTCTCCGTCTGTGCGTCCATTCCCCTCCTCACTTGACCCTAAAATACATGTCAATCAGAATGCTAATATCATTCAAACCGCGAAATTGTAAATTCCCCTTCAAATTGGAAGCTGTTTGGACTCTTACCCGCCTTTATAAGCGAGTGTAATTTAATTTGGTTTTATTTGCATTCCCTCTCTGCAGGAATTGTATTCTGACGCTCAAGATTTGTCATTTCAGATATCAACACAACATATAAGCGAATTCAAGAAGAAGCTTTCTGAAATTTGAGCTACTTGCGTTAACGGAAAATTTTGTTGGAAAATTTGTCGACTGGTCGGAAAACGACGGAAAATTTGGTAAGTTTTTGATATTTTTAGGGCCCGACAGTTAGCGGGACATTTTATACGATAAAAAATGTAAAAATTCTGAAACGAAATGGTTTGAAAATTTTATTTGAAAAATGTCATCATGACCGATTTTTTGGAATTTCTGGGTTTTGTATCAAAAGTAGGCCTTTTTGGGTGACATTTTATACGAAAACAATTAAATTGGATTTGTTCGAAAAAAGATGATTTTTTAAACATGTCATGATGACATATTTTTTTGAAATTTTTATATTTTGCGGCGAGGTGACATTTTATACGATAAATTTTTTAAAATTTTACTTTACAAAATTTTTTTGGAAATCCATTTTTTTCGAAAAAACATGTCATGATGACATATTTTTTGGAGATTTGAAACCTCCTGATTTCAAATTACAGTCTGTCGGTGCGCTTTTACATGCGACATTATGCTCATTATTTTCCCGACAGACTGATATCACATCTAAATTTGACGCCTCGACCGAGAAATAATGGGGTTTCTTCGAAGTTTTTGGCGTCGATCCTCGGACGGTCGCACCTTTTTTCTTCATTCTCCTCGAAAACGAAATATTTGTTCCTTTTTTGACAATTTTGTCGTCGAAAAGACGCAAACGCCTCGCAAAGGTTTCAGTCGCAAATTCCTCCTCGCCCAAGACTTGTTTTTCTTTTTGTCCCCTTTATCGATATTGGATATGGGTTTTCCTTTTGCGTTTTTCTCTTTTTCCAAATTGCTTATGATTGATCGGGGACTCTTTTTTCGCCAATTTTCGCGACGTTTGCAAACATTTTTTGCAATCAGGTGAGGGAGTCCACTCCACAGGGTGGTGAAGTGCTGCTATTTTTTTTGAAAAAAAAATTTTTTTTGGGTTTTTGGAAATTTGGTAAATGAAGTCTGTATGGGCCACAAATGAATCCCAGAAAATTTTGGCTGGCGCTTTCCAGGCACAGCTGAGATATTCAACGCAAAAGAGGCTTAAAGACGTTTTTTCTCTAACCGTCTCTCCTCATTTTCCGTAGTCTCTCCCGCAGAAAAGAGATCGTTGAATATCTCAGCTGTTTAAGCATTGCGACAGATAAGATTTTCCACGATTGATTTATAACCCATACAGATTATTTGAACCAAATTTGAGGACTATCCAACTCTTGGATTTTGAACAATTCCCATTTATATTAGATGACCTAAAGTAATGTAAATTTTTTCAGACAATGTCCAATAAACAACCGCCGAGTCCTGCGGACAGTGCTCGCACACTGGCCCGTCCGCCGAACCCTCGACGAGTCCGTCGACGAAATAATTCATCGGTTTCGTCGACGAATTATCGCCGGACCTTCAACAACTCGAATCATTACAAAAACAACTACTCCGATTACAACGGAAATTACAACTACACGGAGAAAAGTAACGAAGGATATAGGAATTATAACAAGGACAATGAAAGCTATCATCGCAACAATGGATACTACAATAACAACAGGAAAACGGTCGGTTTAATTATTTTTTTTTGATTTTGTGGATTTATTGAAGTGTGATTTGAAAATATTCCGTATTTTTAAGGAGTATCGGATATAAAAATCGATTTTTTATTGTTGCAAAACAATTTGGGAGGATTTTTGGTGAGGCGACATTTTATACGAAAAATTAAATTTTCGTATAAAATGTCACCCTTCGCAAAAAACGATTATAATTAGTAAAAATTAGTTTCAGAAGGTCCACAATATTTGTGTGAGTGGAATTTTATACGATGAAATGTTTTTGAAATTTAAAATGAAAATTTTTTAATAATTCTGCGACAATTTCGTCATGATGACGAATTTTTGCGAAATTTGACAAACTTTTGTCCCCACAACATGTTCAACACTATGTTGGACAAATACATTTCACAAGTTTCCACAAAGTCTTTGTTGGTAAACAGTAGCCGGTCTATTTGCACGAACTCCTTAAAGGCGCGTGAAGAATGTAGTAAATGTTTGATTGTTTAGTCATTTGTTTGCAATACCCAACTTTTTCTTGATTACCCGTTGTGAGGACATATTTGCGGGTTCAATTCGGTCGATTTCCCAGAGGGCTGCAATGGAATTATAAGGAAAAAATATGTTTTTTTGTAGAAAAAGTTGGCTGCAGGAAGGGTTGTTTGGGACGAAAAAAACAGCCGAAAGTAGATCAAAAAGAGCTTGGATTTGGTATCAAAAAGTATCACAGAGACGTAAAAAGGATACTAGTCCGTTTGCAAAGTCGCTGGAGTGATCTCTGCGACATGCACTGTGAGAAAACATAAGTTCACTTTTCACTGTACAATTTCTTGGTTTTTGCACCATGCAATAGGTTTTTTCGGCTGCCACTCGAACCCTGATTTTTATTGCACAGTTCATGTTGCAGAAATCACACCAGCGACTTGTACTGTGCAGAAAAAATCAGGGTGCGAGCGACAGCCCGAAAAGCCTATTGCACGGTGCGAAAAGCAAGAAATTGCACAGTGCAAAGTGTGCTTTTGTTTTCGCACAGTGGACGTCGCAGAAATCACTCCAGCGACTTTGCGAACGGACTAATATTCTCTTTACGTCTCTGCGATACTTTTTGATACCAAATTCAAGCTCTTTTTGATCTACTTTCGGCTGTTTTTTCGTTTCAAGCAATCCTTCCTGCAACTAACTCTTTCCACAAAAAACATATTTTTTCCTTATAATTCCTTTGCATCCCTTTGGGAAATCGACCGAATTGAACCCGCAAATACGTCCTCACAACGGGTAATCATGAAAAACTTGGGTATTTGATCTGAAGAAAGCAGCTTCAGGCTCTGCGATTCTGTTTGGGACCAAATTCGGGCTCATTTTGATCTCTTTTTCGATCACTTTGTATGCCGAAGCAGTCGCATCCGAAATCCCCCTTTGGTACATCTGTTTTTGGGGACTCCCCGACCTTGTGCATTCCCATCGCGAGTTCAAAAACCCAAAGATCGCAGAGGGACCCGTCTCCCAATCCATTACTCCGAACCCCCTCCCGATCATCCCCTAAGGGCATCAACAGTAATGATTACTGTTTACAAGCTTGATTATAATCCCTTCCGGCGCTGTGATGCAATCCCGCTTTTGCTGACGTCGCCACCCTCCGATTTCAGCCGGGATTTGAATATTTTTTCGCGATTTTTTGGGAGGGAGCGGCCGGCGGGCCGTAAAGCCCTCCCGGAATGGGATTTTTTGAGGGGAAAAAGAAAGGAAATTTGGGGAATAGCGCATTAAGGCGTGATGGAGGTGTTGGAGGGTGTTTTAAATATTGAGCAGATGTCTGGGAAGGAAAAATGGACTTTATTTTATATTGTACATGAGGGTTGAGCAAATTTTTTCAATTTTTTGCGTTAACTTTGATTAAACTTGGAGTGAAGTTAGATTAGAAGTTTTGAAGGTATTTGAAGGATTTTTAGCTTGTTTTTAAGGGGATTACCGAGATTTTTTATAAAAATAATTCGAAATTTTTTGCCGTTTTAAGGCTGAAAAGTTATTATTTTGTTTGAAATGAGGAGTTCAAAGTTTAAATAAATTTTGTCTTTCCCAATTCTAACAAAATATCAATTTTTCACCCCAAAAATTTCAAAATTTTCGACATTTTTTGACCTAAAACTCGAGGTAAAAGTCTCGCATACAGTATGTCTTCAAAAATTCTAATCTTAATTTTCCCCCAAATTTCAACAAAATCGGCGTCGTTTTCTTTCGAAAATTCCATCGAAATGTCATCTCTTGCAGATTTTAATTATCATTTTTTTCCGAACCAGTCATGGCATTCAAAAAATTTCATTTCCGATGATTGAACATATGATTTTAATTACAATTCTGTTCTCATCGATCTTTTTGAGCCAAACAGTTATTCAGCCGTTTGTAATGCCGTTCCTCTTGCATCAGCGGGATGAACAATCATATTGTTCATGAGACTTATCATCAAGAACACAAAAATCGATTGTTTTCGGGGGATTTATCATCCTTGGTTTGTTTGACCGAAAGCTGTTTGATTTTTTGCTGTCCCTCAGGGCTTAATGGGGATATTAAGCGAGCACGTTGCATTTATGGGTTTCTGGGAGGCCATTATTGGAATTATTGAAGGAAAAAAATAAATAGAAAAAAAAATATCAGACTAGGTGGGCGATTATGAGAGAAATCTTTAGTGTTTGGGCTATTGATGAAACTTGGAGCGAATTTAGATTAGAATTTTTAAGACATAGTTATGCGAGATTTTTGGCCCGCGCTTTGCAGAAGTCATCGAGATTTTTAGGTCGAAAAATGACTAAAATTTGAATTTTTAGGATCTTTAAGGCTGAAAATTTTATGATTTTCGTAGAAATAGCACCAGATGGAGGTGCTGGAGGGTGTTTTAAATATTGAGGAGATGTCTGGGAAGGAAAAATGGACTTTATTTTATATTGTACATGAGGGTTGAGAAAATTTTTTCAATTTTTTGTGGGTTAGTTTTGATTAAACTTGTGAATTAAAGTTTTAGAAGGGATCTGCTGGATTTTAGCTTATGATTTGACGGAATTACCGATATTTTTAGGTCAAAAAATTTCGAAAATTCGAAATTTTTTGCCTTTTTTTTTGGGCTGAAAAGTTGTCATTTTGTTTGAAATCAGCAGTTCAATTTTTATGTAATTATTTCTCTGCCCATTTCGAACAAGATCTCAATTTTTCACTCTGAAAATCGCAAAAAATCTTGAATTTTTGCCATTTTTCGATATAAAAATCTCGATGGTTTCTGCATAGAGCAAGCTAGAAATCTCGCGTATGTCATAAAAAATCTTAATCTTTATTCATGTCATGTATCATCAAGGGTTTGCGTGTTGTACTCTAGATTCCGGGATTTTCATAGTTTTAGAGAATTAATTCTGATGGTACTCCCGTTTCCCCCCATTGATTACGCATTCCCATATGATAGCAGCATTCGAAATGGCGGCAGATAATCCCAGCATCTCTAATCTGCCTCCGAAAATAAAGTCGTTAATCATTTTTCGGAGTAATCCGAAAATATTTTCCCCCCAATTTTCCGCTGCAAAGACTGCGAAACAAACAATGCCTGAGGCAATTAGGGCCCATTAAACATCTCGTCTTTGACCTTAAACGGCCAAATTATTCACCTTGATCAGCAATTCAAAAAAAAAAAATATTTTTTCAATCGATTTTCGAACGGCGTTCGATTCAGAGGGGAACGGAGACTTGTGTGGGTGAGATTGGCCAAGAATTTGCATTTGAAAACAATTTTGAATCGTTGCGAACGGGGAAGAGGCGATTGAAAAGGGGGAATCAACGTGGAAATTGGGAATTTTGAGCAGTTTAAAGGTCGGAAATTCGATTTTTATGGACGTTTTGACACTTTTTGATTATTTTTTTAGTCAATTTTTTTTCTCGGAATTTCAAATGACTTTCGTTCAGTTTTTTACATTTTTTTTATGATTTTCCGCAGATAGGAAATTCCCCAAATTTCAACGAAATTCCCATTCCCATTTTAATTTCGCTTTTTGTTTGTTCGAAAACTTGCAATCCAGCCTTATCGGCGGTCGTTATAAACCGATTGTACTGCTTTGTTTATGCTGCATTAGATAAGGGGGTTTCAAAGTGGAGCCACGGAGGTCCCGATAAGACGGAATTTAGACTTTTTATTGCTGAAAAGGGAAGGAGTTGCTGCATTTGCTGGGGGTGATCAAAAGATTAATTGGAAGTAAATTGAGACATAAAATCGAGATTTTTTGATTTTTTTCTTGGGAAATCCACTTTAAATTCATGTAATTTATCATGAAAATTCTTTATTTTTACTAATTTTGACTTAAAAATAAAAAAGTCAAAAAATTCTGCATAACGCGATTTAATTTTTTTTCAAAAAAGGTATCCAAAAGTATCCAAAAAATGTCGAAAAAAAATAATTGCGTCATTCTGTTGCAATTCCAAATTTGGCTCCCATAAAAAGCGTTTAATTTTAGCCGAAAATTGCGTGACTTTATGTCCAAAAAAACACAAATGGCATCGGAATTTATAAAAAGTCAACAGAAATGTGTTTTTGTAACTTGATAACGATCCCAAAGTCCTCCTAATTACTCGTCTGCGAGGAAGTGACAGTGCTGCTGAGGGCCGTCAGTTCCGTCTACAACATTTAGCGAAATAACGATGTATCAAATTTTGGGGGTTTTTTTTATTTATTGTCGAAAAAATTTTGAGATTTTCGGATTTTTGGAGTTCAAAATCTCGGTGAATTTTGGAGAGTGCGAGCTAAAATTTTTAGTGTTAGATTTATAGGCTATTTAGAATGGGTGAGAGAAATTTTAAGAAAATTGAGCGATTTTTTGGTTGAAAAATTTTTGAATTTTTCATATTTTTTCGATCAAAAAATCTCAAGAGGCTCTGCAACGCGTCAGCTAAAATTTTTAGAGATTAATTTACGAGTTATTTAGAATCAGTGTATAAAATTTTGAGATGATTGAGCTGCTTTTTTATTCATAAAATTGTTCACTTTTTGGGCATTTTTCAACCAAAAAATCTTCTGTAAAAAGCGGGCTAAAATGTCGTATATGCCTTGCAAAATTTTAATCTTGACTTATACTAAGCCTTATTACACTTTGATCGTCACATTGACGATAAAAATAAATTTTTTTCCTATTCTGATCCAACCCCCGTCTTATAGATTCGTATGCCATTTCCTGGACCCAAATGTATACATATTCCCACCGAAATATTTGTTTGTTGCGTAAGGACCCCACCACCGCTTTTATTTACGTGGCTTACGTGGAAATTTGAGAGCCAAAAGTTGCAAAACGACACCTCCCCTTCAATTATTTATGTAAATTTTCGATGTGCGCGAGATGTTTGTTCGAGTGGGGAGAGGGCGAAGGCGCGAAGAATTTAATTTACAAGATTCGGAGAGCCAAATGCGTATTCTAATTTTAGGAACGGGGTCGGAAATTAGACTTCTTAAAAGACGATTTTTGGCTCGCTGCGTCAGCGGTGGACATAGGAAAAAATCGATTTTGAGTTTTTTGCATAAAAATGACCGTCGACATGTGCTGAGGAAAAGCGAACAACAGTTTTTCTCAATTCTGTCCGGAAGGCATAAATTTGCTTAAATTTGTCTTTTTTGGAATTTTCGACCTGGCGACGTCATAGAAAGAGCAAATCACCCAAAATTTTGCTTGTATACGTTTTCGACCATTGGGAATTGATTTTTTTCAAAATTAAGTCTCTCAGATTACTGTAACATAGGCATATTGTAATCCGGTCGATAAAAATCGACCGTAACTCCTTCGTATCAAAAATCCCACAGGATTTTATTTCAGATTCAGAATCAGCATAAAATTCTGCATATTATACACATAATGCGAGGTCATAACTCCAGGGGGGAGATCGCGTAGTATATTGGATTTTGGCAAAAAGTACGTTTGAAAGGTCGCGGGTTCGATCCCCGCTTGGTGCAAATATTGAAAACACGGCGGAAATCGCGTTTAATGGACACCCAAGGGTTACATGAGATACACTAAGCGATTTTAAACATTAATGCATATCTAATTGCGATGAAAACTGATTTTATATAATTTTTGGAGACTGAATATGCAAAAAATGAAACTGCTTCAAACCGCTTGAAATTGGCAACACTTATTCTAAGGTCAATTGTAAGAAACTTTTGTGTTAACTTTTTTTGGCAGAGCGCCGTACCATGGATTACTGTAGCATTAAACGTGTCCTGATTAACTGCAATTTTCTTCAAAATTCTTGCATAAAATATTAAATCGTTTTAATTAGTCGTTTTAGACAGCGAAAAGATCCACTTTCTATATATGAAAGAAAATTCGACCTTAATTGCAACGCGTCTTGATGTCATAATCAATTGGTGAAAGTGCGTCAAATAACTCGGCCATTCCAAACGGTACAGCCATAAAAATTTTTTTGTACACAAGAAAACCCTTTCTTAACCATTCTGAGCACAATGATGACAATCCGACTTCCATGCGCCATGTGGTACACGAAAAACCAAATCAGGTTTAATGTTGCAGTAATCCATGGTACGGTGATCTACCAAAAAAAGTTAACGGAAAAGTTTCTTACAATTGACCCTAGAATAAGTGTTGCCAATTTCAAGCGGTTTGAAGCAGTTTCATTTTTTGCATATTCAGTCTCCAAAAATTATATAAAATCAGTTTTCATCGCAATTAGATATGCATTAATGTTTAAAATCGCTTAGTGTATCTCATGTAACCCTTGGGTGTCCATTAAACGCGATTTCCGCCGTGTTTTCAATATTTGCACCAAGCGGGGATCGAACCCGCGACCTTTCAAACGTACTTTTTGCCAAAATCCAATATACTACGCGATCTCCCCCCTGGAGTTATGACCTCGCATTATGTGTATAATATGCAGAATTTTATGCTGATTCTGAATCTGAAATAAAATCCTGTGGGATTTTTGATACGAAGGAGTTACGGTCGATTTTTATCGACCGGATTACAATATGCCTATGTTACAGTAATCTGAGAGACTTAATTTTGAAAAAAATCAATTCCCAATGGTCGAAAACGTATACAAGCAAAATTTTGGGTGATTTGCTTTTTCTATGACGTCACCAGGTCGAAAGTTACAAAAAAGACAAATTTAAGCAAATTTATGCCTTCCGGGCAGAATTGGGAAAAACTGTTGTTCGCTTTTCCTTAGCACATGTCGACGGTCATTTTTATGCAAAAAACTCAAAATCGATTTTTTCCTATGTCCCGGGTCCATTACGGGCTGACGCAGCGAGCCAAAAATCGTCTTTTAATTAGAATATACGAAATTGGAGAGAAAAATTTTAAAAATTGACGAAAAACGAACTTTCCAGGAAAAAATCGGTACTAAAAAGCTTCTAAAATTGTGTCATGATTATTGATTTTCTGTTATTTTTTATTTTTGAGCCTTTTTTTTTACTTTTTCCGACCAAAAATTTCAGTTTTTTTGAATTTTTGTAAAGTCGAAAAATTTGGACCAAGAAGAAAAGATCGAACCCCTAAGGCGTTCGTCTTTTCCATTCTTCTCCATTCGCCCCTTTGGCCCTAAAAAATCGAAATTTTAATCTTTTGATTATCGATTTGTGAAAGGTCGCAAGATCAAAAAAGTGGCCTTGGAAATTAATTTCTCGCCCTCTTAATTTGAAGGTGTTCTGCACGCAACGCTTTTTCGAAGAATTTGTTTGATGAGTTATGCACGTCATGTGGCTCGGGTTTTGGTAATTGAATCCAATGACGGCGGGGGTTTTTGCTGATATGATATTGTTGTAGGTCTTGAGGAATTCTGATACGGGAGAAAGGGCTCATGTGGGCAGTTTTTGATGGGATTACTGTAATATTATGATCTATGGACTCTAGAGGTTCGATGTTGCTTATAAGCTGGTTCGTGGGTTGAGTGGAATACCAAGTTTTATCCATTTTTATATTATTCATGACCAATGTCATGGTTAATATAAAAATTGCTGGTTTTCTTCGAAAAAATGACATTTAAGTGTTCTAAGTGGCTTGTGTAGCATTATTCTACATCTATGCGCAGTTTTAGACTATTTCCGATGCTTGCAACACAATGCCAAAAATTGCGGGAAATTCGAATTTTTGAACTGTTGCCCCCTTTATGGCTCCAAATTGCCAGAGATCCCTCAAACTGCCCTTATAAGCTCATCTACTTTTATTTTTTGTTTTCCACCCGTCTGTTTTTGACATTTCAATATTATCCATGGCGCGTCGACAACATCACTCGTTAATCCCTCATCACGCGATTCCAGAACATGAACTGAAACCCGAAATGACATTCTTCGGATGTCATATGCACTTGTCCCTTTGTTTATTCTCTTGACGAGCGCTCATTTTGCATTCAGCCCTCGGGTTCGAACGGGGGTTGTTACGGTAACGGTCGATTAAACTCTGGTCGATTATCGGGGTTTGCCAGTGGGGGCCAATTTGAAATTAAGGTGTGCCGGGAAAAGGTGTGGCGTGGTTGGCCGGATAGTAGCGAAAATTTAATTTATTTCGGTTTCAAAAGGAGTAATAGAGCAAAAAGGGAGATTACCGTATGCTTTTACTAAAAACTTTTTATTTTTTGTAGTTTTACTGAGTGTAAATTTTGTTTTTGTATTCTGATGAGTTTATGTAGTCAAAAGGAGCGAGGTACGTCCGATTTGGCCAAATTTAAGTTCGAAAATTTAAATTTCCCGCCACTTTTGGCATTCCGTTTTTTGACTGGAAAATGGTTTAAAATCGCCTAAATTGTGTATTAATAGTAATAAATTGATGTTTAAAAGACCCTATGCTGAAATCTACTTAATTTTATGACATTTGTTATATTATCCATGACATTTTTTTGCCCGGAAACCCAATCAAACTTGATCATTTGGTTACACCACACACCAAATAGCCTCCTACAAATTCTAAAACATGTTTTCGATCGTTCGAAATCATTTCCATGCCCTTTCCAGCAGCCGGAAACGTTGGTTTTCCTATTTCGCCTGAGGGCAAATGTCGGGGGATTGCGTGAATGGATGGGCTGTTCAAACAGTCGTTGATCAAATATTTTGGAAATCCCATTTTCCCTGCTCTGTCAACGACAGTGACGTCCGTAGAGGGTCTCTCCGATTGGGAATGAGGGGCTTTTTGTTTGGAAAAACAAAAAATTTTAATTCGGTCAAAGAATTTTTATTTTTTTTTTTTTTGAAACAAAACTGATTGGGAGGGAGGTGAGGGATTAGTGGATTCGAGTGTGATTTAGATCCGGTTGTGATTTTTGGAGTTTTTATAAAATTTCTAGAAAAGATGTCATGATGACATGTTTTAATATGTAAAATACGATGTTGGGAATGGTTAATTGTTCTGTTTTTAACCTTTATGGATAAGATGAAAATTTTTGAAGCGATTTTTGCGAAATTTCCAAAAAATCCGTCATCATGACATGGTTTAATATGTAAAATACGATGTCTAAAATGGTCAGAAATTATGTTTTGAGCATTGTGGATTTCATAAAAAATTTTAAGGCGATTTTTACAAAATTTCCAAAAAATCCGTCATCATGACAATTTTTAAAACATAAAATACGGGCCTGGTAAAATTATGTGTCATTGCTCCTGAAAAGCCGGAAAAAAAAATTATTTTCAAAAAGTCGGTGATTGTGGCATAACTTGTTGAGATTTTTTGTAGATCCGAAACACATTTTTTAATCCTGAACAATTCCTGATCTCTCAAATATTTATATTTTCGTTCGGTTTTGAATATTAAAGGGTTGTGTTAGGATTATCAAACATTTCTGGGCCAGTTCAAAGGTCGGGAAGGTGGCTAATCGGAATAAAAAGAGGGTGGGGTGTAGACAAGTGTAATGTTTTTAATAAAGGAACCCAAAGGGATCAAATCGGGGAGGCACGTCAATCCAGCGCATTTCCTGAACCGTTTCGAAACTTCGTATCGTTTTCATTGGTTTTACAAGGAAAGTACTTTTATGGGGGCTCCTACTTTTTGACGGGACATATCTCAAAAAATCAGAAAAAATGCGCTGATCAAGGATATATAAATCTTAGCTGCCCATTTTAGGTTTTTAAGGGTGAAAATGCCCAAAAACTGGTTTAATTTCCCTACAAAAGGCAGACATTCGAAACGATAAAAAGCGCAATCGGTCTCTTCCTTCGGAAGAGAGCGGTGTGGCCGAGTGGTTAGTGCCGTAGTCTGGGAATCAAGAGGGGGGACGCCGCACAGGTTCGATTTCCCTTTTGGGCCGAGTCAACTTTTTTTGAAGTTGAAGGTCGGAAAAATAAATTTTTGGGCCAAGACTGTCTTATTACGTCTTAGAAACTCAATAAACACCATTTTAAGCCAAAATAAAAATTGTAAACCTTTGAAAAAATTAAGCGGAAAGGGGTTCATATAGGACTTTAAGTCAACTTCCGACTGAGTTTTCACCCCTAAAAACCTAAAATGGGCAGCTAAGATCTATATATTCTTGATCAGCACATTTTTTCTGATTTTTTGAGATATGTCCCGTCAAAAAGTAGGAGCCCCCATAAAAGTACTTTCCTTGTTAAAAGAGGGACGAAATGTCGCGAAATTATCGGCACTTTTTCTCGCCCGAAATAATTGCTTTTTCTCGAAAAGGAAGAAGAAAGATAAGAAAATGCGTTTTATCGGATAGTGACATTTCGTTTTGACGAATCACCAAAAAGGGGCGGGAAATTTTTTCTTCTATTTTGGATTGACGTGGGAGGTTCCGTTCGAAATAAACAATCGAATCGGGGCTTCGGCGCACACGGCGATTCTTAATCTTGGTCTGGCTTGTACGGGGAATGAAATTTTGTCAAAAGTTCAAGGCTAATCTGTATGTACAACAAAAATGTGTTTTGTTGTTGAAAACAATGGCTATTTGAGGGCAATTTTTTGTGTTTAAAATACGTGGTCACCCCCGTGGTCCTCATACTTTTTTTTCAAAAATTTTCACCATTTTTTTTGCGAAAAATTGGAAAAATTAAAAAAATTTTTTTGAAGTCCCCTCTTGCCATAATTTTTTTGCATGCCTATAGAATATTCTAGAACAAAGTAGAAACAATTTTAAACCCGATAGTTCAAAAGGGCTGGGTTTTTGAACCCATCTTTCACTTTTTAAACCAATTTTTTTTGAAAAGTAATCTTTTTTCCCCAAAACCGAACAAAAACCAAGTCATTTTTCGTTGGAAAAACGAACTTATTGGTTTAAAAAGTTGTGTAGAGGAAGCGAAAGTTTAGTTTTAAAATTTTAGGATCATTTCCGGGTTACTGTAACAAAAAATTTAAAAAATTTTTTCTTGAATTTTTAGACTTCAAATTTTTTTTGATATTGTTTACGAGTATTGGACTTTCTAAAAATTCCAAAATCCACAAAAAAATTTTTTTTTGAGTCATCCGTTTGTTTATTAGTCCCAAAAAATAATTTCGAATCCAAGTTTGGGCTGTTTACGATCACTTTTTTGACTTGTTATATCGCAATTTTTGTCGACAAAATTATTTGATTTGTGATCGTTCTGATCGGGAAGTCGGAATTTTTCGATTTTGGTCGGCTATTTGTTGATATTTGGTCTGAAATTTTTTGGAGATTTTTCGAAATTTTTTGGTTGAGATTTGTGAAAAAAGGGCTGGATTTTGATGAAGCTTGGAGAAAATTTGGAATGGAACTGTATAAGACCTTTTTAGAGGTTTTTTATCTCGCGTTTTGCAGAAATTTTTTAGGATTATTAGGAAAGAAATGGCGAAAATTCGAACTTCTTTGTGATATTTTGGACTCAAAAATTTACATTTTTTTTGATATGTCTAGAACAATATTTCTACATAATATTACTTTTTTCCTCCTGAAATTCGCGAAGATACCCCGAAAAAATCAGTTTTCTCTAACCTCCTCTTCATTCTCCATAGTCTCTCTTTCGCAAAGGTTCCTCATTTCCTTGGTTCTCCTTGCATTAATAAGTGTACCCTATAGAAAATTTAATGGGAATTTGGAAAATAATTATTGAGATTTTTTATTTTTGAAAATTTTAAAATTTCCTGCTTTTTCCAACTTTTTTAATAAATTTTCCGTCTATTTTCCCTCGTATTGCAATTTCTGGCATCAGACACTTCCTCCTCCGTCTCCTTTCTTTCCACATCTGAAAACAACAAATTTGTTGACGTCAGTTTTATTGAAGGGGGGAGATAAAGTGCGCGAAAATTTCCGGCCCTGAAATGATTATTTATTTGGCCCATGATGTCATGCAAGCTTTTTCTGGGCATTACGGTATTATATAAAGGAAGAAAGGGGATAAAAATTAGTCATCAATTAGTTTAGACTCTAATATTTTATGATAAAACTGAATTTTCGGTCATAAAAAAAATTCCAAAAAATATGTCAGCATGACATGTATTTTTTTTTATTTTTTGTTATCTTTAACTTTAAAATTACTGTATATTACTTTATAACATCAAATTTTACAGCAAAACAATTGAAAAAATACGTCAGCATGACTCATTTTTTGTGAATTTTTGTTTCGCTTTTAATCTACATAATTACGCTGAAAAAGTTGGAAAACAAAATTTTTTGCTATTCTTGCGTCTTTCTTCGCTCCAACTTCCCGAGTTTTCCCGAAATTCCGAAAACTTTCTCTGTTGAAATTCCCCATTTGCCTCGAGGCACAAACAGGATGGACATAAAAGCCGAAAGCATGATGTAAATTTAGAAAGTTTGTTTGCTCTGGGAGGGATGTGGATCCGGGAGTTTTTGGGTTCGCATTGTTTGTTACGGGATATCCAGGAAATCCGTCATGATGACGTGCTTTTAAATTTGAAGGCTTCAATTTTTTTGAGTTGAAATCAGATTGTTCGGTGGTAGAGATAATGTGAAAAATCTTCTGAGAGGAAATTGTGTCATCTCGACAGGTTTTTTTTATTGAAGTTCCAGAAAATCCGTCAGGATGACAAATTTTTATTGAGAAAGTCCTGATATTTTCTCGTTGAATAGGAAATGTTTAAGTCGAAGAATAGCTGATAAAAAATTTAGAGTTGAAAATTACGTCATCATGACGTCTTTTTTTAGGATTTTTCTAAATTGCCCATATTTCCCAAAATTTTTATTTTCCTCCATTTTTCCTAACTCCTAAATTTTGCAAAGCCACTAAACGCAAGTCCAAAGTCGTAAAACCATTCCAGCATAATGCACGCTACAGTACTTCTGCAGTTCCTTAACGTTTCCGACATCTTTTCGTCCTTCCTCGTCTCCTCCACACGTTTTTTAATAAAATTCCGCGCTGCAAAGCGGGGGTCCAAAAATAAAGCCCCTGAGGGCAAAGTGACAAAAAACGTCTATTTTCGGGGCCGCCGTTCACGGGGACGTCAGTTTCACGGCGTTACAAAGAAGAGAGGAAAGGAGCAGTGATTACATTCGACCCATTAATTATGTCATTCTCTCCCCCTCAGGGCACAAATTTGACTCCAAAAACTTTTGCATTGTATTTTTTAAGGCCCATGGCGTCATGAACAGCAACAATTCATGGGTCGTCATGACAAATACACCGCGTTTTTGGAGTTTTATTGCATTGTATTATACATTCTAATTATGATACGATGCACAAACAAATATGTCAAACAGGTGATAAGTGATGTATTTCAGTGAATAATTTATGCGGTTTGACTCGGATTTGATTATTTTTGGGCATGTCCCAGAGCCATGATGACATTTCCGGCTGTTTTCAATAGTTATGCAGTTTCTGTTGTTATAGTGATACTAAAGTAATATATGCGGCTTTTTACGCTCAAATTGCGTTTTTTACGCTAGAATAGCACTGGAAATACTGTAGTCGTACTTATAGAGCAATTGCGGAGCAAAGAATTTTGTGATTTCATTTTAATGTAATCGAAATTACAGTAATTTTACGCTTAGAAACTTGTAGTTACAATACTCGAGTAACGTCTAGAGTGCTTCAGATGTATTGAGAGGCCATTTACAGCCTATTTCTTACTTTAATTTGGCTTAAAAATGGGCAGTTTTGCCTTAGCGAAGTCTTCTTTTCTACAGTATCCCTATGGCAAATTCCCTGCGAAAATTTGATATTAGTGCGGTCTAATAAACAGCTAGTGGACCCACAGCAAAGATGACAGTACCCCAATAGCATTTACAATTCCGTAAATACGACTTTCCATCCACTACCTACAGTACCCCAAATCTTAGTTGCCCTGCCAAAAGCCGGCCCTCAAATTTTTCAAAATGGCTTTTGGCACTCTAATTTGTTCACCGCACCCGTATCCAGCGTTTGCAGGAATCACGGTTTGATTTATGACCTAAAATACGTGTACGTTTGCCATCACGGGATGTTTTCCGCTCCCCCGTCTCCTTTCCCTCTCACGCCCATAAGCGTTCCCAACAAACATGCTCTTATCTACAAACAAAAGCCAGAAGGTCAACACCGTTTCCGGCGCTAATAATTGATGGTCCGACAATAATTTATGGTTTCGACAATGAGAAAATTTAATATGCAAAAATTTTTGACAAAAAGAAGTGATAAAAATAAGTTTTTCGGTGATAACTTTGTGCATGAATGCGAAGGCGGGCTGAATTTTGGAAATAGTAGTGTATATGAACTTAGGATAGACTAGGAAGGGAGATTTGCTGAAAACTTCAGCGGTGTTCAAGTTACAACGGCATTAAAAATGAGTAGCACCAAAAATAATATCGCGGCCATAACTTGGCCAAAATTTGAGCCATTGACTTTAAATTTGGCACGTAGTACCTAAATGTCTTTAGGGCACGGCCCACACACTTTGAAGCCTCTTACTCTACCCACATTACCATGGCATCATCAATATATGTTGTAGATGGGCATGAAAGGATAATACAGTTGACCTTTTCGAAATGCTATGTGCTCTTTCAAAACATGTTTATATTCTTTGTTTTTCTGCTGACATACAATTCTAATTTGAATACTTGCAAAAATTTGCATATTTCCAGCATAATTTGCATATATCCAAATTTCGCTCAAATTTTTTATTTTCGCGAAATTTCGCAATCTTTGGCAGATTTTTTGCCTTCTCCCTGGCTTCGCCGAATCCCCACATCCTCCAGGCATATTTATTCGGAAGGCTCACGCATTGCCCCCCTCTCTTTCTCTGGCCCCCATCCGCGAACGCCGGCCCCTTTTCGGCAGTGTTCGCGAAAAAACAAGAAAAAAATGTAGGCGTTCTCTTGTCGGGCGGCGAGCACGGCCCATAAAGGGGCCGTGAGATGTTGAGGGACCGCTGATGACGTCCGATGGCGTCATGCTTTAGGAGTTGGGGGGAAAACATTCGCCGTGTGTTTTCGGGCATTTTCCGCCGCTTGCGGGGGGTTTTTGCGGCCCGTTTTCGACTGTTTCGCCGCTTACAGCGGGGTGCAATCGGATTGTGGAGGGAGATTATTGTATAGGATAGTGAGATTTTACGGAGATTTGGGAGAAATGACACCACTTTTCGTGCAATCTTATAGTTGGTATAAAAGCCGGAAAATTTTCGATTTTAAGGGAAAGTAATGATGGGAGGAGATATTTTCGCAATATAGATGGTATTTGGCTGTATTGTTGAATCCGTATGGTCCTATTTTAGACAAGGAAATAAAGTTTATCACGGGATTGGGCCAATTATCGGATTTTCTCCAGCTGATGTCTAGAATAATATTATTTTTGATTCGAATTGCCCTTACTATGATGTGATATACGATTCTACAGTCTTCTTATGGCTTGTACTATCCTAATAAACTATTTACACTCCAAGAAGTTTCATTTTGAACCCTCTACCTGCCATTTTCACCTGATGTCTAGTACAATATAATTCTTGTCCCGGATTTTTTGTTATTCTCGAAAACAATGTCCATCCACTTCTCGGAGCCCCATACAGTCCTATGAAGGCCGGAAGACCGGAAGAAATTGGATTTCCCCCCACCAAATGACGTTTTCTCTCGTCTGGTGCAAGGGCAGGAAGTCGAGAGTGTGAATTCCAAGTCACTTATCCCCAATCCCTGCCCGCAAAACTGCCCCCAACAGCTCATATTTGGGCTGATGGTCACGTCATGCGCGACGTCAGATCCGGTCATTTTGCATCCTACTGTATTGTTATTTTTGCGCCCCTCTTCTCTGCCCGCTCTCCTCTTGCCGAGCGCTCCCTTCGGCGTCGCGAGGCCCTCGTTTTTCACGTGATGTGTCCATTAGAGAGAGAGAAAAGAAGTGGGTGGGGACTTTGTTGGGGGAGATGGGGAAGAAGGAACACGCATCTGATGAAGTCTCTCTCTCTCTCTTGCTCTGGCTTCGAACGGATTCAGAAGGCCGAGATTTGGCGGCCGATATTCGCGGAGTCATTTGCGAATTTCCGCGAGTTAATTCCCCTCCCCATTCAGGAGGTGCGAAGTGTTTTGAGGGTGGCGAGGATGACATCGCGCTGTCGTAACCACTATTTTCAACTTGTTTTTGGCACTTTTTATGGCATTTTTTAAAGGTTTTTGGCCCTTTTCGAATGAAGGATGACGCAAAAATGAAGTTTACGTGGAAAAGGCGGACGTTAAAGGGTTTTTATAGTGTTTCAAGGGGGTAGAACGGTAGAAGGAGTGTTTTGAAAAGTCTAAATTTTTTTTGAGTTATAGGTCTCAGATGTTTTGCTGTTTTTTTGAGGTTTTTGGACTTTTTTGAGGGGAAAAGGGCAAAATTGAAGATTACTGTAGCGAAAATAGTTTTTAATGAGTTTTTGTGTTATTTTTCCTAATTTTTGAGGCTTTGGGGATCTGAGGGGGGTTGTGAAAAAAGCTATGGCAAGGGGGGACCAAAAAATTTTTTGATGTTTTTTGGTGTTTTTGTTACATTTTTTGATAGACTTTATCCCTACAAAAATTTTTCTTGGTAAACAGATTTTTTGTGGACAAATTATACGATGAAACGTGCCTTATTTAAAAATTCCGTCTGCCTCTCCGAAATAATACGTTTTTTTCAATTTTTGTACTTTAATATACATATTTTTTACTACTCAAATTACTATGCTAATCTCTGTCCGTGTTACGAAAAAACAAAAACCAGACATTGCATCAGTTTGCTATTTAAAATCGAAATTCTGTTAGATTTGCATTTTGATGTGAATTTCATTTTTTTTGTAAACAATTCAAAAAAATTGTTGAGACAAAAAAAAACAAAAATCGATAAATGATCTTTATTACGATTTTTTTATCGAATATTTGCATAATTTGAAATTTTTGTCGGAAAAAAAACTTAATTAACTGATAAGGCCCACTTAATAGTCTTGTTTATGAAGGGAGAGGCCGACACAGCGGGATTAACCTCTCATTTGTTATTTCAAGAGAAGTTATCAACAAGTTTTTGGTGATTTTCCTCGTGTTTTTGAAATTTTCTTTTATCATTTTGGCCAAAAATTAATTTTTCGGACCAGAAATTGGATTTTCCAACTTTCTCCTCCCCATAACGCGATTATTTTTGCATAATGCGATCTGAAATTTTTACCCATGCCTTGGAAAATGTGGATTTACAATTCCTAAAAGTTTTGTGAAATTTGGAAAACTTTTTTTTGTCATCAATTTTTGAGATTTTTTAAAAATAAAATTAAAAATTTTTTTTTTTGATTTTTTAAAATTACTTCCAAATTTTTCTTTCAAAACTCTTACTCGTCACTTGCAATAATAATTTGCCCTCAGTTGTAAGATTACTCCGTAATTTTAATACAATTTGACGTCAATTGTAGGTAGTAATTACAATTTTTGGAAGTAAAGAAACAGCGAAAATGGTTGTAAATAGTTTCTTGTGTAGTTTCCGAGTGGTTGGTAATGTTTTTTAAAATTTTTCAGATGATTTTTATATCCGATACTGCTTAATTTTACATTGTAAAAAAAATTTCAGGATTTCAAAAAAAACTTTTTTAATTTATTTTTTTTTAATTTTTTAACGCTTACTAATACGCTTGATTTTGAGTTTATTCGAGATTTCAAAGGGATAAAATATTTTTTAAAAATTTTTTTTTTTAATTTTTAAGATTAATTTTTTGGATTTTTCAGAACTATTCAAACTCGAACAGTGCGATTAGTTCCAAGATGAGACCCACCGATTGTTGTGCCAGTCCCACTACCACACCCACTACGCCCTCTTCGTCCGGTTCGGCTTTCATGGAACTCAACAACCGACAAGTAAGTCGAAAATCGAAAAAATTTTAAAAAATAAAAATAAAATTTTCTAGAATCTTGGTGAAATTTACAAAAATTAGAGATTGCAAGTTTGTAATATTTTTTGGAAAATTTCAGACCGCGTTAAGCAGAAATTTCGAGAATTTTTGGTCGAAAAATCAAAAAATTTTATTTTTATTCGACCCGGATTTTCATAAAACTTTAAATTTTTTGCGATATATGATTCTCTTAGCATCAATAGAAAATTCTATACCGCGCTATGCAGAAATAATAGGAATAATCCAAATTTTTTCGCTGAAATTTTTTTTGGTCCGAATTTTTTTGGGAACGTTCCTATCGAAGATAGTAAGAAACTATAGAGATGATAAGCCATTTCCCCTATTTTTAATCCCCATACAAGTTCATACAGTACTGCGTCATATGATCGGGCCAATCCCAAAAAATTTACTAATGAAATTTTCGATTTTTTTGGCTTATCATAAGCCGTTTGATCGGAAGTTTTGCAATTGCGAAAACAAAGTATTCCACTGATACTAAAGATTGGTGGGTTTGAAAGGATTTTGACAAGGAAAGTACTTTTATGGGGGCTCCTACTTTTTGACGGGACATATCTCAAAAAATCAGAAAAAATATGCTGATCAAGGATATATAAATCTTAGCTGCCCATTTTAGGGTTTTAGGGGTGAAAACTCAATCGGAAGTTGACTTAAAGTCCTATACGAACCCCTTTTCGGCTAATTTTTCACGGGTTTACAATTTTTATTTCGGCTTAAAATGATGTTTATTGAGTTCCTAAGACGTAATAAATCAGTCTTGGCCCAAAAATTTATTTTTCCGACCTTCAACTTCAAAAAAAGTTGATTCAGCCCAAAAGGGAAATCGAACCCGTGCGGCGTCCTCCGTCTTGATTCCCAGACTACGGCACTAACCACTCGGCCACACCGCTCTCTTCCGAAGGAAGAGACCGACTGCGCTTTTTATCGTTTCGAATGCATGCGCCTTTTGTAGGGAAATTGAGCCAGTTTTTGGGCATTTTCACCCCTAAAAGCCCAAAATGGGCAGCTAAGATTTATATATCCTTGATCAGCACATTTTTTCTGATTTTTTGAGGTATGTCCCGTCAAAAAGTAGGAGCCCCCATAAAAGTACTTTCCTTGTGAGATCAAAGATAGCAATAATTTTGAAAAAAAAAATTCGAAAATAAAAATTTTTTTGATTTAGCGTTTGATAATTTTATGGTCGATTACTGACGAGGTATTTGATCTTTCTACAAAAAATCAATTTTTTCCGAGCGAAAATCCGAAAGTTATAGGCAAAGAAAGGTTTCTGTCTGGCCACTCTCCTCATTTTTCGTGCTCTCTCGAAAAAAAGATTGTTGAATATCTCGAGTCTCTATGCAATTTGTGAGCTGAAATTTTTAGGGATTGGTCTATATACCATGTATACTGTGTACAAAAAATTTGAGGAAAATCGAAGATATCAAAAATTTTTGAAAAAATTGGGTCAAAAATTAGCCAAAAAATGGCGAAAATTTCGATTTTTCTTCAGAAAAAATCAATTTGACCAACCAATTTTTGCAGGTTGAGCGACTCCGCACCGTGCTCACCGAAGAGGTGGAGATCCACGGCAAAGAGAACTTCCCCACACTCCGCATCACCCTCCACAAACTCATCTCGCACGTGCGCCGAAAACTGCTCGACCGCCAGCTGGCCCTGAAACACGTCAAGCTGAACGGCGGCGCCGCCTCGTACGTGCTGAGCATGGACGAGTTCGTCTACAGTGATCTCGACCTCATCTTCCCCATCGACTTGAGTCAGGAGGGCGACTTTGACAAGGTGCGCTGCGCCGTTTTTGATGCGCTAATCGAGCTGATGCCCGCCTCCACGAACAAACAGATGATGTGTGTGGACACGTTGAAGGACATTTACATCCGGAAGATGGTCAAGGTTTCGGATGGAGACCGATGGAGCTTGTTTTCGCTTCACAATAACTACGGCAGGCAAGTGTAATATAAACTGTTGATTTTTTTTACTGTAAAAGTCATCAAAAACAAAATTTTTAGACTTTTTATCATCCATTTTTTGGTCAAATTGAAATTTTGAAAGAAAAAAAAATTTTTGAAATTTCCAAAAAATCCGTCATCGGATGACGTAAAATGAAGTTATACTGTAATTTTTAGACTGAGATTTTTTTATTGGAGTCTGTAGAGTGACTAAAGAATAATTATCAAAAGAAAATTTTGAAATTTTAACTTTTAAAGATGTCATCATGACAGATTTTTTGGAAATTCTCTAATTCTCTAAATTGTCGGATTTGGAGCGGAAATGAGGGGATTGAAAACTTTGAGGGGTTTACATTGATTTTAGTAATTTTAAGTAATGTACAACTGTAATTTTTCGGAAATTTGAGATTATTTTGATCTCCACCTCATGGATAATATAAAACAATATAATAATTCGCCCAATTTCAGGTGTATTGAGCTGAAATTCGTGGACAAAATGCGCCGCCAGTTCGAATTCAGCGTCGACTCCTTCCAAATCACGCTGGACAGTGTGCTGGACGCGGCCGAGCAGAACCAGCTGGAAGAGAAAAAACTCCCCAAATCCCTTGTTGTCCCCGCCGAGTCCATGTTCGGCAACTTCCACGCCGCCCAACAGCACCTCCAGAAACGCCTGATCGACACCCGGAATCCGGAGGAGATCCGCGGCGGCGGCCTGCTCAAGTATTGTCATCTGTTGTGCAAGGGCTACACGGCCACGCAAAACTGCCGAGAGATGGAAAAATACATGTGCTCGAGGTTCTTCATCGACTTCAGCGACATCAACATGCAAGAAATCAAACTCAGGCAGTATTTGGACAACCATTTTGGAACAGAGGACGAGGTAAGAGCAAGTTTTTCGAAATTTGCCTATTAATGTCTAGTATAATATAAAATTTGATTGGAAAATTGCAAAAAATATTAAAATTAGTTTTATGAATACAAACTACAATCTTTATAACATCATATTTCAAGAGTTTCAGATTTTTTCATCGATTTTTTTGAGGAAAAATTTGGTTTTCGAAATTTGCCTATTAATGTCTAGTATAATATAAATTTTGATTGGAAAATTGCAAAAAATATTGAAAATAGTTTTTTCAATAGAAACTACAATCTTTATAGCATCGTATATTAGAGTTTCAAATTTTTTTGACCGATTTTTTTAGCGAAAAAATTGAAAATTTCCGAAAAATCCCTATTTTGATGACTAAAATGATGTCAAAAGCATCAAAAATGCCTAAAAAAATTTTTTTATTTTTTCGGAAAAATAAACAGACTTGTTTGCATTTCTTTTGCAGTAGCATCGTATTCTTTTTTCGCGCCGAAAAAAGCTTATTAATTAAAGATTTTTTGGGCCGGAAAAACAGTTGTGCCGAAAACAAGGATTACTGTAGTTTTTGGAAGGAAATCCTTCTATAGGCTCGATTTCACCCCCCGGCACACTGCTTTTTGTACTTTTTCGCTAAATATAAACGACTTCCTTGTATTCGTTTTCGATCCCAAAATGACATCATTTGGGCCGCGAAAAGAATGTTGAAAACAATTTTTTGGACAGCCAAGGGAATTCCAAATTAACTGCCTTGAGGGCCTCAAAGCTCATGGGACTTTGGGAAATCCGGAGTTTCCTCGGATTGAGCCGGAATTTTAGAATTTTATATTGATTTAGATTAAAATTTAATTTTTTTGAACTTTTTTTTCAAAATTTGATGTTTTTATTTTCAGCAAAAATTCCAATACCTGCAAATCCTGAACCGAGTCATCAAAGAGTCCACGGTCTGCCTGATGGGCCACGAACGCCGCTCCACACAAGCCATGATCGAGAGGTTACGACAACAGATCAGCTATAGCTGCTTTTATCAGGGCCAGGACGGCGGCTACTACGAGCACACACCACGCCAAGTACTCCTCTATCTTCCACAGAACTCGAATCACTGGATCCGAGTGGTTTGAATCCCATCCACACCATGATTCGCCCCCACCGATCAATTATATTATCCATGGCGATTTGGGTCGATATTTTTGATTTTTGACCTACAACTACAACACAAGGACGAATCATGGTGCGGAATGGCTCCTCGACGATTCTACGGCCTCTAATCAACCAGCTCGACTCGTGTTCAACAACGGCAACAACAATATTCAACACAAAATTTTACTCCAAAGTTTTGGCTCCCCCCGAAAATAATCAATGGTGGAAAAAACACGGAAAACCCACAAAACAAGCGATGCATTGCCGCAGGCGCCTACCAAATACTCCTCTCCATTGTAATCCAATTGCCCACAAAATATTTGGTTCGCAATATTACCCCCCATAGGTTCGCCCGAAACTTTTTTTTTTCAAATGCCTGTTCCACATCTTGTCCTGGTTCCATTACTGTCCCCCCGTATTATTGTCGGCTAGCGTAGTGGTTGTTTAGACGAAAATCTGCAAAAAAATATTCCTCTCGAAAACCTATAAGTGACCTTTTTCGCCCCCCTTGTTGTAGACTTGTGTAAATGTAAATTTTTTTTGATTGTTGTATACAGCCCCCCTTCTCTCCTCAAACGAATATATTGCCTGCGCCCAGCGTACTGTGGTTTATCACCAAATCCAGTAAAATTTCGGGCCATGAGAAAGGTTTTGCCCGAGTTCTGATATTAATTTATATTGCACTTGGTATCAGATGTAGAAATGGGGGAAATCCCAAATTTCCCTGGATTTTGGAGGAAATTACAGTATGCCAAGGCGATCTAAGCTAGTACGTGTCAAGAAATTCTGGTTTCTACTGTTATACAGCGAGTCTTGAGTGGTTTTGGCGATTTTTTGGCGAAACAAAAAACGTCTAGAAATCCCGTCATCCAAAAACTTTAATTTGAAAATTTTTGCTCCCAAATTTTTTTAGCGAATGCTTTAGAGAGTCTAGTCAACTTTTGTAGCTTTTGGATGACATATTATATAGAATTGAATATGTCATCATGACGGATTTTTTGGAAATTTTGTAAATTGTCGATTTTTTGGAAAAATTTGAAATTTTCGCACGTTAGGCAGTTTTTTCTATCAAAAAATTACTGTCAAAACCGCTCAGGCTCCTCCCATTTCACCCCATCATATTGTACTAGGTACTCGATTGTGCTATTACACATCTAAACTCCTGTGAATCACATATATACATAAATATAGGTACTATTCTCTCCGTTCGTCTACTGTATACTCGTTTGGAGTACCCACTCTCCCTCTCCCTCCCTCCCTCTCTCTCTCTCTGACACACAACATACGATAGTTTCGGGTAAACACATAACACACACACACACAACATACGACAGAAGATTGTCAGAAAATAACTCTATACGAGACTTGTGTATTTGTTCGAGTAGATATCAGCCCTTTGTTTGTACTGAATAACCAAGATTGTTATACTCCCTCAACTCTTATTTGTGAAGAAAATTCGGTTGGAAAAAGAAAATAAAAATGTACAAAAAGTATTCGCGGAATTTGTTGGGAATGAAAGGAAAGTTCGGAGAAGCCGGCGGCGATAGTGTCCAATTGGATATGAGCGGAATTGGAGGCGAGTTGAAGCGGCCAAAAAGGCAGGAAAATGGCTAAAGGATTCATTGGCGAAACGAGAAATAATTCGTATTGTTCTGCCACTCCAAATGAGTTAGTCTGAATATCAGTTTGTCAGGAAAATGACCAGCTCAATGTCGCTGCGCCAATAACGTCGCTGATGTGAAAAACGATTTGCTGTTGTCGCGGAACGATTCATTTTCTCGGCGGCGACACGCTATTGGATGCGACAAAGTGCTCATTATTTTCCCGACAGACTGACAGTCCGTTCGTAAGGTCGCTGAAGTCATTTTGGTGACATTAACTGTGCAAAAAGCCAGAGTGCGAACGACAGTCCAAAAAAAAAAAATTATCTGCACGATGCAAAAAGTAGCAAATTGCAGGGACATTTGCGACGGACTAGTGTTCAAATAAAATACTTCCCAATGAATACCGGTAAAATCGCTAAAGCCTTGCCAGTAGCCACCACTGACGCGAGGCAGGTCAGAAAATGCTTCTGATTCCCACCAGAGTTCTTGAAGATCTCAATGCTATACGAGCAGATACGGGAATACGCTAACATGTTTTAACAACGACCATCCCCAGACAAACCACCTTGCATCCTCTGCGACTGTCCAAAAAAACCTACTGCTCGGTGCAAAGGACCGTATAATTGCACTAAGTGAACTTTTCCTTTCTCACAGTGCACGCCGCCAAAATCGGTCCAGCGACTTTGCAAACGGAGTAGTATCGTGACCATGGAAGTAGATTATAAATATTGCTGAAGAATTCACAGTGAAGAAAGTCTCGATTCCCGCCCGATGTTGTCGTGAAGCACAAGATGTCTTATCAGGTCTCTGCAGCGAATGTTGCGCGCGCGACAGTCAAATTCACAGTGATGGTCCAAAATGGCCGTCCAAAAAACACAAAGGCACTGTCACTGTGCACCGTGGCAAAAAGCCTACAAACTTAAGAGTTGGAACGGTGCAAAAAGCAACAAATTCCCCAGTGCGAAGCGGACTTTTTTCTGTTTTTTTCTCTCAGAAATCACTCCAACGACTTTACAAGACAAAATTTTTTGAGAACTACAGACATAACTATGTACGTTCGACACAAGTAAAACATGCTGTACTCTTATAGGTTTCAATCTCGAAAGGCCACAGAGCATTGCCCTACACGAATTTTGATACTCACATTACCTGAACAACTGCATTTGCCATTACAGAACTCATGCTATTTCAGCCTACAATCCCATGCGCCAGTGTTGTAATTTCAATACGCGGCGGGGCATTTTTGTAGCCCGATTCGAATTCGCTTTAAACTCTCTATTTTGGACCAAACGTTATGATTCTGTTTTTCGCGGTATCGTCAAAACCTCGTGTTTTGTTTGATACCAAATATGTTGTAGGGATAAAGAAGTTCCGTCATTTTTCGTGGTTAAGATCAAAAGATCTCGAAAATCGGTTGTGCTGGTTTGTCGGAAAAATAGTGAGCGCAATGCAACTGCGCCGATCACGTCGCTGAAGTGAAAAAAAGCGATGCGATTTTCGATGCGACAGAGCGCTCATTATTTTCCCGACAGACTGGTATTTCTGGAGTCGTCGCAGATATTAGAGCATTTTCACAAATGCCTGGAGATTTCTCCGTTTTCGCACATTTTGAACTTTCTGTCGCCAATGCACTGTATATCTTGCTTTTGCGCATCATGCAAACCTCAAAAAAGCCGATTGCACTGTGCATAGAGCAAGACCGCAGCCGCGCAGTTGAGGAAAGCTTACGTCGCAGCGATATTTCAAACAAGTTAAAAAATTTTTCACTCTGGCGACTCGATCGGCGCAACGACATTTTTCTCATTATTTTCTCGTCACACTGATACAATTGCGTTGAGGCAGCCATGTTTGTTCAAGTTTTGATTCAATGAGGCAACAAAACATCATATTCTCAACGTAATATTTGGTTGACAGCCACTTGACAACCAGTTTGTTAAGACATATTGTAGTTTCGGAAATTATTCAAAAGCCGCATAAAGAAATCGTCTGATGGCATTCTTGCTTGACGTAAGGCGTAGAACACAATATGAATGTTCGATGTTAAAAGTGTTGGGGTTGGTCTGGTAATGCAAAAGTAACGCTAAGATGTTTTATTTGTCAAGGGGCATATTTTAACAGAAAGAGCCCTTAACTTTTTTTCTCTTTTGCATACTGGCGTAGCACTAGGGTCAAATTTCAGCCGCAGCCCGAGATAGTCAAAGAAATTGTTTTCGAGAGAGCACGCGCAAAGAGGAGAGCCGGAGAAACGAAGAATTCTCCTGTTTTTTGAGACTGGAAGATGTGGTTTAAGAACAGGTCTTACTAGTCTATTCGCAATGTCGTTATAGTTATTCCAGCGACATGGACCGTAAGAAAACAAAAGTTCACTGCGCTATGACTTTTTTGCACAGTTCATGCCGCGGAAATCACTCCAGCGACTCTGCTAGCAGATTATTACACAATTGTACTTTTATCTTTTTTTTTGTAGAACGTGTACACCTCACGTTGTTAGTCCTTGGGCCTAAAAGTTTCAAACCTATGGGCCGAAAAACGAAGCATTTTCGATAATTTTCGATCAAAAAAAAACTCGTGGTTTTCGAATAGGGAGAGCTAGAAACCTGCTGCCACAATAAAACTCGATGTAGATTACTACTGACACGGGAAATACCCCAAGTGCGACGCTCAGATTTTGATGAAACTTGGCACAAATTTAGAATAATTTTTTCTAAGATATATGCGAGAATCCTAGCTCGCGCTTTGCAGAAACAACCGAGATTTTTAGATCGAAAGTCGGCGAAAATTTAGGACTTTTTGCCGAATTTCGGCACGAAAAGTTTCATGCCTATTTCTACCGTAAAGGATAATGTTTCTACAAAAAAATCAAAATTTTCCGCACGAAACTGCTAAAGTTATGGCCAAAAAGCGTTTTTCTCTCTGACCGCTCTCCACGTTTAGCGTGCTCTCTCGGCGGCATAAATCGTCCGATATCTCCGCGGCGCCTGCAAAGCGCGAGCTAAAACTTTCAGGAATTGATATTCAGTCTATTCCCGACGTGTGTGGAAAATTTAAAGAAAATCTGAGCGTCGCACTTGGGGTACTTCCCTTGTGAGCCTAGAGAATCTCGAAATTTGACTTTGTTTCGTTTTGCAATTTCATTTCTCGCCGTACTGTGTGGGTCGGTTCAAGGAAACCCAAAGTGTCTCCTGGCTCGTTTCGGGTAATAGAAAGCGAACGAATGTCATAGTATGTTATTCTGTTTGGACAAAGCTACAAAACGGGCAACAAACCGTTGTTTTTCATATTTCGAGCTCTGAGCTCTCTGTACAGACCTGGGCCGAGCACAGTGTCAAGCATCCATTAAAAAAATTTTAGAAGTCGATAAGCCATGCTTTTGTTCTTTTTCGTCGGTTCTGTATCTCTCTCTCTCTGCCGAAAAATACCGTTTCTTTTGAGGAGAGTCAAGGTTTTCTTTTGAGGAGAGTCGAAACACCCCTTTTTGGATCGAAATAGATAATTTTTGACATTTTTATTGCATCCAGGACGCATTTGGATGCATTTTTTCCTATGTGGCATCTCTTATTTCATTTTCTTTTAGGATGGAAACCCTAATCGAATCGGATCTTCCAAATGAAACCTACGTTCGAATTCACCAAACAGTCCAACTTTTGGTACTGCTTGCCGCAACAGTGTCAATCGTCATCACTACAATTACAATTGTGTATTCGAAAGGACGAGGTAAATACTTATGTTGTAGCATTTTCATCTCGATTCTTAGGAATGGAAACTTACAAGTATTATCTTCTCCATGAGCTCTTCTGGAATTATGGGTTCGACACGGTGATTTGTCTGTGGATGCCTGTTAACATGTTCCCATATCAATGCTCGTATAGCATCGGGATCTTGAAGAATTCCACTGGGGATTACCAGCATTTTTTGACTTGTCTCTCATCAGTGATGGCTACTGGCAAGGCGTTAGCGATTTATACAGCGGTTGTTTATCGGTATTCACAGGTAAATTTGGCAATATTTTATTTGAATGGCCATCAAATAACCGGTTCAGGATATGGGCACTTTCTTATATAGATTTATATCCTTGTATATCAGTTTGTCGGGAAAATAATGAGAACAATGTCGCTTCGCCGATCCCGTTGCTGAGATAAAGAACAATTGATTTTGCCGCGACGCGATTCATTTTCTTGGCGGCGATACGATGTTCGATGCAACAGAGTGCTCATTGTTTTCCCGACGGTCTGATACTATTCGCGCCGTAAAGTCCTAACAAGTTTTTCACGGATGATCTCGGTCGCTTGAGCAAAAACGAGAAATCGCCGCTGCAAGTGCAAAAGTTCACAGAAAAACGGACCGTATAAATTTTCGGGACTTTATGGCACGAGTAGTACAACAAACCATTTCGGACGTGCAGTCAAACGGCGGGCCCCGACAAAATGGTCCAAAACAACCATTTTGGAGCATTTTTTCGAAGAAGGGATTTGCATGAAAGAAAGCATACGACTAAAAAAAATTCGTTATAAAAGGGTATCCTTCTACAGAGATTCAGCCTTAAGCTGAACTGTAGGGCCTTTGAAATGGCTAGCTATTGACAGGGTTTGTTATGCGGAGGTCGCATTTTGTGTACTCTATGTATATTTTTCCTATATCATCTGTTTTAGGCTCTATCCCCGCAGCGACACCCCGTTCTACAGAGGCTAGTTCATCCCAATATTTTGGTATACATCGCGGTATTTGTTGTGGTGCAGTTCGCAATGGTTGTAAGTGATATTTACATGGACATCAAACACATTAAATATAAATTAAACCCATCACGAATACATATATATACATACTTTTTTTAGTTTCCATTGGCAGTGAATCGATCCACGCCTTCTCAAATCCAAGCAAAATCCGACGAAAGCGCTGTGGTAAAGAGGGTCTCCGAGACGCAACCGTCTTTCATATGCATCGAGAATGGTGCCGGTGGCACGCTGACCTTTATGTACATCCTTATCGGCACACTACTGACCTTATTCATCGGCACTATTGCGCTGTGTTTGGTGCATCTGCGACAACTCATGCGAAGTGGGAGCTCGATGAGTTCGGCGACGTATCGAATTCAAGTGAGCTTACTATAGATTTTACAGCAAATACAGCGGTAGAACTACAATGTGACGGGCAAAAAACTCGGGTTTTTATGGCCCTAGAACCCATGGCAAGATACGCCAAGGGGATTTTTGGTTTTGGTGGGACCTATGCCAGACAAGGCCAGGGCCCGAAAAAGTCCTAGACTCGAGCCTTGAAGGGGTAGACCCGGTCCTAATAGACCCACACCGGGCCCTTTTACGTCATTATTTGATCGAATTACTGGCTTTGTAAGAAAGTATCAAGCCGGTAGCCAAACGCATATGAGTAGTAATAAGAGGTAGTTTCTGGCACTAAATTTTGCATCCACTGGAAAAGGGGGGGAGGAGCCGGCGCGGGGTGCCGTAAATGAGAGAAGTATGGAATCAACGACACGAGTAGTAATAAGAGGTAGTTTCTGGCACTAAATTTTGCATCCACTGGAAAAGGGGGGGAGGAGCCGGCGCGGGGTGCCGTAAATGAGAGAAGTATGGAATCAACGACACGAGTAGTAATAAGAGGTAGTTTCTGGCACTAAATTTTGCATCCACTGGAAAAGGGGGGGAGGAGCCGGCGCGGGGTGCCGTAAATGAGAGAAGTATGGAATCAACGACACGAGTAGTAATAAGAGGTAGTTTCTGGCACTAAATTTTGCATCCACTGGAAAAGGGGGGGAGGAGCCGGCGCGGGGTGCCGTAAATGAGAGAAGTATGGAATCAACGACACGAGTAGTAATAAGAGGTAGTTTCTGGCACTAAATTTTGCATCCACTGGAAAAGGGGGGAGGAGCCGGCGCGCGGGTGTCGTAAATGAGAGAGTGTGGGATTGGAGGAGAGTGGGAAGAGAGGTGAGGGAATTTTTATGGTATGGTAGTACTGTAAAGATGAGAGAGTGTGGGATTGGAGGAGAGAGGTCAGGGGAATTTTGCGGTCAAATTTCAAAAAAGATGCGCGGGTGTCGTAATTGAAAGGACGCGATGAAATTGTGGTAAAAAATTGAAAAAGTGAGAGAGTGTGGGATTGGAGGAGAGTGGGGAGAGAGGTCAGGGGAATTTTGCGGTAAAAAATGAAAAAGTGAGAGAGTGTGGGATTGGAGGAGAGAGGTCAGGGGAATTTTGCGGTAAAAAATGAAAAAGATGAGAGAATGTGGGATTGGAGGAGAGTGGGGAGAGAGGTCAGGGGAATTTTGCGGTAAAAAATGAAAAAGATGAGAGAGTGTGGGATTGGAGGAGAGTGGGGAGAGAGGTCAGGGGAATTTTGCGGTCAAATTTCAAAAAAGATGCGCGGGTGTCGTAATTGAAAGGACGCGATGAAATTGTGGTAAAAAATGAAATGGTGAGAGAGTGTGGGATTGGAGGAGAGTGGGGAGAGAGGTCAGGGGATTTTTGCGGTAAAAAATTGAAAAAGGGTGAGAGAGTGTGGAAAAGAGGAGGATTGAGGGTTGTTGCGCAACCTAGAGGTTGCGGGAGGGCAAGAGGTTGCGGGGTGTTGCGCAACCGAAATGTTATGAATGTTGCGCAACCTAGAGGTTGCGGTAGGTTAAAGAGTTTATGATTTATGTTTGTGATTTTTTTTCCGGAAAAGCGGAAGGATCAAGAGTAAGTATGGTCCATCAATAAAATTTGATGACCCTTCAATAAACTTTTCGACTCAATGATGATGAAATATTTTTTACCCTTTTCAAAAAGATTAAGAATCCAATAACTTTTATTCGTTTATTCAAAAAATCTTTTAAATATTTGTATAAAAAATAAGATCAGATTGAGGGACTTCAGTGTGACGTTTGGTAACAGGTGTTAAATAAATTTGAATTTCATCTCCGTCAAAGAGACATCTAGTGTCGCTCTCACATCCATCATCTTTATCGTACAGCGAAAAGAACCACAGCTTCTCACCGCATTTGCTTTGAACAGGTTTCAGACGACAAATCTTACGTCCACGGAATTTCATGTAAAAATTCTAAAAAATAAAAAACATAAAATATATGATATTAAAAACTTACACTAAAATTTATTAACTTCAAAGTATTGATATCGACTCCATCAATGGACACGGCGTATGTCTTCCGGATATATTCGTTAAGGGTAATCGAAATCATGAGGGCGGAGCTAGAAAAAGATTGGGGCTAAACTCCACGAGGCGAAAATAAGCAAATGACCTCATTTGTTTATTTTGTCTCCTCGCGATATGGCTGCGCCTATTATGACGGAGGAAGAGAGGACGCGCGCCTCTTTTCTGATCAACCCAATGATGGATACGACAACATCCAAAACTGTAGTCGTCCAGGTCCTCAAGACCTTCAACAGCGAAGAGTCCAGGACAATTTGTGCAACTGATTGCTTTAACAATCACATCACTTTAGAATGGCCGTTCCCTGATTTTAATATGGGAGGTGAGGCAATATATCCCGGCACACTTCTGAAGCTGGATAATACAGAGGTCCAGAAAAATTTGGCCGAAAAGGTAATTTTTGTTGATGACACTACCGTTGTAAAACATCTTGGAGGAACCACAAAGAGAAGCGAGTTTTATGAAATGTGCCAAAAAGCACGTCAAGAAGATAAGTAAGTTACGATTTGTATAATACAAGATTTTTAGGAATACGGAGACGGTTATCATTCTAAGAATTTGGAAGAACAACAGACCTGCTGACGGAGGTCCGGATATGGTAATAAATGGAGCTGACATGTTCAAAAGACCGATTGTAATATATGTAAATGCACATAATAACGTCTCAAAGTTCTCGCCTCTACGAGAAGGACATGTTTATGATCTTAAGAATGTGGAGAAATTTCCTCATAATGCCGACGATGTGCATCACAAAATAACTCCGAATTCTATGATCACGGTTCTGGGAATCAAAAATTTCTCTCGTCAATTGAACTGCAAATGTATAAATGGCGAATGGAAGATGACTGAAGTCGTCTTTCCCCATTACGTAAATAAACTCCCGGACTACGATGAGAAAAACAAGGAAAATGTCACACCGAAAAGAGCGAAAATGCCTCTGAAGCAGAGAAAACTTTAATTGTCATATATATATATATATTTTTTTTTTTTTAAGGAATCGTGCTATAAATAAACATACTTTTGTAAATTTGGAATTATAACTGAACCCAAGAATTTTTTGATGAGGGAAATCCAATCCATTTGACAAACCCTTCTTTAATGCCCTTACGCAATCGTGTTTTGAGAATCTTTTCGATTCGATATTCAGTATCTTCAGAAGTCAGCGAAAGTTCTTCGGTGTAAAATCGGCCCTCAATCGGTTCGCCTTCCGAGTCAACAAGTTCAAAAGTAATGGGGTTAGTTCTATTAATTTTTGTAATCTTGAAAATTTCATCTGTAAAGGTAGTCCAGTAGCCCTTATCAAAGTCCCCGGCCTGCCGTGAAATCCTGACCCAATCCCCCACCTTGAACTTGGGCTCTTTGGCTTTTGGGGAATCAGATTGATAAATTTTTTTCCAAATTTCGAACCAGTTTGACCTATTAATATCCTTAGGTTTCAAGCCTGTGCTCCTACACACAGTATTGTTGATGGCGTTAATAAACTTGTCCAGCACACCAATCCAATTCAAAGTGTTTTGTGCGGAAAAGTATTTGTATAAACGAGATTTTAAAGTTCTAATTCCTCTCTCTGCAACTGCTGCTTTGATCTCCGCGTTTTCTCCATGTCGAAGCTCCAAGTTTTTTGAATCCAAAAAGTTTTTGACATCTTTGGCCACAAACTCTTTGCCCTTATCCGTAAAAATCACCTGGGGGATTTGCGGCATTTTTCTGAACATACATTCGAATGCTTTGAGCATATCCGAAGACTTTTTGGAGAGAACAGGACAAGCAAAGAACCTGCGCGACATTACGTCAACCCCCAACAAACAATATTTGTAGCCCTTGTTGTATTTTGAAAGAGCCTGAAAGTCCGCCAAATCCATTTGCACATCCGTCATGAACCCTGAGGGGATAGTCTTCAAACGATTGAATCTTCGACGTCTCGGTTTATGGAGACTATACGAAAAATCACGTGCCAAGATCCGCCGAACATCTTCGTATTTTAGCTTCTTTGTTTTTGCCAAACGAGAAGGCCCTGTGTATGCAGAGGGATCGTCTAGATCACGAAAGCTTTTTAAAATGCTCATGATCTGTGCACAGTATATAAATGTTTCTTTTTTATAGTAGACAAAATATTATCATGGAGTTGTTTAACTGTACCTCAACATCAGAAAGTTCAATCGGTAACTATTTTTCATATTCTGCTTCGTACGAGACAAAGAAACCCCGGAATGCAACTGTTCGAAATATTGAAAGGCTTGTAAAAGAACTTGTAGACAGATACTCAAAAGGTTGGAGACTAACTTGAATTATCATATTGTTATAGGTTTCAATTACATTACTATGCACATTTCTGGGGAGATGGATCTCGATGAGTTTAAGGTGGAGGCATTGCCATTAAAAGATTTCAAGCCTTCAGATGTTATTAGAGCCTTTTGTCATGCTTACAGCTGTACGAGAACTTTCACGAATACTCCCTTTAACTTGCAATTATTATTTATTAAACAATAAATTTAAAAAACCGCCAGAGGTTTGAAACATAAAGTCAAACAAGTAATGCCATAATCAAAAGGGCATAAACGTCCATCTAGAGTTCTAATTTGAACATGTAATACAGAGATCTCTCTTGCTCTAACAGGTATCATTAGCGGTTGATCGTAAATCTGTTCCACAACATCCCCCGGTTTGCCTTTTACTGTAACCATACGAAGCATAGGTGTTTGAAAACTGCCGACAATAACCTGTTCAACTAAATCGTCAACGTATACGGCTAGGTTCTTGATGCCACCACTGAGATCAGGAGAGAATGGAGCGACAGTTTCGTTTACAATTTCCCCATAATCCGAAAACCCTAGAGTGTACTTTAATTGGGGTGAGAACTCAATCTTCCCCACTACTTCATGATTAACATGTGTTTTCACACGCTGAATTTTCTTGTCGTATAATATTGCGAAATCGGAAGATCTTAAAGGTCTCAGGTTATACATTGCTTTGATTGGCTCTTTCACCGTTTTATGAGGGCGGTTCAATTCATAGACGGGGACCTTCAAAGGTTCAGTCTCAATACGTCTCGTGCCAACCAGGGCAAGGGGGCGTGACATTCGGGGATACTCAACATCCATAAAACCAATCGCAGGATTGTGCGTAGGCAGATGGTCGGTCGAAACCGGGGAGAAGGAGGTCGCGCCGCTTTTGTTCTTGGCAGATTGGGAGTTGTTGTTATTCGGGGCCTTTTTTTCATTTTCGAGAGATAAATTGCCTTTTTGTATATGATTGGAAAGTTGTGATGACGAGGCCTTTGAGGATGCAGAGGGAGCGGTATGTTGTGCCCCTGTTAGTGTTGTTGTAGATGGAGTAGCTATGCTAGTAGTAATTGGAGTGCTAAGAGTAGACGGTTGTAAAACAGGCGGATTAGAAGGAGGCAAAGGGCTAGGTTGAGCAGCACCATGAGAAAATGTAGTACTTTTAGCAGTATCTCTAGTAGTATTTCGAATACCCCCCGGATTATTTCTAGTACCAACATCAGCAATATTAGTATTAGAAACGTTTGGAAGAGAAACATTTTGTACCGCGGCTTTTGTCAAAGGGATTGGATTTCCCTCATCAGTCTTCACAGACTTCTTTAATGCGACATCCATCTTTTTACCCTTTTTTAAAACCTTTGGCTCTTCCGGAGCATTTCTTTTACGACGCCCCTCTCCCTTCTCAAGCTCTTCTTGAACCACCGAATTCAAATATGTCACCAAACTCTCAATTGTATTAAAACTCCCTTTAGGGATGTGTATTCTCAAGATTGCGTAAGCAGTTGTAAGATCGATATATTGCCCATCCAAGGTCCCGATAGAAGCCCATGAATGAGGATAGACAATGCTCTGTAAACCACATAAATAGGGGGCGTCAAATGTCAAGGGTTTAGGCAACACGATTTTGAAATCAGCAGGGGTATTTTTCCCAAAGGTGTTACTAGGATCGTTGCTGGGAAGCACAATAAAGAATGACGAACGCATATCTAACATACAAATCACTAACCGTTTTGTTTTTATAGTGACATGGAGCGTTTGACGTGCCCCTTTCATACAGAGGCGGAGTTGATAGAAGATTTTAGATGTGGAGATCTGATTTGCCCAGAGTGTGGCGTCGTTGTCGGCGAACGGATCTTTGACGTCTTAAATGATGTGCCTTTTTATACCACAACACCTACACCAAAAATGTCTGAAGAGAATACAAAAATATTACAAGAGATGACCAGTAAAGGACATCTGCCCTCAAGCCTTGAAAAGGATGTTTCAATCCTATTTGACAGAATTAAAGACTATGTAAAAAACACTAGTGACAAACATGTTTTAGCCACTTGCTTGTACATAACATGTCGTAAAAATGGGGTTCCACGGAGTTTCAAAGGTTATCAATGACCCAAGCGTTTCATTTTTCCCTTTTTAGAAATCTCAGAATTGTCGGCGGTTAACATAAAGAAGATCTATAAATGTTTCAAACAGATCCCCGGAAATATTGCCAATGCAAACAAACCGATTGGAGTCGAGGAATATGCAAGCAGATTTTGCGCTTATCTAGGGCTCTCCTATAAAAGACAGGCTCAACTAGTAAAAATGGTTCATACAGTTCAAAATAAAAGTGTGCTGACGGGGTAACATATATCAATCTAAAAAATAAAAAAATGTTCAGAAATCCTCTTCTTTCAACTATCGCTGCAACTTTATACTACATGTGCAGAGAAGAATACACACTAATGGACATTTACAGGGCAACAGCTGTGAGCAAGAATACACTTCGTAAACTACAGAAACAGATTGAAAAAGTCTTCGAGGAAGAAAAATCCGACTGACCCCCTTTTATCGTTAAATGTTCCCCTTATCCTTACACCTATTTACAATGTTTTGATTCCCTCTTATTATCATATATTTTTCGTGAACTGTTGGCGTGTTATTATCGTATCTTTCTTAATTCAATTAATAAAGAAAAAAATTTTTTAGATGACTAACGAAATAGAACAACCACCTTCCAAGAGAAGGCGTCTTACACCCCTGAGGGACTTATCGAATATAAGAGACCCGGCCGTCGATTATCATAGATCGGCTCCCAATTTTCGCCAATGCTCGGAAACCATTATGGAAGAGCAGACAAACTCCAATCATCCACCTTCCAAGAGAAGGCGTCTTACACCCCTGAGGGACTTATCGAATATAAGAGACCCGGCCGTCGATTATCATAGATCGGCTCCCAATTTTCGCCAATGCTCGGAAACCATTATGGAAGAGCAGACAAACTCCAATCATGAAGAATCAATAAAAATGACAACCCAAGAACAAAATAATACATTGTCCATTGAAGACATTCTCAGGCCCGACTTTAAGGTCTTAGGGCCCGCAGAACTCATGCAGTACATGCAGCTACTCGAAAGGTATCTCTTGTTTTTTTCTCTGATTCATTTTTTAGTGATGATCTCTCAAACATCCCATCGAGTTCTTCACATAATCCCCGCGAAATGATGATGCAAAAACTTTTGGAAGATCTCGACTTTTACAAGGAATTCTCAGAAACCAATGTTTCTCTAGATGATCTTGACGAGGAAAATTTTTCTGATCCGTGCTTTGACATGGCAAGGTTTTTAGGAGGCACAGATACCCTCCCTGAATTTGACGATTTTTTCAGACCTCTCCCTCAAAAAGGCCGGGGGTAAGTGCAATAATCGTATAAAAAAAAGTCAAAAAATTTTATTATAGAATACAATTCTTCCGTGTCGGAGCCTCTCGAGTTAAAACGTCAGAGAGATTTAAATGCTACTCAAGAGAACAAAAGTACCATATACACATTAGTGAAAACATGAGTGATTTTGAAAAACGTTTCAATCAGCTTGTAGAACAATCAGTCAACGAGTGCCTCAGAGAAGGTAAACACTTTAAAAAAAAAATCAAATTTAATTTCTAGTTGAAAGAGGAGGATCAGAAAGGGCCATGTATGTAGGTGTGAGAGTATCGTCCGATAACTTAACGAGACCTCTAAATCATTTCTCCAAAAGAAATGTTTTCGATCCTAAACATCTTTACACAAAATTATTCAAAATTGCACAGTCATCCAAAACTCCAAGCTTGTTGGGGAAACCCTTTGTACTCAACATAACAGTTCTATATGGCAGAATCGGTGGCGCTCCCCCGACACGACAGACAACTAGATCCTTTTTGGAGACAAGTACAGGCATTTTCCATGTTAACACTCAGAAGAATGATTGTCTTCCTGTATCCATAAACATCTCTAGGCTTGCAACTACCAAGGATCTTCCGGGCCATAAAAAATCTGAACGAAAATTGTACAAGGCTCGAAAATTTACAAAACCAACAGAATGTGCTGAACTAAAAGAAGCATACAAACATTTTAAGGCTGCAAGTTTAACAGGAAAGGAAAGCATCGAGTTCACGGTTGGCCTCTGGGAAGCTTTCATGGACCAAAAATACCCAGAAGCCGCTCCACATAAAATTATAGTTTTTGATCGGAGATCTTTTGAGCACGGATGGAGTTACCCGAAACTGGAGAAGGATGAGATTTTGGATGTAAAAACTCCAATTATGCTTTATTACCACGACAATCACTACGACTCCATATGGAGTCCCACTGCTTTCTTCGGAGTCAGATCTTTCTCCAATTTATGTTTCAGTTGTCGGAAATTGATGAGAGAATCAATCGATCATACAGCTAGATGCCAGAAAAAATGCACCAAGTGTTGTCGTATAGGAAACGACTTTCCTTGTAAGGATGATGGCTTTGAAAAGAAGTGCGCCGCATGTACAAAAAAGTTTTTAAACAAGGATTGCTATGAACACCATCTGAAGAAAAACATTTGCTTTTATTACAAAAAATGTGACAAATGTGATCAGGCATATTCAAAAAAGAATGGGCATTTATGTGGATTAAGTTTTTGCGTGTCATGCCGAGGCTTTCACGAAGTCGGGAGTGAGTGTTACGTCAACCCCATACCTGTGCCTAAAAAACCTGTCAACTACAACTTGTGTGCCTTTGACTTTGAAACTACCACCACTCCTTTGAACGATAACTCGAACAGAAGTCAACACTCTGTAAATTTCGCATCAATTCACAAGGCCTGTACAACTTGTATGGCAAACGGTAAATGGAGAGACGAAGAGACTCCATGTGAAAAATGTGGAGAGCATCTAAAGACGTTTAGTATTCCTCATGGTGACTCCGAAAATGTTGTCAAAGACGTATGGGAGTATCTAAAAAGTTGCGCAAAAAAGATACCAGTCCTCGCAATAGCACATTTCGGAGGCAAATTCGATTGTCATTTGCTCATGAAAGAAATAAACAAAGACAAGAGTAGGTCATTGCAACAAATTCAAATATTTTTTTCAGCCATCTCCAAGATCGATATGATCTTGACAGGGGCCAAATATTACACAATTAATGTCGCTGGAACTGCTGGAGCTTTCACAGAGGTCAAATTTACAGACTCTTTTAATTACCTCCAAATGCCTCTCGGATCGATGCCAAAGGCTTTGGGTCTTGAAGTTGATTCCAAGGGGACATTCCCCCATCTCTTTAACACTCCTGCTCACTATCAAGCTGACCTCCCTCATCATCCGGATATTCAATATTATTGTCCAGACAGTTTGAATGCGAACAAAAGACAAGAGTTGCTTGACTTTTACGAAGAAAATCGGGATAAACCTTTCAACTTCAAACAACAGTTGTACGATTATGGAATTCAAGACACCAGAATCCTGCTGCATGCCTTAGTAAAGTTTAGAAGTATGATTCAAGAGCATTGTCCTACGGACGATGTATTATACTACTGTCCAACCCTTGCTTCTTCATGTCTGAGAATCTGGCGAATGTTAGACCTGGAGGAACGGACCGTCATCAGAACTCCTACTATTGGGTTTGGAGATTTTATACAACAATCAAAAGTGGCATTACTTTTCTTCAGATGGCTGAGAGACAAAAAGGACATGAAAGATCTCCAATTTAGGGATAATGGGGAAAAAAGGTTAGAACAAAAACAAAAATAATAAAAAAAAAAAAAAATTTTTTTATAGAGTTGAGATTGTCATCGACGGAAAGGTCCACAAAATCTCGATAGATGGTTTCTTGGAAAGGCAGAATGAGAAACCTTTGGCATTGGAGCTAAATGGTTGCTATTATCACGGGTGCAAAGATTGTTGTAAAGATCTCGGAGACCGTTTGCCCTCTGGAATATCTGTAAAAGAAGGGTTACTAAAAACAGAAAAAAGAGTAAAAGCTCTCGAAGATTTGGGATTTGAAGTCCTTGTTTATAAGGAATGTGAGATTAGGAAAATGTTACAAGAGGACGACGAAATGTCTGCTTATTTTGAGCAGAGATTCTTTTCGGCGGGTTCTATCAGACTCCGAGATGCCTTCCATGGTGGACGAACTGCTACGCAATGTCTCAAATTTAACGCTAATGAAAGGAAAGGAATAGGATACACAGACATTCAGAGTCTTTACCCTTATATCATGGCGACCTATGCAATGCCCATAGGGATACCTACACCCTTATACATTCAAAATTATGATGTGAATTGGGAATCTGAAGCAGACATTGAGCATGATGGGTTGTATAAAGTTGTTGTTCTTCCTCCTCAGAATCTCGCGCTTCCTGTCCTCCCGATTACCTGTAACAAAAAGTTAATCTACCCTCTATGTTATTCATGTGCTCAGGAGAATCAAGGAGCCAGCTACAACAAAAACTTGGTATGCGAACATGGAGAGGAAGAGAGGTCCTTTTTGACAACTACAACATCAGTTGAACTTAAAAATGCCCTCAGGAAGGGATACAAAGTCAAGAAAATATTCGAAATTTTGAAATTTAATGAAATGTCGGACGCCCTATTCAAACCCTATGTATATAGGTTTTTAAAAACCAAGCTTGAGGCTTCGGGAAAACCTTATGATGACGAGGCAAAAAATCAACAATTCAAGGAGGAAATTAAGCGAAGATATGGGTTTGAAATTGACGAGGGCAAATGGTCTAAAAATCCTGCTCTCCGAACAATCTCCAAGTTGTATCTCAATAGTTTATGGGGAAAATTGAGCATGAGAACGGATCTTCCCAAGGTAACGAATGAGCACATTTTTTGTAATCTGATTTTTAGACTGTGGTATGTTCCACTGCCACCGAGTTCTACAAGATACTCAACAACTCCACCAATGTGATCAAAAGTGTTGATTTGGTGGAGGATGATAAAATATACATTAGCTTCAAGACCTCTGAAGAATTCACAACCCCGCTGGAGTTTTCAAATCTGTTGATCCCTACATGGATCACGGCCCAAGCCCGGACCTATCTCTACTCGTTCTTTGAACAGGTGGAGAGTAAAGGCGAAAAAATTCTGTATTATGATACAGGTAGGTGTGCATACAAAACAACAACAATCTTTCAGATAGTCTGATCTTCACCTTTGATAAGGCTTCGGGTGAGTATCCTCTGAAGACTGGAGACTACCTTGGAGATATGGAGTTGGAGAAGAAAGGGAAGGATATCCTCGAGTTTCTTGGACTTGGTGCCAAGCAATATGCCTTAAAATATAGGGACGTTGTGACTGGGGAGTTGGAATATGATCTGAAACTCCGCGGAATAAGTTTAAACGGAAAAACATGTTCGATCATTAACTATGACTCCTTTTCTGGTCTGGTTGACCGAGTTATTTTGGATGGATATCAAGAATCTTTAACAGCTGTCTACGACGAGATTCGCGCCATTAAGAACGTTGGAGTTTTCACTACAAATGATAAACAAAAAGTTTATCAAGGTGTTTGTGATAAGGGATATATTGCTAATGACGACGTCACTATTCTTCCATTCGGTTATGTACAATGATTATTTATTTATTACTTTTTTTTATATAATATTATAAATCATACATTTCTTCTTGTAAATAAATTATTGTTATCAAATGACGTGAAGATCCATTATTGTAAAATACATACATGGCCCAAGATTCGTTTGGGACTATTTGGACTGAGAGGAATGGCCCCGAGGGCGTCGGATACACGGTAGTACTTGAAATAAACAAAAAGTTTTAAAAGATACTTACGTTTTCTGACCCAGATCAGTGGGGATACCAATAAAAGACGAACCACCCTCCTCAGAAGAAGACATGACGTTTTTTTAGACATTAAATGTCTTTTCTAACCAGAACTATCACTTTTATACTCCCCATTTTCCCTCGAGGCGTCTAATCACATTCCTCAGTTGTTTCTCACTAATATGGGAGAGTGTACCATAAATTGATGTATCCGAAAAACCTCTATTTTTGAGGATCAAATATGCAATACAGTAATGCCCGCAGGCTGATGAAAACAAGGATTGGACAGGCTTTTGCCAGTAATTTGTATTTGGAAATTTACTTGTAATTTCGTGTGGTGGCGGATCTCCAAAACTGTCGAAATAGAACACTCTTTTTTGAGAATCACCGTACAAAGCGACCCAATGTGAACCTGGCTCATAGCTCTTATCGAGATTGTATATGACACTAAACGGGTACTTGGGGGGAAGACTGACTTGGTCTATCGAAAGCACGTCTAAGAAGCTCGAAGCTAGCGAGGGCGTCAGCTTGATTATTCTTCGGATTTCGTTTTCGTCCATTTATAAGTCCGTGCACAATAAAATATACAAACAAAACAATAGTGTAAATTATGCTTACAGCACAAAAAATGAGTTCGTTGTAACGATTGCAAGAGTCGGGAAGTTCAGGAACTGAAACTTCCATTTAATGCCTTTTTAAAACTTTCGGTGTGCTTTTATACTTCCACGAAAGAACCTTGAATCTGTAGTGTCTTCTTTTCAATAAAACTCCTCTGGCTACTTGCTTTCTCTCCCTCTTTGTCCGTCCGCTCATAAGTTGATGAATCATATCCTTTGTACCTTCATTCTTGTACATTTTATTTAGAAAATCGATGGGAACGGTGTCAGCACCAACAACAGGATTCTTGGCCCACTGTTTGAGAAGAGCTTCAGCATTAAAAGTCGTTACTTTTCCTTTTTTATCTTTTAAGAATCCCTTTTCTGATATCCCAAACGTATCTGGGGCCCGTCGGAGTTTACCTTTTAAAGAATTTGCAATTTCTAAGGCTTTGGAAGGAGTGATTGGAGGAAGGGCTTTCCAACCCGTAAAGGGTTGGCGTTCACTTTTTGGAGTCGTATTTTTTGGGGTTCTACGGCTGACAGGTGTAAAAAATTCATGGCCTTCTTCGTTTTCGGGGTCAGGGGATTGTTCTGATTCGAGGTCGGGGATTTGTTCTGAATTGGGCTCATGTTCTTCTTCCCGGTTCTCAGAATGTTTTGGGACAAATCGACGTTTTATTTTAACCCTCGGAGTTTTCCCAGCAGTTCTCTGAACTTCCTTATAAATTTTGGCAAACAGTTCCTCGTATGCTCCATCATCATCTACTTTTGAGATTGATTTTCCCGTTTTGGCCCCTGTCGATCCATCTTCAAAAGTAACCTTAACAGGTTTATTATCCATCTCTCTTTTTCTGCGAAGATAATCAGGCATTTGTTGGTTATATTTCAAATACTTTGTGCCCACATTGCCTTTTTGTTGCAAAGTCTTGTTGACATTTGATTGAGAAAAATCTTCAGAGGTTGTTGTGTTTAGAATATTGTTGTAAAAATCCTCTGGCACTAGGAAAAATTTTTTCATTTTAGGAACAATCTCGACGCTTCAAGTAGTGCAGGAATAATTAAGGCAGCAAATGGAAGACCGGCTCCTTTCTGAAGATGTTTAAGCCTCGAGGCGGTAGACCTTTTTCGACTCAATTCGCGAATAAAGGTAGCGTATGGCAGCAACTTTTTCCTTTGGTGGGGAGTTAAATGGATGTTCCCTTGAACAAGATTATAACAGATCTCCACAATTGCTTGGACTTGTTCTGGAGAGCAAGAACTTAAAAACAATTTTCGACTTTCAGGACTCTTGAACGACGCCAATTTTTTTAGAAACAAGACATGCTTTTGAATAAGCTTCATAAACTAGATTTTTGTTTGTTCTCTTTGCTATTTATACTTTGTACACCACCATGGAGTCTGTCGAAAAAATGTTTGTGCGTAGTCTCAAATCAACAGGTGTCTTTGGATGTAGATCGATTAAAAGATAGCCGAATTGTTCCTTTGTTGCATCACGATATGCTTCCATAAATCCCTTTTTACCGGGGAAAATTTGTGAGCCTAGTGTTCGTACTTGAAGTTCAGCGTTCGGAGCTCTCATTAAAATGATATATTGGGAATTTATGCGTGGAACACGGAGTTTTGGTTCGAAAATTGATTGACTCAATGTAATCACACCCAAGTTTCGATGATGCGCCTTCTTTGTGTAAAGCTCTGTGAGGTACTGAGGGTCTATTGATGTAATCAGGTCGTCCAACACAAGGAGCAAAGGTTTTTTTGAATTTTTTATTAGCTCATCATCCGGGAGTCCTGAAACAACTTTAATTCCCTGTTTTGCTAGATGTGTAACATGTTCTCCAAACTCTCCATAACAATAAACCACATCCTTTGGCGGGGGATCAAAAATTTTACGCGCATTTTCTATAATTTGGAGCATTAAGGACGTCTTTCCGCTGCCTGAAGAACCTCCTAATAAAAGACCAGATGGTAGGTGAAGTTTCAACTCCGTAGCAGAGAAAGCCATTGTTTAGCCCGAAATACAAAAATTTTTCTGTCTTAAATACTTTTTCTGCTCCGTCTAACGCTCGTTTCTTCAAAATGTCTCTGCGAATTCAAGATTTCTTGAGGACCAATTGTACGTGTCCCAACAACTTTGACTGTTATCGTCCTTTTGGGTAATTTTTGCATTAATGAGTTTTTAAAATATCCTTTTTAAGGTATCTGGAACCCCTTATATGTTTGGATTCTAATTATAATGTTGGAAAGACGCTCGATGAAAATTGTTTCTTGAACTTCTCCATCAAGTTCTGGCCCTTGGCTAGCTTACTCCTTGGAATAGTTGCTTTCTTCTTCACTGTAAGATCAAATTCAATATATCATTTTATAACGATTTTAGCTTCTAATCCTCATTTGCTCAGGATTAATTGGGGTCCGTGTGAACAAATGTTGTCAATGTCGTAGCAAGGTCATTGAGGAGATCGATATCAACGAATAAAACATTGTGGGTTTTTAAAAAAATATTGTTGTGTCCAAAACAAAATGTTAATCATCAATAAAAATTTTTGTAATCACTAGACTTTTGATTCTTGTTTTGTCATAGATCTTACAGTTGAGGTGCAAGCAGATAAAAGTATAAATACGTATGTTTTGACTTATTTGGACACTAGATATGGTTCTTGTACCCTTTGACTCTTCGAAAATAGTCGACTTTTCGCCTCAGGGCAAGACTCAATACGGTAGAAGTTTTCAATATGGTTCTGGATTTTCTTCATCTCCCTTTTATGCTGGAAAAATGTTTCATCGCGGGATGGGAAGAATACACAGAGGGCATGGCTTAGGATCAGTTCTTGGTAATGTGTGGCGTTATTTTGCTCCTGTCTTGAAAGCTGCGGGGCAGAGTTTGGGAAAAGAAGCCTTGGAAACGGGGAGTCGTATTCTCGGAGATATGGCTCAACCACAGAGTGAAGATTTGAAGACCATAATGGTTCGCAACACCTCACAAGGAGCGCGGAATTTGTTGCGCAAGGCTTCAAATAAATATTTGCATAAAGGGGAGGGAAGGAAACGAAAGGCAGCAGGGCGCAAAGGAATGATAAAGAAGAAAAGGACCGATGTGTTTGGCATGTACTAAACAGTATATAAAGGAACATTAGGCCTTACTGCTTCATTATTAACATGTCGTTTAAGAAGATTGATGCTCGAAGTGAAGAGAGTGTTTCGTCATCTCTCGATGTTTTCAATGTCCCCGAAACAAATATATCAGCGTCTCATTCCCAATTTAGTGAATATTTAACCCTAAACCCAATTTCTGAAACTCCTTACCAATTTAAAGTAATGCCTGGAAGCTCTTTTGTTGATTTGACAAAAACTTTTCTTATGACATCGATGAAAATGCAAAAATCATCAGATAATGGTCAAACTTGGATAAATATTGAAGCCAATGATAAGGTCGCTCCTATCCAAGGCATTGGGGCAACCTTTATTCAAAATATGAGACTACTAATAAACGGCCAGGAGGTTTACCATTCAAATTCTTTACAAAGCTGGAGAACCTACTTTGACCTTTTGCTTAATTTCCCCTCAACTGCCAGTCAAACTTATCTCTCCTCTCTGGGATGGTATGATAGTGTAAAATTTAACGATGAAACGGACTCGGGGTTCCAAAAGCGCCGCGCAATGTTTGTGGGAGGAAAGGAAGCGCACTTTGTAACAAGGCTTTTCTGCGAGCTCGCAAATGTTCCAAAATTAATGCTTAATCACACGGATCTTGTGTTGGAGATTACGCCTGCAAAGAATTTGTTTTGTATTGAGAGTAATGTGACAAACCAAGCAACGCAGTTCCGTCTTACCATAACCTCCTGTAAATTATATGTGAAAACTGTGGATTTAAACGATGGTGTGGGAATGGGATTTGCCAATACTTTAATTAAAAATCCCGCAATCTATCCAATCAGGAAAACGGATTTGAAATCCTTTTTCATTTCTCAAGGCAGACAAGAATATGTTACAACCTTAAGTACAGACCAGGTCCCTCGGAGGGTTGTTTTTGGTTTAACAAATCACCCTGATGTCCAAGACTCTTCGAAAAAGTCTCCCTTTAATTTTGTACACAGTGACCTAAGATCCGTTACTCTCTCTGCTAATGGTCAACAATTCCCTTGCATCCCCTATGAAATGGATTTTACAAAAGATAATTTTATTAGGGCCTATCATGATTTTAATGAGGCTTTGGGTTTCGCATTTACCGATTATTCATGCACTATCGATAGGGAAATGTACAAAAAGGGTTTTACGATCTTTGTCTTGAATATGACAACAACCTTAGAAGATGACAACTGCATGGACTTGATCAGAAACGGACCTGTTTCGTTAAGACTTGCTTTTAACACTCCCGTCGGGGAATCAGGTCTTAGCCTGATTGCTATGATCGAATATGACGCCACAATGCTTGTCGATAATAACCGAAACGTTCAAATGTCCTACAGCGTATAAAAATAGAAAATGTTAGTTTGAAAATCCCTCGGAATTGGCAACAAAACTTTTTTATGGCATTGTGTCTTTTTACCGCAAAAAAAAAATACAAAGAAAAAAATGTCGAGAAATAAAAAATGTTTTTTTTTTTTGTTGTCGCGATTCATTCGGTTATCTTATAATTGTATTATTTTTCAGTGAAACATACTCTGGTCGACACCGGATACTGAGCGCTTCATGAGTACCCGTATGGTATGCTGTTTTCGACATTTTTATTCTGTTTTCAGATCAAATTCAAGGGGGATTTAAATGGCTCCTGTGGTATTTCGGGTCCTTGTAAAGAAGATGAAGACTGTATGTCTTTTGCCCAAAGACCGAATTTGGCGATAACATGTTTGCCTAAAAACTTTGAAGGATTGGATACGCTGGTTTCGAAGAATAACAATATGGTGATCGTAATCTGGGTGCTGCTAGCTGTTATCGTGATCCTCATCTTTTTCAATTTTTACATTTTTTATCGAAGAAGGGGAAGTCATAAGAGACTCTCCAATGATATCTGATTATGCCTATCTATCTCTCTTTTTTCATTTGTTATGGATAAAAATTTTATATGAATTGATCTCGGTTATTTCTTCGTTGAATCTGTTGGAACTTTACGCAACATTTAATCTTGACGTTTTTTTTTTTTTGAATAAACGAATAAATGGGAGGGTTTTAGCATTCCGTGGAAAAATGGCGATGCACGTCAAGATTTTGCGCTCAAAGGGTTATCTTTCAACACGTAAGTTGGCGTTCTGTTCCCTCTTATGAAAGTGTCCAAAAATCACTCTTAATGAAGGTTTCTTTGGACGGGGTCAGACGAAAGGCGAAATATTGCGTAAAATGACCCGCTTATGAAAGTGTCCAAAAAATCACTCTTAATGAAAGGCGAAATATTGTGTAAAATGACCCGCTTATGAAAGTGTCCAAAAAATCACTCTTAATGAAAGGCGAAATATTGTGTAAAATGACCCGCTTATGAAAGTGTCCAAAAATCACTCTTAATGAAAGTTTCTTTGGACGGGGTCAGACGAAAGGCGAAATATTGCGTAAAATGAAGAGATTTTCCATCTTGAAAACTGACTCATTGGATTTTTTTCGTTTAGGTTCAGAAAATCCATCTTGTTCCAGACTATGTTTTCAACAAACTTCAAACAAGGGCGAGAGAAACTATTGGAGAAATCGGCAAAGTCGTAAAAAATTTTTTTTTTTTTCTTTTTGAAGCAGATAAAAGACGATTGAATTGTTATATGAAACATATATGGTGAGGTTAAGTAGGAGTCCAGCTTCAAATTTCTAGTACCCTGATGTACATTGATGCCAAATGACACATTTCTATCAACAATCACAAAAAGTTACACCCAATTTTTAAAGTGGTGATATAATTATGACCCACATGTATGCAATAAATCTATTCTACTCCATCTTCCAGGTGATCAGGTTATCTTTGGAGCAAAAATTATCTTTGAGCTACAGAATCCAAAAAATTTTTTCATTGCTTCAACACTTTTGTTCTATCTTTTCTTGATGTGCGTCGTTATGTTTATTCCTTATCAAAAAAAAAAATGATTTGTGGCCCTAAAGAGGGCCGTTTGGGATCATTTGAAAAGGCTCGGGCGGGGGGCTCTGGAACTGGCTCTGGCGGGGGGCTCTGGAACTGGCTCTGGAACTGGCTCTGGCGGGGGGCTCTGGAACTGGCTCTGGAACTGGCTCTGGCGGGGCCCTAAAGAGGGCCGATTGGGTGGCCCTAAAGAGGGCCGTTTGGGGTCACATTCATGGATGCCCTTTAAGGGCATCCATGAATCCTTTCATTGGACCGGGGGTCCACCCCGTCGACTGTTTCGAGTGTCTGCTCGAAACAGCGACGGAGTTCTTCCGCCGCCTCCTTGGAAGCCTTTGAGGCTTCGCCATATATAATGGCATAATAAGCTTGATAAAAGTTTCGGCTAATTTGAAGCCGAAACTCCTCCAAGGTTGAGCACCCTGGGAACTCCGCCACGAGGCGCGCACTGAGGTGCGCTAACTAAAAAAAAAACAGAAAATTAAAAAAATAAAAGAAAAAATAAAAAAAAAAAAAAAATTTTTAAACAAAAAAAGAATGAAGCTTACTTCGGTTTCGTCCTCGGAGAGGGACATTGAATTAAATTCTTCACACAGTTTTTCCATTTCACTAAAAAAAAAATTTTTTTTTATTTTTCGGCAAAATGATTCTAGTCGCGACATAAAGTGCATGTCTCTAGTGCAAAAAACAGGGAATTGCCGCGACTAGAATCATACCCTTTAATGAAAATGTCTTAATATCCTCTCTGAATATATAGGTCTTTTTGGAGGCGTGACCTATTGACCCCATACGGCCCCGAAAATCCTGGAGATCTGTGACATCTAAAGTTTATTGAAGGGTCATCAACTCTTATTCACGGGCCATACATACTCTTGATCTTGCCGCTTTTCCTGAAAAATATAATCATAAATCATAAACTCTTTAACCTACCGCAACCTGGATTCTTAATCCTTTTGAAAAGGGTAAAAATTCTTTCATCATCATTGAGTCGAAAAGTTTATTGAAGGGTCATCAAATTTTATTGATGGACCATACTTACTCTTGATCCTTCCGCTTTTCCGGAAAAAAAATCACAAACATAAATCATAAACTCTTTAACCTACCGCAACCTCTAGGTTGCGCAACATTCATAACATTTCGGTTGCGCAACACCCCGCAACCTCTTGCCCTCCCGCAACCTCTAGGTTGCGCAACAACCCTCAATCCTCCTCTTTTCCACACTCTCTCACCCTTTTTCAATTTTTTACCGCAAAATTCCCCTGACCTCTCTCCCCACTCTCCTCCAATCCCACACTCTCTCATCTTTTTCATTTTTTACCACAATTTCATCGCGTCCTTTCATTTACGACACCCAGCATCTTTTTTTGAAATTTTACCGCAAAATTCCCCTGACCTCTCTCCCCACTCTCCTCCAATCCCACACTCTCTCACCATTTCAATTTTTACCACAATTTCATCGCGTCCTTTCAATTACGACACCCGCGCATCTTTTTTGAAATTTGACCGCAAAATTCCCCTGACCTCTCTCCTCCAATCCCACACTCTCTCATCTTTACAGTACTACCATACCATAAAAATTCCCTCACCTCTCTTCCCACTCTCCTCCAATCCCACACTCTCTCATTTACGGCACCCCGCGCCGGCTCCTCCCCCCCTTTTCCAGTGGATGCAAAATTTAGTGCCAGAAACTACCTCTTATTACTACTCATATGTTTATATACCATTTCACTAATTTTTTTTGTAAAGGTGACCTGGGCCAAAATCGAAATATTGACCCTCCAGACCAGCCTCGAAAAGTTAGCTCGGCCGGTTTTTTTCAAAATTTCCCAAACCCGGCCCTATGGCGTAGAAAAGGAGAAGGTGACTTTTACCTTTTCCTCTTCGCTGGGACCTCAAATATCAGTCTGCCGGGAAAACAATGAGCGCCAATGTCTCTGCCGATCTCGTCGCTGAATCAAAAGCAATTTGATTTTGCCGCGATACAATTCATTTCCTCGGCGGCTATGCAATTTTTGATGCTACAGAGTGCTCATTATTTTCCCGACAAATTTATATATTTAGCCGATTTTCATGAAGCTACAAAAAGGTTAGACATTAGAGGATGGGCTTCCTAAACAATCACTCTTTAAATTTCAGCTAATGCTCTTCAAGTCGATCCGGATGCAACTTCTCTGCAGCGCCGTTGTCCTTGGCATCCCTTTGGCAACCGGCCTACTTTTCATCGGTCTAAAGCTCCGCAAAACCCCGATAATTGTCATGATTATGACACTCATCACTTGTACTCACTCCATTTTTGATTGCCTTATACTGATGTATTACGTTCGGCCTTATAGGGAGTTTTTGATCGCTCACTTTGCAAAGATCCTGCAAATTGAGCGACAAGTGGTGAGCAGTGTGGTCCTAATGACCAGTAAGGCGTCAAGAACATTCTGAATTTATGGGGAACGTATTAAAAAAGGGATTTTGTGCAAAAAATTGTTGATTTACGATATTTTTTGAATAAATTGATATCTGATGACAAGTGTAATATAAAATTGATGTTAAAAAACCAGACCTTGGCCGTATTAAGTTTAGCAAATCAATCATATGGTCTGAAAAATCGAAAATCATCAAAAACCCGGCTAAAAATCATGAAATTTCGAAAAAGTGACATTTTATACGATGAAACATGTCCAAGCAAAATTTTCGAAAATTTCGGAAAGAGTTGCCACTGACCGATGGCATCATTATCAACCTCGAGATGCAAAAAAAAATTATTTTAAAAATTTTTAAACTTTTTTCGGTCAAAATTCAAGATAATTCCCAATTTTCCCCAAAAAACTTCATTCGGTCGAATTCTCGTCGTTATGTTGGGTCGGCTACTGCAAGTTCTCGTTGTTCTTTTCGCATCGGCAGCCATTGCTGATGCGGAATGCGAAAAGACGCCCAAGGGAATGTTCAAAAACTACTTTCGGCTTTGGGCGGCGGATTTGAAGAGTTCCTTGGAGTCGGAGCCTGATGGCACCACCAGCGTTCTGATTGGACAATTCATTGGTAAGTTGGAAGGGGAAGAGAAGATTTAGGGAGGTTTTTCGTGGAAAAAAGAGATTTGGGCTGGACATGTTTCGTCGTATAAAATGTCACTTTTTTGGGGTAATTGCGTATTTTAGTCGGAATTTTGATAGCTTTTTATTAAAAGGCAAAATTTTGTATTTTGAGACCCCAGGGATTATGTTTCGATTTCGGACATGTTTGATCGTATAAAATGTCCCTTTTCTAAAAAATACCAGTAATTAGACTGGATTGTAGTTTAGCTAGAACTAGGCGAGTTATGACAGAAAAAAATCTAAATTTGAACTTTTTATTCCACCTGCAACTATACTACAACATGGCAATCTCCATTTTTATTCGAAAATCGCAATTTCAGAAGACCATAAGCCACATGAGGCAGGAATTGCCATTTCCTTCTATGGGGCGAAGACTGACGTCCTCCGGAACATGAGCTTCACCATCAAGGCTGAAGCCAATTATGGACAAAGGGATTATGTTCGCACGGTGATTTTCAGCGACGGATTCAGCATCTATAAAGTTCTGGGAAAGTGAGTTTATGACGATTTTTTTATGTTCGGAGTATCACAGGAGAAATTTTTATCCGATTTTTGGGTTTTTTTGCGATTTTTTTTTTGAATTTTTGTTTTCCCGGGTTTTTTGGCATTGTGATATAGGATCTAAAAATTGTCTGTAGAGGGGTTTTTGGCAGTGCTGAATGCAAATATGACATCAGAATTTTAGAATCTCATCTCAGAGCCGAGATATAAATTTGGCGGGAAAATCGAAATTCAAATTTTTAGATTTTTTGATTTGAAGGTTGCTTCAAAAAATCCACAAATGAACTTTTTGTAACCTATGAAGCACTAGGATCTAATTTTTGTAAGAAAAAAGATTCTTAATTTTCCTAAAATACGACTTTTTTACATTACTTTACACTCCCAGGAAGTCCATTACGGTCCCATCGGAGGATGATACACTGGACCGTGAGCGCATGTACTTCTACAAGCACATGTTGGTGGTGAACAGCACTCATGTGGTGCGCCCATTCCGAGTCATTGCCACCGACGATTACAAGATTATGAACCAATTCTTCGAGCCCATGCTGTCCTTGGTGAACAATGTTTTGGAGAGCGAAGCTGAGATGGAAAGGGTACAGAGGTGCATGAATAAGAGTGCGGAGATCAATCCGTGCATCATGGACGTCACCGTGAAGAACAACACGATCCATGAGGTGGTCTTTGACCAGGTGGAACATGCGATTCATGTCTCGGCTTTCAATGGATACGTCTTTTCATTGTAAGCGGGGAAAATGAGAGAATTTTGAGGGAGATTTTTGATGAAACTTGGTGAAATTTGGACTAGAAGTTTTTTTTGTGTTGTATGCCAGGTTTTAGTCTAGCGATTGGCAGAAGGAGCCGAGATTTTTTAGTTGGGAGACTTGGGAAACTTTACGTTTTTTTTGAAATTTTCATGATGACTTTATTGGCCTCGGATTTTGATGAGGTTTGAGGTAGAGGCAGGCTAGGAGTTTTGAAGACATGTGACAGATTTTTGGCTCAGGCTTTGCAGAAATAATCGAGATATTTGCGTCCCAACTTTTTTCGGAGATTTTCCGGTCAAAAGTCTTTAAAAATTAGATTTTTTTGAAATTTTGGAGTGAATGTTTATGATTAAAAGGCGTATTTTACAAAAAATTTATTTTCTTTTTTTTCAGGTTCGATTTTGAGCACTTCACAATCTTCAACACGACCGCTGATGGGAAATGTTTCGAAGGAAAAACGGAGGAACTTTTCGATAAAATTGAGCCGCCTAAAGGATACACCGACCCGGTGTTGTTGACCACCATCCCTCTCTTCGAAAAGGATGACGAATTTTTCAAAAAATGTAGGCCTCTCACATTACTTTTATTTTTTGGATTGAAAACATTTTTATTTCAGACGCCAAGCCATTTGACTACCACCCTCAAGTTGTCAGCAGCTCCCAGCGCTCTTCTTTGATGGGATTTTTATTGGCCATTCTGGCTCTTTTGATGATTGGAAGTTCCGTATGAGGAACTTGGCTGTCTTCTGATGAATACTGATCTGTTTTGTCGTAGTTGCTTGACTATAAACTGATCTTTGCCTACGATTTGGTGTGGTAATTTATGCAGAGACCCCTCAGAATCGGTTACACAAGGACGACTGAAGTTTGCGCTTTGAAATCGCAAATTTTTTATTTCCATTTTTTAAATTTTTACACTTTTTTCGGTCAAAATCAACAATTATTCCCAATTTAAAAAGGGATTTTGTGCAAAAAATTGTTGGTTTACCAGATTTTTTGAATAAATTGATATCTGATGACAAGTGTAATATAAAATTGATGTTAAAAAACCAGGCCTTGGCCGTATTAAGTTTAGCAAATCAATCATATGGTCTGAAAAATCGAAGACCATCAAAAACCCGGCTAAAAATCATCAAATTTCGAAAAAGTGACATTTTATACGATGAAACATGTCCAAGCAAAATTTTCGAAAATTTCGAGAAGAGTTGCCACTGACCGATGGCATCATTAACAACCTCGAGATGGCAAAAAAAAATTTTTTATTTTTAAAATTTTTAAACTTTTTTCGGTCAAAATTAAAAATAATTCCCAATTTCCCCCCAAAAACTTCATTCGGTCGAATTATCGTCATGATGTTGGGTCGGCTGTCAGTTCTCGTTGTTCTTTTCGCATCGGCAGCTATTGCTGATGCGGAATGCCAGAAGACGCCCAAGGGAATGTTCAAAAACTACTTTCGGCTTTGGGCGGTGGACTTGAGTTCCATCGAGTCGGCGCCGGAGGGCGTCGTCACCGTTCTGATTGGACAATTTATTGGTAAGTGGAAGGGGAGCGAAGATTTATGGAGATCTTACGTGGAAAAAAGAGATTTGGGCTGGACATGTTTCATGGTATAAAATGTCACATAATGACATATTTTAGTCGGGATTTTGCTAGCTTCTGAATCAAAAGGCCTACGCCGCGCCAAATCTTGTATTTCGGAACCTCAGGGTCTATTTTTCAATTTCGGACATGTTTCATCGTATAAAATGTCACTTTTTAGAGCATTGGCATGTTTTTGACAGAATTATTATAGCTTTCTCATACCAAAAAAGATTTTTCTACCGCGTGTCGTATCTTTAAACCCCTTCAAGCGTAATTTTGGATTTCGGACATATTTACTCGTATAAAATGTCCCTTTCCTAAGAATTGCCAGTAATTCGTCCAAACTTTATTTAAGCTAGAACTGGGCGAGTTATGACTGCAAAACATCTAATATATAACTTTTTATTCCACCTGCAACTACTACAACATAACAATCTCCATTTCTTTTCGATACTCGTTGTTTTCAGAAAACCATAAGCCACAAGAGGCAGGAATCGTCATTGCTTTCTATCCCGGGAAGACTTACGCTCTCCGGGACATGAGCTTTACCATCAAGGCTGAAGCCAATTATGGACAAAGGGATTATGAGCGCACGGTGATGTTCAGCGACGAATTTAACATCTATAAAGTGGTGAGAACGTGAGTTTATGATAATTTTTATATGGTTGGAGTATCATGGGGAAAATTTGTATCTGATTTTTGAGGTTTTTTTTGCGATTTGTTTCGAATTTGCGTTTTCCCGCGCTTTTTGGCATTGTGATATAGGGTCTAAAAATTATCTAATGAGAGGTTTTTGGCAGTGCTGAATGCAAATATGACATTAGAATTTTTGAATCTAATCGTTTAGCCGAGATATAAATTTGGCGGGAAAATCGAAATTCAAATTCGAAATTGTTTTTGATGTGAAGATCGCTTCAAAAAAAAATAAAAAAACGAACTTTTTCGTGACCCATAAAGCACTAGTGTCTAATTTTTGTAATAATTTTTTTTTATCTTTTCTAAAATACGACTTTTTTTACATTACTTTACATCTCCAGGCAGGCCATTAAGGTCCCGGCGGACAGAGATACACTGAACCTCAAGAACATGTACTTTTACAAGGTCATGTTGGTGGTGAACAGCACTCATGCGTTGCGCCCCAGCTCAGTCTACGCCACCGATGACGCGATTAATTTCTTAGAGCGCATGTCGAGCTATGTGGGCACTTTTTTTGAGAACCAAGCTGAGATGGAAAGGGTGCAGAGGTGCGTGGATTTTTATACTTTTATCGATATAAATCCGTGCATCATGGAGGTCACCGTGAAGAACAACACGATCCATGAGGTGCTCTTTGACAAGGTGGAACATGCCATTCATGTCTCGGCTTTCAATGGATACGTCTTTTCACTGTAAGAGGGGGGAAATGAGAGAAATTTTGAGGGAGATTTTTGATGAAACTTGGTGAAATTTGGGCTAATATTTTTTTATGATGCATGCCAGGTTTTAGTCTAGCGATTCGCAGAAAGAATTGAGATTTTTAGGCCAGGAGACTTGGGAAATTTGACGTCTTTGACGTGTTCTTTTTTCGAAATTTTTATGATGACTTTATTGGCCTCGGATTTTGATGAGGCTTGAGGTAGGGCAGAACTATGTTTATGATGTATACGAGGGTTTAGTCAAGCAATTGGCAGAAGGAGCCGAGATTTTTTGGTTAAAATTTTTGGGAGACTTGACGTTTTTTGGCATTTTTCGTGATGACTTTATTGGCATCGGATTTTGACGAGAGAGTCTATTTTTTGGTCGAAAAATCTCAAAAAATTAGATTTTTTTAAAAATTTTGGAATAAATTTTTTACTTATTATTAGGTTAGAAATTTGCAAGAACGTATTTTACAAAAAGATATACTATTATATTTTTCGTTTTCAGGTTCGATTTTGAGCACTTCAAAATCTTCAACACGACCGCTGATGGGAGATGTTTCGAGGGAAAAACGGAGGAACTTTTCGATAAAATTGAGCCGCCCAAAGGATTAACCGACCCGGTGTTGTTGACCACCATCCCTCTCTTCGAAAAGGATGACGAATTTTTCAAAAAGTGTAGGTTTCGAAATTTTTGTTTGCTTTTTTGGATCAAAAAATTGTTTTTTTTTTTATTCCAGACGCCAAGCCCTTTGACTACCACCCTTAGGTTGTCAGTAGCTCCCAGCGCTCTTCTTTGATGGTGTTTTGGCAGCGTGGCCGGTTCGGGATCGTCATACTCCGACATATTCCATAGGTCTTTATTAGATATACCAAAGAGTAAAGTATAATAATAAACATAAAGGTAAAAGTTACTTATTTTGGCCACAACTTATAACTTTGCGGAAACTGGTCGGAATTAGCCCAAATTTAGCGTGCACGCTCAATTCATCGTTGTCAATGCCCGGACAGCGGATTTAGTTAGCGAGGTATCTTGTTTTTTACGTACCACCTTACCCTTCAAAAACGGCTGCAGCCTGTGATTTTACACTTTATACGATGAAACATGTCCGGAACTAAACTTATTGCCTTCGTATGGAACTAAATGAGTCGTCGTAGCCTTCGTAGGTACCCTTAAAACTATAGAGCTATTATAGTAATCCAGTGCCAGCAAGCGTTTTTTTCTAACTTTAGTGCCCAAGCTTGGGCGCAGTTCGCGGAGTACCTTTGTTGTGGATAAACGGGCTATTACATATTATCGTGGGTATCGTTGTGTTCACTGGATAGCTTCCGTTGAACTACACTTGAGACTTGGCGTGATTTGGGGGGATCCATTGAACTCTAATCAGGGAGACTCTTGAACCACTATCCGCTCAAATCTCAAATAGTTTATTTAGCCGGCATTATTCACAGATATTAGACAATAGTTACAACATACGACGCATATTACACTAATTTTCTCTGGCTTTCGTTTATAGCGGAACCGAACGGATCCGGCGCCGAAGAGGATCCGCCCAGCGACTTGAGGAGCTTCTGAAGCAGAGGGCTGGCTTCGATTTGACTGGTTTGATCAAGTTGCTTCATTACCTTCTCAAATTCCTAAAAATAATTATTAAAAATGAGATGTTTTGGTGGAAAACTCACGTTTTTATTGACATTTATTGGTCGAATTGGTCGTATTTTGTTTTCAATTTCATTTTCATCATTCGTTGACTCGTCCACAACTCCTCTGGACTTTAATTTCATCAAATCGGGGAGGCGATTCAAGAATTCCGGGCCAAGCGCACTGCGCAGCCTTGCGAGTTGTTTTGGGTCGGAGAGGGCGTTACTGTCGAAGCCATATAAAGAAGCCATGTGCTTCAGATGCGACACAGTGCTAGGATTCAACATGGAGTCCTGGAATTAATCAAAAAATTGCTGTAAAGCACAAGGGACTCTTGAAAAAGTCAGCGGTAATTGTCAGGTGTAATATCGGAAACATTTTGCGATGCGATAACGATAATGCGATAAAAAAATTGCTAAAAAATACTGTAGTTCCTCATTAGCCATGTCTGCTGGCCGAAAATTCGGACCTCTAAATTGCTTCGATAAAACGTACTCTTTTGTTCTACAGTGACGGACCTGATCCAGTGGTAAAAACGTGCCATTCTGCATCCGGGAAGTATCGAAAAATGTGGCAAAATACCTCCCTCTCCAAGTGAAAAAACTGAGATTTTAAAGGCACGCCCGCTCTTTTTGTGAGGGACCCTTCAAAAAAGGTTTTTTCACTTGGAGAGGGAAGCATTCTGCCACATTTTTGATACTTCCCGGATGCAAAATGGTACGTTTTTTGCCACTGGATTTTTTGATGCTTCCCGCATACATAATATGGTACCATATGGTACGCTGATCAGGTCCGCCACTGTATCAGTCTGTCGAAAAAAATGAACGCAATTTCGCTGCGCCAATCACGTCGCTGAAGAGAAAAGCAATTTGATTTTCTCCGCGACACAATTCATTTTCCCGGCGACCATGCGATTTTCGATGCAAAATTTTGCTTATTATTTTCCCGACAGACTGATAAATACTACAACCCGTTCCACTATCGTAGCATAGCATCTCAAATCCACTCACCTTTATAAAATGTCCCAAAATTTCATCCCGTTGATGGTCCTGAATAATATGATTTTGGCTTTGAATTGAGTCCATTTGAGGGCTTTCCCAGGTCCGTTGAACGCTCTGCACAGTCTTCGGTCGACTGAAAACTTTGGTCGGTTTTGTCACCAAGTCCAAATCCGTTGAAGTCTCCGTAGTCAGATCGGACGATGTGGCGTCAACGAACGAGATTTTGGGCGTCGATTTCATGGGCTCAGTTCGTGGGAGTTGGATTGGAGGGAAGAGCGTGGGCATGTTGGGAACGCCCAAGGCAGGCATTGGCGGGAGGGTGGGGAAGGAGAAGCCGGGGAATTGCTGGCTTTCTTTTAACTGAAAAAAAGAGTTATCAGTCTGTCGGGAAAATAATGAGCGCAATGTCGCTGCGCCAGTCGCGTCGCTGAAGTAAAAAAAATGGATTTGCGGCGACACAAGTCATTTTCTCGGCGGCGATGCGATTTTTGAATTGACAGGGTTGCTCATTATTTTCCCGACAGGCTGGTAGCATTTACATTGGCACTACAGAGAAGAATCTTCACTACGAAAAGTATCTTAAAATTTTAGGCATCGGTTTGCAGGAGCTGCCGAGATTTTCGGCGAACTTTCTCAACGAGAGAGCACGCAAAATGTGGAAAGTGGACAGAGAAAACCCCGTTTTTTGGCAATATCGCCTTTTTAGAAGCCTGATAAGCTTACACATACAGTGAAGAATGTCTATGCACTTTATAAAAATACTAATATGTATATCACTCAGTGGAGCCTTCTACGTTGAATTCAGTCGACTAAAACTCCCTTATAAAGACATTCACTTACTTGCTGAACCGCCGTCAATCTCATCGTAGAGTCTTTCATCGGAGTGATTGGGGTTATTCCGTCCAATTTCGAGATTTGCGGGGCCGGCTGATGGATCGCGGCATCAACTCCATTCAGGTTGTTGAAGCCGCCGAATTGGCCGAAACCCGGCTGATTGAATGGGGGTGGGGCCATCAGAGGGGCGGGCGGAGGCAGCGGATGGAATGGAACTCCAATCGTCGGGAAGAGGAAGGGATTTCCTGAAACAAAATTTATAGTATTTATGCACTGTGAGAAAACAAGAGTTCACTTGGAGCGATGCAATTTCTTATTTGTTGCACCGTTATTGCAGAACGACAGGTTGCAGAAGTTTTAAGAATGAAATTTTTTCAATGGTCATTGCGAAGTTTATACGATGGGGTCCCTTACGATATTTATACTTTCTGAAAGCCGGCTGTTTACTCTACTGCCATACCAAATTTTTCCTTCCCGTAATCTACGTAGTAAGATAGAAATTTTACATTGACAACTCCCTGGTACTGATAAGTACACAAATCTATTAAATTCATCCACTGCTTTCAAACTTATGGGAGTTTGTTTTCAAAAAATGATAAAAAATGCCTGGGTAAGCTTATGATAACTATTCAAGCCACTGATACACGTGGAAACTTAATCCGCAACGGCTAATCGTCAAGCCCATCGCTTGAATTTCCAGTTGTAAGCAAATTTTAGCTGATTTCAAAACATCTCCGCAGAATCATCGTGGTTTTTCAAGCTGCCCGCAAAGTGGTTGCCCGCAAGTGTGGGCCCGCCCTCAAAGTATCCCTACCAAACAGCGGCGGAGGGAAGGTTGGGAACATCGGAGCGACCGTTGCTTTTGTCACCACCATCCCATCTCTGTTCGTAACATCTGAACCTTTCGTTTTCTCTTTTTTCGCCTTTGTGTTTGCCATTCCCAGAGTGTCACAACCAATCTCCTCTCCACTAGGATCTACTAATCTCGTATTTGATAGAGTCAAAAAACCCTTATTGGGCAGGTTGGCATGAAATTCGACGCGAATTGGCAACGTTGAGCCGTGAATTGGAGCACGATAAGTGTGCCATTTATCGCTGGCTCCTCCTTGACGTTGGAATTGAACTTCTTCACCAATCTCTTCCGTGACTTGGACTACTTTTAGCTCAGTGTCGTCGCTGGAAAAATTCGAATGAAATTTTTTGCAGAACTTTTTATTTTTTGATAAAAAGTTTCTAAAAAATGGCGATTTTTTGTAAAAAATCTCGTAAACATGCTATCTTGGCTCTTATTGTTCTGTAGATCGTTATTTTTTGTGTGTAAAAAAAATTGTAAAGTACTTTTGCAAAAAAAACTTTTAAAAGTTTGGACATTTTTCATCGTATAAAATGGACCGAAAATTCTGAAATTATACTCTGAAAGTCGACAGTTTACAGTTAGCACTCCTTAAATTATATAATAACATTGTTTCATATAATAATCCATAAAAGTTTTGGGTCCCACCACGAAAACTTGAAATTTCCAAAAATCTTATAAAAACGCCACAAAAATGCTCTTACCTCATCCAGACATCAAAATCGATAAAGTATTGACCTGGAGGGATGCGAAAAACGCCACTGACCATCTTCTCCTGACCTTTTTGTTCCAATGCCACACTTCCATCGCCGTTCCTCCATTTACCGTCTAATGACCTGAAAACCAGAAAATAATTAAATGAAGTAACATATAGTTACAGAGGAGCGTCTTTCCAACAAGATTTGTCGTTACTGTAGGGCCTTAGAATTTCAATAACTATACTTTTTGGCCAAGCTGGGCGTTACAAATTGGCAGACAACATAGGCTTTTTGCAATAAAATTTCTTTGAGCCAATAGCTCCATTCTCTTCCGAAAGCCGCATATTTGGCGAATTAGCATAGTATTACTTTTTTGATACTGTAATCTTATTGCTTTATTATTATTACCTACCAAAAACAAGTCGTCTCCAAGAAGGAGCACTTCACAGCCTTGCAGGAAAACGTGTCATCAACCAATTTACTGTTCTTCTCGGGCAAATGGTGGTCTGAAGAGAAAAGAATAAAAAGTTCATAGATGGAATCTCACCTTCATCTCTATGAATACTGTCCAATGAAGGGAAGTCCGGGAAATGGGATGAGATCGAATTCTCATGCTTATCGTTCGCGGGGAATGATCGCTCCGACAGTTGGATGGGCTTGTCTCTGAAAGTCATAGCTACAGTAAGCCTCGTTGTTCTCGACGGCGATGTTGTTCATCGCCGAGAACGCGTTGCAACGTTCAGTATACGACGGTAAAAATACAGTCAAGTCTATGTATTATAGAACCAACTAAAAAAATCCTAACTACAGGGTGTCCCAAAAAATGCCTGTTATTTCTATAGCTATATTTTATATACCAAGCAAAATTTAACAAAACTAATCACGAATATTAGTAACATAGAACATTGTTGACAACATGCAAAGCTAGTTTCACAGTGGCTGCCTTTGGGGGCGATATAGAGCTCCAAACGTGACTTAAAATTTTTGGATTTTTCGAGGAAGTCGGTCCCGTTCTTGGCGTCAGGACCCATGAAAAAATGCATTTTTTTGGGACACCCTGTATAACCAGTAATTTTGGGAGTATGAAAAGTCAATTTTGAACCAAAACTAGTCTCTATACAACGAAGCTTTTCTATAACAAATAAAGTTTTTGGCCTAGTGGAGGTTGCTGCACAGAAGGTTTACTATACATATTATATGTTTATCTTACTCATCCTGAAGCGGCAGCTTCTCTTCGTCCATTTCGAACGGATTTTTGTTAGGTCGAATTACTGGCTGGGCCCTTCGCATCTCAAATGAGTTGATTCCGATCGGCCGTTCGGCCGCTTCTCTGCCAAAATTGTCGCTAACGGCTTTGGAAGTGAGTAGAGGCTTCTTGACATTACTGGTGAGTACGTTGGTAGGGACGTCTTTTTGGTCTTTCTGCAAATTTTTTAGCGATTTTTAGAGGAAAAATAGATAATCAAAAATTCAAAAAAGTAAAAAAATCCTATACTAACATTATACTTGGGTTCGAACCCCTCCAATTCATTCGTCTCGGGGATTTTATCTTCATCTTCCGGTAATGCCAATCTAACGTCATCCAGGCCAATCAAATCTTCTTTGGAGTGAATGCCACGCGCCCGGAAAACAACACTGAATGGCTCGGAGCTGCTGGGCAAGTCCAATGTCCGTTTAACCCATTTCTCTTCGCCCCCGCCAACAATTGCATCAATGCACTCCAAGCGGTCCTCCGCAATGTATTTCAGGCAAATCTAAAAATGTGTTGGGATGGGGGAGAATGCCGATAACTGTGTGCAGATTCTATCAGTCTGTCGGGAAAATAATGTGCACCCTGTCGCATCGCTGCCGGGAAAATGAATTTTGTCGCAGCGAAATCAAATTGCTTTTCTTCAGCGACGCGACTGGCGCAGCAACATTGTGCTCATTATTTTCCCGAAAGTTCGATATACAGTTTTTGACTGCAGTAAAACCGGTGCACGTCAAACTGAGGATTCCGGTGACCCGAATAGACTCTTCGCTATCGGTCTTTTACACTTCGTCTATTTCGCAGAGAAAGAGAGAAAAAAGACGCGCAAAAACGTACTCTCTCGCCCCAAAAATTCCCCATTTCTCCCCCGACAAAACGTTTTTTCGCGTCTTTTTTTGGCAAATTGCCAATCCATTCACCGGACTGTTTTAGCTTATCTCAGTTTGACGTGCGGTGTACAACAAACGGCTGTGAATTATAAAATTCTTGTCATTATGAAGAGGTATTGCTATAGAAAAGTTCATTTTGTCTTGAACTTGATTTTTAAGGCCCTCTAAAACTGTTCGCCGTACTAGTTCGTTCGTAAAGTCTCTGGAGTAATTTCAGCAACGTGCACTGTGCAAAAACACAAGATCGCTTTGCAATGTGCAATTTTTTGCGTTTGCACCGTGCAGATAACGTTTTCAGGCTGTCGTTGGCATACTGGCTTTTCCAGCATAGTGCAAACGCCAAAAATCCTCAATCGATTCTCCGGACGGACCATCAGTCTATCGGGAAAAATGTGGATTAGCCTGGAGCGCAATCGCGCTCAAAATCTCCAACAACGGTTAGACGCCGTAAATCGATAATAGGCGCTTTCAAACCGCGACGAGTCCACATTATTTTCCCGACAGACTGATAGTGCATGAGTATAATATAATTTTTATTGTACAGAGGTTCTACTATGTATGCGTCACCTGTGCTTTCTCCGACTTACATCCAGTATTGGCTCAAACGCAGATTTCCAATAGCTAAATCTTAATTGATTGGTCATTCCAGGAGCAGTCCGTAAGATTGGGGAGATCAGCTCGCCCTCTGAAGAGCCATACTGACCTTGGACGAAAGCGAAACGGTCGTCTGAAGGAAATGGAAAATGAAAATTTGCAGTGAAGAGGTTAGATTAGACAAAACTAAGAGCAACATGTTTCCAGAAGCTGCTTGACTTTTAGCTTGCGCTTTGCAGAAAAAAGATCAAGATTTTTTGGCCAAAAATTGCCCGAAACCCGAAATTTTTTTTTGCTCGGTAGAAAATACATGACTAAAATTTTATTTCTCTGCCGTAAAACCGATTTTTTTTTTGAAAATCCTCACTTGATTTTCCCGGCTTGATAATACTGTGAGCGCTGTCTACAAAGACAGTACTTCCCGTATGCCAGATCTGAGATCCCTCTTCATTCGGCTTCCATCCACACATTGGCCCTTTAGGACCGTCATTGTCGTCGAAATTGCAGTCAATCGGACTTTGGGAGTAAATTAGAGGTGATAAAAGGAATATAGATATTAGCGATGTTGACCCTATCCGAAAAGGGGTCATTCTGAAAAACACTGATATTTAAAGGGCCTGTACAGCTACTTTGAAAAGCGATTTTCTCGGCTTGGGGTGGCTTTCTGATATATCGTTTGTTTTCGTGGCGGGACGCACTGACAAACTCGGTGCGATTTTTTTGGATCCAAGATGAAGAATATTAGGTGTATCACATACATTGTTCAGCGTAATATGGCGCCAATTTGTTGTTTTTGTGTGGAGAATGGGTAAGTTGTTGTTTTGAAAAATTTTTGAGCTGATTTTTAGGCATTTTTTATGTTGGGGATGCTTTTCGAACACTTTGGGATAAATTATAAGGTAAAATAGGTTTTATGAAGTGGAAGAAGGGTAAACTTGTCCTAGAAGGTTTTGCTTCTGAGTGGGTGAAGTTATTTTGAAATACTCTACATTCTTTTTGACAGATTCATGGATTTGTGATATTATTTTAGGTAAAACTGGTTGTTGCGGAAGTGAAGAAGCCACCAAAGCGCACTCTTGGTTAGTGGAAGGCTGAACAACACAGACCAAGCAGGAGTTCAACACACGCCGGGCCAACGAGGGCGCTAACCAGAAAAGTGTTCAAAAACTCTTTTCCTTGAAGCCCTTGAAGAAAGACAACGAGGAAGGTGGAATATTAGCCGAAAAACGCATCACTTCCATTGTAAGTTCATTTGACATTTTTCTTTGGTTTTTAGGAACTTCGTGATAAGTTTGAAGAAGCACATAACCGTTTTGATGTAAACTTATATTACACATGTCGTTTCAGAAGTGCCAATTCTACTTCTAACCACCCCGACTGCCGTGATAACCACAAGGAACACCGCTTCATAACCGTTGATTGATCTCGTTATTATCCCACATTAAACTTGAATAATTTATGACTAAATTCTTGAAAAAGGTCAACATAATAGAAAAAAGTGAATCTCGTCAATCCAAAATGCAAGAGGTCAAACAAGGCATCATCTGAAGCTCATGATTCAGGTTCGGTGGTTCAACTTTGCTGGAAAGACAGGGGTTCTGGACAATTTAACATCTTGCCTTCTTCTTTAGGAGACGATTGACTTCTGGCAACTGGAATTTCTGGAAAACAAGGACAATCATGAACAATGAAATGCAAAAATTAAAAACTGAAAGAACTAAAAACAGCAAATAAAAGTCTCGAGTAACTTTGCCAGCCTATAAAATGATCTAATTGTGAACGGAAAGGCATATACGCAACATTACGACGCATTTTCCACTTATTTCTACCTAAAATAATATCAAAAATCCATGAATCTGTCAAAAAGAATGTAGGGTATTTCAAAATAACTTCACCCACTCAGAAACAAAACCTTCTAGGACGAGTTTACCTTCTTCCACTTCATAAAACCTATTTTACCTTATAATTTATCCCAAAGTGTTCGAAAAGCATCCCCAACATAAAAAATGCCTAAAAATCAGCTCAAAAATTTTTCAAAACAACAACTTACCCATTCTCCACACAAAAACAACAAATTGGCGCCATATTACGCTGAACAATGTATGTGATACACCTAATATTCTTCATCTTGGATCCAAAAAATCGCACCGAGTTTGTCAGTGCGTCCCGCCACGAAAACAAACGATATATCAGAAAGCCACCCCAAGCCGAGAAAATCGCTTTTCAAAGTAGCTGTACAGGCCCTTTAAGTATGCTTATTCATGGGCGATTTATTTTTTATTTTTTCGTTCTGCATAACGCGATTTTAAATTTTTTCGCTAAATAATCAGTCCAAAAAAATTTGTAATTCCTATTTTTTAATAATTCTGCAAAACGCGATTTTTGTCAAAACGGACCATTTTTTTATGTTTTGTTCTACAAAACGCGATTTTTTACTTTTTACGTAAAAGAATCAGTCCCAAAAAAAATTTTAATTTCAATTTTTTATACATTCTGCAAAACGCGATTTTCTTGAAAACGCGAAAAAATATTCCTTTGTTGTCCTGCATAACGCAATTTTATAACTTTTTCTGCGAAATAATCAGTGTCCACAAAATTTTGAGTTTTTTTGTTTTTATAATTCTGCAAAATGCGATTTTTTCAATCAATAACCAAAACTCCAAAGAAATTTAAAAAGCGAAAATACAAAGCAACACAAAAATTTAGTCATCTTTTGACAAAACGCGCGATTTCGAAAAATCCCCGAGATAACCAGTTTCCATTTTTCGCCCAAAAATTATGGCTTATACACTTCCGCTGTTCAAAAGCGCCGGCTTGTTTCGGGAGTGATCCATCCGGAACGGCGATTCACTTAGCGCCCCCAACTTTTCCCTCATTGTCCGTGCGAATACAATGGACACGGTTTGAGGGGAAATGAACGAGATCAATGTTTCAATCCGAGTGATCTCCGTGGGGAGAAAGTGGACTCAAGGACGATGAGAATTGAATTAAAAACTTTGAATAAAAAGGGAAGTCATAGCGTTTTCAATTACTGTAATATGTGGAAATACAATGTAAAGAATCTGTATTGAGAACCACTAGGGACTCAAAAATTTCTGCGCTATAGAAGAGTTTCTCTGTACGCAGTTTTGCCTTGGCTTCAACTTGGCTCCAGGGGCCCAAGACATTGTTTTTTATAGACAGGGTTTGTCCTATGGGGGCTTTATTGTACTGGGATTTTACTGTATACAGTCCACAGCAGTCATAGATACATAATTATCAGTCTGTCGGGAAAATTATGTGGATTCGTCGCGCCTTGGAATCATACATTATGGCTTTGCGACGGCTAGCCACATTGAATTTGGAAACATTTTGTTTCGACAAATCCACATTATTTTCTCGACATACTGCTACAAGCAAAGGTCATTGTTAAAGACTGATGTCTCTTATAAAAAAATTATTGATGAAAAAGAAGCGTAAACAAGTAAGGGGGTACACAAGAAATTTTGGGTTTTCTGGGAACTTGAAAACATGGAAATACCTTCAGAAAGTTCTATTATATCTACAAACGTAAGGACTTCAAAGAAAACGATGTCAGTTTCAAAGCTCCGAATCCAAATTGACCCACAACGATGAGCTTCTTATTACTTCTTATTATCCCTAGTCATCAAAAAACATATAATATTATGGATATGGCTATCCAGTCAAGCCGGATCGAAGATTTCGAAACCGGATCGGCCAAAAAAATCAACCGTCCGATACCAGACCCACACAAAACACAGCTCGTAAAAAAGTAGGCCAGTCCCCAGGCCTACTCTTCCCCTCAAAATTCGAAGCCTTGCCCATCCACCCGCAGGCATAATAGCGCCCCCATAAAGCGAGGTCGGCTACTCCCGCTTCTCCGTTTCCGGCGGTTGTGCGGGAAACCGGCTTGTAATGGACATTCGTTTTTCAATTATTCGTTTTCGCGTTCCGCACTCATAGTCATGGTGATTCCCCGCATTTCGCGGTAGCCCGAGTAAAGCCAATTACTGTTTATGGGGTAATCATTGTAAATTTTTGAAAACTGCGACAACAAATACAGTTAAACCTCTGTATAACGAATCACAAGGAGCCCAGAAATTTATTTGAATATTTGCTTGAAAAAATGAAGGTATACGGTAGTTTATTTATGCCTTAAAATTAGCTCATAAGACCTTTGAAATTGCCCGTTATAAAAAGGTTTCGTTGTAAAGAGACTCGACTGTATTTGAAAAAATGAAATTTACAGAAAACGACGGCAAATAGTATAGAAGATTATTGTAACGGACACGGTTGTAATAGAGTAAATTGTAATGTGTTCCCAGCATGACCATCTATTGTCCAGCGGGCTACTTTGCTCTTGCGTTGAGGGCTCATTGGTCCAACTCAGATTGAGTTTTGGGATTCCTAGCAACTCGGCTTTCCCATCGAGGATCTCCTTTGCTTTGAGGAAGTTGCAGATGGGGCATTTGATGGGTGGAAGAACCATTACCTGAAAAAATATACATACAAATATACGTATATGAGGCACTGGTCAGGTTGAATGATCTTTGGGGCCAGAGATGGCTACTGGGCAGCAGGAAAGTCCCGACTGACAGGTAGGTCCTGCCCAGTTGGTCAAATAAGTAGTGAGATTTTGAGGGCCAGCCCAACGAAGCTTTTGCCGGATAGAGTTTTTCGGCCAAGTTCTTTTGATGAAGGAAACAATCAAAACCAAAAAGGTAGAGCCTGATCTGGGGCTCAAAAAAACATAGGGCGCTACGTCCCGGCTCTGTTTGTGGGTGGGCCCGTTTTTGATTTCCTGTGGGTAGGCACGGTTTCAGACCGCAAATTAAGCCCGTAATTTCTGGGCCAGGACCCAGGCCGAGCTCGGAAATTTCGGGTTTGCCCGAAAGGGTTGCCCGGTCCGCACGGGCCGGGCAACTTCGTCTTGCAGCCATGCTAATAAAGTCAGTTGAGAACTAAAACACTTACTTGATCAATAGCCCAAATGGGAAGAAGAGTCTGTTCCAAGAGCTCATGATTACTGTAAAGCATTTCCGGGAAAATCATCCTGACATCGTAGTCTTTTATCTCCTGATAGTCGATAAAATCGGGATCGGAAAATATTCCCAAATAGATGTACATTGCATCCAAATCACAGGTCTTCCGCAAGATGTAAATATGGGACTAAACAGAGGTTTTTATTACAAAAATTAATAAAAAATTCAGTGAAAATTGTAAAATACGATTACCCAAGTTTTTAAGTTTCTTACCTTTGGAATATGACAAGTTCGATAGATGACTTCGGCCAACAATTCGTCCACATACTCGATTCCTCGAGGGTGGATGCTTAGCGCTGTTTTGATCCTGACAACGTATTTGGGGCTATTTACAATCATGAACTTCTCTTCGCAACTGACATGTTTCATAGGCTGGAATATTGTTTTTTTTTAATTTAAAAGTCATCCATTAATAGGGTAAGTGCTCCAAGTGCGACGCTCAGATTTTGATGAAACTTGGCATAAATTTGGATTAATTTTTTGTAAGAAATTTGCGAGACTCTATAGCCTCCCTTTTTACAAAAACGACCGAGATTTTTAGTCAAAAATTTGGCAAAAAAGTGACACTTTTTTGCGAATTTTGCCATAAAAATCTTGATATTTTCCAGGAACTTTGTGAAAATGCTAACTTTTTTTTTGGTTTTGCACTGTGCATTTGAAATATCGCTGCGACGTAAGATTTTCTCAACTGCGCCGCTGCGATTTGGCTCAAAAATGTGCACAGTGCAATCGGTCTTTTTGAGGTTTGCACGGTGCGCAAAGGCAAAAATCCACAGTGCGCTGGCGACAAAAGTTCAAGATGCACTGTGCGAAAGCCAAAAATTTGTCCGGGCACTTTGTGAAAATGCCAATTTTGCACGGTGCGAAAAGCCAGAAATTGCACAGTGCAAAGAAAAAACTTGCTTTTGCACAGTGCGTGCCGCCGATTTCAGTCCGGCGACTTTCCGGAAAGACTAGAAGGGTCTCAAGTCAAAAAAAAAGAAATGTCCGGGAACTTTGTGAAAATGCTAATAGTAAGGTGAAGTTGCCGATTTAGACTTGGGAAAGAACTGGTCATTACTATCACTTACAGTTTCAATATCATCCGGCCGATAGCAAGTGCACGTCAATTTCGCACTGTGCGTATTACAATGGATATCTCTGTCCATAAGACAGATTCCAGAAGTCTTATTACTTGAAATGGTCGCATTCCCCAAACTTGCACGGTTCGTAACATAACCGTTTACCGTTCCCAACAGTAAAAATAGAAATAAATATAGCATGGTAAGACAAAATCTCGGCCAATATCAGAAGAAAAACATTCCCGAATAGCGGACTGAATAATAAACCAGACGATTTTGATGGCTTATTCCTTCGACCGACGCTCTAATTCAACCATTAGTTCTATGATTATGGCAATATCTGTTCGTCTGTCGAAGAAATTTTCTTTTTACAGTAGCCTAAATGGTCCAACTGCCTTCTAAATTCAACAAATTTTCTCTGTATCAAAAATTTTTTGATTTTTTTTTGCAATTTCCACCAAAATTTAACTTGGTCCCCCCTTGCCATAGCCTATTTTTCACTTTTAATTTTTAAAAACTTCCTCTCCAAAGCTCTCAAAATCCTCAAAAAAAATCTTAAATTAGATTTATTCGTTCAATTCCAAAGTCAAATATCATAATTAGGGCGGACACAACATTGTACATGATCTCTACTTCCACAACTTCTTGATGGACATGTTCTTTTCCGAATCTTTCTGCATCACCTTGCCCACGGCCATTTCAAAGTCCTCCTGAGTGACGTGGATTCGTCTCTCCCTCAGGGCGAACATACCAGCTTCAGTGCAAACCGCCTTCACCTCGGCTCCGGACGCTCCAGGGATGGCTTCGGCGATCTTTCTCATGTTAATTCCTCTCATCAGGTTCATTTTTCGGGAGTGGATTTTCAAGATATCAGCTCTGGCCTTCTCATCCGGCGCCGGGAATTCAATTTTGCGGTCAATACGGCCGGGACGGAGCAGTGCGGGATCCAGGATATCAATCCGATTGGTGGCCATGATAACTTTGATATTTTTGGTGGCTTCGAATCCATCCAACTGATTCAAAAGTTCCAACATTGTTCTTTGGACTTCAGAGTCTCCGCCAGAGTGGCCTTCCACTCGAGAGGATCCAATGGAATCAATTTCGTCCATGAAAATGATTGATGGTGCGTGCTCTCTAAAATAATATAAAATTTAGTCTATATAGCGTCGAAACTTGTCGTAAACAAAAATTAGAATTTTCTAGATCGCTTTAAATAGACAGATCCAAACCAAATTACAAAAAAAATCGAAGAGTTTCACTTTAGGTACCTCACCATTAAATCAATATAAATTGATGTTACCGCTGATCCTAAATATCAAAAAAACATAATAAACCCCTTACCTGGCCATAACGAACAATTCCCTGACCATTCGAGCTCCTTCTCCGATGAATTTTTGGACCAACTCGGATCCGGAGACTCTGATGAATGTGCAAGCTGTATGATGAGCCACAGCTCTGGCCAAGAGTGTTTTTCCAGTTCCAGGAGGTCCATAGAGCAGGACACCCTTTGGCTGTGCAATTCCGAGGGCTTCGAAGAGTTCGGGATGCTTGACTGGGAGTTCGATGACTTCTTTGATCTCCTTGATTTGAGTGTCCAAACCACCAATCATCTCGTAAGTCGAATCTGGGACCTTCTCGACCATCATAAGACTGACCAGAGGATCCACTTTGTTGGGGAGGATCTTGTGGAGGGCATACGAGTCGGCACGAAGAGCAACTCGAGCGCCAGTATTCACTTGGTTAATATCAATACTTTTGTCAATGTCGACGACATATTTTCCTTCGGGGTGGACCTGAAAATCAATAAATGAGCGTCTTATATCTCTTCAGTTAATCTCCCTATCAAAACATCCCAAAGTTAAAACAAATATTTCAAAATTTTATGTCAAAAACAATATCACCGTTCTGAGACTACCGAAACGTCCATTATCTGGTCGAATTGGCAACTATGACGGGTTCAGAATGCTTTGGGGAAACTAATTAAGATCAAAGAACAAGATCACTTTGACTTCACTCATGTTTCCCCGAACCCGCATCTATCGGAGTGAAAACTCAACGCACTACCACTCGACTACGCGACGCTTTTTGATAAAAGTGCAAAACTCGGAGAAAAAATAATTTTTACAGGTAATATGCGATACTTTCTTCGATTATTATCCATAAAATACTCCCCAGAGCCAAGGAACACCCTTCAAAACTCTTCTTATGCCTTCTCCTTCTCCATCACACCTAAAAACCAACCAAGAATAAAGAATCTTACCTTAACCAAAACTTTTTTCTTGTCCATGGCCTTCGACACTTCCCCAACATAACTCCCTTGCTCATGAAGCTGCATCAACTCCTCCTTCAACGATCTGACCTTTGAATTGAGTTCATTCCGCTGCGCCTGAAGACGGCGTACGTTCTGCGACTTTTCGTGGAGACGTTGCTGAAGGTCCTCGATTTTGGTCTTGTAATAGGATTTCAGCGAATTTTCCGCCGATGTGGCGGATGGTTGAGGAGCTACAATCGCTGGTGGAGCCATTTTACCTGAAAAATTTGGGTAAATGGAAAAATCAAAACGAATAACGAGAATTCTTTAAAAAAATCGGATAAAATAAGGTAAAATAAGTGTAATTTCATAAAAAATGAGCATAAAACCAACCAAAAACTGATCAAACTCGACGAGAAAATAACAACTTTTCCGTCGATAGCATTGTCATCTTTTTGCGTAACGAAGTGTCAAAAAATTATTGGATTTTGTTTTGACGAAATGTCACGGAATAATTACATGTGTAAAACAATGTCAAAACATTTAAATCATGAAACCGCTTCTGAATATACGATTTAATAGGTCATATTTCATAACAACGTCTTTCTCTGACGCAATTTGACCCATTTTACAGACAATTGAGGCACTCGTATAAGCAAAGTTTCAAACAATTGTTCGTGTCCAGGGCGCAGCTCGCCCGCCCTCTATTGATTCCGCGAATGGCGTTCTTTTTTTGGGGCAACCAAAACATGTTTTGTAGGGAGTTCTCTGTACTTTTTTTTGGTGTTTTGCACAGATAGTTTACCATTCAGATCGGGCTGTATCGAGATTTTATTATCTGATGTTGTACCAGATTATCTGTTGTAAATTTTAGGGGTTTTGTTCGTTTTCTAAGACAACTTTCAAGCTGTTTTCCTCAACGAAACAGTCAGAATCGTGGCGCACATCAAGTGCCGATATGAAGGTAATATTTTCTTTTTTAAGCCTTTTTTGTTGTACTTGTTTTACATGATCTTGTTCTATCGCTTTTGGCAATGTTATTCTGACCTAAATTTTTCAGGATTTCGACGATCCACTGCCGGGCTCCTGGGGACGCCGAGACCCTCCCAAGCCATCGCATTACCGCGAGCATGAGGGCTACAGCTCAAGGGATACCAGAGATTTGAGGGACTACCGCAGTTCCAGAGATGATTTCGCTGATACGCGGCCGATTTTGGACTTCGATTACGGTCGGCGCAGCCCTCCAAGACACGAATATCATGACGATCGAGAGTTGCTGAGAGAAGACCGCAAGAGAGTGAGTTTTTCTTGGATTTGTGTTGTGTTTTTAGAAAGACCTCCTAGTGTAAAGTGTGATTGGTTAAAATTTTCTTTTAGCCTTTGGAATCGTACAAAGAACCGTCGTTCTACACCAAGAAGGCTCCACGCCTCGATTATTTTGATAGTACTCGTTTTCTCGGTGCTCAAGGAGGATCTCAACTTCTGCAGGAAGAAACTCGCCGGTGTCTTTCGGAAATCAGCCAAGAACTTGCCATTATCGAGCAAAACCCGGAGATTCGGAGCCTGCCTCATACTCATCGCATTATCAAAGAGGGTGAGCTTTTTTTATAATTGGTATATATTACTTCTTTGTTCCAAAGGGAATGTTGCCTACTGTAATATTAAGCTTTGTGATTTTAGAGGTCGAAAACATCACTGGTAACACTAATGTGGATTGGTTGGACGTCGAGTCGGATAAGTTCATTATTCGCGTCTACAAAAGAGTTCTTCTTCCACCCAGCAGACATCCGGTAAGTTTGACGTCAAGTATAATATAAAAATTTTTGTATTTCTTATTGATATTGTCTCAATGATAATCTTACAGAATTCTAATGTCGTTGGCAAGCTTATGGGCGCTGGTGGTCGAACTCTTCGATTGATCTGCACCAAATATAAGAGCTCTATTTCCGTTTGTGGAGCGGGTAGTCGAAAAGATCCTAAAGAGGAGGAGCAACTCCTCAGAACCGGTGAACCTCAATATCAACATCTGAACTTCCCATTACATGCCGAAATTACTACTGTGGGCCCTCCTCATCTGGCTTATAGTCGATTGGCCGATGTTTTGACTATCATCCATCTCTGCTGTACTACGGTAGGTTGTTGTTTGAGTTGAAGTTGTTGTTTCTGGTGTGGAATATGAGTTAATTCTCACCTTATGGCTCTAACAGTCATAATGTTACTGTATCTTCGCGAAGAAAACATGTGAAGATGAATATGTTATATCTAATTATTTTGATTATAAAAACGGACAATTGAATCCGGTGAAATGGGAGATTTGAGCAAGCGTTGAAAACAAGGTACCGAAAAGAAAACGAAACGACAACAATTATAAACCAACTATAACGGCAACAAAGAAATCATTATGTTTACGATTACATTAGAGTTTGAATAGGGTTACAAAAAGCAATATTTATCAAAGAAAAGGAAAAAAATTAAGTAACCGTATTTTTTTACGACAAGTATTCTGAATTTGAGATTTTGTGATACATTTGAAGTTTAAAAAAATATAGAAAAAAGAACATGAAATAATAATCGAAAATGTGCGATACAATACAAAAGAGACAACAGAAGAGCTATCGACACGTCTAGAAACAATTAAGTTTCAGCTGGGAATAGGATTCGAAACAAGAATCCTGTTATAAGCTGAAACTTGGATTTATGGGGGAACATATTACAACTGTTACGAAGTGTAATATGAGCGAGGCTTTACGGCAACTTGACAAAGACCATCGAGTGTTAGAAGGTCTTTGTTAAAGTTAGTTGTAAATTCCCCGAGTTTATGGCAAAAATCAAGATAAATGTGTAATTCTAAGATTTAAATCAGGGAAAATTTGAAAGGCATGTGGAAACCCAGATATTCTCATTTCAAAAGAAATGCAATTCGGTTTCGATTTGAAAGATGAAGGAAATTTGAAAAACTGCACAAAATGTGTATAAAAATACAAAAAGGGAAATGTTGCTGCAGATCCAGAGTTCTGTTGAAAAGAATGTTGAGAAAAGGTTGCACGAATAAAACGAGAATTATGTCGCCTTGATCATGAAGTGTTTTGCCAGCCGATGCAAGGCTGACAGTCCATTTCATGATCGCCGATGAAAGACTCATACCATGATATTCATGAAGTGCCTTGCCAACCGCCGAAAGGTTGACAAGGCATTTCATGGGATCATAAACAAATATACGCGAGACGAGAGAAACCCAGGCTAATCCGACTAAAATTACAGGATGAAGCCTTCGAATACAACGGAATTCGCTTCGAATCTCACGGAAAACGACGCGACGGCGATTCTAGTTACAAATCCTTCAGAGGAGAACACGACGATCGTTCCCGTGATCATCATGAATCTCACCGAGATGAGATTGACGAAGAAGTTGGACAAAAGGAAGATCGTCATCGAGGTTACGAAGACGAAAGAGAAACAAGAGAAAGACCGGAGAGATCTCATGACGGCTCAAGAGGTCGCGGTCCGCGTGGCGGAGGAAGAGGAGGCGGCCGTGGCGGAGGATTCGTCCCCAGAAGAGGCGGCCGTGGAGCCAGAGGAGGATTCGTTCCGAGAAGATGAGAAATCAAAAGAATAAGATGTTGTTTTTGCAATCGAAAGACTAAAATTATTAATATTTATCATGAGTTTAATTTAGTTTCAATTTTTGTTGCGTGTTTCTAAAATGATCAAATTCAAAATCTCAATTTGCCGACTGTGCTGATAAAATAAAATTTTTACAAGCTGACAAGTACTATGCAGAGAAAATGGTTGAAGACCATGAATATCTATACATTTGCAGATGATTTTATATTTTGAAGAAGACTAAGCCCTATCAAATTTCCTTCAAGGATATACAATTCAAAAAAAGATGAAGACATACCGTTTTTACGATAATTCAACTAATGGAGATGTAAGTTGGACTTTTACAGTTGAATAGGTCAAATAAGATCCAGCGAAAACAAAGCAAAAAATAGTGTGGAAGCCTAAGACAAAAATTAAGATTAGAAGTGTTGCTGAGAATCGGCATATAACGTTTTTTTTCAAACTCAAAGCTGGAAAGGTCTTATGGTGCCAAAAATTTTCGAACTGGTCTAATTTTGTAAGTATGAGGTTGCCTAGCAAGAAGGTTTGCTGCAAAAAATGAAGAAAAAATGTGGCCAGAATAGCGAAGGCCTTTGTAGAAGTAGGTGAAAACATTTTGAGAACAAGTTTTTAGGTAGTTATTTGCAAGGTATGAGCCAAAACCTTCAAGGCTGTGTGAATGTGACACATCCCACAGATAAACCTTGACAAATGCAAAAAAGAATTATCCAGCCAACAAGTAAAGTGTAGACAAACAGAAAAAAACAAACCGAAAAAGCCGCACGTGCCAAACGCACGGTCGCTCCAACTTTACAAGTCTAGAGGGGTTCGGAGTAGATTTGGAAACTTTTCAGCTATCCTGCTCAGCTACGATGTTTAGCCATGACTGGGAAACATCGTAGCTGAGCAGTATGGCTGAAAAGTTTTTTTAAATCTGCTCGGAACCCCTCTGGATTTGTAAAGTTGGAGCAATCGTGCGCATAATTGGTAGTAGATTTTTAAGCTGATTTTGTCTATTGATATACTCAATGTAATTAAAATTATTTTTCAGGAACAAAATTATTATCAGAGCCTGCCAAGACGATCAACATGACTTGATACAGTCTCAAACTTTTTTTCATCGGCTGGGATTTATCTATTTTGGGGAGAAGTGGTTTTTGCGGGAAAGGGGTTTACTTTGGGGGTTTTGTGCCGAAGAAATGTTTTGCAAAAATTTTTGGCATAAATTATAATATTTTTCGTATTTCACATTAGGGCCGTGGTATATGAGCTGAAAATTAATGGGTCAATTTTTTCGACTTTTACGACAAAATTATTTTAAATGTGATGGGTATTTATATTCGCGAACTTGTAATAAAATTTATCGCGTTACAATTGGCTTTAGCCATTTTTTTATTAAAAATATTATATGAAAATTTAGATAATTCGACTCCGTAAATCTATTAAAAATCTCCGAAAAGTTAAATCGCCGGTTCACGTCCAACGGACTAAAATTTGAATAAAACTCACAGTTAAAAAGGTAAAGGTTTGTCTCAAAAGTTATAAATTGTGTTGTAAAATAGGTCAAAAATTTGAAAAAAAGAGTTAAAATTGGTAAAAAAAATAATGTTTTGAAATTTTCGGGGCAATTTTAAACGATTTTTTGGTAAATTTGAGTTGATCATTAGTATTTATTAAGTTTTTGGCGTTAAAAGTAATAATTTTGCTTTCAGGTAACTTGAAGTTCAATTTATAACCGGAAAAATGGATTACGGTGCTGGTGGATATGAAGTAAGTTTGATTTTTTTGGGTTGGAAGGTCGAAAAAGAACTTTTTTAAATCCTTGTGATCTGTTTTGATACCAAATTTAATCTATATTTGAGATCTTTTTTTAATTTTTTTGTCGACTGAAAAAATTTTGAAGTATTTTGAAGAGTGGTTTTTATAAAAATATTTTTCCAGGAAGGTTACGGAGCTCCCCAGGAGTATGCCAACTATGGCTACGGTGCGCCAGTTCTGCCACCTCGCGGTGGAATGCCCCCAAGAGGCGGCCCAGCCCCTCGTGGAGGCGGAGGCCCAAGGGGAAGAGGAGGTCCCCCTCGCGGCGGACATCCAGGACAACGCCCAGGCCCCGGTGGATTTGGCGGAGGCGGCCAAGGCTTCGATGGATTCGGAGGAGGCAATCCGGGATTCCAGCCACCCTACGAACAAAGCCCACTCGATGCGGAAGTTGAGATTGTCACCAGAGAAATGCATCAAGAGATTGGATTGTTGGATCAAGGAGGAGAATATGGAGAGCAGTTCAAGAACGCCAGAAGATTGTTGGTCACTGGTGAGTTGGTTTTTGTTTTTGTCGTTGGATTTTAGGGAAATTGGAAGAGTCGAAGCAAAAATGGATCAGAAAGCTGGTCTAATATGATTTTTTGCATTGGTAATGAGTCTTGTTGCAGAAGTCGAGCGTCTCGAGAACAATATTGACCCAGAATGGTTGGAAGTTGACGTCGAGAAGCCGATTCGTCTCATCCGCAAGGTCCTGATCCCAACTTTCCGCCATCCTCGCTTCAATTACGTTGGAAAAGTCCTCGGACCGAAAGGAACTACTCTCCAAAACATTGCCAAGCAGTTCAAGTGCCATGTCTACGTTTTGGGAAGAGGATCCACTCGCGACAGAAAACAGGAAGAAGAACTTTTGAACTCGGGAGACCCGGCTTATGCGCACTATGCTGGACCGTTGCATGTGAAGATTGAGACAAATGCTCCGCCTTCATTGGCCTACCAAAGAGTGGCAAACGTTCTGGATGTCTTGAGACAACTTTTGCAGCCGGTAAGAGAGGAGGTTTATGTTTTTGTAGGGAACTTTTTGAAATTTTGATTTGTGGAGCAATAAGCGAGTGGTGGAAAATATTGTTTACTTGGGAGTGTAAGTAGACTCTGACTAGTTGTAAAAGAAATTAAAAATTTAATTCAAAATTAGACGTCATTTTTATATTGTAGTAGGCAAATTTTTGAGATAATTTTTTTGCAGACGGAAGGTCGTAGAAAAGTATTTTTAATATACGTTTATAGGTAGGTTACATCTTGCTGCAACATTATTTTGATTTTACATGAAAAATTAGACATCTTTTTATATTGTACTAGGCATTTTGTTCGATTTTGACCTCTTTTTTCCAGGTGAAAGAAACCCACATTCCCGGAATCACCACTGGTGTCCCAGAAGGCGACGACAAGGACGACAAGAATGGCGATGATGATGACGATGACGGCGACAAAGAATTGAAAGGACTGAAGCCACAGCCAGGAGGTGGACCACGCGGCCAAAATCGCCCACCAAGAGGAGGCCCACCCGGCGGCAGAGGAGGCCCGGGACGTGGAATGGGCGGCCCCAGAGGCAATGGAATGGGCGGCAGAGGAGGCCCACCACGAGGCGGTGGCCGCGGAGGTCCAGGCGGCCCCATGCGTCGTGGCGGACCCCCAAGAGGCGGCGGATTCGCCCCATACTAAATGATCTTCCAATAGCATCTCTCGTTTTTAATCTTTTTTGGATTTTCTTGGTCTGAATTAGCATATAATCATACATGTTTTGGGGGGAGTATTAATATTTATTTTTCTCTCGACGTTTTGACCGTTCTAATGAAATCACTATTAAATTATCATATTAATTTTTGAGTAATCACTGTCTGGATTGTCGGTTTTCACGAATTCAGTGTTGTTTTTGATGTTAGAAAATAAAGTCGGAATAAAAAATTGGATTGGGCTTTTCAAGTAAAAAAACATGAAATCTGCGGATTAGATGTAGTCCCTCTGTTCAAAAACCTATTTATAAAGGGAAAATGTTTTTGTTTGACGTAGAGTTCAACAAGTGGGTCTGCGTGGGGTCGAAGATCTTCAATTGACCACTCTGTCGGGAAAATAGTGGACTCATGTTTCCGCGCCAATAAAGCTGTTGAAAAATGCAATTTGATTTTGCCCTGACACAATTCATTTTCCCGCCGGCGAATTTGCAATTTCCGATGCCAAAGCGTGGTCACTAGAGTATCTGCAGAGTGTAGTGGGAAATTGCGCCTATGGAGGTCGACTCATAGACTAACTTTTTTGAAGAAACTTGTCAATTTGTGACTGCGGAATTTTACTTTGTATTGTCTTTATTTTTTTGAGGTATTGACTCAATTTTTAGTTAAATTTTGCACTTTTTTATACATATATAATTATATATGTGCCCAATAGCAGCGCCACGTATCATATAGATACGCCCCGACTCGAAAGGGTCGTAGGTACCCTTGATAAGAATGAGTTAGTTGATTTGGGAGTCAAGGAGGAAGGAGGTTCGGGAGAACCGAGTCGCCCCTCTATCTGGAGTTAGGCCTAGTAGTTGTCTTATATTTTACCGTTTTCCCTTTTATTGTATCTTGTATTTGATCATTGACCTTTTTTTGGCATCATTGTTATATGCATCTCTTTAAGAAGTTCTTGATTTGTCAATAAACTTGTAATTGAATGACTCGTGAAATGCCTTAGAAGGGCAATCAATAAAATAACTATTATTAAATATTTCGAAGATTCTTCAGCCCAGTTACAACTGCCCGAGGCAATAAAGTCCCTGGGACTTCGCCGTGCGCTAAAAATAAATATATGTATCATCCAACGATGGCTCTGAAAAATAAGAATTTCTTTTGATGCCTCATGCAGGGAATTTTTGAAATTTTGTGTTCCATCTCTTTACATAGTGACTGGTTGAACGGATGACTCTTGTGGCTCTTCCTAGCTGTTAGGAATGTTCTTCAGGAATGGATGTATCTCTTCAAAATAAAAAAATCTCAGTGAGCGCTTCTTCTTTTTTGATGATTTATCAGTGTGTAGGGAAAATATTGTGGAGTTAGCCCAATTGCATATCATCTTTTTGCGATGGCTCACCGCGGCTGATGCTTTAGAGGCTGATGCAAGGGTTGGTACTTTACAGCAAGAAGTCCACATTATTTTCCCGACAGACTGATATACGATACATAAAAAATTGAAAGGCCACTTTTTCGTTCCTCCACTTTTTTCACATAGACAATACAAAGAACTTTGCTAGTTCACAACAAAAGGCTCCTCCTTTCTTGCAGACTGCCGAACGAATTTAAAAAAAAGCGCGTCAAAGACCTATAACTTCATTATTCCCAAATCTCAATATTTTATTAACCTTGTAAATCCTTTGTTTCGGCTCTACCGTTTTTCACGAGCCTTGGCGTTCGCGGAATTATAGCCTAGCGGCTTTTTTCTTCATACTTTTGTGGATCCCACACTAAACTTGCAAGATTCTCTCGCATAAAATGTTCGCATTGCCCCGGGCGACACGATAACAAAATAGTCACAAAACCCGTTGCACCTGGAGATTTCTCTCCGAAATTTGCCAAAAGGGTAAACTTTATGCTATAGCGTGTGGACTTCTGACATGGGGAAGGAGCCAAGGGATCCGCTAAAGGAGCTGCTTCTGAGTGTTGAAGGTAGGTATTGAAAGTTACAGTAGTTTTATGAAAAATGGAGCTTTTGGGTGGACCACAGTATATATGTGCAGTCAAAACTCTGCATAAGGGATTTTATGGAACAAAAAATCCTTATTATATCAGTCTGTCGGGAAAATAATGAGCGGCAGAGCGTGTTGCCGCCGAGGAAATGAATTGTGTATCAAATACCTTTCACTTCAGCGACACGATCGTCGCACCAACAATATGCTTATTATTTTCCCGACAGACTGATAATGGCATTCCCCTGAAATCCTGTGATATTATAGAAAGGCTTTATAAAAATTAATTCCAGGGCCCCCAAAGTTGTTTGTTATATACAGTTTTTGTCTTATGGAAGTTCGTTGTCCTAAAAATCCTCATATATATTATGTGTTTGCCCTTTAAAACTTCGAAAAATCCGTTTTTGCGCATTTTCCTTTAAGCTCCCGAAAAAACAGTTTGTTGAGCCGTCGGCTGAGCAATCCAAAACGGTTTTGATCATGCTGTTTGTAGGTTCATGGTCGAGAGAGGGATATCTCGCCTTCTTGTTGGGTTTGTTTCAAAAAAGGGATAACGGGAAGCAAGAGTTTCGAAATTCGCGTGAAACTAGGAACAAAACTCCTCTGAGATCAACATGCCAGCCTGTCCGGAAAATAATGTGGATTTGTCGTAGCAGCTGTCTCGTCTCATCAAAATTGCAGCCCAGGCTAGTCGTCGCAAAGCGATGACAGGCGATCCAAAGGGACGAGGAATCCACATTATTTTCCCGACAGAGTGATAATCAGCACACTAATACTCTAATCGCGTCGCTAGAGTGAAAAAAATTTGTTTTTGTCGCGACACAATTCATTTTCTCGGCCGCGATGCCATTTTTGATGCGATATTGACCTTATTATTTTCCCGACATACTGATCTATGTATATAAATCTATATGTATATATAAAAAAATTTATATGTACATGTACAACATACCAGATAACAGGTGCTTTTTTTAATGATGACTCAATAAGGCTTTTCGCAAATTTCCAAATGATGTTATTGTCTGCTCTTGAAAATGAAGGTGGTCTTAAAAGTGTTTTGATAAGCGCTTTTTGTCTGAAGGAATCAAAAGCTCTACCTATTATAGATGGCATTTTATGAGGCGACAAGTTAGAGGTCTATAATGAGGCGACAAGCCAAAGGTCTATAAATTCCTAAAAGCATTCGCTTTTATTAGAGGCAGCCAGTTTATCGTTTGTTTTCAACAACAAAACTGCACAAAGTAAGGAGGACAATGAGAAACAAATCCGTTTTCTGGGTACACATAGCGTACCGGTAGCGTTTGCGAAGCGCTAGCTAGCCTCAGAAAAACTTAATCTAAATTTATGCATAATTTTAGCTCATCTAAAATTACAAGTTACGCTTTCAACATTTTTGCATTTTACAGAAATATATGTCCCCTAGTTTTCTTCTGGAAACATGTTGAGATGAAGCTAACATTACTGCAGTTTCAGAAAAACCACATTCGGATCGAAATGTTTGATTCCGACAGAAGATACACTCGATTTAGGTTAACAAACGGTTGAAATTTAAAATTCAATTTCCAAAAGTCGATAACATATCTTGTAGTGGTCCAATTTGGACAGTTCTTGGATGTGACTGTAGTATGAGTCCTATACTTTAACTTTAGTGTAGTTTTTAATTTACCGCTCGTTAGAAAAAATTATAAACACTATGTTAACTAAGGGTACTTTTGTAGGACATTTTTTGTCATAGGTCCCAAATAAAGAAAGCTTCGATGGGCTGGACCACTGTTATATTACTGTAGTACTCACTAGTATGCTGTCGATCATTTCCGACTTGTCCGGAAAGGGTTAAGTTATCCTTCAAAAATTTTTAATCTTTTCCCTATAAAATTTTTAACCCCTACTCTACGGTTTCTATACATACGATTAGTATAAATAAATTGAAACCAAAGTTGAAATTCCTGCACTTTGTCTTACATAAAAGTTCAACCTTTTTTTCTTTGCGGCTTAACACATCACTTTTCCTTTTTTTAAATCATCGAAAAATGCAAAATCGAGTCTCCACCCTCCACAAAAAAAACGCAAACCACCAAAAAAACAAATTCCGCCCCACAAACAATCGCTGCGGATATTTGTCAGGGCTGTTACCAGTTTATAAATAATTAATGTCGCAATGATTCTCCGGCCTTCCTCCCAACGCTACGTGCTTCTAGATGGCGACGCGGAGATCACGCATTTGCCGGAGCAGGGCCAAACCCGGCTGGCCATCGTGCTGTTCACGGTGCTGTTGTTCGCGTCCGGCCTAACGTACTTCCTGCTCACACTGCCGGCGGAGGTGCGTGTTCATCGAGTTGTGTTGACGGAGCGACTGAATGAGAGTCCGTATTTTAAGCGGCCATTTGGGACGAACGATTTGAAATGTGATTGGGTCATGGATGGGAAGCACAAGGAATACGTGGAGAAGTTGGCCAAAAATAGGTCGGTGATTTTAAGAGTTTAATTTTTTGAGTATAATGGGCCTTGTAATATGGCCTCAAAAGGCTTGAAACTTTATCTTTTATAAAGGAATTTTGCTATACGAAGATTTATTTTTTCCCAAAAGAGGAAGTGCCCTAAGTGCGACACTTACGAGTTCTATCCTATGTGATGTAATGTTTATCGAAATTTTCAAGCTATGCCATCGAAATATTTTTTTAAATTTTGTATTTTTGTCTTCTCTCTGATCTGTGTACTACATAATATTTACTAGCCAAATTTTTCCAAGTCACAAGTTCCATCTCTATCAATCTTTCTTTATCTTTCCCACATTTAGGCGTTTTCTTGACCCCACTCATTAAAAAACATTCCTTTACACCCACCTCGTTAGATCTTAATGAAACTTGGCCCAAATTAAGATCAGTTTTTTATAACCAGGGAAGTACCCCAAGTGCGACCATCAGATTTTCTTTAAATTCTGTCCACATGTCGGTCATGAACTAGGTATCAATTCCTAAAAGTTTTAGCTCGCTCTTTGCAAACGCCGCCGAGATAGTGAATGATCTTTGTGATCGAGAGAGTACGCTAAACGCGGAGAGCGGTCAGAGAGAGAAGCACTTTTTGGCCATAACTTTACTAGTTTTGAGCGGAAAAAATTGGCTTTTTGTGGAAACATTACCCTCTATGGTAGAAATAAGCATGAAACTTTTCGTGCCGAAACTCGGCAAAGAGTCTTAAAACACGATTTCTGACTCGGTGAATAAGCCGTGGACATAGGAAATTTTCGATTTTGAGATTTACAGCTGGATATGACCGCACCCATCATATAAGTGTGTCCCTGAAGCCTTTTGCCCTAATTCTCCCGTTAACCTAGTTTTATTTACAATTTAAGCAATTTACAGTAACGTCAAATAACTCAAAATTGAGAAGATACAGAGCCGTAAAACTGTTACCATGTATGTTTTTGGGCACTGGGAATCCAACGGAGGTGATTTTGGGTCGAAAGGATTACTGTAACATAGCAAACTTGCGCTCCGGCCGCATAAAATCGGCCGTAAAAAAGTTGTTTCTGAAAACCCACAGCTGAATTTTTGATATGTTGATCAGCATAAAATTCTGCCCTAGAAACATTGAAAAAAAGTCCAAAAATGCGGGGGGCTATTTTCGTGGTATAGTGGATTTTGACAAAATCTACCAATCTGACGGCCCGAGTTCGAGTCCGGGTGGACGCAAATCGCTTAGAATTGGTCGGGAATGACTTTAAAGGCGCGGATATAGAAGATTGAGTTTATTTCAGGTAATTTTGATAACAATCTGGCAGTTTTCACATTTTTTGGTGGAAAAAAAGGCAAAAATACAACTTTTTGACAAATCGTATTTTACACGGCTGTTTTGCGTTCATGACAGAATAAGAACTTATATTTAATCGTTTGAAGGGTTTTTCGGCAATTAAACCGGTCAAAAAAAATTTTTTTAATATTGTACTTGACATCTGATAAGCAAGCAGTGCATGGACCTTCCAGGTTGTAATTTTTTTCGCTCTGACTTGACAAATTGTCTGCAAAGGTTATAACTGGCATAAAATTTAAATTATTTGACGGGTAACCACAAGAAATCTTGTTTGAAAATGGAATTTTCTACGCATTTCATCGATTTTTCTATAAAGCGAAATCACTTCGATGATGAACCATTTTCTGAAAAACATGTGAAATATGGTCGTAAAACAGTGAATTACGTTGTCATTAGCCAAATTTCGTTACTACAGATGCCTGAAAGAGGCAAAATTAACAGGTACCTAGTGTAATATCTAAATACTCAGAAAATGGTTTCTACTTGTTGGAAACACCTTAAAAACACTACATATAAGTTCTTATTCTGTCATGAACGCAAAACAGCCGTATAAAATACGATTTGTCAAAAAGTTGTATTTTCGCCTTTTTTTCCACCAAAAAATGTGAAAACTGCCAGATTGTTATCAAAATTACCTGAAATAAACTCAATCTTCTATATCCGCGCCTTTAAAGTCATTCCCGACCTATTATAAGCGATTTGCGTCCACCCGGACTCGAACTCGGGCCGTCAGATTGGTAGATTTTGTCAAAATCCACTATACCACGAAAATAGCCCCCCGCATTTTTGGACTTTTTTTTAACGTTTCTAGGGCAGAATTTTATGCTGATCAACATATCAAAAATTCAGCTGTGGGTTTTCAGAAACAACTTTTTTACGGCCGATTTTATGCGGCCGAAGCGCAAGTTTGCTATGTTACAGTAATCCTTTCGACCCAAAATCACCTCCGTTGGATTCCCAGTGCCCAAAAACATACATGGTAACAGTTTTACGGCTCTGTATCTTCTCAATTTTGAGTTATTTGACGTTACTGTAAATTGCTTAAGTTGTAAATAAAACTAGGTTAACGGGAGAATTAGGGCAGAAGGCTTCAGGGACACACTTATATGATGGGTGCGGTCATATCCAGCTGTAAATCTCAAAATCGAAAATTTCCTATGTCCCGGCCTTGCACACGGCTGATCCAGTGAGTCAGAAATCGTGTTTTAAATTTTGGCCGACTTTCGATCAAAAAATCTCGGTTGTTTCTGCAAAGCGCGAGCTAGGATTCTCGCATATATTTTAGAAAAAATGATGCTAAATTTGTGCCAATTGTCATCAAAATCTGAGAGTCGCACTTGAGGTACTTAAAAATTGACAAGAATGTTCATGCCTATGTTCGGCTTTCAGCCTTTTCTAGGCTCCACTATTCCCCTTCACCTGACATTTCAGATACCGAATAGAAGACCCCGACAACTTTGATGACCTTCCCGGTGACTGTGCCTCCATCCGATCTCGCCACAGATTCCCTTCCTCACCCACAACCCCCGATGAAGCCGATTTCCCTGTTGCGATCGCTAGAAATGTCTTCAAAGACTATTACTACATGGAACTCATGCTGGCCGCCACTTATCAGCCTCAAAACTATTACTGCTACGCCATCGACAAATCGGCGGACCATTTGTTTCGAGCGCGAATAAAAGCGTTGGCGAAATGCTTCCCGAACGTGATGGTGGCGCAGGAGTTTCGGGAGATGGACAGCGCCGGCCATAGAATGGACTTGGCCCACATAGATTGCCTGAAGATGTTGACTACTCCGGAGAAGAAATGGAAATACGTCATGCTGTTGCAGGTGGGTGGAAGGGAATGTTTTTTTAATGCGCGGGGTCCAGAAAACGCCTAAAGTGTGGGACCTGATCCAGTGGCAAAAAACGTAGCATTTTGCATCCAGGAAGCATAAAAAAATGTGGCAAAATACCTCCCTTTCCAAGTGAAAAAACTCAGATTTGAAAAGCGCGCCCGCTCTTTTTGTGAGGGAGCCCTTCAACACAAAGCTTTTTCACTTGAAGAGGAAAGCATTTTGCCACATTTTTGATACTTCCCGGATGCAAAATGGTACGTTTTTTGGCACTGGAGCAGGTCCGCCCACTGTATATGTGGGAAAGATTGATAGAGATGGAACCTGTGACTTGGAAAAGTTTGTGCTAGCAAATATTATGCTCACAGACCAGAGAGAAAACAAACAATATGTAAAAATTAAAAAAAAAAGATTTCGATGGCATAGCTTGAAAATGACAATAAACATTGCATCACATAGGATAAAACGGACAAGCGAATACTCCAAGATGCTAGATTCTTAGTTCGAGCTTTCCGAAAACGGGAAGGGTATAAGAGTTTTCAAGAATAGATAGGTGGCCTGCGTACAGAGTGTGCGCAAAATTTTAATAAAATCCGAGCGTCGCACTTGGGGTACTTCCTTTGTAGAAAGAGAGTTTTATTTGAGTTGGCAACGCCATAGATGATACGGTCTTTTTGGCCGACCGCCTCTACAGGGTGGGCCAAAAAATGGACAAAACTAAAAGCCGGTGTATCCCGGCACGAATACCGTAATCAATGGAAAGAAAAATAGTTTTATAATTGTCAACTGTCCTGCTTTACCACAACCGTTTAATTTTTTTATATACCTTTGCTGAACGGCTGATACGAGCCAAAATTCTAGGCCAGCCCATTCATTTTTCATAATATCTCGTCTGCGAAAACCTTGAATGCCTCCGGCGCAATGAAGAGCTGAAATTCTTGCAAATGGATGTGTGGCCTTTCTGTAAACTGTCTAGACAAAATTCCAGCGGTATTATACTATTATGTTACTCTTGTAAGATTCTCTAACAATCTCATACACCATACCTGCATACCATCGTAATATTATGTCTAAATTTCGCATTTTACGCTTTCAGAACCACGACTTCCCCGCCAAAACCAACTTCGAGAAGGTCGCCATTTTCAAATGGCTGAACGGTTCCAACGATATCGAGCTAAATCCGGAGCCTGGAAGGGTGAACAAGAGCTTGGATTGGAGTCTGACAAAAATGAAAATCTTCAAAGATCGTAGGCTTTAATTTCCGGAATGCATTCAATATGTGTTTAGCAAAGAAATTGGAGAAAATCATGACCGCCTGGAAGTCCACTGCGCCTCCGAAGATAACATTTGCAAAGGGTTACAATGAGATCTCGATTAGCAGAGAGGCCATGGATTACATGTTCAATGAACTGGATCTGACCAATTTAATGAATCAAGTGGATGATGGGAAGACTTATGGGATCGATGAGATCGTTTTTCCAACTCTGTTGTCAATGGATTTGCTGGGTAAGAACGGCATTTTTGAGCCGTTATTTGGATGCGATGCTAGTTTTTTCAGTGAAAAGGATTAACTTGATTGTCGGGGAAAGCGTCATTATCAGTCTGTCGGGAAAATAATGAGCACAATTTCATTGCCTCTATCGCATCGCTGAAATGAAGAGAAAATTGCTTTTGCCGCGACACCATTCATTTTCTGAAGCGATTTTGAATCCGACAGAGTGCTCATTATTTTCCCGACAGACTGAGAGTATTATTTTCATAAAGTTCATGGACATTTTCTCTCTTCCGTGCAGTGAATTCGCGCAAAATTCACGGATATATGGCCAAAAAAGCGGTTTTCTCTGTGAACACTCCGCATTTCGCATGCTCTCTCGTCGGAAGTTTAATATCTCGGCTTTCCGTTAAAAGCGTGAGCCAAAAATTTTACGGTTTGATAAGCAGCCTATATAACGCATGTAGGCGAAGTTTTAAGGAAATCGGTCCAATCTCATTCGTACATCTACCATACTTTATAAATATTTATCATCATTTTCTGGTTGTCATCATTTTCTATTACGATTTTTCAGGAATTCCCGGTCACTACACGCAAAAATGCATTGACGAGGACGTCAGCAGCGGTTACATTACCCGACACTCCAACTGGGGCGACCGTGGGACCTGTAGCAGTGGGCATTTCCGCCATAGTATATGCATCTACGGGATTGAGGACCTGGCCACTCATATCGATCCAATTCCGGCGATCTATGTCAACAAATTGATGCCCGACTTCGACTTCAATGCAGTCACTTGTTGGTTGGAGGTGCTCTACAATCGGACGTTCATCGAGAAGCCGACGTTGGCGCGGCTGGGACGGGAGTATTATGCGAACTTGAAACATGTAAGGACCGATTTTTTGTTGGAAAAAAAAATTTTGCCATCACACCGTGATTTTTCAAAAATTTTTTACGATTTGGAAAATTTTGACGTGTTTAGGCTGATTTTTTGATTTTCAAAAAAATACGTCATGATGACGGATTTTATGAAAATTTGTCTAGTATTTTTTTGAAATGATGGTCATGATGACAGGTGTTACGTGATTTTGTAAAAACAATTACATTTTTTGAAAAAGGCATGTCATGATGACACATTTTTTGGAAATGTCATTTCGTAAGCTTTCTTTGAAATCTTTCGCCATGACCTCAAAATATTCTTCTGGCACATAATAAGAGCTAAAAAAATTTTTACACTTAAAAGATGTCATCCTGACACATTTTTCAGAAATTTTGCAGTCATGACAGATTTTCCGACTTTTTTTGCCACTGCAAAATTCTATGTAATATTATGATCTCATCTGCTTTCAGGTTCGATATCAGGCTCTAAAAGACGAACACGGCGAAGTTTCGGAGGAGAAACGAAAAAACTTCAAATGTAAATAGAAAAATGCAACGATTTGCAAAATAATATTGCTATTATTTATCTTCATAGGCCATAATAAGTTATAACTACGAACAGTGATTTCAAAAAACTTGTAATTTTCATGTTAATCGTTTTAGGAAAGATTGTAGACAATTTTATTTAAATTTTATGGGAAAATCAAGTGTAATATCAATAAAAGATGTGATTCATTGTGTATGTGTGAAGAAATTGATACAGATTTTGGTCTTTTAATCATAAATATCGTAAAATTGCGTCCAACACATTAAAATAACCGTCCTTTCGTTTTTCACAGTCCTTCGTATAAAATAGCACACGAAAAATACAAAACCTGGGGCGCATCTCGCCGAAAATAAATATTATTCTTGCCTCCTTTTTCGTCGAAATCTCTTCGAATATTGTCCATCCAATATCCGTGAGGTCAGGCAAATGTTTTTACAGAGGTTTGGCCGTGCAAATTCCAGTATTTATCAGCAATGTAAGTTCTATCATGTTGTTCATGGATAATAATTGAAAATTTAGGTAGAGGAATGAGAGAATATTGGCGGCAGGGTTATTTGAAGGATCTATATCACAGAAGAGAGCTGTTGGGAGCAGATGATCCACTTCCAAGGAGCGCATATCCGAATTGGTAGGGTTTTTTGCTTTGTTGTTTGATTTTAGATAAATTAATCCGAAAGCTGATGAAAGTTTGATCCAAAACCCTGTGTTTTGTCTTGGAAAAGGTTAAAAGACGGAGATTAATAATTATTTTTTCTGATTCATTTAAAATTCTACAAAAATTTAAGGGTTTCTGTTTTGTTTTGGATGTTTTTGAGCTTCTCTTTTTAGGAATTTCAACACAGAATTGGCGGCGTTCAAACATCGTGCTGGAGTTGAGGACTTGAAGAAAGATGAACTTACTAGGATAATGACGAGTCCAACCTATTTTGATCGAGCCGAAGTGATCGTGGAACAAAATGGGGAATCCTCTAGGGAAGATAACAGCATTTTCATTGATAAAGGTGAGATTTTATTTGTTTTTGTTTGGAAATTTAGGCACCTTATGAGAGATGAAATTGGACAGCCGTAATGAATTGAATCTGAGATAAATTTTCGAAATTTATTAATCCAAATTTTGGGATTTCACTTGTCCATCTAAAGTAAGGTCGTATCTTAGGCGAACACCGGCTTCGATGGCAACTCAGCGCCATCCTCCGTCATCAGTGGCCCAAAGCGCCCGAAGAATATGTTCAAGGGGTTGTGGATCATATCCTAACCACCGAAAATCTCCTCACCATTTCGAATCAGCTGGGAATCCAACATCTGGTCCGGACTTTGAATTTCCCCCCACCAAAAGACGATGTGATCGCCGCTTTTTGGGCCTTATTAGGAGCAATGAGCGGTTCGAGAGTTCACGGATTTGTCAATGAATTTGTTTTGCCCTATCTCACCGAGGTCCCCTTCGAAGACGTCCTGCCATTTCGCGAGCCATTGCCCATCGCAGAAGCGTATTTGAAGAAGGTTGGGTCGTGTAGGAAAGTGGAAGCCAGGATTATTCACTCGCATGGCGAATTTTCGGCCATGCCCTTGTATATGGTCGGGATTTATGGAGATGAACAGCTGGTGGAGAAGGGTAAGGTAATTTTGAAAAAAAAATTTTTTTAATTTCTGTTTGAAACTTGGCACAAAGTTAAAGGCGAATTTTCTAAAGGTCAATTGAGAGTTTTAACCCGAGATTTGAAGAAAATGCAAAAAATTTTAAGTCAAATTTTGAAAAAATTGAGTTTTTTGCCAACTAATTTTTAAATTTCAGCCCCAGGGGAATACCTTTCAATTGCCACCGACCTGGCCGCCCAACTGAGTTTATTGAAGATCTGGGACATCCGATGGAACGAACAAAGCTTCAGTTTCTTGAATGATCAAATTCCAATTCATCAGTTTGAGAAGCCAAACCATCATCTGGCCGATGTTGTTGGCGCTGAGTAAGTGAAATTTTTCTTTTATTTTTTTTTTAATTTTAGGAGGGAAAATTAAACTTTTTTCCGTCAAAAACAAACTTTTTGAAATTTGTCTTCATTTGAGACAATTTTTTTCAAAATTTTTACATTATCCTTGACATCTCGAATTTAAAAAAAAGTTTTTTAAAAATTTTTCTCGATTTTCAGAAAAAATGAAACTTCTTTCCTCCAGAAATAAGCTGTTTGAAATTTGTCTTCATTTGAGACAATTTTTTTTTCAAAATTTTTACATTATCCTTGATGTGCAACATTTTGAAAAAAAAAGTTTTAAAATTTTCTTTGCTTTTGGCTCAAAAAAGTCCCAAAACGTCCTAGAAGTACAACTATCATGATTTTTCCTTCTTCAGGACCGACCTTTCCCTCCTCTCGAAACGCGAACTCGAAGCCGATCCCATCAACGTTTTCCAAGTGGCGGATACCTTCGAAAACACGATCCGGGCCGAAGTCGGTCTCCCCTTACGCCGCCGTCTGCGCCACAAGTTCTCCAGGGGCTCGTTGGCGAAGCGCTCACTCCGCCGACTCATCAAACCGAAAGTCTTCACCATCTAGGGTTGTTATTGTTTTAGGATCATTGTTTTCAGTTCGATATTATTACATTTGTTGGGTAAATTTGAAATTTTTGAGGCGAGCAAAGTGTAGATTGTTGAGCGATGTGGAATTGAGATTAGGGACCACTTTTTGGGAGGAGGGGGACATTTTATACGATGAAAGCTTTTTATTTTTGAGCAGTGGATTTGATTCCAATTGCACAGTGCGGAAAACTTTGCATCGAAAAGTTGACGCACTTGATATGTTAAGGATGACGAGGAACTACTGTGGAAGTTTTTTGATGTTTTTTTGCTGATAAGGTACGTTATGTACTTTTAGTTTAACGGAAGGCGCTTCAATTGAAAATCGTGTTCTGATATTCCCATCAAAACCTTGCGAGAGTCTTAGTTTATAGTTTATAATTAAAGGTGTGGTAGGACGTAATGGCTTCAACGTACAGAATGTGGAATCGATTATTTGATGTTGAGGGCCGAAAGTTTGACGGTCATTCTTCCTTTGTACCGTAATCTACGAAGTATGACAGAATTTTTGCAAGGCTTTCAAAGTTATGTCTTCGCTTCCGGGCAGGACATTTTGACCCACCTAGAGAAAGCTGTTACATATAACAATTTCGTGTTCTCTAATCGGAAAAGGTGTCTTCGGTGAAGAGGCTCAAATTGAAAAGGTGATGGTCTCAAATCGATTAAAGAATAAACAGCAACATGTGTATTTTGCTGCCAGATCGGCAAGACATTCCGCTTAACGAAAGCCTTGGCCCGGGGCTTACGAAGCGCGTAGCGTCAGAGATTTTTCAAATTTTTCGTATCAGGCGAGTTATCGCTTTTTCATTATGTTAACTCGAGCCGCTGAGATGAGAGAGCACGAAAAGTACGGAGATCGGTTGGAGAGAAAAGTTTTCCTGAAAAAGAATTTTTTTTGCAGATCGATTCGTGCTGGTGTCCTAGTGGATGTTGAAGGCCTCAGACAGCGCAAGAAGCATCTGGCTTCACAAAGTTTATGCAAACCCTGAGGGCACCATGCGGGCAAAGTAAGGGCTCAAAAGTCCAAAGAAGAGATTCCGTGTTAGAAGTTCTCCCGGAAAGCTCAAATATCGGACAACTGGGCAGTAGAATCAGTCTAATCGTCCATAAAAATGTACAACATGCAGTCTGTGCACGTTTACATTATCTATAACATAATATCTTTAATTCTTCCGTTCTATACTAGAGATCCCACTGATATGTAGTTTATACTCGCCCACTCCTTTTCTAGGAGCGTCCGAGAAAAGTATTGGCTGATTAATCCGACTATTGGTTGCTAATTTATCGATAGCAGCAATTTTGAGCATTTATAAAGACCGCAAGTATTAATTTTATGACATCTACACGAACATGCGAAGGCTTCTGCTCTGTCTTGCAATTGGATTGGCCAATTGTGAGCCCAATAATGACGAGATTTTGAAAAGTAGGACATGAGTAATTTTGTTAAGACAACTGCTTAGAGATCGAAGAGGATCCGGTGAACGCCTTTCTTGTACACCCATTTGGGAAGCCAAAGTTGGCGTTCCAGCTGGAACGGAATGACAGGCTTCCCCGACATGTGGTTGTGCATTCGTATGACATACGGATTGAACCTTTCTTCGACTACTTAGGGTTTGAGTACGACAAATGTAAGCCCATTTGCAAATGTGGATTTGTCGGCGCTACGATTTTTCGGGTCAGCGACAGTTCGGGTGAACGGTAGATACAATGGATCGGCTCACAGGAGAAGTGCCCCAAGTGCGACGCTCAGATTTTGATGAAACTTGGCACAAATTTAGAATATTTTTTCTAAAATATGTATATGCGACAATTCTTGCTCGCGCTTTGCACAAACAGCCGAGATTTTTATGTAGATCGAAAGTCGGCGAAAATTTAAGACTCTTTGACGAATTTCGGCACAAAAAGTTTCATACCTATTTGTACCATAAAGGGTAGTGTTTCCACAAAAAATCAATATTTTCCGCGTGAAACTAGCAAAGTTATGGACAAAAAGTCCTTTTCGGCCTTCGCCGAGCATCCAACGGTATTTGTCATTCCTCGTAGGCACTTTTTGCAATTTTTTTTGGTATTCACCTACTCTACACCCCGTATCGATTGATTTTGTGTTCACCCAAGCTGTCGTCGTCCCAAAAAGTGGGGATGCGGACTTTTTGGCCTCCCCGAGGCTTCCCTGTGTTTCTTTTTGCCCGACGAAACCGTCTCTCTTTCAGCACTCCGTGACACTTTCAACGGAGAAACCAAGATCGTGTTCTCTGTCCTCCAACCCACCACCCAAATTGTGTTGGCTTCATCGGTCGATCTCCAAGCGATCAGCCTTACCTTGGGCCGCCAAAGAATCAAGGTTCTTGATTACGAAACGAAAGCGAATTCACTTTTGGTATTACGGACAGCCGAAGAGCTGGCACCACGTAAAAACTACACGCTAAACTTTAAATATTCGAGTCGTATGCAGCGCGCAGTGTATGGCGGCGTTTTCACTGCGGACTACCGGAATCCGGAGGGAAATTGGACGTGAGTTTCGGAGACGAGCCCACTAGAAGCATTTCGAAAATATTGTTCTAGAGCCCTACTAGCCACACAATTCGAAACAATCAGTGCGAGAAAGGCGTTCCCATGCTTTGATGACCCATGGTTCAAATCCGTCTTCCACATCTCACTGATCCACCCGAGGAATGCCAAAGTCTACAGCAATGAGCAAATCGCGGAGCAGCGGTATTTCGAGTAAGTTGGGAGGCTCTCAGCGGCTGTTTGGGCAGCTGAAAGCAATGCAATTTGATTTTGCCGCGACACAAGACATTTCCTCGGCATCGCCACACTTGCGGGCAACCATTTTGCGGGCAGCTGACATTTTTCGATTAGAATTACGATCTTCCAACCGTAAGCTATGCTGTACGATGGAAATTTTGCATTGACAACTTCCTGGTACTGATAAGTAAACGCATCTATAGAATGCATCCACTGCTTTCAAAGTTATGAAAGTTTGTTTTCAAAAAAATGATAGAAATGTCTGGTTAACCTGATGATGACTATTCAAGCCACTGATACACCTGGAGACTTAATTGGCAACATCTAACTGCCAGATCCACCGCTTGATCATCCTGTTGTAAGTAAGTGTTGTTGTATCCTTCACTGTGTACGTGTGAAGGAGTTGATGTCAGCCAGTGGATAATAAATATATAATAGGTTTATTATCAGATAGAAATAACAAGAGATGAGATATCATTCACTGAATAATGATAAAAACAACAACTGAAGTCCGATTTCCCTTCCGAGCTTCGAGAAGCTTCGAATGAAACGGAATGCCAATAAATACAGTAATCGTAGTTTACGTCTCGGGACTCGACAATTGCTGGCTGATTTCCAAACGAACCACGCAGAATCTGCGTGGTTCTTCAGGCTGCCCGCAAAGGTGTTGCCCACAAGTCTGGGCCCGCCATTTCCTCGGCAGCTATGCGATTTTCGGTGCGACAGTGTGCTCATTATTTACCGACAGACTGTTGAAATCAGCATGTTTCAGTGAGCAACGACTTCTCACCAGATTCAAGCCCTCGCCGAAAATGTCCACATATCTGGTCGCGTTTGCCATCGGCGACTTCGAGGAGGTCGAAGCGTATTCGAAGAGTGGAGTTTTGGTAGGAGAAACAAAAAAAAACTCTGCCAAAACGCGTACCGTAAATCTCTCCTTTGCAGAACCGAGCAATCTCCGTGCGCGGCCGAAAACCCTTCCTCAGAAACGGCGCGCTCACCGGCGCGGCGGTTGTGGATGCGATGGAGGGCCTGGTCAACGTCAGCTACCCGTTGAAGAAGCTGGGTAAGCGCGCGATTTGCCACTTTTTCAAATTTGTCAATAACTTAAGCCATTCGTTGATGATTTGCAGACCATTTGGACAGTGTCGCATTGCTGGGCGCCATGGAGAATTGGGGGCTGATCATTTATGGCGGCACCGTATACGAACGCCTCGGGAAGAACATGGCAGAGTTGGTCCTAGACAGAAGGATAATTTGTCATGAAACTGCACATCAGTGGTATGGGGAACCGAGAAAAGTTATGTAGGAAAAACGTCATTCTAGGTTCGGGAACCTCGTCACGGCCGATCGCTGGGGCTGGGAGTTCATTCACGAGTCTTTCGCCACTTTCTTCGAAACCAAAGCTCTTTTGGATCCGGATTTCATGTATCTTGCGGTAAGCTCAACCATTTTATGTATCCATTTTTTGCCAGGAGATTGCCCAAGTCCCACTGATTCGAAACGCCGTTGAAGGGTATTCCAAAGCACGGCATCCCATCGTCGACGATGTTGGGAGGTTTGACCGTAAGTCTTTTAACGGCTGTCTGAATGGTCACCTTCTTCAGGGATTACTTATGCCATTGGAGGGGCTTTGTTGACATCGGTGCGACATGCTCTTGGAGATAACTTCTACAAAGGGCTGCATATATTCTTGACCGAAAACAAATACGGTAGTGCGGGATTGGACACGTTGATTGAGAGCTTCATCAAGGTGAGGAAGGCGTTTTCAGGGGTGGCTCGTTAATGCAAGACAAGAGGTTAACGCTTGTTTCGACTAGACAAAAATTTATTTCCTAAACCCTCATGCCTTGCCGGTTGAGCTTGAACTCTCCCCCTTTTTCAACTTTCCCCCAAAAAAAGCGGAACTCTCCCCCTTTTTTGATTTTCGCCAAAAAATCGGGACTCCCTTTTTTTGAACACTCCCCCAATTTGAAAATTGAAAAAAAACGAAGTGTGACATGTTACACGATGAAAATTTTTTTGAAATTGAGAAAAATTAGGTGTGACATGTTATACGATGAAAATTTTTTTCAAATTGAAAAAATGAGGTGTGACATGTACGATGGTATAACAAGTCACACCTTATCCCTTTCAATTTGAAAAAAAATTTCCATCGTATAACATGTCACACCTAATTTTTTCAATTTTCAAAATGAGGGGGAGTGTTCAAAAAGGGGGGGAGTTCAGAAAAGGAGGAGAGTTCAACGTACCTTGCAAGAGACATCCAAAATTCGGAGAGCCGCGGATGCAGCGTTCTTCAACCAACAATACCAATAATAAACTAATGATTTAACGATTATTTATGTAGGCCAAAGGGACCGACAAACTTTGTGGTTCTCTAACCGTCACCGAGTATTTGAAAGACTATTTTCTTCGAACTGGCTCTCCGATAGTCAACGTTACACTTGAAAACAATCAGTACCGAATAGAGCAAGACTCCGCGGCCAGCGACGGCAAGACCTGGAATGTCCCGGTCTTTGTTCTGGACATTGCAAACAAAAAAGAACATCTTCTCTGGCTTCTCAAGGACAACAGTATTTGCAGCCGGGACAACGTTAAACTAGACCCCCAGAAGGCGTACATCTTCAACAACGAAGGAAAAGGCTTTGCAGTGTTCAACGTGAACGATAGAGCGGCGTTGAAGACGCTCGAAAGTCTCAAATTTTCGGAGCTCTCCGTTCACAACATGCAGCATCTTCTGGACCATGTTCCCACTGGCACAAGTTATGGCGACGTCAGCGATATCGCTTACGGGGCGATTGTGGAGAAGAAGAGCAAAGTCCCGTACTTCCTGTTGCGCCATGTCGACGACAAGGTGAGTGAAAAAGAGAGGGAGGAAAGACATTTTGTAGAGAGAATTGGAGGTCTGGAATATACTCAGCGATGATTTCGACTACAAACCTACAGTGGAGAATAGGTGGGTTTGAGGTCGAGTTATATGGTGTACGCATATCAGACGTCATTCACTAAAAATTTTGGTCCGCGCTTTCCAAAAGGCGGCCGAGAAAATACGCGAGAACGGTCAGAGAAAGAAACATTTTTTGGCCAAATCTTGGCCAGCTTCGCGCTGAAAAAATCGATTTTTTGTGGAAATATTGCACTTCGCGGTAGAAATAGACATAAAACATCTCAAAACCCGCAAAAAATTTCTCCTTTTCCCACCTTCTACCTAAGTTTGTCGTTTCTACACAGCACAAGCTAGGAATGCCTCTAAAATCGGCATACAGTGGGGGACCTGATCCAGTGGCAAAAAACGTACCGTTTTCCATCCGGGAAGTATCAAAAATGTGGCAGAAAACGTACCGTTTTCCATCCGGGAAGTATCAAAAATGTGGCAAAATACCTCCCTCTCCAAGTGAAAGAACTCCGGTTTCAAAAGCGCGTCCGCTATTTTTGTGAGGGAACCCTTCAAAACGAAGTTTTTTCACTTGGCGAGGGAAGCATTTTGCCACATTTTTGATGCTTCCCGGATGCAAAATGGTACGTTTTTGGCCACTGGATCAGGTCCCCCACTGCAACACAAAACCATAAATTTTCAGACTGCTCGGCGGGTACTTCCTCCAGCCAGCTGTTCGAGCCAATGCTACAAGCGCTGTACGCGAAACCGCCAAGCTTTTCGAGCAATTCAAACGGGATTGCGCGGTCGGCAAGGACATTGTGGAATGCCCAAGGTGAGCCGAGGAAGTGAAAACAAAACGAAATTCGTTCAGAATTGTTCCGGAATACCGCCGCGCGGTCTACGATCAAGGCGCCAAAACCGAAGAAGGTCTGAAGTTTTTGAGGGACTATCGAAAAAGAATCGAAGCTCATCCGTTGCAGGAGTGGATGACGCCAGAACAAAACCGCCTCCAGTACTAAGTGCTTGAAATCACAAAGTTTGATAAAATATTTGGCGTCAAAAGTGTGTCGCGTTGGTTTATTCAAACAGTAAAGAGATAATTCTCAAACCCAGAAGAAGGATTTCACGCATTGCGCCAACCGATTACCACCTTTTCCGCTCCCTGCCAAACCAAATCCAGGGTGAAAAATTCGACGGCGAACAAGACCTCAAAAACTTTCTGAGCCCGAAAAATCTAAATTTGGGCCAAGTTTCATCAAAATATGAACGTCGCACTTAGTAATCTTCACTTGTTAGAGAAAGCTGATATAAAATCATATATTTTTTCTGACTTACCGTGCTGTTTCGTCATGCTACCTATAGCGCTGTCGCCAGCTTTTTTATCCATTTTGCAAGAAGCTTGAAGACTTTCCGGAAGTTCTGCATCATAATAAAAAAGCATGTATCAGTCTGTCAGGAAAATAACGGCGGGTCGTTGCAGCGAAATGTCTCACCTCGTCCAGAAAAGGTTGAAGTCGCACACCAAATCTCCAGCTTCGGCAGCCGTCGCAAAGTGATGATGGGCGATTCCGAGGCGCGCCGTTATTTTCTCGACAAGCTGATAAGATTGGTATGATAACAAAAAAAACAATCAAAAGTCTCCGCCCGATAAACTACCTTCCACACTGGCGGAGAAAAAGATTTTTCGAGGGAGAAACCACCTCCTTCTTTCCTCTACATTTTTTTGATATTTTGACCAAGGAATCGACAAAAAAAATTCAACGAACTTCTCTGGACACCATGTGAACTTTGGTCAGCAAAAATAAATTTAATTCGTTAATCATACTGATAATGTGATCAAGCGAAAATTTGTGACGTTGTATCGTAAATGCTGCTGATAAAGACCCGCGTTTCTAATTAGGAAATTGTCTCCAGCGTTGAAAATGAGGTCTCTGCTAATATTACTTTCTATTTTGCTTCTAGTCGATTGCAATGACGAGCGGCATGCGATTTACGAGAGTAGGATAAAGAGGTTTAAAGATTTGTTGGTTTAGAGATCCATGAAGACCCGCTCAACGCTTTCCTCGTGAACAACTTCAAGCGACGAAAGGTGGTTGCGGACGTGGACAGGGACGACAGATTGCCTCGCGATGTCGTTGTCCATTCCTATGACATTCAAATCGAGCCGTTCTTCGACTATGACGGCTTTGAATACAATAAAGGTAAGGTTCGAAGGTCCTAATGAGAAACTGTTTCGGAACTGTAGGTTATATACGGGTTCCGTTGCTCCATGGTGTTTAAAATTACATTGAGTTGTTCAGAAAGTTCCGTCGTTTTTTTTACTTTTTTGTTTTACAAGGATTTGTTTATTGTCTGGCAATATGAATACATTCATTTGATACAGTTTTTTCTCCTCTACAAAATTGTGCTTTTAATCTTTTTTGAAAATTTAATTTTTTATTATTTTCCGTGCTCAAAAGTGAACCATCCAGGAGGCAAAAATTTGCGTTTACAGCATCTGCTTTTTTTCGCTTTTCATCGAGGACAAGGTGTTAATCGGTCGGAAAAGGTGGTAATCGGTTGGCACAAGGTCTGAGAGTATGGTGGATGCTGAAGAACGTCCCACTCGAGCTCTTCGAGTGCGGCTTTGACGACTTGTGCAACATGGGAGCCAATTTTTGCCTCTTGGATGGGTCACTTTAGACAAAATAACAAAAAATAAAATTTTCAAAAAAAAAAACTAAATCCACAGTTTTGTAGAGGAGAAAACGCTGTATTAAACGAGTATATTCACACTGCCAAACAATAAACAAATTATTGTAAAACAACAGGATAAAAAAACTGTCGGAACTTTCTGAACAACCCAATAGAAATGTTTGGCAAAAGGCGAATCCTTTTTTTCAGCCCTCAAAAACACCTTTAACGGAGCGACCAAGATTTCGTTCTCCGTCCTAAAAACCACAAGCGAGGTTGTTCTCGCGTCGTTGGTCGACGTAAACTCCATGTCTCTAAATGACGGCCGTCGGCGGATTGCAATCCTGAAAAACGAAACAAGACTGCAGTCGATTCTGGTTCTGCGCACGGCTGAGAGACTGGTGCCGAATACAAATTACACATTGAGCTTCAAGTACCAAAATTCGATGAATGTGGTGTGGTACGGTGGGGTGAACTTTCTCGCGTACAAGAACCCGGAGGGAAGGGATACGTAAGAGCAGTGGATGCGGTTGCAGCCCGTTCTTTTAGCGCGTTGGTGGCGACGGAATTTGAGACGACCAGAGCTCGTGCAGCGTTCCCTTGTTTCGACGATCCCTTCTTCAAAGCCAGCTTCGATGTGGCGCTGATTCATCCGAAAGGCGCCAAAGCCTACAGTAACGGGGAGATCAAGGAGCAGCGGTATTTTGAGTGAGTTTAATCGACGTCTGGAGGTTCGGCGGTAGGGCTGGACTTCAGATTAAAGCAGAGTATTTGTAAAGAGGTTTTTTCTGCAGTCCGAACCAGAGATTGTCACGGCTTCGGAGCCGGCTCTGAGCGGCTTTGCCTCCGATCCCAAAATCGGAGCCAGGCTTCTCAGTGTTCAGAAAAGTAAAAATTTCGTGATCTTGTGAAACCAATTGCTTGAAAAATACCGGGAAGTATGTGTTGCGTACTTACGAATTTGCTCAAAAACGTTAGGTGTGTCATCTCTGGCACCAATAACTTTTATTTTTGGAAAAATATTTTTTTAAAAAAATCGGGAACCGGTACATCGGGAGCCGCAAATTTGGCCTCGGCTTCGGCTTTGGGAGCTAAGAGCCGGAGCCGAAATTTTGTCCGTGGCAATCTCTGGTCCGAACGCAAAGTTGCTGTAGTGATTTTCGGGACATGCACTCTACGAAACCAAAAGCTCACCTCACTGTTAACTTCTTGTCTCTTGCACCGTGCAATAGGCTCTTTTTCGCTCGCAATCTGACTTTTCTCGTACAATGCGAACACCAGCGACTTTACAAACGGTCTACAGTGACGGACCTGATCGAGTGGCAAAAACCGTACCATTTTGCATCCGGGAGGTATCAAAAATGTGGCAAAATGCCTCCCTCTTCAAGTGAAAAAAACTTCGTTTTGAAGTAGTTTTTTGACTTGTTTTTGATACTTCCTGGATGCAAAATGGTATGTTTTTTGCCACTGGATTAGGTCCCCCCACTGCCGTAGCACGGCGTCTTAACGATCAGGAACTCTACAAAGAGGTGAACTTTCAGTGAACAGCGAGTACTCACAAAATTCGAGACGTCACCGAAGATGTCCACGTACCTACTGGCTTTTGCCATTGGCGACTTTGTAGAGTCGAATTACACATCAAAAAGTGGAGTGATGGTAGACCAGATCTGTAATCTTTATAATATTGAACGCTTCAGAATCGCGCAATTGTCGTCCGAAATCAACAACCGTTTATAAAAAATTCGGCAAAATACGGCGCCCTCTGCGTTGACGCAATGGAAAGTTTGGTTCAAGTGCGGCTACCATTGCAAAAATTGGGTAGGAAGATAGGCATAGATAACATGTGGTTCAACACCTTTTGCAGATCACTTGGACAGCATTGGTGCGAGCAGTGGCGCTATGGAGAACTTCGGGTTGATAATTTACAACCACGCCGTTCCGGAGGGCTTTGGATACACGCTATACGAGAACACCTACAAGCGGAGGGTCATGTGCCATGAAACCGCACATCAATGGTAAGAAATTATTGATTTTGAGCTTTCCGTGATTCACAGATGTCGTCGAAGGCTCACTGTAACTCACAAGGGAAGTACCCCAAGTGCGACGCTCAGATTTGATGAAACTTGGCACAAATTTTGAATATTTTTTTCTAAGATATATGCGAGAGTCCTAGCTCGAGTTTTGCAGAAATTTCGAGATTTTAAGATCGAAAGTTGGCAAAAATTTGACAATTTTTGCCGAACTTCGGCACGAAAAGTTTGGTACCTACTTCTACCGTAAAGGGTAATTTTTCCATGAAAAATTAATTTTTTTTCCGCGCGAAACCGGCAGTTATGGCCAAAAAGTGTTTTTCGGCCTGACCGCTCTCCACGTTTAGTGTACTCCCTCCGCGGCGAAAATCGTTCAATATCTCGGCGTGCAAAGCGCGAGACTTTCAGGAATGTCCGACGTGCGTGCAAAATTTGAGGAAAATTTGAGCATCGCACTTGGGTTACTTCCCTTGTAAGCTTAGGTTCGGGAACCTGGTCACCGCCGACCATTGGGGTTGGGAGTTTCTCCACGAGTCCTTCGCCACTTTCTTCGAAACCAACGCCATGTTCAACACGGAGGCGGGTTATCTGGCGGTAAGTTCGTCCTCCACATTCCGCTCATGAACGACTTTCAGCAACTTGCGGAGCCGGCGCGAATATCGAACGCCGTTCAAACCTACGCCAGCGCCAATCATCCGATCGTGGACGAGCGGGCGCGCTTCGATTGTAAGGATGGCGTTACGTGAGGTCTAACAGATGTTCCAGCTATTACGTACGCCGTGGGCGGAGCACTGCTCATTTCGGTTCAACATGCGCTGGGTCGAGGTGCCTTCTACGAAGGACTTCGGGTTTATCAAGTCGAAAACAAGTTTGGAGTTGCCGGCTTGGACACGTTGATTGGAAGCTTTGTGAAGGTACGAGAGAGGGGTGGGTACTTGCAGGTAAATGATAAAGAAAAAAATGATAAGGGGAGCAAGGTAAGCAGGTTTTTAACATGGTCGCCTCGGCAAAAAGTTTCGTACTTTACAAGGGAACTACCCCAAGTGCGACGCTCAGATTTTCTTTAAATTTTGCACACACATCCGTCATGAACAAAGTATCAATTCCTCAAAGTTTTAGCTCGCGCTTTGCAAGCGCCGCCGAGATATTGAACGATCTTTGCCGCCGAGAGAGCACGCTAAAAAGTAAGCGCGGAGAGCGGTCATAGAAAAAACCCTTTTTGGCCATAACTTTGCCAGTTTCGATCGGAAAAAATTGATTTTTTGTGGAAAGATTACCCTTTATGGTAGAAATAGACAGGAAACTTTTTGTGCCGAAATTCGGCAGTGACAAATTTTCGCCAACTTTTGATCTGAAAATCCCGGTTGTTTTTGCAAAGCGCGAGCTAGAATTCTCGCATATGTTTTAAAAAAACTTATTCTAGATTTGTGCCAAGTTTCATCAAAATCTGAGAGTCGCACTTGGGGTACTTCCCCTGTTTAGCCGATTTTCGATCTCAGAATCTCGGTTGTTTCTGCAAGCCGCCAGCAAGTGGTCTTGCATAAGCATATCAAAAAAAAACTATTCTAGTTAACGCCAAGTTTTATCAAAATCCAAGCGTTGCACTTGGGCTTCTTTCCCTCGTTTCAGGCCAAAGGAACCGACAAACTTTGCGGACCTCTGACCATTACCGAGTACGTTAAAGACTACTTTCTTCGAGCCGGTTCTCCAGAAGTCAGCATCACAATTGAGGATGGGAAATACGTTCTGAAACAGGTCCCTCAAAAGGGCGGCCGGACTTGGAATGTCCCGGTGTTTGTGCTGGACCTCACCGCCAACAAGGAGCATGTCATGTGGCTGCGGAAGGACGGCTCCATTTGTTCTGCTGACAATTTCCAACTTCAAGCCGACGGAGAATACTTTTTCAACAACGAAGGAAAAGGCTTTGCCACCTACAAAATTCAGGGAGAAATTTGGTCAAAATTGGCCAAATCTCCGAGCATTTACAAGTTGAGTTCACTGAACCTGGACATCTTGCTAACCCAACTTTTGGGCTTATTTAAGCCTGAGGAAGTTGCGGGAATTGTCTATGATATCATTGAGAAAAAGAAGGGAAAAGTCGATTATTTCCTGATGGGATACTTGGCCAGGGAAAAAGAGGTGAGATTTACATCGTTCTTGATGAAATCCATCCTTTAATCATTGACTTTAGCTGGAAAGAAAAGCTGTTCAGATCGTCAGCGACAACTTTGATTACATTCCAACTCCGCAGAACAGGTAAGAATTATATATTTTTTGCTTCGAAATTGTATGCGAAAGTTACAACAAACCTCGGCGATCGTTGGATCATTTCTTCTCCGAATAGCTCTACGTCGATTCCAGATTGCTCGGAATGGCTTTCCTCGACGAGGCTGTCAAGCTCAATATCACCAGTGTCGTGGAGAAGACAAGCCAGTGGTTCGAGCAGTTCAAAAGAGACTGTGGGCCTGAGAAAGATGTCGCCGGATGCACAGAGTAGGCTAAAACATAAGTCTAAACAAACAAGGGAGGTGCGCAAATGCGATGCTCAGATTTTCTCTAAATTTTAGCACACCGTCAATAGGTGGCAAAAAACGTACCATTTTGCACGGGAAGTATCAAAAATGTAGCAAAATACCTCCCTCTCCAAGTGAAAAACTCAGATTTCAAAAGCGCGCCCGCTCTTTTTGTGAGGGAGCCCTTCAAAACGAAGCTTTTTCACTTGGAAAGGGGAGCATTTTGCCACATTTTTGATACTTCCCGGATGCAAAATGGTACGTTTTTTGCCACTGGATCAGGTCCCCCACTGTAGCATAATATAGGACTTTTTAAGTCTTTAAAAAATCGTCTAAATTTGTGCCAATTTGCATCGAAATCTGAGCCTCGCACTTAGGGCTCTTCCATTGTGTGTAAACCAAAGAAATAAAGCTGAACTTACGTGTCCCGGATTCCAGAATGACTCCCGAATGGCGAAGAGCCGTTTATCGTCAAGGCCATAAGACGAAAGAGGGCCAGGAATTCATCCGGAATTATGCCAATCGCATCGCCAACCATAAATGGGAGAGCTGGATGAGAAGCGAGTATGATCGGACACAGAGCTTATAAACTATGTAGTGTAAAATTTATAAAATATATTTTTATTAAGCAGTTTTATTAACTAACTAGAGAAGATTATTTTTATGAAAAAAATTTACAAAACGCCAATTTTCACTAACAAAAAACGCGCCGATATAAACGCCGGATAATTATGCATCAACCTAATACAGTTGTTTTACGGCGTAGCTTTAAATTTGGTATTCGATTTTAATTTTTAGACACAGCGTGATCAATGAAAAACAAAATTCTCGGCTCCAGCCACAAAAAATATTTTTCTCTGTCCTAAGAACAAATAAACTTTTTTAGTCGCCATACCTTTGCCCATGACTATACATATAACTTTCGAATATCAGTTCTTGTGTTATTATGAATAGACAAAAGTACGGTCATAAGGAGTCGAACAACCCATGGATTTATTTTCCTGAACACCTACACCGGCGCAGAACGCAGGGTGGAGTAGAGATGAAACTGTGAAATTTGACAGATATATGTAATCAAATGCGCACTACAACGTTATAAGGGCCGATTTTCCATTTTTGCGCATATGATGCAAAAAATCCCGAAAAACATGCAAAAACACGTAAAATAAGCTATTTTTTTGGATTTTGTAGTACCCTAAGGGCCGGAATTTTCTTTATTTTTGGATATTTCATAGAATAGGCAATGTGCTATCGAGTGGTACCATTTTTTGAAAATTATGCCCTTATAAAGTGCATTTATCCATGAATAAAAGGATAAAAAATTGAAATTTTGCAGGAGATATAAATCGTTACAGAGAGAAAGATAATAGAAACTATTTATATCGTTGGATAGGTTTTTTCCCCTTTCAAATCAAATCCAGGGTGAAAAATTCGACGGCGAAGAAGACCTCAAAAACTTTCTGAGCCCGAAAAATCTAAATTTGGGCCAAGTTTCATCAAAATCTGAACGTCGCACTTAATAATCTTCACTTGTTAGAGAAAGCTGATATAAAATCATATATTTTTTCTGACTTACCGTGCAGTCTCTTCATGCTACCTGTTATAGCGCTGTCGCCAGCTTTTTTATCCATTTTGCAAGAAGCTTGAAGACTTTCCGGAAGTTCTGCATCATAATAAAAAAGCATTTATCAGTCTGTCAGGAAAATAACGGCGGGTCGTTGCAGCGAAATGTCTCACCTCGTCCAGAAAAGGTTGAAGTCGCACACCAAATCTCCAGCTTTGGCAGCCGTCGCAAAGTGATGATGGGCGATTCCGAGACGCGCCGTTATTTTCCCGACAAGCTGATAAGATTGGTATGATAACAAAAAAACAATCAAAAGTCTCCGCCGGATGAACTACCTTCCACACTGGCGGAGAAAAAGATTTTTTGGGGGAGAAACCACCTCCTTCTTTCCTCTACATTTTTTTGATATTTTGACCAAGGAATCGACAAAAAATTTCTTTTTTTTCCTTCTCTCCCAATTTCCCTCCCTCAAAATCCCAAATAATGCTGGCCTTCTGGTCCGTAGACCTTACAGTATCACCCGGCGGGGTCCCCCGACCGCCGCCATTATCGACCATCCTGGCCGGTTGCTCCTCTAAACACTGAGTGGCGTCCTTTGGCCACCGATTTCACCAAACGATATGACTTAACAAAGGCACTGTCTTTCAAGTGCCTGGTCCGGACCCCGCGTCTTCGCTGCCCCGATCCTTTATACAGGCACTTTGGTCCACTTGATCGGGCTGTGCCGGCGATCAGGCGATGCCTTCGAAAGACAGTGCCTTTGTTAAGTCATATCGTTTGGTGAAATCGGTGGCCAAAGGACGCCACTCAGTCAGTGTTTAGAGGAGCAACCGGCCAGGATGGTCGATGATGGCGGCGGTCGGGGGACCCCGCCGGGTGATACTGTAAGGTCTACGGACCAGAAGGCCAGCATTATTTGGGATTTTGAGGGAGGGGAATTGGGAGAGAAGGTTGAGAGGTCTACGGACCAGCAAACCAGCTTTATGGGGGTTTCTAAGAAGGGATTTTTGGATAATGAAGTTGTTGGGTCTACGGACCGAATTGCCCGCTGTCTAATTAGCGAGTCGCGTCCTGTTATATTTAGGCTGTCGCAGCCAGAAGTGGCGAGCTGGGAGTCCAGCCGGGCCAACTCGTGGCTGGGCTGACGGCCCAGCCCGGTCCTGGCAGAAAAAGGAACCCCAGCGCGTCCTCAAACGTTGCGCCAGCCGCCCCCGGAATTCCTGGCGGACGGTTGTGTCCGAACAGTGCACCTGAAACAAACAGTGCACCTGGCTGAACGGGGCACCTGAGCGAACGGTGCACCTGACACATTTTGAATTGTGCACCTGGGCGAACGGTGCACCTGGGTGAACAGTGCACCTGGGCGAACTTCGGGACTGGGAAAAAAGATTTTTTGGAAAATTTTAATAAAATTTGAAATGTTTTCGCTTCGGGACTGGGAAAAAGGATTTTTCATGAACAATTGAACAAAAATTGAAAGGTTTTCGCTTCGGGACAGGGAAAAAGGAGTTTTTTGGAAAATTTTTAAAAATTCTGAAAGGTTTTCGCTTCGGGACAGGGAAAAGGGAGTTTTTTGGAAAATTTTAATAAAATCTGAAAGGTTTTCGCTTCGGGACAGGGAAAAGGGAGTTTTTTGGAAAATTTTATAAAATTTGAAAGGCCGAAAACAGCGTTATAGATTTTTTGAGGTGGGAGATACGTTCCTGTTCTTCTTCAGATAGGTCGCAGAGTTCGAAGAATCTTTCGATACATTCAGCCCATTTCCGTCCGTCCTTTCCGGTTAATTCTTCTTTATAATCGTAGCGAATCCTCATTTTCTTCAAGGCGGCGGCGATCTTATCCTTCATTTCCGGAGATACCTCCTTAATCTCGTTCAAAATTTTGTTCATAACACCGGTCATACAGTGCATTGGGGCGGGAAGTATATTCTCCAGCTTCACGTGGAAAAACGGAGTTCCACAAACCCCATTTTTAGCTTTCTGGATCTTATTATAGCTCCTTGGGCTTTTAATTTGTTGTTTTTTTCGGCTGCTGAGGTCCCGTCCTGCAATTTAGAGGTGAAGAGGTTTTATTTCAGATTTAGAAGGTGCTATTAAGAGTTACTATACCTTTAAGAGGCTTTCGTAGGTCCGAGGTTCCGATTTATGTTCAAGATCTGTTTCACCAATCTTTTGATTTTGCTTTATGTTTTCTGTGCAGTACATGCACGGAAAAGTACGCTGACTTAGACAGCCGACGAGATCGCACAGCATCCCCAAGTCTCCGCCGACAAAGCATTCAAATGCGTAGTTTTTGCCGCAAATCTGTATTTCTGACATCACTGACTCCGCGTAGAATTTTTGAGCGATGCACTGTAGAAAAGCTGAGGTGTCTCGGCCCTTATAGATGGCAAGAATGGTTATGTTGTTTATTGAGTTCCGAGGATCAGTTCGATAAAAGAAGACGTAGGCCCACTTTTGTGTATTTTTGGTTCTTATCACCTGAAACAATATTTTTTAGTTTCAGTGATAAAATACAAAAATACACAAAGTGAGGCTACGGGGAAAAATAGTATTAGGGGGGAAGACTTGACCACCACATGAGAAAAACATGACCCGCAGTGCCGCGGCAAATTTCGAGGTTTCCAAAAAAAAAGTTTCGGATTTGATTCACGAGGCTATTTCAAATTGACTTTTCCTATTCCGGATTTCTTCTTAAAAGCGCGAATTTAAAATCCCATTTCATGTGATATTTTCTAAAAATTTCGTTCAGATGTAATGTTTGATCTTTCAGGTAAACCTTCGGGATGAACTCAGTTTATGATGGGCTGAAGAAGTTGTGGAATTCAGCCGAATTCAACGCTGCGATCGAAGCCAGTAAAAGTGCCGTCGACGAAGCTGCCTCCCACATTGGCCGAGCCCCCATGGAAGTGAGCGCTCGATCCGTTACCGATGCCGCAACTGCAATTACAAACGCTGCGAATGCCGCCAAACTCAATGCTTCCAAAGCGGTGGAATCGACCAAGGCCTTGGCCAAGGAAACTCTTCAATCCAACGAAGAGACTGCAAACTGGATTTCGGCCGCTGAGGCCAGTGGAAAGGCCGTGTGTGCCGTTAGTGGGGCGGTAGCGGCGGTTGGAGCCGCCCCGATCGCTATGGCTGCGCTGGCATTCGGCGCTGCGGCCTTGATCAAGAGTGGACAGAAGCCGGTCGAGGATCCGCTAAAAGATGTTTACAAGAACGCAGAGAAAATGGACTCCTTTTATTGGTGTTAAAGTGCGAGGTTCGCCAACACAATGCCCCAACTGTGATTGTTTTTCCGTCGAGACGCGGGGGTCAGACTTGACACACATTTGTCAAGTGTTTCCCATGAAATAATTTCTTTTTCCATGCTCGAAATTCGGGGGAATCAAGACGAAGATCAATGTTTTATCGTAATCGCTTGACAAAAGTTTACATATTTTATTTATTTATAAAAAATAGCTCAAACTATAAACACAGATGAATATTTTTTTTCAATAAATTGTTCAAAGACCTAATCGAAACCACTTTCCATACATTTTTCTATTACTACAAAATAATGAGAAACAAAGAAAAGGTGAGAGTCCTGGAAGGCGCAAGCCAATTCGAGAGTCAAAATGCGGATTTTTGTTGGGCAAAAACAATGGAATAGAAGTAAAATACCTTGTCTATAGACACATTTTTTGGTTTTAGTCGGAAATCCTACAAGAAATCTTTCAAAAATAGAAAGATTTGACCGAATTTGATGCTCAGAAAAAGCTCTTTTTTTTTGGAAATGCGTCAAAGCAAGTATCAAGTGCGACGCTCAGATTTTCTTTAAATTTTGCACGCACGTCGGTCAGAAAATACTATCGTATTCTAAATGCAATGCGATAGTATAAACAAAACAACCTGCACAACATTCGGCGTATACAGACCACTTACTGCTCCAGTTTCAACTTACTTTCAATTTAAGACTGTAATAAATACACTCGGCTGCTCTTTAAACTTCAAAAGCAAAAATAAAATGGAAAATATTTCCACTAATATTTGTCAACACGGATGAGAGTGTTACTGCTTCTGCTCCTTGCTACAGCGGTCTGCTGTAACAATGTTTATGATCAGGAAATGGAGTGGAATTCGGAAGAGATTTGGAGGAGTAAGTGGGACCGTAAAGCGCAGATCTTGTTACTGATTTTCATGGCTAAAGCCAGGCCTATCCTTTCAGTCGATGCCTCGTTTGAAAGGCTTTTTTTCAGTCGAGGCATCGAATGCTGGTATCCTGAGATGTGGGCTCGATTAGGTTCGACTGTATCCAATAAGATAAACACTACTTTTTCGAGTTTCTAATAAGTCTGTCGGGAAAATAATAAGCGCAATTGCTGCATCTATGAACTGAAGATCAATGTGATTTCGCCACAATTCATTTCCTTGGGGACGATGCGATTTTTGAGCGTATTCTCCCAGAGTAGTATTTTTTTGGAACAGTCAAATTTCAGAGTTACAAAAAGACCCAACTCAGGCCTTCTTTACCAGCCCTTTCAAGCGCTCTCGGACCAACCTTAAGCGCCGAACCAACGACCGTTTACCCAGAGAGGTTGTTGTTCATTCATATGACCTCCGATTTGAACCCTTTTTCGACTTCGATGGCTTCTTTTACAACAGAGGTGAGCATTGTGCCATTTCGTGTGCCAAAAAGCCTGCTTTGCTTTTTGTTTTGGATTAGGGCTAAATTATGTACTTTAATTTGATCCAAATATGGCAAATGATATATCGAACGAAAGCTTGAGTTCTCGACTACAAAACGGTTTAATATTGCAAAATTTTATTGTCGTTTACCTTTTCTATAGACTTTGGAAACTGCCCCTCTCAAAAACGACATTAAGTGTTGGACAACCTAATATTTTAGCTCTACGCAACACATTCAACGGTGAGGTTTCCATTTCCTTCTCCGTCCTAAAGCCTACAAGTCGAATAGAGCTTGCGTCGGCGGTTTGGATTCGATTAGTCTCACTGGAATCCGAATCAGGCCTGCTGAAAGTCGTGAGAGTCAACAGCGCCCCGCAGAATCACCTGATAATCCATTCGGCAGTTAGTTTGGACGTTGACAAAAATTACACGTTGAACTTGAAGTACTCTGGAAAAATCAGCACCGGACAGAATGGGGGGCTGTTTTCGTATGTATACGAAAACCCGGAGAACCGGAGAACGTAAGAAATGAAATCGTTATAGAATCGCAAGGGAAGTACCCCAAGTGCGACGCTCAGATTTTGATGAAACTTGGCACAAATTTAGAATAATTGTTTCTAAACTATATGCGAGAATCCTAGCACGCGCTATGCGGAAACAACCAAGATTTTTAAATCGAAAGTTGGCGAAAATTTGACACTTTTTGCCGAATTTCGGCACAAAAAGTTTCATGCCTATTTCTACCATAGAGAGTAATGTTTCCACAAAAAATCAATTTTTTCCGCAAGAAACTGGCAAAGTTATGGCCAAAAAGCGTTTTTCTATCTGACCGCTCTCCGCCTTTAGCGTACTCTCTCGGCGGCAAAGGTCGTGCAATATATCGGCGGCGCTTGCAAAGCGCGGGCTAAGACTTTCAGGAATTGATACTTAGTTCATGATCGACGTGTGTGCAAAATTTAAGGAAAATCTGAGCGTCGCACTTGGGGTAATTCCCTTGTAAGAATATAGCCATCCTTTGTAAATTGTTAAAAACTGCACGCTGCGAGTTTTGGCAAAAGTTGTGAATGTTTATTTTTACCATGGAGAGCAATCGTTCTCCAAAAAAAAAAAAAAGAAAAGAAAAAAAAAACCCGGCTCAAAATTGGCAAAAATATGGCCAAAAACAATGAAGCCTTGCTGTAACAAATACGTTTTTTCTTCCCTTGTTGTTGAGATTATGTAATTTGTCTAAACATACCATCAGTTTCGCCTGGGTTTGTTTAATTAGTTAATTCATTTAGTTCTTTGGTTGCAACCCAGTTTGAGACCGTCCACGCCAGACAAGCCTTCCCCTGTTTCGACGACCCGAGCTTCAAAGCCACCTTCTCCATCTCAGTTATCCATCCAAGAGCTGCGCAAGCCTACAGCAATGAGGAAGTTGAGGAAAGCCGGGACTACGAGTAAGTGAAAACACTTCAAAATTTTTCGCTCCTTGCAGTAATCAGCGAACACTTACACGGTTCAAAACAACTGCCAGAATGTCGTCGTACTTGGTAGCGTTTGCCGTGGGAGACTTTGCCAAGTCGAAAGCGGTTTCAAAAAGCGGAGTTGAGGTAATAAATGGATGCCAAACATGATCTATATCTTTTGTCAGATCAGAGCAATTGCTATCCGCAACCGCAAGGATTTCATCAACAACACCGTCGTACACGCAGCTAGATGCGTTGACGAAATGGAGAAGCTTTTGGAAGTCGGCTGTCCCATAAAAAAGCTCGGTTTGTTCTCGAACAGTAATGTGTTATTAGGGTGTCCAATCTTGTGTATTTTTGGGTCGTCGACTTGTGCGAACTCTTGCCAGCTTTGAGGCGCATTACGAGATATGTTGAACATACGGGTTTGAAGCTCAGAAAATGCTCTTTTAAACCATGTAGAGCAAGGCTGTAAAAAGTCCACCTGCTACCCGCCCTACCCCAATGTTTGTACTAGAGATTAAAAAAAATTTTTGCTTGCTGATTTTCCATGATATTGCAGACTTCCTAGACCCGGTCGAATTCAGCGCCGGAGCGATGGAAAATTTTGGGTTGATCATGATTGAAGGCGGGATTACCGAGCACTTGGGCCGCACAATCTCTGAAGAGGCGCTGCAACAAAGATATCTATGCCATGAGACTGCTCATCAATGGTAACTCTAACGACAACTTTCCTCGCTTTTTTAATATAAAGGCCCCTATGTTTGGGCCAGTAGATATCATATATTGTGATCCAATTGACTTGCTTTCTTCAGGTTTGGAGACATGGTCACTGCCGATCGATGGGGTTTGGAATTTCTACACGAAGCATTTGCCGAGTTCTTTGAAATCGAGACTCTCTCAAAAATTGAGGAGTTCAGGCCCCTTGCGGTATGTTTCTAGATGTATTATATTTAATAAAGCTTCGGAAAAAAATAAGTCATAGTTGATTTAGGAAGCTGCTAAAATCAAAGCCATGAAAAAGGCCGTTGAAACCTACGTCTGGGCAGCTCACCCAGTCGTCGCTGACACCAGTAACTTTGACGGTCTGTAATATTCTTCCGAGAATACGAAATCTTTCCAGATATAACTTACAACGCCGCAGGTGGATTTCTTCGAACCATTTTTCATGTTTTGGGAGGAGATGTGTTCTACAAAGCGTTGAAAATCTATCTAACAGAGAACGCGTTCGGTAATGCGGGCTTGGGAACGCTACTGCAGAGCTTTGTCAAGGTGAGCTCAAAATTAGTTTGTCGGGAAAATAATGAGCATAATGTCGCTGCGCCGATCGCGTCGCTGAAGTGAAATGCAATTTCATTTTGCCGCGATATCATTCATTTTTTTTTGATGGCGATGCGATTCTCGATGCGAAAGAGTGCTCATTATTTTCCCGACAGACTGTTATATACCGATAATTACTTTGTTTTGAAGGCACGTGGCAACGATTCCATTTGCGGCCCAATAACTTTTACCGCATGGGCCAACGAGCACTTTCTCCGAGCCGGAGTTCCCACCGTTCATATCGATCTTATTGATGGCCAGTTCGCTATAAATCAGAGTCATCCCACCGGCCTCCAATGGGCTGTTCCAATTTTTATCTTGGATCTAAATACTCACATGGAGCATATTCTTTGGCTGCAAAATGATGGCCATCTTTGTTCTGCAGAAAACTTTACATTAGATCCCGAAAGAGACTATATTTTCAACAGCGAAGCAAAGGGATTTGCCTTCTACAATATCAGCGATATCTTGTTGCTGAAATCGATTGAGAACCCTGAAGTTTACGATCTCTCCGTTAGCAACTTACAGCATCTTCTACAGCATCTACAGAAGCCACTAGGACCGGAAGGAGTGGGCAGTTTGGTTTACCTATTTACAAGAAGGAACAATGGAAATGTCAGCTTTTCGCTTCTTCAATTCTTGCCTAAGGACCATAAAGTAAGCTGTTTTCCTAAAAAGGATTCCAAACCTCTGTATAATGTATGTTCTATTAGCTTTTTGCGAATCGGATTGAATAATATCCGGCGCTAAAGTCAAGTGCCCAAAACGGCCTCCGCCGATAAAAAAAGTCTCCGCCGAGGCCTCGGAAATGTATGAAACATTCGCCTACCCACCGTGACTAAGAGATTATACATATCTTGCCAGGTGTGACAGCCCTAATTTTACCCATAGTAAAGATGTCTGGAATTTACTACGACATGTAATTTTCAAAAAAAGACGTCAAATGTCTCCGCCGAAAAATGGTCTCTCCGCTAAGTCGAGAAAAAATTCTTTTGCATATTCTGAAAACTCTCGCCTTTGAATTTTAAAAACAGTTTATACTTCCTCGCTAGCTGCACACAGCACAAAGATATGGGCCAAAAGTTTTCACAATATTTTTTGAAGGACTCTGTATAACGGAACCTTTCTATGACAAATTTATTTCCTCCTCTGTAGCGACTTGTTGTAGACCACTGTAATCTCCATTTCAGCTGTATAAAGATGCTATCCAAATCATTAGCGACAACTTTAGCTACAAACCAACGCCCGAGAACAGGTAAGCAACGAATGTTGCAAGGCCACATTTTAGACTTCTTGGAGAAACGTTCTTCGAGGCAGCGGTAAACCTCAATATCTCCAGCGCCACACAAAAGGCCAGAGAACTTTTTGAAGAATTCGTAGAGAACTGTGCTCCGGAGAAGGAAATTGTCGAGTGTACAAAGTGGGTGTCGTGACCGCCACATATTTTTATTTGAAAGATGAACTTCGATTTTAGGGCTATAATTTCGATTTTAGGACACCACCGGAATGGCGCCGAGCAGTTTATATTCAAGGAGCCGGAGGAGATACTGGAAGGACGTTTACCGCAGAGTATGCTAGGCGACTTGAACGACACCCATGGCGGTACTACATGACTCGCGAAATTCGGAGATTACAAAACTTGTAATGGCTTTAGTATGTCTATAAATACAGACAGGTATTTGCAGGTCGAATGGCAAAAAAATAATCAAATAATTTACAAAAAATTGTACAAAGATATACTCTTGCTCAAAATTGCCTTTTGAGACCTTAGGCAGTCTGTTTAACGACAATATTTTTTGTGAATAAACTGCACTTTACAGTATCAAGAAGCAAAGTTTCCTCGGAAAAGCAATGCTCTCCTAGCGAAATTCTCATATCAGCAGAATTGCTAGAATTAGTTTTTGTCTGCACACTCTTCGCCTTTTGCGGACTCTCATTGTCGGCAAGGTTTGTTAAATATCTCACTGCAAGATTTAAAGGAAATCTGAGCGTCGCGCTCCGAGTTGTTGAATTTTAATCACATTCCTCACCAGAGATTGCCACGGCGAAAATTTCAGCTCCGTCTCTTAGCTCCCAGAGCCGGAGCCGAAGCAAAACTTGCAGCTCCGGCTCCCGTTTAAAATTTAAAAAGGTCTCCGGCTCCGGCACCGGCTCTCGTGCAAAAATGAAAAAGAAAATATTTTTCCAAAAATAAAAGTTATTAGTGCCAGAGATGACACAAAAAAGTTTTTGAGCCATCGTAAGTACAAAACCCATCCTTCCCAGTATTTTTCAAGCAATTGGTTTCACAAGATCACGAAATTTTTACTTTTCTGAACGCTGAGAAGCCTGACTCCGACTTCGGGCTTGGGAGCCGCTCAGAGCCGGAGCCGGCTCTGGAGCAGAGATTGCCATGGTCAAAATGTCGGCTCCGGCTCTTAGCTCCCAGAGCCGGAGCCGAGGCCAAATTTGCAGCTCCGGCTCCGGCTCTTGGCTCCGTGCAAAATTTAAAAAGGGCTCCGGCTCCGAATCCCGGCTCCTATGCAAAATATTTTTTTAAAAATGTTTTTCCAAAAATAAAAGTTATTAGTGCCAGAGATCATACAGCCAACGTTTCTGCAGTCAAGTCACATCCTCCGCAGTGTTTTTCAAGCAATTTGGTTTAACAAGATCACGAAATTTTTACTTTTCTGACCGCTGGGAAGCCTGGCTCCGACTTTGGGCTCGGGAGCCGGAGCCGACCCCAAAATTTCCGGCTCCGGCTCTGGCTCCGAGCCGGGAGCCAGAGCCGCTCAGAGCCGGAGCTCCGGAGCCGTGGCAATCTCTGCTCCGGAGCCGTGGCAATCTCTGTTCTTCACTAGCTCACCAACTTTTACTACAGACCCTGCAGAATCCCTTGTGATTGGGCCCAGCACCCGACCAGATTGCGCAATCCCCACCTGTTTGAATTTGTCGGAACATGCGCACTACCGGTCATTATATAAGACCGAGTTCTCCAAACAACATTTTCCCTCCGACCCCTCCGGGCTTGGGTGTATTTGGGGAGTTGCCATGGCGATCTCCCCATTCCTTTCGTATTTCGCGTCCCCTACGAATAAATTTTCTGCGGCCGCCTTTTTGCCCAAGCTCGACCATAATTTTGTATTTGCGATTGGGAATTTGGCCCATGCATTTGTGGCCAGACTTTCGGAATAGAATATATGGGGATTGAGCGGGATATTCAACAAGTTATATGGGTAGTGACAGAGTCTGAACGGCACTTTCAGACAAGATAAATCTGAAAATGAAGTTTTTGTCGCTGTTTTTCGAGATTCAAGTCGAATTCCAAACAAAAATCGTCATTATTCCAATGGGATTTTCTTGATGGCGTCATAAAATTGTTTAGAAAGTAAGCTATGGCATTAATTTGCACTTTTCAGACGTCTCTTTTGCAGAAAAAAACGTCTTTTTGAGCACCCTCTCCCTAGAAATAATTGGTCGTTTCCAGGAGATGTTTGTCCTGGAATTTTGACCCGCATGTGTACGCAACAAGTAGGATTAGTGCTTCTGATGAATAACATGATACTAGCCCGTTCGCAAAGTCGCTGGAGTGATTTTGGTGACATTTACAGTGCGAAAAAATCAAGGTGTGAGCGGCAGTTCAAAAAAAAAGTCAATTGCACAGTGCAAAAAAAAACTGTTGTTTTCTCACAGTGCATGTCGTAGAAATCACTCTAGCGATGTTAGGAACGGACTAGTATTCACAGATTTTCCTGTAAACTCTTGAATTTATGAATTCAAAGTTTTTAAGTGACCCTGGTAAAAGTAGCAAAGAAAAAATGTCATCAACTGCCAATATTTCGACTTTTTTTGCCCTTTTCAGAATAAAGGCTTGCTTGTCATCGCCAAGCGATAAATCACGATATATCTGCATTGAAAAAGCTTAATTTAATCGCCTGCCAAACGTCCTATAAAAGAAGACTTTTTTCTCTGACCGTCTCTCCTCATTTGTCATAGTCTCTCATTTGCAAAGATTGCTGGATATCTCAGCTCTCCCTGCAAGGATCTAGCTGATAGTTTGAGGGAATAATATACTTACTAGATAGATTGTGTAGGCAGAATTAGAAGAGAGTCTTCAGCTTCTGTTTTTGAGAACTTGCAAGTCTCATTTTTTCCAGTTCTTGGTCGGTTTTCTCCAAAAAATCCAAGGAAATTTGTTCCATCAGTAACATACGGGCAAACACTTATAGAAAGTTTACAAACAAAGAAAGTAATTTGCATTTTCATGCCGTTGTAATGCAAAAAAAAACTATTCTTTTCTGTTTTCTGACTTGTACTTTACTTTTCTCTTTGTCGCCCCTTTTTCTTAGAATACGGCCACAATCTTCTGACATTGTGACAAGCATAATTACAGCCCTTAAGCTTCACAACAACCACAAAATCTTGTCCTATGCTTTGATTTTTAATTTCCGCAAGATTTTGAAATCTTGGCACACCTCGCGGATTAAGTTTTTTCCCCAAGATTACACACGGGATTTAGCATTCGAGGGCCTGTTAAGGTGTTATTCATTAGGCCCCACGTCCGAGGTCCTCACAATTTCCTGGAATTCCTTTTCATTTTCGGCGCAGGCGCCCCATAAATGGGCCGAAAGTATGTCCCGAAAGAGGGTCGTTACAGCTCCGGGGCACCAAAGTGCAAGCCGGTACCTGGCTTTTATTATATTCCTTTTCTTCGGAGGGACAACTCGAGGGGGATGAATGAATATTTTGGAATGATGCGGGAGTTGGAGTCGTTGAATCTCCAAGTGAAATGGCTCAAATTAGAGAGTGTATTTTTAAAGGGCTGGTAAATAGGTTTTTCTGTAATTGATTTATCGAATAAGAGAGTATGTGGTGATGTTTTATAATGCTGTTTTGGAGGTCTTGCGTGACAAACTTAAAGGAACAATCAACGCTGCATCTGAGGAGCTTCCCAAATTACTATGCATACTAGGCGGGCGCACACTTCCGGGCAACCACTTTGCGGGCAACTAGTTTGCGGGCAAATTTTTTGCGGGCAGCCGACATTTGCGGGCAGCCGACATTTGCGGGCAACCGGCGCTTGAGGATAACAAGGTGGAGGTGGAAAAATTACTGCAATATTTTGGAAGTTTTCCGACATTTGCGGGCAAGCAATACTTGCGGGAGGCCGACATTTGCGGGCAACAGTTCCAAAAGTACCAATACAGCCTGTGTCATTGTTTTTTTCTGTTGCCCGCAAATGTCGGCTGCCCGCAAGTGTCGGCTGCCCGCAAATGTCGTCTATGTTCAAAATTTAAAGAAAATCTGAACGTTGCACTTGGAGCACTTTACTATGTATAGTATAAATATTAGTCAAGCCTCAAAAAACAGGAGAAATCAAGTAATGGATCAGGCAAGCCATATAGAAAAAATCTGCAAAGCTTGTGTGTTCCTCTGCAAACTTGTGTTATCATCGTTTCTGGATGATGACAGACTCCACTTGATTCCCGGCTTTCGGTCCCTCTTTTCCCAATTTGTTGATTATCCCTTTGAAGAGGGCATTCTATACGAATGCTAATGTATAATCACGTAAACCAAAGCAAGGTTGATGCACCACAGTTCTTGTTGTTTCCGTTGCTCATTTGGATAATGATTGCTCAAATGCTATAAGTGCATGTCATCCGTACGAAGAGGATTTGCACATGTAACCCTCTTTCACCAAAAATAGTGACTACTGTAGGGATCTTCATCCGATTTATTTGGTTTCGTTAAGTCATCAGAGTAATGGATGGTGGGGTTAGGGGATACAAATGATTGCAAGCGGACCTAATGGGACCTTTCTGAGCCTCAAGACTTCAGAAGATATTGCTCTTTCGGAGATGTCTTGTTTACAGATATAGTATTGCAATATCAATATATTGTGATATAAACCAAAATTGGAGTTCTGGCTTGCAGGGGATGTAGTCCAAATACGATCTTTGATGAACCTGGCACAAATATAGTTTAATTTTTTCTAACAATAACACAATAAGACATATGAGGCTGCGTTTTGCAGAAGTGTTGGAGATTTTTATGGCAAAAATGGGCAAAAAATGTGACATTTTTTATGAATTTTGTCCCGAAATGTTTCATACCAGCTTTCGCAACAGAGACTAATGTTTCTCAGCCTTTGTTGTGTACTCTCCGCTTCTCGCTTACTCTCTCCGTCGCAAAGCTAGTTCAATATGGCGGTTGCCCTGAAAAGCGCGGGCCAAAACTTTCAAGAATTGCAGGCGACGACCTACCTGTGTACAGAGCTTACAAAAAATCTGAGCGTCACTCTTGTATCGCCACAAAGAAAAAAAATCTTATGTTAGTGATCTTCGTGACGCCTTTTCCCTCTCTAATGATTCTCTATACATTTGCGTACTCTCTTGTCGACAAAAAATTATTTGATACGATATGTTATAGGCATAACTGCGCGTAAGAATTTAAATTTATGCGTTCTGGGAATTGATAATTGGCTCACGCTTAACATGTGGGAAGAATTTGACTCCTGCACTTGGAGCATGTGGCTTGCTTGGTGAGCTTGCACTAAACTGACATAAAGTTTATTTTTCACAACTTCAGAGCTGCCCTTGTATTATACTTTTTTGATCATTACATAGACTCTTATTTGTTTGTTACAAATTTTTAATTCACAATGAAGTCTCTGTACTGTTGTAAAAGCCTGTGTAACAGCTTCAGAGGCCCCTAGAGTAAATTTTAGGCAAAAATGACTCTCTGTAAAAAGGATCCCTTCTATAACAAAAAAATTTTTTTGTTACTTTTTTCTTGCAATGAGTTGTAGATACTATCAGTCTGACGGGAAAATAATGAGCACTCTGTTCCATCAAAAATCGTATCGCCGCCGAGAAAAGTATCGCAGAGTGAATCAAATTGCTTTTCGCTTCAGCGACGCGATTGGCGCAGCGACATTGTGCTCATTATCTTCCCGACAGAATAATAGTCAAAGTCGAGTTTTCTTTGCCCTGAGCAATTTATTGCTTTGTGCAGGGTGCCAGATGACTTTTTTGGACTGTCGCTCGTATCCTTACCTTTTTTGCACAATGCAAACGCCCGAAATCGCTCTAGCAGCTCCGCGAACGGACCAGTACTGAGGTTTTACTGTTTTTTCCTATTTTTTTTAAATGTAATACGTTCTTTTACTCGACACGCATGCTCTCCTAAACTCTCTTCAGACTCACGAAAACACCTTCAAAATTAATTAAATTGCAATTTTCCTTCATTCAGCTCGAACCACAACTACTAAATCTTTTGAGAGCCCTAGCGTTGTTATTACTTTACACTACTACTTTTCACACCTTTTCCTGTAACACGCCTTTCAAACAATCTTCGGTGGTGTTTCCGCCCGCTTTCCTCAATCGCCTGCCCTCGTGCGAAACATGTCTACAAATGATATAACAAAAATTACTTTCCACCCGAGTGCACTCCGTAACATACATGGCTTCCTTGCCCTCAGGGCCGTTCGCTTTTCAATCCGTTCGCAACGAAGCCATAGGCGGTTTTGTTTAGAATTAGAGGCAAGGGGATTTGGGTAGACAAATGATGTTATTGTAAGGACTTTATTAGTTTGTTTGGAATGGATGGGATCATTGGCAATTTGTTGTATAGATTATATAAATTTAGAGGGATTCCCTGAGGGCATTTTAGGGGGGTCTTGGTTTTTTAGGTGCAATTTTTTTGCGTGTTTTGCAGATTTGAGAAAAAAGTACAGTTTGTCGGGAAAATAATGAGCACTCTGTTGCATCGCAAATGGCATCGCCGCCGGGAAATATAAATTGTCTCGCGGTAAAATCGACTTTCTTTTCACTTTAGCGACACAATCGGTGCAGCGACATTATTCTCATTATTTTCCCGACAGACTGAATATCTCATTGCGGCTGTGCAGTGGCGGACCTGACCCAGTGGCAAAAAACGTACCATTTTGTGTCCGGGAAGCATTAAAAAATACAGCAGAATACCTCCCTCTCCAAGTGAACAAACTCCATATTCAAAAGCCCGCTCGCTATTTTTGTGAGGGCCCTTCAAAACGGAGTTTTTTTTTAGTTGGAGAGGGAGGCATTTTTTGATTTTTTGCTACTTCCCGGATGCAAAATGGTACGTTTTTAGCCACTGGATCAGGTCCGTCACTGTACTTGTAAATGGCGAGCTAAAATGTTTTGCAATGGATATTACAAAAAAGTGTAGACTTTCCAATCTAGGGAATGTCGTTAGAAAAAATTTTTTACACTTGTACTATTGTCTCACGATCTTAAAGAATTCAATTTTCCTAATGTAACTGCAACAAAATTAATGCTAAATTTTCCGGCTCAGCTCCACCTCTCTTTCACCACTTTATTCCCCGAAAACACTCTAAATTTGCATATTTCTCCCCGCGGCGAAAAAATATTCCACGGTTGCTATGAACACCGCTTATTTTCGGCGCACGAGGGCCGTAAATAGTCTTTGAAACACCGAAATTTCCTCATCCATATTGTTTTTCGACCATTTTTTGGCGTTTTCACAAGACTCATCCTCAAAGGTTGCTTGCTGATGATGTTTCATGACTTTAGATGTCTTGCAAGGTCAAGTATAATATAAAAAAAGATATTTTTTTGTCGTTTAGTAATTCTGATGAAATTTTTAAAATGGAGCCATTGACTAAATACATGTATAGATGAGGGTGAATTGTACTATTGCACTTTTGTTTATTTAATTACCTTGTTTTAGGCCATATGACCTTCTTGTACTTGGTTTCTATACCAACTACAGTTTGGTTGGAGAAAATTGGGTTAACTTTTCTGGAGGAATTTTAATGATTAGAAATTGGATAAAAATTACAGGTTTTTTTTTGAATGTCAAATATCAGAATTAAACGTTCTAGGTTATAGCCGATAAAGGAAGCGCCTCAAATGTGAAGCTCAGATTTTCTTTAAGCTTTGTGTGGCGGACCTGATCCAGTGGCAAAAAACGTACCATTTTGAATCCGGGAATTGTCAAAAAATGTGGCAAAATGTCTCCCTCTCCAAGTGAAAAAACTTTGACTTCAAAAACGCACCCGCTCTTTTCATGAGACATTATGAGGCCTTCAAGACGGAGTTTTATAGTTGGAGAGGGAGGCATTTTGCCACATTTTTTGATATTTTCCGGATGAAAAATGGCGTTTTTTGCCACTGAATCAGGTCCGTCACGGTATTTAGAAATCCAGTTAGGATAGAAAAATTTTAGATTTCAAACTGAAAAAAAATTTTCTATCAGTCTGTCGGGAAAATAATGACGCGATCCAAAGATACTATGGAGCGCGTCGTTTTGCATGGGGGAGGATAGAAGAAGACTTAGTTAGTAGAAATAATAAGATTGATCGGGTCCTAAGATAGCTTATCGCCAATTTCAAGAGGGCGTGCCCTTCAAAGTGGAGTTTTTTCACTTGGAGGGAGGCATTTTGCCACATTTTTTTGAGAGTAAGGGCGCGCCCTTCAAAACGAAGTTTTTTGACTTGGTAAGGGAGGCATTTTGCCACATTTTTTAATACTTCCCGGATACAAAATGGTACGTTTTTTGCCACGGGTCCGCCACTGTATAAACAACATAACACAGTGGCTCATTCACAGTAAACAATCGATTTCGCCTATTCTCCGACCTCCCCCACATTTCTGAAAAGTCTTCAATTTGCAGACCTGTAGCCCTCTAATTGAATGTCAAAATTACTCGTCATTCCCGCTGAATACCCCTCTTATTACCCTCGGAGATTCGAGGTAAATCCGTTAATTACGAGTTGTAGGCACGTAAAATGTGAAAGTAATTTTGGCCTTTTCACAAGTGGGATATGTCCTCATTAGTCGAGTATTTATAATTCATCGCGTTTTTTATGTGTTCGTTACTTCATCGGATTACTGAGGTTTTGGCAGTGGCGGGTGTATACGAATAGAAAGACTTTTATTGACTATATCATTTGTCTAGACTTCTACCTGATTAATTCTGAGCGAAATTCAATAGGAATAGTCGGAAAAAAGTATAGTAAAAACTCGTATACTGAAGGCCTAGCATGCAAATTTTTATTTTGGGTTAAGCTTGGCTTTAGGCCAACTGGAAAAGATTGTTATAAGCAATTTTTGCATTATGGGAGTATGTTGTACAGGGCTTATATCAGTCTGTCGGGAAAATAATGAACACTCTGTCGCATCGAAAAGGCGTCGCGACACTTGCGGGCAACCACTTTGCGAGCAAAATTTGGGGGGTCACATTTGCGGGCAGCCTGAGACATTTGCGGGCAACACGAAAGCAATCACACAAATTGTATTGGAACTTTTGGAACTGTTGTCCGCAAATGTCGGCTTCCCGCAAGTATTGCCGGCCCGCAAATGTCGGAAAACTTCCAAAATATCGCAGTAATTTTTTCACCTCCACCTTGTTATCCTCAAGTGCCACTTGCCCGCAAATGTCGGCAAATTTCCAAAATATCAGTATTTTTTCCACCTCCACCCTGTTACACTCACAATCAGGTGTCGGTTGCCCGCAAAAGTCGGCTGCCCGCAAAGTGGCTGCCCGCAAAAAATTTGCCCGCAAAGTGGTTGCCCGCAAGTGTGGGCCCGCCATCGAAAATCGCAGCCGAGAAAATGAATTGTGTCGCGCCAAAATAAAATTGTTTTTCACTTCAGTCACGCGATTGGCGCAGTGACATTGCTCAGTATTTTCCCGACAAACTAATATTTTATTGTCTAGATATAGATGGTACTTCCCTTGTAGAGCCAATTCAAGCCTCTGAGTTTGCGCTTTGCAGAAGCAAATTATTGTAATCGCCAAGGAGAAGACAGCCTTCAGCGAAATGACAATCTTTTCTGCGTGAACTTGGCGAAATATGGCCCTTTTTAATGAAATTCCAATAGCGTTTTTCTTTAAGACCACGATCAGGGTTTTACTCTTCCATCTGTAATAATATTCTCGGCTGCCTCTGGAAAGCGTACGCTAAGATATTCAGGATTTAGCGTAAGGTCTGTGCACAGCGCATTTGCTAAATTTGAAACAAAGTCTGATTGTCGTTTATCGAGCATTCTCCTTGTAAAACCAGAGCGTCAGCCTTTGCTTACTTATGTTGTGAGCCAACCCCATTACCTTCACAGCCATTCTCACTTATTTACACCTCATTCTTACGCAATTGTCTCTGTGAATGCGTAATCTCTCAGCAAATGGCTTTGTTTACGTTGTTATGTTATTTTTTGCCGTCGTTTTGTTAGTCATTACTTTGTAACTACTGCAGAATAATCATAGAGCAGCTCTATGATAATTTTTTCCTTTTGAATTTTACATAGTCGTCTGGAGTTTGTATTCTGTGGAGAATACTGAGGAATGGTCGTCGTAAAAATGAGGCTTGTGTCCTGTAGTCTGGCTCTTTATTATGCATTCTTGTGATCCAAAAACACGTTTGCAATGGCTTGTTTTGTAACTTTTGGAGTGAAAAATTTCAGCAATTCCAATTTTTTGAGGGTAAACAGGGGTTGGTCTCAACTTTGAAGGGATTTTTAACCATTTTTGCAGCTCAATCATAATGCATGAAGTCTGGCATCAGTTTAGAAAATATGCATAAGCAAAACCACATGTAAATTTTTGAAGTAATAGTTTCTGTTCCAATATCTGCTTTTGGAAAATAAATTTATTTATCATTATTTTTTATTGCTCTCCCAAAATTTATATAATTGTAAGGAACCAACCAATATTACAGATGACTGACCACAGTTCTCAGTTACACTGCACTTTAGCGAAAAAATAAATCCAGATTATAGCTAAGAGTAAAAAGCAAAAAACAGGCAGCGCTAAGGCTTTGCATGGCAAATTTAACACGCCAAACCGTTCGTTTTTGCCAAAGCATCATGCTCTTACAAGATGCAGGCACAAAATTTGTGGGCCGTTTCTTCGCAAGCTGGCTCTTTACAGGCTGTATGTTTAATCTCGACCCCCTAAACACGCCTTTATACACCTTTCCCTAATGTCCCAACCACTCAAATTTCACCTTTATATTTCCAAGTTTTCGGCGCTACCCACAAATCTTCTTTCACCCTTTAATATCACCCATTGCAGACTACAACTACACACAATAATTCAGAGAATACACGGGTACAAAAGATGACAACAGGAAGTGCGAAAAGCGGCTCCAAGCCGGAGAGTCTGGCAGATCGCTATCGGATCACCAGAAAAGTGGGCGACGGAACCTTCGGAGAGGTCTCCTTGGCCAAGAAATTGGATACCGGCGATATTGTGGCCATTAAACGGTAGGGGAGGGCTTATGGTGTTGAAGAATTTGAGTTTAGGGATTTTTCAAGTAATTAGAATTGTAAAGCGAGCATTTGTGTCGCGGTAAAAACGAATTTTAAGCTGTTAAGTAATCGTTCTGCCGGAAAAAATATAAAAAAATGTATTGAAAGTAACATGCTTATTACAGTAATTATTTCTTTCAAATTTTGAGGGATAACCCTACGTAGGCTGGGTGTCAATCACTGAAAATTTTAGCTCAAGCTTGGCAAGAAGAGATATTCGTCTTCGATTAAGAGATACTATGGAAAACGAGGAGAGCTTGAGAGGGAGAAAGTTTTTTGACAATTTCTTCAAAAAGTTTGTAAGAAAAAGGCTCCATTTTGTGAATAAAAGTAAGGCCCTATGCAACGAAGAATATATATGCATACCGGGTTATCAAAATCCCTGAAAAAATGTGTTTCCTCTAGCCACTTCTCTTCATTTCCTATAGTTTCTCGCCTCCATAAATCATTCAATATCTCGGCTGCCTCTTAAAATTGGGAGCTAATATTTTCAGCGATTGGTCTGTGGCCTAGATAGATTAAACATTCCAAATATGGAGATGATCTGCCTATCACCTTTTGTATATCACCCATTTCCATAAAAGTCATATAATTTTTAAAATTTTCAGTATTTTCCATATTTTCCGCTAAAAAATCGCTTTTTCAGGATGAAAAAGAAATTTTACTCATGGGATGAGGCCATGGCACTGCGAGAAGTAAAATCGCTGAAGAAATTAAATCATCCAAACATCATCAAACTGAAGGAGGTCATCAGAGAGAACGACATTTTATACTTTGTCTTCGAATTTATGAACGAAAATCTGTACGAGCTGATGAAGGACCGGGACCGCTACTTCCCGGAGAACATAATACGCAATATTATCTATCAAGTGCTACAAGGGCTGGCCTATATGCATCGAAACGGTAGGGAGAATAGGATGCAGGGAATTTGGAAATGAAAAACAGGACATCAAAAATTAGATTTTTATCACTTCTCTTGCAAATTATTCCCCTAAACCCCAAATTTTCAGGGTTTTTTCATCGAGATATGAAGCCGGAGAATATCATGTGTAATGGCACAGAGTTGGTCAAGATCGCGGATTTTGGGCTGGCCCGGGAGATCCGATCCCGTCCGCCGTTCACCGACTACGTCTCCACAAGATGGTATCGGGCGCCGGAGATTTTACTCCGATCCACCAGCTACAATTCCCCCATTGATCTGTGGGCGTTGGGCTGTATTATGGCGGAGCTGTACATGCTGCGGCCGCTTTTCCCCGGCACCAGCGAGCTGGACCAGATCTTCAAGATCTTGACGATAATGGGAACACCGACCAAGGTAAGGGAGTTTGTGAAACTCAAATTTCCTGAGGGCCTATCAAGTTTTATTGTCTCTGAGGTTGGAGTTATTGGACTACAGTGGCGGACCTGACCCCGTGGCAAAAAACTTACCATTTTGCATCCGGGAAACATCAAAAATATGGCAAAATACCTCCATCTCCAAGTGAAAGAACTCCGGTATCAAAAGCGCGCCCGCTCGTTTTGTGAGGGAAGCCTTCAAAACGGAGTTTTTTTAGTTGGAGAGGGAGGCATTTTGCTACATTTTTTGATATTTTCCGGAAGCAAAATGGTACCTTTTTGCCACTGGATCAGGCCCGTCACTGTACGGCCTCCTTTGGAAAAGGAAATTTGATATGAAATAGAATTTTTTGGTCTGAACAACCTTGTGTAGAACTTGAATCCCATTCCTCCGCACACCGAAGAAACCCCTTTTATAACGCTTGTTTTGGTCCCTTACATTCCTTTGTACAGAGGTTTGACCGTATGTCAGTCTGTCGGGAAAATAATGCGGATTTTTTGGCGTCTTGGAATCGCTCATCATCGCTTTAGGGCAGCTGCTTTTTTTCTGTGCGACTTCAACGAGGCGAGATTTTTTCTGCGACAAATCCACATTATTTTCCCGACAAACTCTCCGTTGAACTTGCTCTACCTTAAAGTACGTTTTTTGCCCAATGATTTGGTTGCGTTCTTGCCCTCCGGAACCCACGTCGGGAAGCATAACCGAGCGTAAACGCCGCTCTCAGATTTGTCGTCTGTGATTTTGGTCTGAAATATATTGTCCACGGTTCGCTGGGAGTTGCGTTCCTTGACTTCCGCCCTCGGAGACAACCGTACATAATACGGCGAATGGCTTTTTGAAGAGTGCAAAAAACAAAAAAATGAGGAAAAACGAAAAATCGCGAAAGAGTTATGGCCACAGAAATTGTTTTAGACAATAAAATTAAAGGGTAAAATACAAAAAAAGCATATTTTTTTAACCTCTCTACCATTAACTCCTCCTATTACGAAACCTGTGTATAACAAAGTACAACCGTCGCAAAGCGATGATGGACGATCCTAACCACATTATTTTCCCGACGAACTGATATAGCGAAAAGATTTTTTTACGATTTGTTCTGCAGAGTCTTTCCTGTGTATTACAAATTTAATTTTTCATTTTCAGGAGGAATGGCCGGAGGGCTACAAACTCGCGGCCGCCATGAATTTCCGGTTCCAGCAAAGCAACGGCGTCCCGTTGGAGTCGATAGTCAACACAATAAGCGGGGATGGAATGAAATTAATGAAGGATATGCTCGCCTGGAACCCCGAGAAACGACCTACTGCCGTCAACGTAAGTTTAACCAATCCTTTATGTGACGGATCTTCAGGAAAAGTCTGAAGTTGCAATACAATGATAAAAAATTATTGTAATACGACATGCAAAAGATTATAAATGATACGAGAAAGCCAATTTTTGGCATTATGTCATAAAAACACCTTATATGTAACTTCGCAAATTACCATCCAATTTCAGTGCCTAAAATACAAGTACTTCCAAGTGGGACAGAAGCTGGGCGCTCCCGTCCAAAGTCAGCCCAACACTGCCGCCTTCCGCAAGAACAGCGCCGGCTCAACGCAGAGCGACTCGAAGCTGGTAATGGGAAGCAAGAAGCCGGGTGCTACGCAAAAGGTGGCGCCGAAAGATGATATTTTTGCACACAACAAAACGCCGTTGTCTCATCAACTGAGCGGGCCGAAAGATGGGTCGGACAGGAATATCAACCGCAATCTGCCGCTGAGCAAAGCGCAAGGAGCCATTTTTGGAGTGAAGTAAGTGAAAAGTTGTGGGTTTTGATGTGGGAGAGATAGGAAAGAAAATTATACACATAACAAAGATTTTTGGCTTGAAAAGCTTCGGCCGCTTTTTTCTACCGGAGAGTGCAATGTTTCTACGAAAAATATCAGTTTGTCGGGAAAATAATGAACGCTCTGTCGCATCGAAAATCGCCTCGGCCTTGAGAAATGAATTGTGTCGCGGCAAAATAAGATTTCTTTTCACTTCTGCGACGCGAGTGACAATACGCCCATTATTTTTCTGACAGACTGATAGATTTTTCTCATTCAAAATTGGCAAAGATAAGGCTAAAATACGCTTCTTCTCCGTTTAAATTTAAGTCCAAGTCTAACCATTGGCCTATCAGTCTGTCGGGAAAATAACGGCGGATCGTCGCGCCTTGGAATCGCCCATCATCGCTCTGCGACTGAAAGCCGCGGCCGGGGATTTGGTGCGCGACAGCGGCGAGACGAGACATTTTGCTGCGACAATCCGCCGTTATTTTCCCGACAGACTGATAGAAAAATTTTGAGATAAAGTTGGGGAAGTTTCACAGGCCGAGTTCAAGATCAATTTTTATGAGTTCGCGAACTTGAACTTAAATTTCGAGCTTCTGTCCTGGACAACTTTCCTTGTACAGGAATTCGTTGTATAAAAACGTTTCGCTGCAGTTCAATCTTCACAAAACTTTGAAAACATGTCGCAAAAAAACCACTTCGTATTTTACCCTCGCTTATTCTATTTTTTCAGATCCGGCGGTTCGAACGCAAGCACCGAAAAACACGCACTTCAGGACAAGAGTAATCGGTCGAGCAGTGGGAAAAAGGCCAAGGACATCTACTTGGCCAAATCACGTTATGTGCCAGGTGTGGTGAAAAACGAGGGAGGCAATAACAACAATAATAATGGGGCAGCGGCGAATGGATACTCGAGGGCAAAGAACTCGGTGAATTCGACGACACAGGCCAGATCGGCGCTACAAGCGCGGTTTGAGTATGCTTATGGTAAGGGAAATGGTTCAAAAAATGGGGGAAAGCGTTGCAAATTTGACTCATTCGGTACAATGAACCGTAAGGTGCCAAAAAAGCTTTTGTTATAGAAGGGTTTCGTTGTAAAGAAGTTTTTGGCTTAAAATTGACTAATGGGATAACAAAAAAAATCTCCATTATAGACAGATTTTTTGCGCCTTTTCATATCAAAGTTCGCAAAAAATTTTAAAATTTCCACCAAAAAACCCCGCTGAAATAAAACGCAATTTTTTTCCATGTTTCTTATCAGCATGTCGGGAAAATAATGAGCATAATGTCGCTGTGCCAATCGCGTCGTTGAAGTGAAAAGCAATTTGATTTTTCCGCGACACAATTCATTTTTCGGCAGCAATCCGATTTCGGATGCAACAAAGTGTTTATTATTTCCCCGACAGACTGTTGAAGGGCCAATGCGCTAACTGAAAGTTTGTTGAAAGTTAGCTGAAAACGGTAGGGTGCAGCTAGGAAAACAACGTTTCGTAGCTCGCCGGAGCTAAGTTTCAGCTTGTTTTCGAGCTGCGCCCAAGACGCGAGCTGCGCCCTATGATTTTCAGCAAACTTTCAGAGAGCGCATTGGGCCCCTGCACTCATTATTTTTTTCCCGACAGACTGATAGAAAACTGTTTCAAATTTGAAGTTGCGTATTTGCAGGCTATGTTCCGTCATTTGGAAGCAAGAACAACAACAACGGACTGTCCAATTCCACCTCAAATCTTTCGAACGCGTCTTCAAGTCCGGGTGTCTCGCCAAGCACAAAAATGGTCACAACCGGCGGACGGACCAATTGGGCGGCAAAGTAAGTCTTTCTTATATGCAAACAAGCCTCAGCATTTTCAAAAATCACCTTCATCTTGTAGTAGACCATCTTTTTTATTCATAAATCATCTGTTTAAATTTTTGATGACTTTTGACCAGCCTATATCAATATTGTTTCAGATATGGCCGCTGAATCACTTCAAGATCGCGTTGAATCGCGCCGTAGACTACTTTCACACTGTTGAGCAGGCTATTTTCTTGTTGTATCATATACCTTCAACGTGACATCTCATCACAAATGGGTTTCTTTCTGGAGATCTCGTTACATACAGCCACTTTCACTGAACCGTTTTCTATTGTTATGTATAATAAAATGCTTGAATTGGCTATGCCTCACAACGGTGACGTAAGGAGACGTCTTAATTTTACAAGCAATGTACTTCTATGGGGTATGGAGTTACAGGTTGACCCATACAGCAAAAAATCGCAAAATTTTTCAGATTCAGAATATGTAACAATTACAGTGGGGGACCTGATCCGGTTGCAAAAAACGAACCATTTTGCATCCGGGAAGTATCAAAAACGTGCCAAAATGCTTCCCTCTCCAAGTGAAAAAACTCCGATTTCAAAAGCGGGCTCGCTCTTTTTGTGAGGCAAAGACCCTTCAAAACGAAGTTTTTTCACTTGGAGAGGGAAGCATTTTGCCACATTTTTGATGTTTCCCGGATACAAAATGTTACGTTTTTTCCACTGGATCAGGTCCCTCACTGTAGCAGCCCAAGTTTGGTTTGTAAAGGCGAAAAAACCCTCCGAACTTTTTTCTACACCAAACAAATGCATTTTTGACCAAGTTTTACCAATTGAAAAGCTTTGTTTTGAGCTAAAGTAAACCCTGGCATCTTGATAAGCCTTAAAATATCAAATTTGATTAATACTACACCTTAATTCGAATGTAAAAAAAGGGCATTTGCGTGGTGTTGCGAGAAAAGTTCCGACGATTTTTTCGCCCTTACAAACCAAACTAGGCAGTTAATTTTTACATATTCTGAATCAGAAAAATATTGCGATTTTTTTGATATATATCTCGATCTGTAACTCCATACCACATAGAAGTACTTTCCTTGTTAAAAAAGTCTATTTCAATCTTATCTTCACCCTAAAAAAAAGCAAGTTTTCCTGCGCAAAATTTTGTCTGCAAATCTGCCAAAGATTTCAAATTTTCATTATTTAATCTTCATTGTTTACTTACTAACATTATAATTGGGATAGTTATTGTAAAACGGATATCTTGGGTTATTTATGACTGGCGCCACCGACTCGTACATGCAGACAATCGCGATCATAAACACGACGTAGATGAGGATGATCGCGACTATTTCCCGGTTCTTGATCTGCTCGGCTTCGGTAATAGAGACCTCGTCGAAGAATGGCATCGCTGACGCAAAACGTCGTACGACACTCAAGCCGTTGCGCTCAATCATTATAGACTTGCAACTTTAGAAAAAATAAGAGCAAAATGAAAAGTTATGACAGCTCCAGAACAAGGATTACTATATTAATCGTCTTTGCAAACATTGAATAACAAGGTGCAACAAAGCCCACCTTGCACTACAACCGTAGGTCCGCAATTACAGCACCGGACCTGATCCAGTGGCAAAAAACGTACCATTTTGTCCGGGAGGTATCAAAAAATGTAGCAAAATACCTCCTTCTGCAACTAAAAAACTCCTTTTTGAAAAACGCGCCTTTTCACTCAAGAAACAGCAGGCGGGCTTTTGAAATCGGAGTTTTTTTTCACTTGGAGGGATGTATTTTGCCACATTTTTGATGATTCCCGAATGGAAAATGGTACGTTTTTTGCCACTGGGTCAGGTCGCCACTGTAGAAAAAGATGGGCCGCATACTACTTTATCAGCCTGTCGTGAAAATAATGAGCACAATGTCGCAGCGCCAATCGTGTTATCCCGAGAAGCACAAGTTTGTGGTTTCTGAATCAACAAGAGAAGTGTTCTCGCGTATTTCATTTAACTTCGACACGAAACATGTAGGCCACATAAAGTATCCTCAAAATTTTACCTCGCGCTCTGCAGAACATCAAATTTTTTTACGAAAAAAACTTTGCCGCCGAGGGAGTACGGCAAGTGCGAAGTATGGCCAGAGAGATGAAAACTTTTCGACCATAAATTTGCCAGTATAAAAAATATCTTTTTTATGGAAACACTACCTTTTACGGTAGACCACTTTTTCATGCACAAATTCGCAAAACAAAAATATAATACCAAATTGGACTAAAAATTTTGCTGGCCTATGCAATGCTAAGAAATCCGAAATACAGAAAATTCAGCGAGCAGAACTTTCGTAAATTTTTCTGACATTGGTTATGCATTTTTTCTCATATCCGTTGATTTAAAAAAAAAACTAATATACCGATTTTCCCATTTCCCCATTTCATTGCTATTATGTTTTTTGGGTTACTGTAGTCTACGAATTTCCTTTGTGTTTCAACTAATCGTTTCCGTGGTAGTTGAGTGCAAATCCTAATCAATTTCTCGGTTGTTTTTTTTATTTATGTATTTTATTACTCCCTTTGTTTCGCAAAGACCGTCTGAAGAAAAGCATTCATCGTTTCGCCTGCTCGGAAAGGTCTAGATGCGGCTTTTGTTCTCTGTGCACACCCTATAATTTCTCTTCGTTCCCGGGGCACCCTCCTGTCCCCGCGCGCTCTCTTCGCGGATTCGAAGAAACCGAAAAATTTCGAAGTCGGTCGGGGAGAACTGCTCAAGTTCGGAACGAAACATTTCTGCCAGAGAAGCCGGACAGCGCTAAATATTGTGCGGAAAGCGTAGAGAATGGGTTAAGAGAGTGCTGGAGTCAGACGATTAGAGAAAAAATAGCGGCGAAAAGCGGGAGAGACCGCCTCAAGCCGTCTAAAACAAGGTTTTCTCGGCGAAAAGGGCCACTATTTCCGTTCGCCCTCTCGTTCTCTCGCCTCAACGGCCTTCGCGACCAAGTCCGTCGCTCCCCCAAACCCACAAGCCCCACCGACTCAGCCCCCAACCGCCGCCGCACCGAGGCCGGTCGGGGTGCGACGAACATAGAAAAAAAATTCGGAGCCCCCGAAAATTTCTAAGTGTGGGGAGAGACGCGAAAATTTTTCTAAGTCCGAGCCACCAGTACAGACCCGTACGGACATAGCCGCTGAACGCCGCCGATTCCCCACACTTGTCGTTTTTCCCGTCCCTTCCCCACCATTTTCTCGCCCTCCCCTCGCTGCCGGCGCACTTGTGAAAATACCCCGTACAAGCCTTGATACAGGACCTCGGTAGGGCGGGTGACGTGTTTTTCTGGTGCTTCGAAGAGCGTGGATTTTAGCTGTATAAAAATTTTGGTCCAATTCGAGGGCTGAGGTACCGAAAATTGGGCTTGAAAAATGGGTCAGCTTTCGGGGATTAGGGCACTTTTGATGGGTTGAAAAGGCATTTGAATACCCCCGAATTTTAAAAAAAACTTGTCTAGATATTCCGTAGAGGAGCTAGAATAATTCTGCAAGAACTTTTCGACCGTAACTGCAATGAAAATATGGTTATGGCCTTGGGAAGTTGGGCTACAGTATGAAAATCGGGGGAAAATCGATTTTCTCGACATTTTTACCTAAAAAATTTTTCGGAATAGTCAGTAACATGCATGGATCGGTGTATTTAACAATAATGCTACCTGTTTTCAGCTTAGTACTCTTTGATTTCCCCCAAAATATCTATTCTAGACATCAAAACATCCATTTTTCCCATTTTTCTTCCCCATTGGCGTTTTCGCCGCATTAACTATGTTTTTGTGACATTCAAAAACGGAGTCCACGTCTGAAATGGATTTTATGACGTCTTAACTTGTTTTTGGTCGTAAAATTAATCATATTCTGTAAAGCAATCACATTTTTTAATGCAATGAAAACAGAACCTAAAATAATATCGGTCAGTGAATTAATTTTAATGACTAATTATGCACAAATTCGCTCATATTAGCCCACTCCCCGTCAATTTCCTCGCCGTCTCACTATCGAAGCTCCGCTTTGTTTTTTTCGGACAGCGCAGTCAGAAAATAACAGAAATTTGTAACAAAAAATGTATGATCAAGCGATTTGCGGGGTTTTTATAAGGTCCTCGGGTAATGCGAAGGACAATAGAGACTCAAATTTTCGTTTTTTTCAAATGAAAATAAAAAGTAAAGGGAAAAATACGAAAAAATCGCGGAAAATTGGTTGTTTTTGTCGAGAATTAAATAAATTCGGTCGATTTATCGCGTCAATCTACAAGAAGAGTTAATTTGGAGCCGTTTTAGGTATAGAAACCTGAACCTTTATGGCTGCGGTTGCTGTATCAAACGGGATATCAAACGGGATCGAGGATAAGGTAAGATCTCCAAAAATTGTGTCGAAATCAAGCTTTTTTGTTATTCATTTACCTAAAAAAAGCCACTAGTCTCGAAGTTTCCGCACTTGGAATATTTGTTGTTTTGTTTTCCAAACGCATCGCCTCAGAAACTTGAGTCCCACCACGAATTGCCCGAATTTTGGCATTGTGTTTTAAGTAAAAATTTATTTTTTGCTCCTCGTCCTCTCACTGAACTCGTCGTTTTTTGCAGTCGCTGAACGGTGGAATGACGCTGGACAACGGGCGAGTCAAGGAGGAAGAGGCCAGCTCCTCGGAGGACGAAACTCCGTGGGCCGAGCGCGTCTCGCACGAGGCCAGCCAGGAGAAGGAGGAGACCACGAAACGACCGGGCAAGCGCGACATCTCGCCCAAATCCGAGTCTCCCGAGCCCAAGAAGAAGTCCAGCAAGAGGAAAAAGAAGAAGGATTCGGATGACGAGAGTGATTATCAGGGGAGCGATGATGACGACGACTTTAAACCCGTGGTAAGTTGGAGTTTTTAGCATTGGTTGTTGACTTTTAGGCGTGATATTTTTCTAGAAGCTTTTTTTGGAACTTCCGGTCTTTTAATTTTTCCACAATTTCGAAAGCTTTGGGAAATTTTTATTATGTATGATGTCAGAAGGCAAAGTTATTTTTTCAACGACTAATTTATTGTTTTTTCGATGAATTTTTATATCGTTAGAAAGAATACGATGCATTCTTGCTGTTTTTGACTGAAATTGGATCTAGTTGATTCTACAAGCGTTATAATTGACAGTTTTTCCGTGAAGCCACCTAAAATAATATAATTCTGATTTTTTCAGAAGAAAAGCAAAGCAAAAAAGGATAAGAAGGAGTCGAAGAGCAAGAAGTCTTCCAAGAAGGTAGAAGTTGTTGAAGCGCATACTCAGAAGAAGAGAAAGGCAAAAGAAGAGCCAAGCTCAGCCAACTCTTCACCCAAGAAGAAGAAGAAGACCGAAGAAGAGGAGGAGGTCTGGAGATGGTAAGATTTTTTGCTTCCAGCAGGTGTAGAAAGCCTCCGAAAGAAGTTTGGTTATATTATTGTTTCAATTTTTAGGTGGGAAGAGGAGAAGAAACCCGATGGAGTAAAGTGGAACTCCCTGGAGCACAAGGGCCCGCTCTTTGCGCCAGCCTATGATCCATTGCCGAGCCATGTGAAGTTCCGCTACAACGGGAAGGAGATAAAGTTGTCGCCGGAAGCCGAAGAGGTCGCCACTTTTTATGCAAAAATGTTGGACCACGAGTACACTTCCAAGAAGGTTTTCAACGACAATTTCTTCAAGGACTGGAGGAAAACCATGACCTCAGAGGAAAGGGAGAAGATCACAGATCTAACCAAGTGCGATTTCAAAGAGATGGCCGCATTTTTCGCCGAGGAGACTGAGAAACGGAGGAATATGACGAAGGAGGAGAAGCTAAAAATCAAGGAGGAAAAGGAAGCCGAGACAAAAATTTATGGATTCGCGATCATCGATGGGCATAAACAAAAGATTGCCAACTTTAGAATAGAACCTCCAGGGCTGTTCAGAGGTCGAGGAGACCATCCGAAAATGGGAAAACTGAAGAAGAGGATAACGCCGAGAGATGTGATCATAAACTGCTCGAAGGGATCGGCCATTCCTGAGCCACCAGCGGGAACTAAGTGGAAAGAGGTGAGTTTGGAGTGTTTTAGGTCGTGATAGAACGATTGGGTGTGTGGTTGGGTTGAAAGATGAAAAATATTATATTGTACATGACCTCATGTGTAATTTAAAAATATATTAATATGAAGCCAATAAGTGTGTCAGTATTAATAATTGAACCCATTGTTTAAAGCGAGAGCATTTTCGGTGATTTTTATTTAGGTTTTAATATTACACATGGCCTTTATCATGTGTAATATAAAGTTTTTTGAATTTGAGATCAGTATGTGTGTCAGTATTAATAATTGAACCCATTGTTTACAGCGAGAGCATTTTCGGTGATTTTTATACAGATTTGAATATTACACATGACCTTCGTCATGTGTAATATAATTTTTTGTCATTTGCATGGAAGTCTTTGTTTTACATTATAGACCAAGCCTGTTTATGATATTTAAAATTGATATTTCAACAATTTATTGAGTAATTTTTGAGATATAGACCCTTTTTGATACCTAGTGTAATATAAAAGGTTGGGAATTTTCCAATTTTTTTTTGGCGTTTTGAATAGTAGTCTTATATTTTCAGGTCCGCCACGACAACACGGTCACCTGGCTCTGCTCCTGGACCGAGAATGTGCTTGGAAATAACAAATATATCATGTTGAATCCGTCCTCCAAAATCAAGGGAGAAAAGGACTTTGAGAAGTTTGAAACGGCGAGAAGATTGAAGAAATTGGTCGGAGAGATCCGAAAGCAGTACACTGAAGACTTTAAGAACCGCGAAATGAGAATAAGACAGCGCGCTGTGGCCCTATATTTCATCGACAAGCTGGCTCTGAGAGCGGGAAATGAGAAAGATACGGACGAAGCGGCCGATACTGTGGGTTGTTGCTCGCTGAGATGCGAACATGTCACTTTGAACGAGGAATTGGACGGAAAAAAGTAGGAGTTTTCACTAAAAGTCATCAATTTTATATTGATTTAGGCATATGTTTTTGATATAATTTTTTTTTTCAGATATGTCGTGGAATTCGACTTCCTGGGTAAGGATTCAATCAGATACTACAACAAGGTCCCGGTTGAAAAGCAAGTGTTCAAAAATTTGAAAATTTTCAAGGAAGACAAGGAACCTGGAGATGATCTTTTTGATCGATTGGATGTAAGTTTTTGAGGGGAAATGGGATTTTTAGGGGCTGATATCGGATTTTTATTGCTTATAAGGGCCTAAAGTGGAATTATTTTTGGGATTTTGAATAATTTGGGTACCTAAAATGAGATATGTTGATCCTAAAACATTCTAAAATAAGGTTGATTTTGCTTGAAATTACATAAAATAAGGGTTTTGGAGCTTAGAACAGTCTAAAATAGGGTGAATTGTTTTAAAAACGACCTAAAATAAGGTCAGTTTGCTAGAAATTACGTAAAATAATGGCCTAAAACAGTCTAAAATAAGGTGGATTGTTTTTAAAAATTGCCTAAAATGGGGTTCTTTTACATAATTTGGATCTAAAGTCATCTCATTTCCCTAATTCAGACGTCCACTCTGAACTCACATCTCCGCTCACTGATGCCCGGCCTCACCGCCAAGGTGTTCCGTACCTACAACGCCTCCATCACCCTTCAAAATCAGCTGGAAGAGCTCACAAACCCTAAGGCGTCGGTGAACGAAAAGATGCTCAGCTACAACAGAGCCAACCGAATGGTCGCCGTGCTGTGTAACCATCAACGGGCCGTCCCGAAGACGCACGAAAAGTCGATGGAAAATTTGGAAAACAAAATCAAAGACAAGAAAACGGAGCTGAAGGAAGCCAAGCTGGCCCTGGAGAAGGCCAAGGGAAAGGACAAGGAAAAGGCCGAGAAAAAAGTGGACAGGCTCAAGGAACAGCTGAAGAGGTTGAAGATTCAAAGAACGGATAAGGTACGGGTTGGGTGGGGCTTGATTTTTTGGGGGGTTTTTTGGGGAAACGAGCGATTTTTTAGGGAAAAAGCGGAAATTTTTTTGTTTTGTGGATTTTTTTAGGGAAAAAATTGTGATTATGGAAAAATTAGAGCAAATATAGAGGCATGGGTAAGCTTGGAGGGAAAATAGAGCAAGAGGGGACCAAGGCGGATATTTTTTTATAATTTTTATGGGTGAAAATTGATTTTTATAGATTTTTTTTCAATTTTTACATGGAGGGCAGGACACTAGGGTATTTGAAATTTATTTTTTGATATTTTTTTATCTTTTTTTCCAATTTCCAGGACGAAAACAAACAAATCGCCCTCGGCACCTCCAAACTCAACTATCTCGACCCGCGAATCTCGGTGGCCTGGTGCAAGAAGTACGACGTGCCGGTCGAAAAAGTCTTCAACAAAACGCAACGCGAGAAATTCCGCTGGGCCATCGACATGGCCGAAGCCGACTACGTGTTCTAAATAATCAAGGGTTATTTTTTTTATAATTATCTTGTTGAACTGATCCCAATCCCCCACAATTATCGTTCGCTAAGTAAATGTTATATCCAACTTCCTTACGTTATGGGTTCAACTTCCGCTAAATGTCTGCATTTCCTTGAATATTTCATTTATTTTTAGAATTTTGGTCATTTTTTTTACGAGTTTGTGGAAGTCTGTAGCTGTTTTTTTAATTGAATTTTGTAATCGTGAAATAAGAAGAATCGAGTTAGCGTTTTAAAAAATCCAGTCAAAAAATTGATTTTCGAATTTAGTAAATTATTTTAAGCAAATCTTTGAAATTATTGGTAGTCTTAATTGAAGCATGTCTTAACTTTGTTGATAATCGATAATTTTTAATAATTATTCGTTTATTTTTGATAAGGTAACAAATAAACTTTAAGTTTTCAAAAGTTTCAAAAAAGTGGTTTTTGAAAAAAAATTAGCAAAAGTAGAGGTATGGCCGTCATATTTCCTTAAAATTTTGCTCTGGGTAGGCCATATATGAGCTAATTGAAACTTTACGCTTTGCAGAAAAAAAATATTCTAGGGCGCAGCTCGGAAAACAGGCCTAAAAAATTTGCATGTTCAGGCTTTGCATGAACTTTTTTAAAAAAGAAAAAAATATTATTTTAGATACCTAATTTCATATAATATCTTTCTCTCAATTTGTAATTGTTCCGCTGTAGTTCATGATAGCGGGACTCTTCATTTTTTGCATTGACGAAAATTCTGCGCCTGAAACTCCGCCGACTCTAAGATGAGTCCATCCAAAAACGGTCTTGCGGAACGGTCGAATAACCCAGATGGTCAGCATTGGGTTGAGCACCGGAATCCATGGGTTGAACCATAGCACAACCAGAGACATGATTCCGGTGTCCATCCGGGAGAAACAGCCCACACAAACGGTGACTACTGGCCCGAAAGAGGTCAGAAGGGGCATTAGTGTCTGAAAAAATGGTTATTAAATTTGTTGTTAATAATGAGTATATGTTATATGTCAAAATGACAAGAAACGCATAAAGAGAATGCGAAGTTTAAGTTTTCTGTGATAAATGACAGAAAAACAAAAAATTCTGCCAAAATTGGCAAATAAAAAAGCGGGATCGCGTTGTAGTATGTTGTTCTGTGTTGTCGATGTATAGTTTTGTATAATCTTTTCCGGGAAACGTTGTTGATTAGTAAAGGGTAAAGACATGCTCGTAATAACCGATCTCTAGCCTAGATCTCCCTCCCTAGTCACTTTTTTTGATCCAATTCCATTTGTGATCGTAAGCTTGGCGAGTTCTAGCCGTGTTTGCTGCATTTTGATCGCGTTTTATTTGAGTTTTAGCATTGCGGAGTTTAGCAGGCATAGGAAGATGCGGAAGTAACCTGTGAAGGCGTATAGTGGAGACAGAGGCACGTCGTTTTGTAAGGTAAGTTTTTTTTCTTTTTTTAGGTGAAGATCTATGTCAAGAGATTTTTCCGATTTGCATCAAGCAGCAGTCTCTAAGCAGCATTCGAGGTAACCTTCGTAACAACATACTTGTCATATCCCCTTCTATACATCATCAGAAGTCACCAACCCCACTTCGTAGTTCCGGTAAGGAATAGAGCTGCTTAAGAAATCTTGGAGGAGACAAACAATTAAATCAGCATTTCTTCAGGGAAGAAGAAATGCAGCCCTAGGATATCGTCAAAATCTACAAGGGAAGAGGCCAATCGAAGAGTGGTGGCAGGAACTAGAGGACATCAACCGAGAGTTGAATCAACAATTGGCAGGAACGGGGAACAATGTCGTAGACTTGCGGCAACAGAATTGCAATCCTTCGCAACCCCGGTGCTCAGAGGGCTACCTTTAATTTAGAGAACCAGTTATAATGAAATCGTCGACGGCAGATTTGATAGACGCATGACCGTAAATGAGATGCACAAGAAGTATGAAGTCTTTGCGTGTCCTTCTTTTCATAAGTTTTTGTCAACCGAAACTACCGGACGACCATGGTCTACAAACCAAATGTACGTAATTCTCTATACCAATGAACTAGTCTCCATTGGAACGACAACGGTGGACAGGTACGGACGTACCCCGAAATCATCCAATTCGGTCACCGGAACTCTCCATCTCGGAACATTAATTCTGGTAACTGAGTACTATGTTTCAAAGACCATTTTGGATCAACACATCTTATTCAAAGGAGTAAGGGAAGTGTCCAGGGGACATGGTGTCCCACATTCCGAATCAGTGGCGACGCGATTTACGATCATTGGAAGGCAAGTCACGAGGGATGTTCGTGGCATCATGGAAGACATGGACGTCGTACGAGCACTTTGTGAGAGTGATGGAGAGATGGGAAGATTTGCACGCCAAGACTTATCGATGGGACGAGGAGTCTCCAGACGTAATTTTGGTACAGAAGTATAGCATGGTGGGACAGTATGTTGGTGAATCGGGTTTACCGTATTTCGTAGCTGCTTAATCGAAGCACCGCAATGACAGCAACAAACAATAAGGGACATGATTGACGTAAATATTAATCACACCCGCATGGACTCAGACATATCATCTATATGTATGAAAGGAAAGATAACACATCGTCTAGCTTTTTCAGGAAACTTCAAACATCCTTCGAAATTGCGAAATTTCGACCTCAAAGGGACCCCGAGCAATGAGGAAAAGTGATGACTCCCTTTTGTACTGTCAGGGTTTGTTATTCCTCGACAAAGATTTTTATCGCATGACACAATGTCACTAACGATACATACGAGTCACTACGACTGGAGGAAGGCAATAAAAAAATTTTCTGACAGATTAGCTCTATCCTAGATGCCGAAGAAGTCTTAGAAAACCCCAAAGGCTAGTCAAAGTCATCAGAACAGCCGTCTTACCTGCAAAGCAAGCGTCAAAGTAAGTTGTTTTTGCATCTTCTTTGTCTTTTCACCGTATACCTCCTGGTTCTCGGCCAATAATCTCAGCGTCTTCACTGCAAGAATCAGAGAAATTCCGTAACTTCCAACGAAGACGCTGACACAGTAGAATAGGTAGCGTTGAGCGTAAACACTGGTCTGAAATGGATGAAATTGTAAGGTTAAGAAAACAGGAAGAAGCATTGTTTTGGAACTTACAAAATCAGAAATGAGCAATGTTGGAAACGGCGGCTCTTTATACCATAAAGCTCCATAATTGAAGCCAGGTCGGGCCAGACCGCTGTATCGAAAGGCTGGATATGCCACGCACAACATGATAAGAGCAAAGAACAGGGATATACAGTATAGACCAAACGTCTGCCAAGCCGACAAAGCTTTAGACCTATACTGGTTGACAAAATTTTCTTGCCACCTCGTATCTCGGGAACCGCTGGGCCTAGAACCTCCAAAATCGGCATAGAAACATCCTAGGACAGTCTAACACCATTCCCAAAAAATCATATCATTTGATGCACTTTACATGCCCTTTTTCCAAAAAAGGCAAAAACCCGGATGACAAAATTTTCTTTCCATCTTGGAAAAAACGTGTGTAACTCATAAGCCAGAGGGTTTTAAGGCATGGTTGTGGTATCGTTGTGTTCGCGAAGACGTCCTCTCTCGATTGGTGTCACAACCTTACGGGGGTTTTAGTTTCTTCGCCCTTGGGCGTCGGCTCATCGGTGCCTTGTCCATTTTCAGCCAAATTCGTGGCCAGAGGAGCTCGCATAAGGCATAAGGAGATGAAAATCCCTTTAAAAAGTCTGGCATTCATTTTTACAACATTGTTTCCTCCGGCAGTAGAATTCGATTTAATTTAAGTGCGTTGCAGGGGAAAATGAACGCTGCCTGGGTCCGCAAAACCGAAGAATGACTTCTGTACAGAATGGAAACGTCCAAATTACATCCATTTTCATACGACGTACTTTAGGGCTTATACGACAGCATGTGTTGAAATCTACCAGCTTATCTTACCCCTCTCTGGTCTATGTCGTCTCAAGTAACGCAGGTTGTTGCACTAGGCCTTGGCATTACTTAAGCTTGGTATATTAGGACTTTTGGCTACCAGACTACTTTAATACATTGACCTTGACAGGCCTTCAACGTTTTTTCCACGACGAATAGCTTGCGCAGGAAGCTTGGAGTCGCAAATTTTGTACATGGGGCGTTTGGGACCTTTCTTCTGCTCACATCTAAGCGCGACATCAGTGATTAAAACCGTCACTATGCTTTAACTCTGTAGTATCATAGACAATATATAAGGAGGAAAAGTTACTTGAATTATCTGCAGTGTTCCCATAATAGCGTAATTTTCTGGTAACGAGAACCCTGGAAGCGCGCGTTTTCCCCTGCAACGCACTTAAATTAAATCGAATTCTACTGCCGGAGGAAACAATGTTGCAAACATGAATGCCAGATTTTTTAAAGGTATTTTCATCTCCTTGTGCCTTATGCGAGCTCCTCTGGCCACGAATTTGGCTGAAAATGGACAAGGCAACGATGAGCCGACGCCCAAGGGCAAAGAAACTAAAACCCCCGTAAGGTTGTGACATCAATCGAGAGAGGACTTCTTCGCGAACACAACGATACCACAATCATGCCTTAATACCCTCTGGCTTATGAGTTACAAACGTTTTTTTCCAAGGTGGAAAGAAAATTTTGTCATCCGGGTTTTTGCCTTTTTTGGAAAAAGGGAATGTAAAGTGCATCAAATGATATGATTTTTTGGGAATGGTGTTAGACTGTCCTAGGACGTTTCTATGCCGAATTTGGAGGTTCTAGGCCTAGCGGTTCCCGAGATACGAGGTGGAAAGAAAATTTTGTCAACCAGTATAAAGCAACGGTTTGTAGACGTTAAAGAAATGTATGTAGCTGTAAATACGAACCTTGTCACCAACCAATATCGGTAATAGTATTGGGACGGCAATATGGTCACCATCATTGTGAGCTGCATGCAGTAAAGCGCGGTGAATAACGCCTGCGTATCATATGAGGCAAATTTAACGATTCCCTCCAGACGCGCGATCAGACAACCGTCGTTTACTTTCGTTTTCTGCAAAATACAGAGGTTAAAAGCCATGATGTGTACGACATAATTTCAAAGGATCTGCAGTTTCTAATCACGTCTTTTTACATTACTTACAACGCTAACCATGTTCTCCAGTAGCCAATAGCCTATGTCGCATACAGAACAGAGAAGTAGCATTTTGCGGTATTGCTCCAAGGCCCCTTGACAATGATAGAGTACCAAGTACAATAAGGTAGTCGAACAAACTCCTCCAATAATCATGGTAATCGTATGTGAAACTTTGTGAATTGCCGTAAGGTGTGAGATCGAGTCATAATGACCGTTAGTGTACCAATCAGTCACATTACGTTGGACATCCCAAACATACGGATTGTAATCCGACGGAGATTCATGGAGAATATCGAATTCTGTGGAGAAGTATAGCTCCACAGCATCCTCAATATTCATTATGGTCATAGGAGTTGTGTAGAGTCAAATGTTGTCCTAGAACGATGACTAGAATAATCTTTTAGCTATTTGCTTTCTGTGGGCGGAACCTTCTACTTATTCTAACTGCTTGAGGCTTGCTTGTACGATAAAGATATTTACATTACGCGTAACAGGATTTTTAAATAATCAAATAACTTGGAATTAAATATATCAATTGGCAATGTTTCTTAATTTTCGTAATGCATTTGAGTACTTATAACAGGTGCAATGAAATAGTTAATGTTGCCTATGAAACCTTGCAAGAAGTTGGGTTGAAAAGATCAACCCAGCTAAATCTGGATTTGTAGTTCTCGGAAGCATCAGATGCGAATTTCTATCTGTCGAGCCGAAGTTTGGTCTGGCTACAAAGGTTGTTCACTATCCCAACTGTCCCAGCAAAGTCCGAACTAAAACTTTCCGGAACTGATGTGGAACATGGTCGACGTGCGTGAAAAATTTGAATAAATTTGAGAGTCACACATGGCATACTTCCCTTGTGAGTTAGCTATGTCATGCACATGTGGTAGCTGACGAGAGTATTGAGCTTTCCCCAAAATTGAGACGCAATATTTCACACTTGTTTTTGTTTTCTTATTGTTTATCAAACCTTGTCCGAGTCTACACAATACAAACCCGCGGGCACGCAAATAATATGTGACAATTATTCCTTATTTAAAGCCTCTGACCGACGCGATTGACGTTGTTGGTCGACCATTGGTTGTTTTCTTCACCGACGACGATTCCTGACTTATTACGCCGCCAACCTTGATATAAAGCCATCTGAAGACGGTTCGCCGGAATGGTTGAATCACCCAGATGGTGAGCACCGGATTTACGACCGGAATCCATGAGGCGAAACCCAAAACGACAAGCGACATGACTCCAGTGTCGACGCGGAAGAAACATCCGATGCAGACGCAGACCACTGGGCCGAACGAGATAAATAACGGCATTAGGGTCTGAAAACAGTTATATTAGAAATGGAAACGAACATATTAGTACGGGCATATTAAAATACGGATGAGTTTTGGACATAAACGTAATTTTCACAGTGCGTTGAAAGAGCGAAATGTAAAAAAAGTCTCCTGCCACGAAAAAAAGCCGGAAGATCGTAAAATAGTTATTATTACACATGTATAATGTCACCGTAATTTTCTTCAACTACGTCGCGGTTTTACCGTGGCATTCGAACAGTGCAAGCGGTTTTTTCAAGGATCCGCTCTGCTAAGAAAGCGAAGTACGCGTTTTGTGCTGAGATGGCGAACAAAGTCTACGCACTTTTGAAAAAGCGTAGTGGAAGTTCGCTTTGGTATAAAGATTGTACTCCTAATTTCTGTCGGTTTCATTTTCCTTACCTGTAAAGTCAACGTTATTGTCAGCTGCTTTTGCATCCTCTTTGTTTTGCTGCTGTACATTTGTTCGTTCTCCGCCATTAACCTCACAGTTTTTATTGCGAGAATAAGGCAGATTCCATAGCTGACGATGAAGGCGCTAACGCAATAGATCAGATATCGTTGTGCATATACACTTGACTGAACCCGGAAAAATTTCATCTTAAAAGTTCATCACTTACAAAGTCGGCTATCATCAATGGTGGCAATGGCTGCTCTTTATACCATAGAGTTCCATAGTTAAAATCGGGCCGGGCTAGGCCGCTGAATCGATATGATGGATACGCCAGGACGGCCAGAATAATTGCGAAGAATAAGGAAATGCAGTAGAGTCCAAAGGTCTGCCATGCTGATAAAGGTTCGGAGCTGAATATTATGGGGATTAGAGAAAAGAAAATAAGAATGTACGATGATTTGGTAATGCGCCTGCATCTGCGGACAACCATTTGCGATCGCCGGTTTTGCGGGAAGTTCTTTGCATACGCGGTAATTATGGTCATAAAGTTGTGAACGTATATTGTGGATGCGAAACCTATGCGACCCTTTCCACCAATGGAAGTTGCTGAAGAGGTAACTGTACAGGCTATGAATGGGTAGCCTTTTGGTAACGACAATAAACCTTGAGCAACAACAACGCCTAACACTTCGGGGAAGTGAGCTCGCTTAAGATTGTCACGCCCGCAAATGTCGCGCCCGCAAACTTTGCACCGTTTATGATATCAATTATTTGTTTGTCGGGAAAATAATGAGGGCAATTTCGCTACGCCGATCGCCTCGCTGAAGTGAAAAGCAATTTGATTTTTTTTGCGACACAATTCATTTTCTCGACGGGGATGCGATTTTCGCTACGACGGAGTGCTCATTATTTTCCCAACAGACTGATATTTACGACTAAAACATCAAGATTCCAACTTACTTGCAGACCGACCAGTATCGATAAAAATACTGCGACGGCAAAATCGTGACCATCATTGTGAGCTGCATTGCGTAGAGGGACGTGAAGAAGGCCTGGGAGTTGTAGGACGTGAATTTGGTCACCCCTTCCAATCGAGCGATCAGACATCCGTCGTTGACTTTTGTTTTCTGAAAAGATTACAACAGTTATAGCTAGAACACGGAAGAAAGGTGGTCTCATATTCTTGGAAACCCGGAAGGCCAGAGAATAAAATATTCGAATAGTTCAGGCATTACAACACTTTTGACAAATTCCCGATCAGAGTACGGATACAAATATGGCAAATGTTTAGTTGTATGCGAATGCATGACTATTCGAATATAATACATGGCGCAAAGTCCGCATCTTCTCTTTCTGAATGTAGAAATATGTTTTTATACGCTTTCTTTAAGGTCGAAAAACCTAGTAAGGGGTCGTCTATCCGTCTGGCGAGGAAAACAATGTTGAAAATTGTTTTGCCAGTTCTACCATGAAAACATTCATGCTTATTTTTACCTATCAGTCTGTCGGAAAAATAAGTTGTGGGTTGTCGCTCCTTTAAATCGCCCATCATCGCCTTACGGCGGTTAGCTGTGGCCGCAAATTTGGTGTGCGACTCCGACGAGACGAAACAGCGACATATCCACATTATTTTCCCGTCAGACTGATATACTCAAATTTTTTCGAAGAAATACGAAGAAAAAACTTTATATTCCAAGAATACGTTAATGGCTTCATACAAGGTACTAAAAATAAGTTGTATGACTTACCACATTCACCAAGCTTTCCACTAGCCAATAAGTCAGGTCGCAAACACAACAAAGCAGCAGCATTCTCCCATACTGCCCCAAAACTCCTTTGCAATGAAACAAGACCAAGTAAAACAAAGTGATCGAACACATTCCCCCAATAATCGTTGTGACGAAATGTGAAACTTTGTGGAAAGCCGTGAAAAGTGAGATCGAGTCATAGTGTCCATCAGTGAATAGGCCAGTCCCATTGTTCGGCAAATCCCAGGCAAATGGATTGTAGTCCGATGCGTTTGGATGGATGACGTCGAAGTCGGAAGGAAAGAAAATCTCAAGGACGTCCTCAACGTTGAGTATGGGCATCGCCGCTCGAGCCGTAATAAAGTTTTGTACTACAGTCGAAATTAGTCTACACTCGCAACATCGACGACTCCGGTGGTTTATAATTTACAGAGTTCCCGGAGGGCGGAGCCGTAGAGCCATGCCTTAATGGGGCAGTCATGAGTGTAACAGTTGTAAAAAAGATATATCGGAGGTATAATGACTATAATTACGTTTTTATAAATCCGCGATACTGTCGTCGTGGGGATCTAATAGGAACAGAAACCTTCGGAGCGTACGCATAGAATACGTTGTGATTCAGCATCTTGTTTGCAAATTAGGAACAATTAAGGCTACGTAACCTATGATTAGAATTACGAATAAAAAGTTTCAACAAAAATTTCGTTGGTAACGTGGACCGAAGACTACAAGTGTGACTTAGATAATTATGCTGTCTGTTTGTCGGGAAAGAACTTTAATTATCTTCATATTGAACATAATTATAGTAATCGGTTCGGGAACAAGCTACTGTACCGCGGAGCGGCCGCGTCAGGCCAGAAACTACGGATACGAGGCCGGGCCCATGCGTATGTAATCAGTGTTACATTCACCGGTAATTAGGTTACGAATGTTGCCTTCGGCGGCTGTGTTGAATGTTTCTTTCCGCGACTACTGTACGTATAAAGCGTTCCTAATAACGCGGAATTCTGCCAAGGAGCTCGAAGAGGGCAGACAAGTTATTACAAAACTTGCACTTTTAATCGAACAAGGTGGTCCAAAAAACGGACATCCGATAACGGATCTTTGCGCCTTTTTTAATCATTTTGTAGTGGTCAGAAAAAACCGTTTTACGTCGTATATTCTGGTGTATACTTAGATTTCTCGCTAAACACGGAAATCGACTCCAAAAGGCCAGTACAACAACTTTTGAATCTCGCTTTTTACGAATCCGAAAACTAAATGTTAAAAGTTTTCATAACCTACTCCGAAAAGGGTTAAATTGTAAACAATAAAATAATTATGAGCAAAATGTCAACGTAATTTTTTTCACAACGCCTTTTGTACAGTAGGTGAAGAAAATCGTTCGTCATCACTTTTTGCACACCGTAATGATTCATAGGAACTGTGTCGGTACTTTAAACGCGAGTGAGCTCCTACGTACAATGAACATAAAATTCATGACAACTCAGCTTAGCTGGACGTTAACGTCTGTCAACGAAAACATATCAGTCTGTCGGGAAAATGCACAATGTCGCTGTGCCAATCGCGTCGCTGAAGTGAAAAGCAATTTGAAATTGCCTTATTTTCCCGACAGACTGATAATATGTAAAAAGGTAAGCTTCAGCTCGTGCGTTGCAGGGAGAGCCAGAAACTCAAAAACGTTTGGCCGCGAGAGAGTAGGCTAAATGCGGAGGGCGCCCGGACTACAGAAGACATTTCCGTTTTTTGTGTATCAGTCAGTCGGGAAAATAATGTGGATTCGTCGCGCCTTGAAACCGCCAATCATCGGTTTGCGCCGGCTTGCCAAAGCTGGAGCCATGGTGGGCGATTGTCATTTTACGGCCACAAATCTGCGTTATTTTCCGGACTGACTGATAAAATTTTACCCATTTAAAGGCGATCTCGCATATCCCTGAGGAAACGTTATGAAATTGGTACCAAGTTTCATTAAAATCTGAGCGTCGCTCTTCGACTATTTCCCTTTTCAGTTGTAATTTTTTTGTGCAGCACGGCCACCGTTTAACAAGAGTTATTGGGACATTGAAACGTGTGTGGTAAAACAGATTTAACAGCAATTTTATGGGCTTTTTTAGCGCATTACGTCAAACATTCCCCCGTTTCCTTAGCGTTCGAATTTATCGGAGATTACGAATGCCCTAATATTTCGCAAATTCCCAATTAGAATACGAATATGGCTAAGGAGAATAGTAGCATTTTCATAAAGTGTATGGACATTTTTTTCGCTTTTGCACAGCGCATTTTGAAATTCTTCTCGCACATGTCGCAAACGCACAGTGCATTTTCTTTCATCGCACCGTGCAGCCCACAAAACAGCCTTTTGCCCTATGCAAATTCTTCAGCAACACCGCGGCGAATCAGTTGAAAATGTTTTGCGTCGCAGCGGCGGGGCTACACTTGCGCGCAACCACTTTGCGGGCAGCTAGAAAAACCATAGGGATTCTGCGGGCATGTTTGGAAATCAACCAACATCTGCTTACAACAAGAAATTCAAACGATGAATTTGCTAGTTAGGTGTTGCGAATTAAGGTGTATAAATGGTGGAATTGTTACCATAAGGTTGACCAGGCTTTTTTAACCATTTTTGATAGCAAACTCCCATAACTTTGAAAGCGATGGATGAATTCAGACCACGGGAGGAAAATCGTAATCGAATCGAAAAATGTCGGCTGCCCGCAGCGATATTTCAAGTGCACAATGCGAAAATTAAAGAAAGGTGAATTTGCACGGTGCAAAATTGGGGTTTGCGAATCACAACAAAATGTCCAGGCATTCTGTAAAAATACTAATATGCGCATTAAAAAATACGTCTATTCCAAGAAGAATACATAGTGCTAACAACTAGAAAAAGTGTAAACGTATAATATATTATTTATGTGATTCATGGCAAGCATAATTACAACAAGGCACGTATTCGAGCCATTTACAAGGGAAGTACTCCGAGTGTTACGGTTAGATTTTCTTCACGTTTTGCACGCACTTTGGGGATATGCAACATGTGAATTCTTGAAGGTTTTAGCTCGCGCTTTACAGTTTCAGCCGAGATTTTCAACAATCTTTGCGGTAGAGAGAGTATGCGGAATGCGGAGAGCGGTCAGAGAGAAAAAACTTTTTTTTGGCAGGCCAGATCCCTGCCAAAAACAAATTTTTGTGGGGACGTCAAAAATAGTCGTATCAGAGTTTAAAGTCGAGACCAATCCTCAACAAAACACATCAACGAACTCATTTTTCGTTACGTTTTCTGTTAAACCCGGATGAAACAAAGAGATTGAAAGTATGTCAAATACATGTAGTTGAGTATTTGCACCGATAAAAGACGATTTTTGAATTAGTTTTCGTTGCACGACCACCCAACAAATCGTACAGTTTTGTAGTTGTAGCCCATAGTTCTCAAGCTGCTGGCTTCAAATTTTGTAGTTGTAGCCCATAACTCACTGGCGCCCACACCTTACAAACGTTACACTCTGTTTACTCGTCCTCTGTTTTTTGAACCCCGAAAACGCAAACATCTTACTTGCATTGAAACGACCGCTGGCCATTGTTGTAAACCAAAAAAAATGTAATTTCACGGGAAATGAAATTCAACTCCTTGCACTGCACGCTTTGTTTTGAATGTTATGGTGTACTGTATGAGTGATTACCGCACTTGTTTTTTGAGAAACGTGTTGTTGACAATTTTGCAAATTAAACTTTCGAATATACTCAGAATTTTAGTGTAAACGTTGTAAACTATAACACTTTAACGCACAAAATGTAGAGAAAGTTTTCCGAAGACACGTGGAAGATTTGTATCACGATTTGTACCACGCTTTTTCAAAACATTGTTCAAACTGTACACTTCACTTTCGCCCTGTGCAAATCGAAAATCGTCGCAACGTATAGGGTCGAACATAGTTTTGGTCAACACAAAATCGGTCGATATGGGTCGTCGATGAATACCCCAAAAAAAGTTTGTAGGAAGTGCCTACGAGGCCTCGCAAGCCGTTGGATGGTCGGCGGACGCTCGGCGGAGACTTGGCGAAGACTTGTAATATACCCGGTTTTTCTAATTTTAGCTATTACCAAGTTGTTGTAGCAAGTAAAAGACCAAAATTTGCGACAAGAAACAGAGATCCGTGACTTTTACTTAGATATTTATTATTCCTGTGAGTACATGTAAAATATTACCTCGAAATGGATGATAAGTTTACCTAGGACTTAATATATCTTACTTTTTCTACTAACTAACCTTTCTTCTAGCCTCCCCATGCATACAACGACTCGATGCGATCCATAGCATCCACAGTATCGTTGACCCGGACTGTCGCTGACCCGAAAAGTCGTAGCGCCCTTTTTTCAACTGGGTCGCGGCGAATTTTGCGACAGACATAGCACAAAGCAAACAAGTGGCAAAATGAAATGCACCGGAAAAAAAGTTTATGTACGTTTGAAAAAGCGCAGTAATACGTATAATATGTATCTCAATTTTTCCAGAAATAGCCGAGATTTTTAATCCGGAAGTTGTTGAAAATTCAAAAATCTATTTCTGATTACAAAAAGTCAATGCTTTTCGATTGGCAGAGAAATGGCAAAAAGTGTCTTTCCCTGGGATTTTTTTAAAGTTGGCAAAAATGTGATACTTTTTTACAAATTCGGCACGAAAGGTTTCATACCGTTTTCTACTGTGGGTGGTAATGTTTACACAAAATATCCTTTTTTCCCACGCGTATCAAGGATACGGCCAAAAATTTTTTCTATGACCCTCTCCGCATTTCTCGTACTCCCTCGCTGGGAAAAATTGCTGAAAATTGATGCTACACTTGTCAAGGGCGAGCTAAAATTTTATGGTATTGATATCTTGCCTATGCTCGATGTGTATTCAAAATTTAAAAAAATCTGAACGTCGCACGTCGAGCCCTATCCTTGTTATGCATATACATACAGTGGCGGACCTGATCCATTGGCAAAAAACGTACTTTTGGGATCTGGGAAGTATCAAAAATGCAGCAAAATACCTTCCTCTCCAAGTGAAAAAACTCCGATTTCAAAAATGCTCCCGCTTTTTTTGTGAGGGAAAGGGCGCGCATTTCAAAACGGAGTTTCTTTTTATTGCAGTGGAGTTTATGACAAGCATTTAAAAGCAATGTCAAAATGTTACTTTCTAAACGTATTACGTATGACATGGTGATGTAATCTGTTGAGGTACGACGCCCCGACCAAACTGACAATTAGCATAAATGAGGGCTAAACTTGACATGTCCCAATTTTCCTAACAATATATGTTTTGGCGGAAATACGGGCAGAACGTACTAATTTTCTAAAGCTCGCGGAGCGAACTCATAGACCTCTTTTTAATGCGACCGTCAGGGTGTTTATGAGCTTATGAATGTTACATATTTTGCAGATAAGAGTAGAAGATGGGTCCGAAGTGTTGGTACGTATTTGCATTGTGCCCTTGGGATATGGGTTTTATATATCTTTATATCAATCTGTTGGGAAAATAATGTGGATTCGTCGCGGCAAAATCGCACATCATCGCTTTGCGAAGGCTAGTTGAGGCTGGGGATTTGGTAAGGCGAGAAATTTTGCTGCGACAAATTCACGTTATTTTCCCGACAGAGTGATATAAAGATTATGTTGAGCAGGTCTCCACACAGTACAGACATACCAGACTTTCCGACCCACTTATTAATCCGGTGTACTTTACCTTTTACGGCTTATGTCAAAAAAAAGTCGTCCTTTGTCTAAACGCTAGATCTTAATTGCGTCTTGATACGAATTTCAACTTTTCTAGACCTAATTGTCTTGCTATTTACGAAATTGCAGACTTTTTTTGGTTGCACGGTCCATGAGGAGGCTATAGTTTCAAGCTTAAACAGACCTCCACAAAACTTATATAGCGATTTTAATGTCTAGTACAATATAGGGGTAGTGCGGGCAGAAGGTAGATTTTCTGCAGCTTCGTTATATACGGTTTAAAAGCGCAGTTTATCAGCTTCAAAACCGTATATTCAACATATCTTGTAATGCGTCACAAAGCTTACAATAATTGGCTCAAGTAGACAGCCCAAAAAACACACAAGACTTATGGGACACCCTAATATTATACGCGTCGTTGGACAAAGATCCGCGCTTGGCTCAACCAAAACAACGTTAAACCTCAATTATCCATACAAAAACATGTTTTTTACATGGAAGGAAGTTGTTAGGCCAAATTGGCATTATTAAAAATGGTAATTAAATAAAAACACATTTCTAGAAGCAACTTATAGCTCCGTGTGTGTCCTTCTGGTAAAATAACTGCCCTTATAAACCGACTTGTTTTTATGGTAAGAGTTACTCTTCTCTGGCGTCAATTTATACAATTTGGGATAAAACCTTGACAAGAATAGCAATAATGGATAAGAAAAAAGAGACTTTTACAAGGAAAGGTACAATTTTTGACTTTTTCGAAGTCCTGCCGTCACATTTACACTTTGAACTTTCCAAAACCAGTCTCTCATCCAACGTCAGAATTAAATCTCTCGCTTTTTCCCATTTGAACGGCCCAATTAACCGTGTGGCGTACGGTAGTTCCGGGCCAAAGACCAGTCGATACGCTAGTTTGGGATCGCTCCAAAAAAGCTTGGACGGATCGGCATAACAGCCAATAAATTTTGACATGTCTTCGATGTAATCCATATAAGGGATCTTCGTGAAACTTGACTTGGAAGTGTAAAAGGCAAGGCGTCGGGATTTATGGGCGTTTTGGACGTCCAAAGCCATCTGATCTGTGGATGGGAGCTTGATATTGCCGGTGATTACTTCGAAGAAGGCGCGGGCTTGAAGTTCGGAGGCCGGACCCAGCGAACCGGTCAGCTGAAAACGGGGTAGAGTAAGGCTTTTGTAAATCTCAAAGTACCAGAAAACAGCGACCAAAATCGAAAATGTTAAGGGTCAGTACGGGAGCCTCCGTGAACTTGGGCCCGTCATGTTTCGTGAACAAAAAATGGGGTGCCTCAGCTTCAGTTTGGTTTAAATTTTATAGAAATTGGTGCATTATTGGCGGAGAAATACTTGAAATATGGTTGGAAGCTTCGGCGGAACCACCCTGTATAAAAAAGTACGGTCAAGCCTCTGTACAACGAGGCTAAAATGACTGTAGTCGCCGTTCTCTCGGGCTTGCTTGTACGTATAATACATTTTTAATATAATAGAAAATAGGATCAAAATCTGAACCTCGGAACTCAAAAACTTTGCATTTTAAAAGAACAATCTTTTACCTCAAGTAATCCAATAACGGCCAAGGTTGGAGGCTTCTCCATTTCTGCCAAACTGACAGGGAACATATTTTTCCATAAATCCAGTTTCTCGTAATCTTTTGGTATAAGTTTTCCATCTTCCACGTATTCGAACGAGCAGCTATAGCCTGTTGAAAATACGACCTCATCAATCGGTTCAACTGATCCATCAACGAATTCGATTGAATTTGAGTTGAACTGTTTGAGCCCGGGTTTGACGGCGATTTGGCCGCTGGCCAGACGAAGTTTCAGCTCATCGGAGATCTAGGAAAATAACAGTTGGAAAAAGGTTGTTTTATAGAGTTTTACAGAGATTTTACTGCGTCATTACATGTACTTACCACCGCTGGGCTTTGATTGATAACTCGATGCTCCGGTTTCAGCCCATAGATTTGATGATTGAAACTTTTCCTCATCATCCTCTCGATCAAAAACCCATAGGCTCTGGGTCCGAGAATTTTTCCCAAGTAAGCGATAAGTCGAGTGTTGGCCATGATATCAATGGGGATGTCATTGTCAATCCGGCCCAATATCCAAGTCCCATTCCGAGTGCTGAGGAAACATTTTTTGGCCACTTGACTGATCTCGCAGGTCTGTTCGATACCTGAATTCCCGAGGCCAACGCAAAGAACGTTTTTGTTTTTGTAATGGGAAAAGTCCTAAAATTATGGTAAAGTTATCAGTTTTAACAGGCAATAAAAAACGGCCTTGCAGTTGAGAGAACTCAAAAAATTATTACGACTCAAAATTACAGTGCGGGACCTGATCCAGTGGCAAAGAAAGTTTCATTTTGCATCCGGGAAGAATCAAAAATGTGGCAAAATACCTCCCTCTCCAAGTGAAAAAACTTCGTTTTGAAGGGCGCGCCCAAAAAATCCGACTTTTTTCACTTACTATTAGAGAGGGAGGTATTTTTCCACATTTTTTGATACTTCCTGGATGCAAAATGGTACGTTTTTTGCCACTGGATCAGGTCCCTACTGTATGATGACTCCTCAAAAAATTGTAAAAATAAGAGATGCACTAGTCAAACCTACCTTGCAATCCTTGCTGTGAACAATTCCCCCTTCGAAGCCGGATTGTCCGGGATAATCGTTCGGTATTTTTGGGACCGACTGACGGCCAGTGCACAGTAGAACGGCTTGAAAGACTTCCGATTTTACTTCACCATTTCTACCCATAGAATAGAAAGTATATTATAGGTTTGTCGGGAAAATAATGAGCGCAATGTCCAATCGCGTCGCTTAATTGAAAAAAAAAATAATTTGATTTTTCCGCGACACAACTCATTTTCTCCGCAGAAATGCAATTTTCGCTGCGACAGAGTGCTCATTATTTTCCCGACAGACTGATGTTAAGCTCGTAAAAACTTACCCGTCTCGAAATTCAACAATCCATTCTCCAGTTTTATCAAAATTGGGCGACCTTTCAATTCGAGTAACTCTATGACTGAACCGACAATATTTCAGAAGATCATGGTGCTCAGCGTACGCATGGAGGTACTCCAGCATGCCTAAAAAATATAATTTTTATATTTTTTTCGTTGTTCCACCCACGGCTGTTGTGCAGATACCACGGAGCATTCGCTGGCGGAGGGAAGTCGGAGAACGCTGTCATTTCTTTGGAGGTGTTCATGATTGTCTTTCTGGAGACGCAACTGACTGAAATGATGCATTTTTTTGACTCTTTGTGAGATTTTAATATGTAAATTAGATGCTGTGAAAAAAGTTTGAGTCTGGTTGTAAAACGGCGGATGTACTCCAAGGTCAACTCTTTTGGTGTAACGCCAAATTGGACCCTTTGCGGGGGTCCTCGTGATGCTATGTGTAATGCACTAATTCGCCATTTTATTCTTGTTACTATTCGCATAATCGGCCGCACATTAACCATCCAAATAACAGTCGTTTATAAGTTTAATTCCGTTTTCAAAATCCGCCAAAAAGCCACATGTTCGTAGATACGAAATGGCGTGTTCTATGTAAAATTTTCTACCGCACAAACTCGACGATACTAATCGCGCTCAAAAGTCCTGACAATTTTCGCACCGTGCATTCTTCTTTCATTTCATCCGCACAGTGCATCTTTTCGCAGCGACCTGGACTTTTGCGCGCGACAAACCCGAATTTGAGGGCGCGACGTCCAAAAACCGAACTTTCGCACTGTGCACTCTTCTTTCATTTCGCATTTGTCGCCGCAATTTCCCTTTTTTTCACTAGCGACAAGCACTTTTTGCGCGCGACGAACCCGAATTTGCAGGGGCGACGTCCAAAACCCAAAGTTTCGCACGGTGCGAAAATTGTCAGGACTTTTGAGCGCGATTAGTAAAAAAATACAGCTTCATACATCTTAAATCTCGACTTACATTCAGTTTTGTCGTCAGTGTAATACCATAGCCCTCCAAGATTATCTCGAAGCTCGAAGATCACAGGGTCATACCCGTACTCCTTTGCCCATCTGAAAAAATAGGGGAAACTTGTGTGAATAAGAATAAATATCAACGAAAAAATTATTGGGCAGCTACAGTAGAGGACCGGTGGCAAAAAACGTACCATTTCGCATCCGGGAAGTATCGAAAATGCAGCAAAATACCTCCCTCTATAAGTGAAAAAACTCCGTTTTGAAGAGCTTTTTCTTCACAGAAAGGGCGGGCGCGCTTTTGAAATCGGAGTCTTTCACTTGGAGGTATTTTGCTACTTTTTTGATACTTCCGGGATGCAAAATGGTATGTTTTTTGCCACTGGATCAGGTCCGCTGTAGCTGAGTTGATGGAGTGGTTTTCGCGACATTCACTGTAAGTTTGAGCCGTTGAAATCTCTCCATCGGCTTTGTAAAAAGGTTAAACAAAACTTCTCAACCTCCGATACCTTGCACTTGGCAATCCAGAAACTCCAGCTCCAACAATGGCGCAACGCTTCCGACCAAACATGATCCCCAAAAATTAAGCAACGTCCCTCCTGAAAATCGCTGGAATTATTTTTGGCGTTTGCACTGTGGAAAAACAGTCACGGTTAGAGCGACAGCCCAAAGCCATTAGCACGGTGAAAAAAAGCCAAAAATTTCACAGGACAAGATAAACTTTTTGCATAGTGCATGTCAGCGAAATCATTCCAGCGACTCTCCAGACAGACTAGTGATAGCTCCACCAGCGACACTCATAAAACAATGTTATATGGAGACGGAAATCAAAGGTGGCCTCTTTTACGGCGTCAATTGATAAAACGGCGCTATCAAAACAACCAATATAATTTATCAAGCGGCTAATACGTATTGATCTTTACATTTGTGCTCAGCCAAGTCACACCCAAAAGAATGTTGCAAACGTGAGTTTGTATAGAAAGGATAGTCCTGCAAAAAATGAGTGGTTCCTGCACGACACCGGCAGATAAATGACTTCTGAAAAGGAAATAGTGTGAACTGTTTGTGAGCTTCCATAAAGAGACCGCAAATTCTGAAAGAGCATATTGTTAGGTAGAGTTTTGTTAGGTAGTGAATTATTGTCATTTCTGGTGTTTCAGGTAAAAACTTATTGATTCATTGTTAGCCAGAGCACTAGAATTAGGCTTGGAAACGCATGCGAGTGGCCGCAGGCCCCGAGACTTTCGTAAAATTTCAAAAAAATCAAAAACTTTAGAGAAAATTCAAAAGCAAGACCTTAAAGTACAAGTATTACAAGTTCCAGAAATAAGGGGGTGGTGGCGAAAGGACCCCATAATTTCTGTCTGGCAAGGGAATGGTGTGAACTGTTCGTGATCTTCCGACATGAGACCACAAATTCTGTTGAGCATACGAATATTACCTTCCTATCTCGGACGACAATGGGTGGTTTCAGCGACGAAGATAATATTCGATGCCAAGAGCTCCAAGATGTCGACCGGACTCTTTAGTCGCGCCATAAATCCTGACACACTTGTCGCAGGTGTCGCGTGAGAAAGTTGGAGTGAGAAAAAGTGCATGTCGCTAGTTCAAAAGGGGGGAATTGCCGCGACGAGTCCGAAATAAAAGCAAAAACGCACTGTGAAAATGTGTCAGGACTTTATGGCGTAGTATTCGAAGGGCAACCGCTTGAACCGATAATCAGAAAATCGTCTCGTAGGATAGCGTGACGCGTTTCTCCAAAGAAAAGATTTCTTAAGGAGTCATGAGCTTCTTCAAGGATTCCGACTTGTATCGACAATAGAAAGGCCTTTGCTATGTCACCGGCTGAGACGAAGGTAGACAGACTAGCACGAGAGACGGCGGAAGGCCCTGAATGCTGAGAAATGGAGAAATTGATCAGCCAAAAGCTTTGCCTTGTCCTTTAATTCCATGCAAATTCTCGCAAATTGATTGACGGTTTCAGTGAAGTCGCCAACAGTAAAATCCAAATTTTTGGGTTGGAACGTTAAGTCATTTTTTCATTTTTTGACAGTCTATAAGTTCGTAGGCGAAATTTCGTACGAAATTCTGTATTATACTTTATTATATATTTAATATTTACATTATTGTGTGAACACGCTTGGCGAGGAAAACGGCAGGTCCTTGGGAGAAAGCTCGTCGTAAATGTTCAAATTCTCCCAAATTTCGGAGCCGGCGTCCGGGAAAAATACTCGGGCCATTACCAGCGATTCCCGCATTTCTGTGCCTTGCTTCTGAAATCAAAAAAAAATTAATTTCAAAAATAAAAAAATGTAAAAAAGACGAAATTTATAAAAGATTTGATTGCTAGTTAAACTTACCACAATATGATGGATGAATCGATGAAGACTTCCCAGTCTTGGCCCTAAATTCGCGATTCCATAGGTCGCTGTTAGGAAGTACACAAGCTCAGTGTTGATGGCGTCAATGAGTCGTTGAATTTCGGGGGTTACCAGTTGCATCTCATGCACTGAAAAAGCTATTCTTCTGATTAAATTTTTTAGAGAGTCAGAAATGAGTTTTCACGGTGCGATTAAAAATAATTTTTTAGCACAGTGCAAAAATGAATTTTGTAAATTTTTTAGGATTTTTTTAAAACTAAAAAAATAAAATAAAAATTGCAAAAAAAAATTCTTTTTACAGTATTTTTTTTTATTTTAAAAGTAAAAAAATCAAAAAAAAAAAAAAAAAAAAAATTGCCCCAAAAAAATAAAAAAATTTCAAAACTCACATCCATTATAAAACATGAGCATGCTCATTGCCATCAGTTCCGTCTCACTAATATCCATATCCCTCAGCAACCGCACAGTAATCAGCATGCTGCGGATAATCGGCCTCGCGAACTTCATGTGCTCGTCCAATTTCTCCGAGCCCTCGAAGAAGACCTTTGCGCATTCCTCGTCCACGTAATATCCGTAATGCATGATGACCCGTGGCTGGTTTTTGTACACTTTGGCCGACACAAACGACCGATGCAGACACAGGAATTCGGAGGAAAAGGTCTTGACCAATATGATCTTGTGCTCTCGCGAGAGCTGCGAGTAGGCGGGGGTGGTGTCGAGGAGGAGGGAGTGGATTAAGGAGACGGTGCCCCGCTCCATTCGCATGTGCTCGGGACGGGTGATGGGCTTGAATGTCATGTCCTGGAAATTGAGTTTTTGGAACTAGGGCTCGAGACTAACGCAGCCTGCGGCTGCTACCGTCTCTCGAGCAGCCCTGCGGATAAAGGCAGCTTTGCGCCCGGTTTCGCTGCTTTGCGCCCGGTATTGCTACTCTTCGCGCGATTTGGACCTGTTCAACGTCCAAAACAACATAAACGCTCGCCAAAGCTTTGCCGACGGCCTCCGGCCGCGGCAGAAAAACGCTACGCGTTAGACTGAGCCTAGTAGAAACTTGTGGCGTTCGGAACGCTAAGCCGACTTTGTTTTAGATCGAGAATTTACCCTAATCGCTAAGCTCAGGTCAGTCCCAGATCGCTAAGCCCGGCTAAAGAGCCCGCCGGCATGAGGCGACGGCCTACGGCCGCCGCGAGACTACATTTTTTTACCTAAAATAATTCCCCTTCCCCAAAAGTTGATCAGAAATACTTTCAGCAACCAAAAATCAACTAAAAAAACTCGAAAAAATAGACTCAGCACTCAAAATTAACCAAAGCCAATATTTTTCCCAGATTCCCCGTCAAATTTGGCCCTAAAACGGCCAAATCCCGAGAATCCAGGACCAAAAAAATATTTTTACAAAAATTTCTCGAAAAAATCCAGAAAACCCCGTCATTACGCCTCACGATGACAGTTTCCGTACCGCCCTCCTCACACTCAGCACTCTCTTCGCCTTATCTCTAACCGGAATCGAAAGAGAAAACCTTTGTCTAACCACCCTCCTCCCCTTTCCCACTCTCTCTTTTCTCCCGCCAAACGAAGAAGGAAGCGGTTCTCTGCCCGCTCTCTCTCTTCGCCGCGCTCTTTTTTTGTGTTTTCGGCCATGGAAGTGGGCGTTTTTTCAAAACTGGCACTTGTTGCACTAAAAGTGCCGGGAAAAAAGATACGACTGTATCCAAAATGACACGGAGATTCCGAATATGTAACTTTTAGACGAATTTTAGTTGGAAATTTAAGAGAAAAATCGGGTTTACAAAATTTTGTCTTTTGGGTGCCTCCGGGGTTCACACGATTTGCGTTCATAGCTTGTTTGTACATCTCCGATATTCCGGTTGTAGAGTGATACTGCGACTCGCTATCATTTAACCGAGGCGATTTTTGAATTTCGACCTTGTTCCCGAGCTATGGTAACTTTCGTCAAAGTAAGTAAAATCCAAAAATTCGGAAATTTCAACACTGCCTTTTCACCTTGTCCGTATTTTAGGAGTCGATACCTGTTTCTACATCAGTTTGCCGTGCTGAATACGATGGACGAAATTAAAATCCGAAAAAATTCGATTCCAAGCCCTCAGGGCCGAATTTTGGTCGAAATTTCGAGAATTTTTTTTGACGGTACAGTGCGCATCGAATATTGCAGATAGAGACGTGAAACTTGGCACGATGGTAGTTCATTTTGTGTCCTATCGCACCCATATGATCAATTTGTTCAACTCCGCTAATTGCCCCGAGGGCGATTTTTTTCGCACGGTGCAGCAAAAATCGACCGAAATTTCCGGCCGCTCTGACGGCCGTAACTTTAAAGATACGCAGACGGTATAAGCGGGTAATTTGTAGAGCTCTTCGAGCTCTACAATCCATAGTTGGACATTTTTGACATCGTTGTTGTACATCAGAGAGAAAATTTTGAAAAAGTCAAAATTTTGAAAATTTCGAAAAATTGCGTTTTCCGTCCCGAGATTTTTTTGAGGAGATGGCTACGTAGAATGTTCTGAAAAAATTTAGGGACAATCTTGGGGCAAAAAAAATAAGATTTGCGAGTGATTTTTTTGAATTTCGATCTGGGAGCCGAGAATGATTTTTTTGAATTTTGCACTGTGCAAATCGTATTTTTTACAGTAAGGCATAACTAAAATACGAAGGCGAGTACAGGACTGAAAGATACGTACTAATAGGAAGTCAGGTACGTGGAATTCAATGGAATCGAAAAAATCCAGAAAATCCGTCATCATGACGGGGTTTTCTGGAAGTGTAACTTTGTACATGGTCGTATCTACACATACATGGAGTTATCTCTTAGTTATGAATTTGCTTTCCCGATATGGACCTGTAGAAGCTTGCATTTGAATATTCCCCGGTCTAATTAAAAGATACGAAAAAAGGTCTTTTTTTGAGATTTTTTTCGTAAATTTTGAAATTTCGAAAAAATCTCGACAGTGATTGTCCCATTATGTACCATACGCGACGAAACCAAAAATCAAGTCGATACCTATAAAACGAAGCGAGATATGGTAGCTCAAAGTTTCGACTTTTCATGACGTCATAGGTCACTCAAAATTGAAAATTTCGAATTTTTTTTTTCAAATACTCAAAGAGAGCATCTAAAAGAACCCCCATGCCAAAAATCAAGTCAATCTGAGCAAAAGAAAAAATAAACCCCAAACCTTATGAATTATTATATTTTAGATCATCCTTTGCAGAGAATGTCCGAAATTTTATTTACATACTCTAGAAAGTGCTCAAAATTTGGCGTTGAAACGTGAGTGAAAATATGTAGACGCAAATTTAGACTAATATTGTCAAAGACAGTTCTAACAATGGAATGGTCTGAACTTCTTCGCGGTTGGGAAAATGCGGATACAGCAGGTCAACATTGGTAAAAGGAGTCATTTTCCAGTTGCGGAATAAGCCCGGTTGACGAGAAAAATCGACCGAAAGTTCCACAAAAAATTTCCTCTTTCTCTTCCCTCTGAAGTTAGCGATCGGGCTCTATGTTGACGAAATTTCGATGGGTTTTTTTTGGTAGTACATGCTTGTAATCAAATTTTTTACGTCTCCTCAAAAACACATTTTTTGGAACGAAAATATCAGAGATGCGGCCAAAAAAAACTTTTTCACTCTGGCCGACTCTCCTCATCCCGCATTCTCTCTCATAAAACAGCGAAATATTTCCGCTAGCGCTAGCTTCTCTGCCGTAAAAAAGTGTCCGCTCAAGTCTTCCTTTTAGGTGATAAAGAGCGTGAGGATTACAGTAACCCTCAAGTATGAAAAAAAAAGAATTACAGTAACTTGCAAAGACCAAATATTTAGTGCGGCTCAAAATCAAGGAAATGTCAGATAAACTCACTTCCAGTGTGCTGAACAGGTCCTCCGGGTTCTCAACTATGTACATGGACCGTTCGGCGCTGCAGAAGTTACGGTAATGGGCAACAAATTTCTCGAGTTCATGGGTGGGAGGGTTGAAGGGCTGAAAAGAGAAGCTGCTAATAAAAAAATCGTTTGGTAAAATACGTCTGGAAAACATTCTGATTTCAAAAATCAATCTAAAAAATTAAATCGAAAGAAATTGAAAACGCTCAAAAGTTGCAAAAAAGCAAAAAATGTCACAACTCACATCAAAACAGACCATGTTCGCCCCCACCCCACCAATGCCACTCATCTGTGTCATTGTGGGACTGTAGTCCGAGTAGATTGCACTCATTTTGGGCGAGCAGCTGGGCGTTTCCTCATGAATGTCGGCGCACGGGATCTCGCCCTTCATCCCCACCTGTCGACAACGCTCCAAACGGCAGGCCCGACAAGTGTTGCGCATCTCCGCCTTGCTCACGTCGCAGTTCGAGTTGTTCCGACATTTGTAGGTCTTGCGCTCGACTAACGAGCGACGCCAAAACGAGGAGCAGGCGCGGCAGGCGAGCACACCGAAGTGCTGCCCATGATGTCGCTCGCCGCAGACGGCACAACCAGTCGTGGAAGTGGGCCGTTGGCTCATCACTGAAAGTGGACATTTTTTATGGCATGTTGGAGTGGAAATTTTTGTAAGAATTGAATAAATTTGCATATGGGCATTATGACCCATATGCCCAAACTGACCGGTCAGATTGGGCAAATCGGACAAATCGGATCAATTTGAAAAAAAGAAGATTTTTGAACGGTTTGAAGGATTCTGGGAGTATGCCAAAAAATCATGACCGGTCAGATTTGGGCAAGTTGGGCAAGTAACGGGTCAAGCTAAAGAAATTAAGAATTTTTTGGGCGTTTGTTTTATCAAAATTTTCGAATTTGCCCAAAATGACCGGTCAGATAAAATGGCAAAGCAAAAGCCAAAAAATTTTAAAATAATATCGATTTTTGGACGTTTTGAGGGATTCGGGGTAAATGCCCAAAAAACTTGACCGGTCAGATTGGGAAAATTGGACAAGTCATCGGTCAAGTTAAAAAAATTAAGATTTTTTTGGGCGTTTAATCAAAAATTTTCGAATTTGCCCAAAATGACCGGTCAGATTTTCTGGCCATGGCCGAGAAAAAACCAAACATTTTTCACGCTAAAAATCGCAATAAAAGCTGACCGGAGACCGCAAAAAAAAATAATCAAAAAGAAATTGCATGGAAAAATCCAAAAAATTTGAAAGCTTCGAAAAATTCAGAAAAAAGTTGAGCTTTTTCAACAGATGAGAAACTCTCGCCAAAAAGATGATGTAAAAATTTTTATAAAAAAGACGAGCGACAACAACTCAAAAAAAAAGTATAATTTTCCGAGAACACCCCGTGACAACTCCGCTTGTCAGGGCGAATTAGTGAAAGGAATTGTATATAGAAACGATAAGATTCCGGTAGAAGACACAAGATTTATTAGGATTTGTCGTAATAATTCAGTACAATAAACCGAATTATAAGTATTTTATTGCACTGTGCAGTCAAAAAAAAAATTTATTGATTTGCACGGTGCCAAAAAAAATATTTTTTTTTTCAACTGTAAGCATGTGCAAGACAAAAAAATTTTCTTGAACATACCATGCAAAAAAAATTTTTTTCCGGCACTGTGCAAAATAAAAAAAAATCTAAATTATTCACATAGCACCGTGCAAAAAATGCTTACAATTGCACTGTGCAGTCAAAAAAAATTTTAATGCACTGTGCGAAAAAAAATTTAGTGGCAATTGCGACTAAATGGTGATAAAAAAAGAAAAATATTTTTTCTCTGCACGGTGCAAAAATTCTGTTTGATTGCACAGTACAGAATAAAAATGAATTTAAACCGCACCGTGCAACCAAACAAAAAATATTTTTTGACCGCACAGTGCAAGAAAAAATAATTTTTGATTGCACAGTGCAGATTAAAAAAATTTTTTTTTGACTGCACTGTGCAACAAAAATATAAAAATTTTCATTGCACAGTGCAGATTTTAAAATTTTTTGATTGCACAGTGCAAGAAAAAATAATTTTTGATTGCAAAGTGCAGATTTAAAAAATTTTTGATTGCACGGTGCAGATTAAAAAAAAAATTTTTTTTTGACTGCACTGTGTAACAAATATATAAAAATTTTCATTGCACAGTGCAGATTTTAAAATTTTTTGATTGCACAGTGCAAGAAAAAATAATTTTTGATTGCAAAGTGCAGATTTAAAAAATTTTTGATTGCACGGTGCAGATTAAAAAAATTTTTTTTTGACTGCACTGTGCAACAAAAATATAAAAATTTTCATTGCACAGTGCAGATTTTAAAATTTTTTGATTGCACAGTGCAAGAAAAAATAATTTTTGATTGCAAAGTGCAGATTTAAAAAATTTTTGATTGCACGGTACAGATTAAAAAAAAATTTTTTTTGACTGCACTGTGCAACAAAAATATAAAAATTTTCATTGCACAGTGCAGATTTTAAAATTTTTTGATTGCACAGTGCAAGAAAAAATAATTTTTGATTGCAAAGTGCAGATTTAAAAAATTTTTGATTGCACGGTACAGATTAAAAAAAAAATTTTTTTTTGACTGCACTGTGCAACAAAAATATAAAAATTTTCATTGCACAGTGCAGATTTTAAAATTTTTTGATTGCACAGTGCAAGAAAAAATAATTTTTGATTGCAAAGTGCAGATTTAAAAAATTTTTGATTGCACGGTGCAGATTAAAAAAAAAATTTTTTTTGACTGCACTGTGCAACAAAAATGTAAAAATTTTCATTGCACAGTGCAGATTTTAAAATTTTTTGATTGCACAGTGCGGATTAAAAAAAAAATTCTTTATTGCACAGCGCAGATTTAAAAAAAATTTTTTTTGTCTGCCTCGTACAAGCTTAACTCAAAAAAATGACCAAAAAATTTTTAAAAAAGCGGAAATTAAGCCGCCAATCGCTGTTATGATACCAAGACGGACTTTTTATCAATCATAAATCGCGCCGAATAATCGCATTAAAAAAATACAGAATGTTCTAGACGTTTAAATCAACAGTGCCGTCGCACTTTCTCTCCTCGTTAAAAAAACTAATTATCATCAAAGAAAAGGCGATTTAAAATATTTTAAGAATAGCCTCACACGGAGACGATGTGGATAACATACAAAGAAAAGTAAAAATTTTGTAAAAGGTAATCGAGTTTACAGCGAAACGACTTTACAACTTTTAGAGAGCAAATGAATTTAATAAAGTGCGTTAAAGGCATGGGAAGGGGCAGAAATGTTTGTGTAAGTATGATGTTTGAGTGTCCAATATAATTGATCGTACTCTTTATAGATCTGACGAGAAGGTCTTGTCGGAACTGAATCATTGATCAGTGATCAGAAAAATAACAAAAAAAGTTACAGCTGTTAGGCAAGCAAAGACTTAAAATATTATAGTAAGAGTTTCTGAGGGGGAAAGGAACTTTGTTGTGCGATCAGCACAAATTACTATCAGTCTGAAGCGAAGGGCAAAAAAGTCTACGCACTTTATAAAAATACTATCAGTCTGTCGGGAAAATAATAAGCGCTCTGCCGCATTGAAAATCACATCGTTGCCGGGAAAAGAGATCGCCGAGATTGGCGCAGCGACAATTGCTCATTATTTTCCCGACGGAATGGAAATTTCCAAAACTTTGGCAAATTTTGAAAAAGGTCGGCGTGGGTCAACCTTGATTGGGCCACGAAATTATGGCAACTTGTAAGCTTTCTGAACTTTAGAAGCCGCCTTCTACCAACAAAAGTTAGGGAAATCTAACAAGGAAAATACTTCTATGGGGTATGGAGTTACAGGTCGAGTCATATATCAAAAAAAAATCGCAAAATTTTTCTGATTCAGAATGTCTCGACCTGTAACTCCATACCCCACAGAAGTACTTTCCTCGTAAAAATGGTAAGCGTACACTTGCAGGAAACCACTTTGCGGGCAGCTAGAAGAACAGCAGATATTCTGCGGGTATGTTTAGAAATCAGCCGACATTTGTTTACAACGGGAAATTCTAACATTGGATTTGGCAACTAAATGATGCAAATTAAGTTTCCAAGTCTATAAGTAGCTTGAATAGTTACCATAAGGTTAACCAGGCATTCTTAAAGGTTCAGAAATAGTTTTTTAAAACCATACTCCCATAACTTTGAAAGCGGCGGATGAATTCAATAGATTCATGTGCTTATCGGTACCAGGGAGTTTTCAATGCAAGAATTTTTGCCTTACTACGCAGATTACTGTAGAAAAAATGTAATTCTGATTGGTAAATGCCCTTTTTACACTTGGAAAAGTGCATAGGTGGCTTAATAGTTACCATAAGGTTAACTAGGCATTCTTAAAGTTTTAGAAACCATTTTTTTAAACAAACTCCCATAAAAGTGGTGGATGAGTTGAGTTCCATAGACTCTTGTTCTTATCAGTACTAAGGAGTCGTCAATGCATAAATGTGTCATACTACGCAGATTACTGTAGAAAATTGTAATTCTAATTGGTAAATGCCCTCTTTACACGTGGAAAATGTATACTAGGTGGCTTAATAGTTACCATAAAGTTAACCAGGCATTCTTAAAGGTTTAGAAACCATTTTTCTAAACAAACTCCCATAAAAGTGGTGGACGAGTTCAATAGAATCTTGTACAGGGTCTTACAAAAAACGTGAAGGAAAGTGGAAGGCTATAACTTCCGGCGGAGGCGGCGCAGAGACTTCGTATTTGAAATATGTATTTTTAAAAGGAGTCGTCAATGCAAAAATGTTATCATACTACGCGGATTACTGTAGGGAAATCGTAATTCTAACTGGTAAATCAGCAAAAGTCAGCAAAGTCCTTGCCCGGAAGACACGTCGAAAACACGTCTACCGAGAAGAAAAACGTTTATTAAAAGCACTGTCTTTATAAGCATAGGTGTTTACACATATACATGTGGCAACACGCCGGTCTTCTTGTTCCCATGAAGAGCCACAGGCATTTCTTTCTTAAACTCTCGTTTTTAACCCACATACTACAGAGTGAAAAGCAGCCATGTTTTGTAGGCTTTTCTGTAAGTTGAAGAGCCCAAACATCTTGTGTAGCCTTTTGGCCTTTTACGGAAGACAAACAAGATGATACTACATACCACCCGAACAGTTTATTCAACACTTCTTTCAGTTTTTTTACACTGAAAGCCTCTTAATAACAAGAGCAAAAGACTGAAAAATAGTTCCGCTTGCCGCGAATACGAGATGGTTTTTGAAAATGTATCTTGTGACGTGCAGACTGGTCGGCCTTTGTCATTCTTACGATAAGTACAAATAAGGTAAGTGCAAAAAAAGGAGAAGGTAGTCAGAGTATTTGGGGGTCTCGGTATGTACAACGAAACGCAAGGAATAAATGTATTTCATCGGACAATAAAGACCGCCTATTGTCATCAGTTTGTCGGGAAAATAACGAGCACTCTGTCGCATCCAAAATCGCAATCACCGCCGAGAAAATAAACTGTATCGCGGCTAAATCAAATTGCTGCTCACTTCAGCGACTCGATCGGCGCAGCGAGATAGTGCTCATTATTTTTCCGACAAACTGATAGATAGCTTTTTTTCCGACAAACTGATAGAGAGAGTCTATGCTCAAAGGTGTAGCACGAACTTTGTTTAGGACAAAAATATGATATTTGGGGAACTACAGGCTAATTTTATAAATACCTTATATCATTTTGGACCGAAACATTTCACTAAAATTAGAATGGCGTTTGTAACAAACCCTGTAGTTGCGAAAGTACTGAACACAAGATATGTGCTCATTACAAAAGAACAGAAGTCCAAATTATTCTCCTCAACCATGGGACTTTTTGAGGGGTTCTTGTACAAAATGTGTACATCGTAATTTTTGGCCAAGTGGATCGGACTACTATTATATGATGTTATTCATAGAGGGATACTCGTGCCGACTCGATAATAAAAGGTTAAACGTTAAAATATTTTTCCAATGGGGATAAAAACGTGGTTACTAGCCCATCCACAAAGTCATCAGAGTGATTTCAGTGACATGCATTGGCATTGTGCCGAAACATAAGCTCACTTTGCACTGTGAAATTTAATGCTTTTTGCAATGTGCAATAAGCTTTACTGAGCCACCGCTCGCACTGATTTTTTTGCACTGCGCAAACGCAAAAAATGACTGTGGCGACTTTACAAAAAGAATAGTACTAATCCTAGGCGGGCCAAAAAGTCTTGACATGTCTGCAAGTTTTTGCGTGTCTTTTTTCTCTCTTTCTCTGCGAAATCAAGACAAAGTGTAAAAAACCGATAGCGAAGAGTCTATTCCGGTCACCGGACTCCTCAGTTTGACGTGCGACGCCTTGTCGCAACATCGAATTTATGCGCCCGCACGGTGTAAAAATATGTCAAGACTTTTTGGCCCGCTTAGTACGTCCGGAACGTCGTCCTACTTGCAAAATCAGAAGGCTTTTTACTCTGCGTCGCACTATCAACACTCGTTCCAACATGAGAATTTGTCGCGTTCACTGCTGCAAAGACGGGAAAACAATCCCCACCTTCAGGCCGGGGTCGAAGGAAAAATGGTAAGGGGGGACCAAGGTAATTTTCATAAATTTTTTGCGCTGTGCATGTCGCTGAAATCACTCCAGCGAACGGACTAGTACCTTATAATCTTACAAAAAAATGCCGCAAAAAGTTAAAAAATCCCAAAAAAGCTCCCGCAAAGGTCAAAACCACAAGCAAAAGTCGTTTTTTATTATGTCCTCAAAATAGCAATCGCAGACAGGGTGTTTGCGAGAAAACAAAGTCGAAACTCAACGTAAAAACCCCCGATTTAGCGTAGCAGTCAAAAAAAAGAAGGTGCGAGGAGAATAGTTTAGCCAAAAAAAGTGTATTTCAAACGCCAATCGAACGGGAAAACGGGCTGCAGGGCAACAAATCAATTTATTATTGTCTTTTCGAAAACGCGCAGTTTTGGGTGGAAAAATAAATTTGGAGAGATGGAATTTTTAGAAATAACTTTTGTTGCACGCTGTGAAGCAAAAGAATTTTTTGGGGAAATCTTGCGAAATTTCACTTTGCGCTTTTTAGCGATCGTTGAGAAAATCAATGACATTGGGTTTGGGAGAGCGCGGGAAATGAGGAGAGTCGGAGGCTAGAAGAACCACTGCTGGCCTTTTTACAGCGGCGGACCTGATCCAGCGGCAAAAAGAGTATCATTTTGCATCCGGGAAGTATCAGAAATGTGGCAAAATACCTCCCTCTACAAGTGAGAAAACTCCAATTTCAAAATCGCGCATCTTCTTTCAAGTATTTTTAATTGGGAAAGGAGACATTTTGCTAGATTTTTTGATACTTCCCGGATGCAAAATGGTACGTTTTTTGCCACTGTATCAGGTCCGTCATTGCAGAAGTCGGCCAACATTTGCCTACAACAGGAAATTCAAACGATAGATTTGGCAGTTAGTTGGCGAATTACGTTTCCACATGTAGAAGTGGCTTGGGTTATTATCATAAGGTTAACTCCTATAACTTTGAAAGCGGCGGGTAAATTTGATTGATTCATGTAATGCAAAATTTATATAATATTATACTACGCAAATTACGATGAGGAAATCGTGATTCCAATTGGTAAATACTAAGGGGCTATTTATTTAGAAAAAAAAATTCCGAAAAAGTCGAGTTTATCAAAATCACATGAGAGTTTGACATGACGCCTGACGCGTCAAATTAACGACTTAACGACCTCATTATATGTATATACAAACATATGACTAGTCTTTTCATAAAGTACGCAGACTTTTATGACTAGTCTTTTCACAAAGTGCGTAGACTTTTTGCCGCTGCGCATAGTGCATTTTTCCTCATTTCAGACATTTTGCTGCGGTAAATCTGTTATAACACTCCACGTATGATTCTTCCGACAGACTGATACTACTCGCGCCATAAATTCCCGACAGATTTATCGCGGATGTCGCAAGAAAAAAATTGTGTGAACTTGCGAAAAAGAGCATGCTGTAAGTGCAAAAAACGGGGAATCTCCGAGGCATGTGCGAAAAAATAAAGACGAACTATGCAAAATTTCTACTGACTTTATGGCATGAGAAATCCACATCTCCATAAGGTTTTTGTATGCACTTCCATTCGCAGAATCGCTGAGAATAGAGGTACATGACTTCAGCGACATGCACTGTGCGAAAAAAAGTTCACTTTCCACTGTGCAATTTTTGGCTTTTTGCACCGTGCAATAAGCTTCATTGGGCTATCGCTCCCATTGAGTTTTTTGTACTGTGCAAGCGCCAAAAACCGCTCCGGCGACTTTAAGAAAGGACTAGTATTACACTAGTAGTCACGCCATAAAGTCCGTAGAATTTGTACAGTATCTTTTTTCGCCTGTGTCGCGGCGACTTCTTGTTTTTGCACTACGCACGTTAAACTGAGGAGTCCGGTGACCGGAATAGACTCTTCGCTATCGGTTTTTCACACTTCGCCCTGATTTCGCAGAGAAAGAGAGAAAAAATACACACAAAGACGTACTCTCTCGCCCCAAAAATTCCCCATTTCTTCCCCGACAAAACTTTTTTTCGTGTCTTTTTTTCGCGAATTGCCAATCCATTCACCGGACTGTTTTATAGCTTATCTCAGTTTGATGTGCTACGACATGGACTTTTCTGCGAGCGATGTTGCCGAAAAAACTCTTCGGACTTTATGTCGCGACTAGTCGTAGTCCATTCGGAACGTCGCCTTGCAAAAGCCGAAAAAATTTACTCCGCGTCGCACTATAAACACCCGTTCCAACATGAGAGTTCGTCGCGTTCGGTGCAGCAAAGACGGGAAAACAAGCCCCACTTCAGACAGCCAAAGATTATAACAAAATTACAGCGCTACGCACTCCATGTGCTTCGCCGGCCGAACGTGACTCGAAGGTTCTGGGCATCAATGAGTAGCTTGATAATGATGTAAAAAGTGGAGGTGATTATAGGGGCTGGAATTTTGTTAAAGTACACATTAATTACATGGCGGAAATGAAGGGAACAAAAACTATAGGCGCGACGGGAAGTGCTCAAAACAAAGTCGTCGACGTAACGACGACATAATTGTCGTATTTTTAGTGCGTCTGGACTGAGGCGACAACATCGGTCCGTCGGGAAAATAACGAGCATTTTGTCGTATGGAAAGTCACGTCGCCGCCGAGCAAATGAATTGTGTCGCGTCAGAATTAAGTCGCTTTTTACTACAGCATTGTGCTCATTAATTTCCCGACAGACTGATAAGTGCGAGCGTTAGTCAAACTAGCCTAGTAAAAGCTGTTTTATGACCTTGATTTAATCGATATGGCGTTTCGTCGCAAATGGAATTTTCGAGAAAATTATGACTGTTTTTCTCTTGCCTAGCCGGCTTAAAACCTTGATCTCTGGTCAGAAACTAATGTTTTAAACTTTTGATTTTTTGTGACTAATTTTGCCATTAAAAAATATTATCAAACAACTTTGTCAGCTAAAATCTTTTGTCAATCGATAGTGTGTGGACGAAATGTCCAAGCGCCTTAGGAAATGCGAACTTGGACTAAAAAAGTTGGTAATGGCTTAAACTTATCAGTTTTGGAAGAAAGCCCTAGTTGTTTAACAGATTGACTACGAAATCGACTAAAATTTAGATCTATTTCGGTGTTTTTACTTGTGACAAAAACCCAAATCAAAGAGGAGCTCGGTTTTTTCGCTATTCTGGCCCAGCCCGGTCTTCTGAGCCAAGTTTATCATGCGCTAGGGGGGCTAGGGGTTCTCAGATGATACGTTGATCCCGACTAGCGTCAACGGCGTCGCTGTTTGTGACAGAATGCTATGCCCCTCCCCCCCCCAAAAAATCAAAATATTCCCTGTGGCAGAAGACGAGTTATACGCAAAAAAAGTTTTTTGTCTGACCCACTCTCCCAATTTCGCGTGCTCTCCTTAAAACAAGGTCCTCGAATATCATGAATGCTTTTGGAAGCAAGATAAACGTTTTCAGAGATTGAATAGAATAAAATGCTTTGCTATAATCAGGCTTTGCATGATAAATCTCTTGCTGTTATCTTTTGTTGCACTTTTAAAAAGAGGCTTCATTGCGCTTTAATTTAATCACAGAGCAAGAGAAAGCGTATTTTACACTCCCTAAACCAAGTCCAATTAGCGACCAACTTGTCTACAAAGTTGAATAAAGTTCCGCATAAAGCTGTTTTCAAGTTTGGAAGCACGAAAATGGAGAAAAAGAAGGGAGAACCGCGTGGTCAACGGCTGTTTTTATCAATAATCGCTTGACGCGGGAGAGGCGAAGGGGTCAGACACGCCGATGAACACAGCCGAAGGTGGGTTGTGAAGGCTACAGTCAAGTCATAATTAGAGAATTGTAAAAACAAACAGTTGGTTCTTTTGTCTCTACGTGTGGCGTAGTCTCGCATCGACAAAGATTGTTGAAGATTTCGGCTACAGCAAAACTACGATAGGGCTAAAATTTTCAGGAATTGCTGTGTGGGCCCTTTGTGGCTAACAGGGGAAGTACGCCAAGAGCGAAGCTGAGGTTTCGGTGAAGATTGGCACAAATTTAACATAATTTCTTCTAAAACATACGCGAAATTCCTAGCTTTCGCTATACAGAAACGACCGAGATTTTTAAGACAAAAGTTGACGAGAAAGTACCGTATTTTTTTTACGAATTTTGGCATAGGCAGTTTCGTATGAGTTTGCATACCATCTAAGGTGTTTTGACAAAAAATCTATTCTTTCCTCGAAAAATTGGCAAATTTTCGGCCAAAAAATATTTCTCTGTGACCGCTCTCACATCTCTGTCGGCCGCAAAGATTGTAGAATATTTAATCTGCCTTTGAAAAGCGCGAGCATTGATACATGACCCGTCCCCAAGATGTGTGCAAAATTTAAAAAAAAAATCCTAAATCTTAAATAGGCTTAGGGTATTCCCGTTGTAAATAAAGGCTCACTGTCCTCCTCAAGTATTTCGATTTTCTAATAGAAAGTGTAAACTTTCCTATACTCTCCTTTTGTAGGCTAATTGTAAGGGCTCCGTCGAGCGTATTAAGATTCGGTTGGCTGGGATCCTCAAGGCGCCGTTGACTCTCGCTCAAAATATGGCCTGTGTCGGGGAATCCGTTTTTTTCAGAAATGCCTTGGGGGTTGGATCCGAAAAGAGCACCTGGATCGGCTTGACCCTCCCTTAACATACTATTCTTTTCTCAAGGTACCTTTCTCGACCAGGTGTCCTGCTTGCCAAGGGGCTCTCTTCGCCAAGGTGCCCTCTTCGCCAAGGTGCCCTCTTTGGACCAAATCGTCTTGGGCTTATGTAAAAAAGTAAGAAATAGTGGAACTGATATGTATTGACAAAGTTACCCTAGTCCAGTCGCCTATGGCGGCAATCTCTAACAAAAAACGTGTTTAAAGCGTACTAATTATGGGTGGCCATTTTTTGACCAGGCCAAAAGAACATATTGCCCTAGTACGTGCTAGGCCTGCACTACATTACCAAAAGTTTAAAATCGCACGTCTTAGTATTGCATAAGCTTTACACTGATACCATATTTATCTACCTTCGATCACTCTCTCCTGCGTTAGAGCGCATCACCTTGGGGTGGCCGTTTTTTAATCACCACTGAACATAAGTACATTTAGATCTACGCGAATGGTAGAAAATGCTTTCAAGACTTTTAAGAAGGTGTTTGTTTTATAATACTTTCAGGGCTTTCGCTGAAAGAATCAACGACGACTAAACACAATGTAAAATACGTTTTCTTTCATGGTCAAATCTGCATTTACTGTGCACAACAATATGTTACAGACATTGTCAGACAAAATAACAAAATATAAGTGTATTCGTCCAAATATTTGTGCGGAGATCGTTGATTACTCGGTTGTAAAATACGGTAACGTCAAAGTTGAAACTATTACTTGAAGAACGCCGAGTTCTCCCATACCCCGGTGCAAAACCGCGGGAAGAAGTACCTCAACATAAGGTTGGATTCGGCCAATTCCGAAGCTCTGACCTGAAAACATATAGTAAACACCCAGTTTGCAAGTAGCTCTCGTATTGACAAAACAACGTACTGTAGAGTAATGGATGATATGATGGACTTTCCCTAGTCGAATCCCAACTTGACTGGAACCGTGGAGTTGTTGGATATGGCGGAACAAAAGATCATTGATCTGGTCCATCGTGGCGTCGGCTTCGACACTCGTGATGTTCATGTCGCGCACTGAAAAATTGAACTCGTTACTGTAACCGGACATAATTTATTTTTATGTGGTTTCGAAGAAAAAGGACTCCGAATACGAGAGGAATCGTTGGGGTGGTATTAGGATCTTACGGGGTTACTAAAACGGCTTTTTTCGTATACGAAGAGCCAATGTGCCCGGGAAATTAGGTGTTTAGAAATATCGCTCTTCCACAAATTGCAAGGTCGAATAAGTCCTGTCGAAAAAATTTTGTTGTTAAAGCTTGGACCCGCGATACAACAAAGAACCTGTGTAAAACAAGGCCCGACTATAACAAAACATATTAGGGGTCACCGAACCCCTCTATGATGAAGAAACTATTTGGTTCTTTTGTGGTATTCGTTATGCAGAGGTTTTTTAGCAAAACTATGTACCAGGCCCAAGTGCTAGACCAAAAAATCCAATCGGGCTAAAAATCGAAATAGCCCGGGCCGTGTCGACCGCGTTACCATACCCAGCCGGAAAGCGCATGGCTTCCTTTGAATGGGCTGGATTCTAGGCCTAAAAATTCTCGAACCTTGGCCCGGCAGCCATGTCTGACATGGCATGTCAGTCTGTCGGAAATTAGAGCAGACTGTGGCCAGCATTTTTTTAGAGCTATCAGTCTGTCTGGAAAATAATGAGCACTCTGCGGCGTTGAAAATAGCATCGCCACAGAGAAAATGAATTATGTCGCAGCAAAACTAAATTGCTTTTCATATCAGCAACGCGATTGGAGCATTGACATTGCACTCATTATTTTCCCGACAAACTGATACCCTCAAAAAAGTTGCGTAAAAACTTACATGTATTGTAAAACAACACATTGACCATGGCTATGAACTCCTTTTCGTCCAAATTCGCGTCTCTCATCAGCTTCGCCGCCATCACCTGTTTGTCCACGATGGGGCGGCAAAACTGAAGGTAGTTCAAGACGGCGTCATTCTTCAGAACTACCTCCGGAATTATCGTCTCGTCCGCGAAATACCCACAATGAATGACTTGTTTTCGGTTATTTTCATCCGAAAACAGCCTGGCCGTCGCATAGCATCGATGTAGATACAAAAAAGCGGGCGAAAAATTGCCCAGGATCTCCATCTTTGTCTCATGCGAAAGACGACGGTAGCTCGGGGACATGTCGTTGAGCAGCGAGTATACCAACGGCAGGGTCGCAGACTCGATTCGTTGATGCTCGGTGGGCGTTAATGGCGATAGATTTGAAGACGATATAGGGGTATTTTCAAGATGTGGGTTCGATTGGAGGAATAATTTGCGTTCTTCGGCTTGAAAATGCTCATATATGAGATGGTGATGATTTAGAAGGGAGGAAGATACGGTGGGCTCCTGAAAAATAAAAATAAATTTACATATAGTAGAGAGAGGGAGAAGAAACAGGTTGTAAAATACAATCGTACGATCCTAGCTTTGCTTGATTACCGTAACAATAAACTTTTGAACAACAAACCCCGTGTTACAAAGAATGTCTATAATGAACAGCTTCAAGAGTTGCAAGAATGAAAAAAGAGATTTCGAGGGTACCAAAAGTCAGTCATTTTCTGGTCAAAGTGAGCCTGCCTACAACGGAACCCTTCTATAAAAAATAAATTTTTTGGCACTGGGAAGGCCAAAAAAAAAGTCTTATCGTTAGAATGTCCTCACACGATGCAGCCGCCGTCACCAAAGGGGGTTTTGTACGACAAAAAAAACAGAACAGTGCAAATGGGAAATGCACTGTGTACCTTTGACCAAAGAAAACGTACCAAGACTTTTTGACCCATCTATGTAGTACCCAGTGATTTGTTGTACAGAGGTTTTAAGTCAATTTGTTTTACTAAACATGGCCCATAAAAAGGTGATTTACAAAGACCTCGCAACTACTAGTCCGCTTGCAAAGTCGTCGCGGTGATTTTGGCGACATACACTGTGAGAAAACAAAATTTCACTTTTCCCAGTGCAATAGGCTTTTTTTGTATTTACTATCGCTCGCACCCTGATATTTATTGCACAGTGCATATCGCAGAAATCACTCCAGCGACTTTACAAGTTTTTGCAAATGTGCAAGCGCCAAACAATCATACAGAAACTCTGCAAACGGACTAGCACTACAAACAAGTTGTACATTCTTTGAAAAGTAGAACAAGTATAATACAATCTCTTACCATATTCATCGCAGGTTTGCTCTCCATACTGCACCCACTCCGCTCGCTGACAATGGACTGTTCTCGGCTCGTCGAACGCGCGGACTGCTCCGATTCCATCGAAGAGGGAGTGTCCACGCTCCGGATGACGTCGGCTTTCGTTGACGGGTTTGTCACGTGGCCTTTCAGGACCAATCGCCCGTAATGACTGAAAAAATTAAGCTTTCGGCGCGAAAACGGATTAAATCCACGCTGGGATTTGGAATACCGAATGGTTTTTTGATTGTAATTTTTGAAAGTGCTACTTTACCAGGAAATGAAAAAAGCGCAGGTTACATTTAGATAATAAATTTTTTTTCAACGAAAAAAAAGGAAGATTACAGTAGGATTACAGCTTTTTTATGGTTGAGAGTAGGTTACGGTAAAAATGCAAGAGCACTTTTTAGGTCTTTTTTTTCTTGGCCTTTTTTAACTTATATGTAAGTTGTTGGTAAATATAAGTAAAAAATTTTACTTATAAGTAAATCCGAGTCCCCTGTGTACAGAGAAAGAAATGGTCTTGAAAATCTCAAGAGCTATAAAACAACGAGCCCGTAAGAAGTTGCCTATCAATGATTTGATGACATAACCTTGAAGGTTCCGTTTTTAATAATTTTTTTGATCCCTACGGCGTGGAAAGGCCAAAGCAAGCATACCGAAGTAGTAGAAGACTGTCTCTTTATAGTCTCGTCCAAACGAAATGTCACAACTCACAAAGGAGCAGGTTACATCGAAAAAAAATACTTTTCCGTTAAGAAACCCTCACGAAGAACTTTCTTGTGGCAGTTTCTTTGATTGAAAATCGCTACAAAGTTTCGAGAGCACCACCGATTTTAGCCAGGAGACACCTATCCTTATAAAGTTTCGATAAACAAAAATTTTCTGTGCGGGATTGGCAGCCCTAGTGATCTATAATAAAAACGAGATCTTCTCTGACCGATCTTCATCTTTCGCGAACTCTTTTGTCGACATAGATCATATTAAAGACCTCATAGACCTCCTCAAAAAACGAGCCTAGACTTTCAGAATCTCAAATGTGTCATATGCCACGGCATTCCGAGGTTTTTTGCCGCCACCGATCGGTCCCGATTTTCGCTCAAAATGACAACAGGGCTGCGCGCCTCAGCTGATAACTAGCTAGCCCAAAAATGAAAAGGAGTAAAAATTGGTTTTCAGATAGACTGAAAAAAGACCTATCCAACGATATAAATAGTTTCTATTATCTTTCTCTCTGTAACGATTTATATCTCCTACAAAATTTCAATTTTTTATCCTTTTATTCATGGATAAATGCACTTTATAAGCCCAAATCTTATGCAGAATCCGTTCAAAAATTTAGTAATCCTCAACTTACTGACAAGCCAGCACTCCGAACCGTTGACAAGGATGGGGATGTGCGCAGATGGCACAGGGAGTCGGTGGGAACTCCTTCGACCGGAATTCAAAATCCAACTGCATCATTATAAAGGGTCTGAAACGAAAAGAAGGACGTGATTCTTCGGAGGAAGATAAAAAATCTCAGCCACAAGTCAGAGGCGGAGAGCCCCGAAGAAATCACAAAGCAAAAAAGTTTTGTGGGAAAACAGAAAAGAAGATATAAGAGCGAAGGAATAAGAATTTTTTCTCGAGCTCGAGAATGGTTGCTGGATTCGCTACCAATTTCAAAAAGTAGCGAAATGATCGATTTGCGACGTGGTCTCGGTAGCGAATCCTTCTTTTCGCGACCTCCGAAAAAAGTCGGTCGCGAATCGGCGTTTTCGCTACCTCCGCGAGAGAGGAGGTAGCAAAACGGCGTTTTTGCGACGGCGCGGAATTGGGAGGTAGCAAATCCGCGGATTTGCGACGTCCCAAATACATATAAACTCCGCCCCCTGAGTTTTGCAGCCAACCACCGCGTTTTGGCCTTTTTTGACAAAAAAATACCATTTATGGTGAAAAATTTTGCTTGTAAATCGTACATTTACGAAATTATGAAAGAAAAAGTCTTCTTCGTTAAAATATTTATTAATAAAAGACGTACATTTTCGTATAAAATATGCGTTTTTTTCGTCTACAACTTGACGCCTTGACGTGGCGGGGAGGCTTTTCACCAAGAGCCGGTCAAAATCATGTCCCAAAAATCAGGTAAGATTAATAAAAACTCTATCAGTGTCAAAAAGTGAAGATAAACGTCAAGAAAACATCAAAAAAAATATTTTCTCTCAAAAAATCTGAAAAAACGAAACGACACAGATATGGATGAAATGTCACAAAATTATTGGAAGACTAGAAAAGGTAATTGCTCAATGAACTTTTCCTTTTAATTTTTGCGTTTATTGGATTTCGTTGAAATAAACACTGTAAAAGAAAAAATGGGGGCCCTTAGGGCCCCCTATAACCTCCTCAACGACCGGCCGCCTTGACGTGGCGGGGAGGCTTTTCACCAAGAGCCGGTCTGAAACTGCTTATTTCAGAACAATTGTTTTGAGATTTGGCGCAAATTTTGGGAATTTTAAGCAATTAGTGAACAATTTATCGGTGCCAACAAAGCAAGAGTAAAAGAATAAGTAAAAGTTCCAGAAATAGGGGGGCCCGAAGGGACCCCCTAATTTCTGGTTTATTAATAAAAGACGTACATTTTCGTATAAAATATGCGTTTTTTACAACATTGTCCAAGCATTGCCGGAGAGTCGATGGATGGAATTGAAGAACATGTTTTGCCAGATATGGCCGAAGTCGAGGGATGGATCATGGCCGCCAAATTACCTTCCTGGAAATCAAAAGCAATGTAAAATTTCCTTATCATTTTCAGAAAAAAACACCTTCATTTACCTCATATTGCATGTGTCTAATCCGAGCATCGAAATGGGCATAGCTTTGAGCAAAAATATGGCCGACGGGAGTGAAATCGGAGTTCCAGGTAATAATTTGTTACCTAAAAACAGAATAAGAATACTTAAATCCAATCTTACCTCCTTTAGCAACTACCACTTGGCCATTCCCTTGTTCGATTTCATTATTTCTGCCGCCTGTGTACGATTTATAAGGCTCTTGCCTAGAAAAAATTGGAAATCTCGTCTAAAATCAAAAAATAATAAAAAAAACAACTTACCATGGAATCAAAAAGCCTTTTTTGCCCGCCAATTTCGTCCCCGATGTTTATGGCGATCACCTTGAGCCGGTTTGTCTTCTAATTCAGCTTCTCTGCATCTAAATATTTGGCCAATTTCAACAAAAGGAAACATAAGAAAACAGGAAAAAAAGAATTTATGAAGTTGCGAATGTTTTCGCGGCCCGTGAAAACGAAATGCCACGCAGTCCGAGAACGGATTTTAGGTCCAATAACAAGGATGTCCTCGGCGTTATCAATCAAATCAACCGTTTTTTAGCCATGGTAAGCTGTTTTGTTATTATTTTTTGACTTTAGACGAGATTTCCAATTTTTTTTATATTATTCATGGCAAGAGTCTTACAAACCGTTTTCAGGAGGCAGAAACAACGAAATCGGACAAGGGAAAAGCCGTGTGGTAGTTGTTAAAGGAGGTAAGATTTGATTTAAGTATTATTATTCTGTTTTTAGGTAATAAATTGTTGCCTGGAACTCGGTTTCACTCCAGTCGGCCGTATTTTTGCTCAACATTATGTCCGTTTCGATGCTTGGATTAGACACATGAACTATGAGGTAACAGAAGGCTTTTTTTCTAATCAGAAGGAAATTTATATTGATTTCGATTTCCAGAAAGATCTGTAAGCGGCCATGTTCTTCAACCCCATCCATCGACTATCCGGCCGTATTTAGACAATATTGTGGAAAACCCGCATATTTTACATGAAAACGTACGTCTTTTATTAATAAATAATATAACGATGAAGAGGGACGTTTTTATTATTCATAATTTCGTAAATGTACGATTTATCAGCTATAAGTTTTTCACCCTAAACGGTGTTTTTCCGTCAAAAAAGCCAAAACGTGATGGCTGAAAAATTGAGGGGGCGGGGCTTGTTTTGGGACGTCGCAAATCCATGGATTTGCTACCTGCCAATTTTGCGCCGTCGCAAAAGGGCCGATTTGCTACCTCCCAATTCTGCGCCGTCGCAAAATGGCCGATTTGCTTCCGACGTCTTTTTTGGAGGTTGCAAATTGAGGTTTCCGCTACTTTTTGAAATTGGTAGCGAATCCAGCAAACATTATCGAGCTCGAGAAAAAATTCTTATTCCTTCGCTCTTATATAGAGAAAACGACTTCTTCAATGTCGGAAAATAAATAAATCGTAAGGGTTGTGAGATAAATAAATTATTATTAGGTTGTCCAACAAATAATGACCCTCTTCGAAAAATTTATTTTTTCGGCAAAATTTACCGTAATAACTGCGATGTATTTAATCAAAAAAATTATCATGTGCTTTATCACGCTTGTTACAACGTGGCGAAAAGTTTTTTATGTCTGTAGCTTAGGAACCCCGGCTTCTGGAGCCGATGAAACTTTTGAAGGCCTTTTCAAGGGTGTCTTGATTGTCGAATTCTCTACCACTGATGAAACGTCCTAGATTCTTGAACTGATGGTAATGTGTATAGACCAGCTTTGACAAATAGGCTGGACAAGGGACAGTCTCCTATCTCTATTAAATCCGCTTCTGGAGGGTCATCTTTCAAAGGGGAGGTTCCGTGTAGCCGCTAACAATTTTTGGACTTCTGCGGCGCATCGTTGAAGACAGACGCTGCCAAAAAACTGTCTATCTGGATACAGTAGGGTATGGTATCTACATTTTGGCCAGCTTTCAAGAAGCTGTATTGTACTATTCCCATGCTGCACCATCAAGAAGTAGTCATCACCTTGTTTTGGGGGGAGTCGGGCTTTGACAAGTCCCGCAGTGATACCCTAGGAGGCCTCCGTTCAGCATATCTGGTCTGGTTGTCCCAGTAGGTCCTCTTTCCATCAGAGGCAACGATTCGATCCAGAAAACGGCACGCAAACGCGAGAAATGTAATGCTTCCACTCTTTGCTTTGATCCAATAAAATGGGAAAAATTTGCCGAGCATTTTTTGAATTCCATCGACATCGAATGGTTAGCCGCCGATTATTTCAACAGCCAGACGACGTCAGAGACGCGTTGAATGTTGATTCTAGGATGTTCGCCAACCGACGACCTCAGGGTAAATTGATAAAGTTCGGATTCCGTACTTTATCTTTGGGTCCCTTGCCGTCAAGTCGTAATATTTAAATCCATCGTTTCACCGTGTTCAGACTCAGAACACACTAGTCGAACACAGCGTTGATACTTTGCGTAGCTTCTGAAACTTTCGCGTCCTGTTTTTGCCCGTAAAAGATGACAGCACGAACCGACTTTTTTTGATAATTTTCGATTAGGGCTAAATTACTGGAATTTGGTCCCAATATGACAAACGATACATCAAACGAAAGCCTGAAATCTCAGCTACAAAATGTTGTAATATTTCAAAATTCCATCATCGCTTGCCTTTTTTAGAGGCTTTAAACTTTTCCCCTCTCACAGAGGGTCATTATTTGTTGGACAACCTAATAATATGTTTGGTTCAGTGTCAAACCCCGAAGGGGGTTTTGAGAGGATCAAACTAGAAGGTAGAAAAACGGCTTCTTTGGGAATGTAGGCTAACAAAGTCTACGTCTTTGAAAGGGTTTTAAAGTTACTTTTTTTATTTTCAAAAAAAATTTTTTTGATTTTCAAAATGAAAAATTGATAAATTTTTTTAAAAAACATGATTTCTTTTGGGAAAAATTTGAAACGGATGAAACACAACCATTTTTAAAAGTGCTATCGCACATGTCAGAGAGTGTGTTTTGAAAACAGATTAGTCACTCTGTGATTCTAACGCACACACATCAATGTTCGAGACCTTTTTTATAAAAACAGTCAAGCTGTAAACAATTGAAACTAACAGGGGAAGTACCCCAAGTGCGACGCTCAGATTTTGATGAAACTTGGCACAAATTTAGAACAATTTTTTCTAAAATACAGGCAAGAATCCCAGGTCGCGCTTTACAGAAACAACCGAAATCTTGAGATCGAAAGTCGGCGAAAATTTGACACATTTTGTTAAATTTCGGCACAAAAAATTTCACGAATATTTCTAAAATAGAGTGCAATGTTTCCACAAAAAATCAATTTTTTTCCGCACGAAACCAGCAAAGTTATAGCCAAAAAGTGTTTTTCTCTCTGACCGCTCTTAGTATTCTTTCGGCGGCAAAAATCGTTCAACATTCTCGGCAGCGCCCGCAAAGCACGAGCTAAAACCTTTAGGAATTGATATTTAGTCTATGCCCGAAGTGTGTTCAAAATTTAAAGAAAATCTGAGCGTCGTCCTTCGGGTAATCCCTCTGAAAGATTAAAGTTACAAGCCACTCTCTGAAAGTTGCAATAACTGACATTTTTTTTACGAATTTTGGTCAAAATGGGGTATATTTATTTTTACCATGGAGAGCAATCGTTCTTCAAAAAAAACAAGAAAAACTCGGCTCAAAATTGACAAAGATATAGCCAAAGCCCGTTCTCCAAAGTTTACGTACTATCTCGTTAACAAAGATTTCGTTGAATATCTCGACTGTAGGGCAAATTAAAACTTCTAGAGAGCGATAAGTGGCCAAGTGCGTGAGAAATAGAAAAAAAAATAACCTGAGCAATGTTGCACCTTGAACATTGAAAAAAAGTAATTCTTCGTGCTCAAAATTGCCAGAGATTAAACGGAGGTCACGGATGAATCCTAATTTTGTTTGTGGATAATATACAGCCACGATTTTCATCCACAATAACTTTTTATTTTACAACGTGCAGCCCCATAAAATGACAAAAAATATTCATAACGAAACAGTTGCTCGAATTACTTGGACCCTGCAAAATCTCGTCCTATTGTGGACCTTGTACAGTGTCATCCAAAAAATTGTATCCGAGCAAAACTCGTGGTTCAGCGTCATAGGTGGAAAAAAATTGGAATCTACCCGGAACCTCCCAGAAATCGTGGGCTTTTTCGAAGAACTGCTTTTTTCGTAGCGGGATTGATTGCAGTAAGAAAACTGAACCCTTTCTCAAGACCCCTTTTTTCTCACTGCCCGCTCTCCGCATCTCGCGCATCCTCTCGTCGGCAATGATTGTCGAATAAGTCGGCTGCCCCTGGAAACACGAGGTTGAACTTTAAGGAGGAGTGGAATCGTGAGCCAGACAGCGATGTTTGTGCATCTGACCCGAGCAAACTTCAAAAACTGTTCCCAAAAAAAATCCGTTAAAAGGGCATTTGCGATATCTCACGCGCACACACCGTCTGCTCTCCACCCCTCTACAAGCCATCATTCCACATCAGACTTTGCTTGTTTTGTGCCCTCCACAACGACGTACGAGTTTGCTAGTCATAAAACACGTTTGTCGCACGGTACATTCGAAAAAGGTCGGTCGTTTCGGCGGCACAAAACACGGACTCTGTGTGGGAAACACACACCAGACGCTTGTTTCTTGTGTCCCCGCCGAAAAAAGTCCGCAAATGAAGGAAGCAAGGTCGCAAAGAGCGGCTCCTCTTCAACGGGGGGAGCTCTCAAACTGGGGCATTCAGATTACAATGAAACTTGGCCCAGTTTTGGAGCAATTGCTCTAAATACAATTGGTTTAAAAATGCAAAGTTGTCAGCTGGCTCTGCAGGATGACTGAGATTTTTGACTATGGCTACGACTATTGGAGAATCAGTCTGTCGGGAAAATAGTGACCATAATGCCGCTGGGCCGTTCGCGTTGCTGAAGAGAAAAAAAAATTTAATTTTGCAATGACACAACTCATACTATCAGCGATATGAAATTCCTACAGTAGTTAAAATGGGCACGTCAAATTTTAAATTTTTGGGTTACTGTAAACATACTGTAACATGTTTAGATTTTTCGTTTCTCCTCGAATAGCTCCCGATTGACTCTGGACCTTTTTAGGGTAATAGAGTGAATGATTATAAGCAACTTTCGTATATATTGACAACTTTTTTCTAGGACTTCTGGAAACATGCCAAAAATTAGCATAATTACCAAAAAATTCAAAATTCATTAATTTTCTCAATCCAAATAATGCTTTGTGATGTAACGATTCTAACAGTGGCAAAACTATGGCTGAATCATGGGCCATGCCTTCACACGAGTCCTCTGAACCTTGCGTCATCACGGAATTTTTTTGTGTCAAAGTTGTTTAACGAGATAAAATTCCGAGGTAGTATATATTTATTACTGACAAATAGCGACGAAATAAGAGCAATATGTTCCAGAGTGCATACGTGGATTACTGTAATTTCGCAGTAAAGGCAGTTAAGGCAAGACAAAAAATCCCGTTTTAAGATATCTTACAGTAAGTTTGGGTGTTATTGACAACGAGATCAGCTAGAATTTGAAGATGACTTTTCGCTTCGGAATGCCAAAGGCTTGTAAAATACGTTCCTGTTTCAATTTAGTCCCACCGCGAAAACTTTCATTCCCCAAAAAACCTCTTGGCATTATGTTTCAAGCGAAAAATCGGGCAATTTCCGAAGCAAACTCTAATTTTTGGCCAAATCCCTGAGGGCCGTGACAATTCTCTTCTCCAGGAACTTGGCAAAGCGACGTCGTCGTTGTCTCGCGAAACGTCGCAGCTGCAATCTCGCCGCCAGTGCCATGAAATCGGCCGCTTGATTCAAGTCGTCCACCACCGAATTACTAGGCGGCGCAACGCCCGGAGGATGAGCGCCCGGCGGCATTCGAGGTCGGGGAGTCAGCCGCGATGGCGGTAGGGAAGCGGGAGCAAGTTGAGGCGGAGGTGGAGTGATGGAGTTGGTCAGGGGTGTGGTGGGGGAGACTTGGACCGGCCGGGTTGGCGGCTGCGTGGAGCGGAACGCTGGCGGAGGCTGAGAGGCCGCGAAGGGACGGGCTGTTGGTGGAGTAGGTCGGGAGGCTAAAATGGGACGTTTTTTAGGGGACATAGGTATTGTAGTAGGGAAAAGTATGAGATATGGTCGCAGAGGAGGTAATATCTCTTTTTTTTTGAAGCAGATTTAGGAATTCTGCGACTTCTGCTAGTCAGTTTTTAATTTGCAAGGTCTCCGATTTACCTTGAGGCATCAGAAAATGCGAAAAACGGAGATATTTCGTACTTGAAAATGGTAAAATCTCCCTAAATTCTGTAAACAAGCTGTTTTAGGGCAAACCTTTCTCTTCCTATCAAGATAAACAATTGAACTGCATTTCCAGCCCCTTATTTAGCCCTAAATTCAACGCCTACCTCTCTGAGTTGGCCCATTTTGCCCTGTCTGGGCTTGAATTATCTGCGGAGGCTGTGGAGGTCCTCTCGGCTGCCCAGCCGGCGGCATTGTTCTCGGCGCAACCTGAGGACGTCTTGGCCCGACTGGCGCGTTCGCTTGCTGCTGTCGCGGTTGCTGAGTAAGCCTTGGATCGGCCAAAACAGGGCCTGGAACGGGCCCCGACGGCCGCACTTGAACTTGTTGCGGGGGCCGTTGCGGCAACGGGACCTGTTGCGGACGCTGTGTAGGAGGTGGCGGGGGAAGTCTAGGTCCAAGGGTAACTCTAGGTGCCACTTGACCTTGATTCACGAGCCCAAACCGACGAGGAGGCTGACGGAACGCGCTAAAAATCTTGTTTCCAGTTAAAGGACCACTTATTATCGCGAATTATTATGTTAAAGCGTTGAGTTGTTAGTGAGGCGGTTAGCACTAGTAGTGTGACTAGTTGTGAGCTGGGGGAACAAGTGTGGTGCAAGGCGGGGAAGCCTTTAATCCACCTGATTTGACTCGTCGATTCGTTCGCCGGCTTGATGGTGACTCTTCGCAAAGTCGGCCGGAATTGGCTCAGCCTCAGGGCCGCTAGGGGATTCGGCTGAATCCGAGGTATCCTTGTTGTCGATGGAGCGCCAGTGCTCCCACTATGCGTTGTCAGCGTTGGTCTGACGGTCGTGGGGGCTCTTGTGGAGATGGACGCTGTGGTCGAGAGTTGCCGAGAATTTCTAAAGTTTTTGGTTGGAAAACATAGGGAATACAATCGTTTATCAACAGATATCTTCACTACAAGGTTAATGGATCTATTTTAGTTAGTAGTTATGGAAGATTTACTACAAACTCTACGGGGTTACGGAGTTAGAATTAGTTTTTGTTGTTGGAGATGACAAACAGACCTGCTGGGGAAGACTCGAGGTTGGTTGGGCTGCTGGAAATAGTAGTATTATGTTCTTGGAAAGGAAGTGGGCCATGGGATGGCAAACAAAACTAGAGGTACAGATTTGAATTTTAAAATTAAATTAAATTTTTTGAAAAGGTCATACAAAGGATATACAATTGATTTTTTTTTTGGGACTAACGAGGGAAGTACAAAGTTTGCCACTAGGGGCCTGATCCAGTGGCAAAAAACGTACCATTTTGGATCCGGGAAGTATAAAAAAATGTAGCAAAATACCTCCCTCTCCAAGTGAAAAAACTTTGTTTTGAAGGGCGCGCTTCCCTCACAAAAGGACCGGGCGCGCTTTTGAAATAGGATTTTTTTTCACTTGGAGAGGGAGGTATTTTGCAACATTTTTGATACTTCCCTGATGCAAAATGGTACGTTTTTTTGCCGCTGGATCAGATCTAGCTGTACGCCAAATGCGAGGGTTAGATTTTCTTTAAGTTTTGCACCCACGCCGGGCCTGGGCTTTAATTTCGCCCCAATTTCGCTCAGTCCGTAACAGCATGCGTCACGTTGAATTATCGTTCGAAAAAATGGGAATCGCTTTTTGCCGGGTGTATATTTTTAAAGTACGACAAAACCAGTCTATAACCAATGATGTAATAGGTCTAAAAATACATTTTCTACCAAAATAACCCCCCGTAGAACAGAACTCGTCTATAACAAAACAATTTTCGGACCTTTTTGATTGTTTGTGCAGAGATCTGAAGTCTTTTCTAAGGGTCGCTTACAAAGAACTGCTGTTGTGCCCAACTGATTGGCATGACCACCATGAGCACTGCCAATATTGTCGTTATCCTTCCCCTCTTGATTCGAGTCATCCTTTCTCTGCAGACCTTGTTCTTTTCTCTCCCTTAGGCTCCTTCTCTTTTCTCCGCTCGACGTTGCGTCTGAAATTGCAGAGAACATGGGCGAATACATGGTATATTACATTCTACATACGGATTTTGTTTGTCTCCGCGTAATTATTCGTCAATTTCACAAAACGCGCACGCCAACCGAAGACAAAAGAAAAAAGAAGCGCGCGAAAAAGGGAGCGCGGCGACCGGGAGTCGCCGGAGGCGAATTTAATGCGAATTAACGCGTATAAAAACCGAATCACTCAAAAAGGTCTGAGGACAGTAGGTCAAGTGACAAGTTGTTATGGTGGTTGGTGACAGAAGGAGGGCGAAAAATGAGGTCGGAATTAAAGGGTTTTCAAGGGAAATGTAACAATTTTAGGGTAGAAGAATAAAGTCAAGTGCTGCAAAAGGCTGAATTGCGGTAAGGAAAAAATATTTGGACAGAAACTAGGTTGGCCGTGTGTTAATCACTGAAAATTTTAACTCGCAAGTTATAGGGAGAGCCAAGATATTTTGAGGCCAAAAAGAAGCCTATTGAACGGTGTAAAAAGGCAAGACGCACTTTTTTCTTACAGTTCATGTCGTAGAAATCGCTTCAGCGACTTCGAAAACGAACTATGACGACAAATTGCAAGTGAAAAAAATTTTTTTTAATAGAAAGGGTTTGTTGTACAGAGATTTCATTTTTGCTAACAAGGAAAGTACTTCTATGGGGTATGGAGTTACAGGTCGAGAAGTATATCAAAAAAAATGCAAAATTTTTCTGATTCAGAATATCTAAAAATTAGCTGCCAATTTTGGTTTGTAAGCGTGAAAAATCCTCAGAACTTTTCTCGCAACACCATGCAAATACAATTTTGAAACAGTTTTTACCAATTCAAAAGCTTTCTTTGGAGCTAAAGTAAACCCTCTGGCATCTTGATAAGCTTTAAACTACCATATTTGATTTATACTACACCTTATTTAGTACATAGTTCCACTGTAAAAAAAGGGGTATTTGCGTGGTGTTGCGAGAAAGGTTCTGAGGGGTTTTTCACCGTTACAAACCAAAGTTGGGCAGCTAATTTTTACATCTTCTGTATCAACAAAATTTTGCGATTTTTTTGATATAGATCTCTATCTGTAACTCCATACCGTATAGAAGTACTTTCCTTGTTAAGAAAACTACATATTTTAACCTTATTTCCACTTTAAAAAAGTAAGTTTTCATGCGCAAGATTCCTATGCAAGTCTGCCAAGGAAACCAAATTTTTATTATTTATTTACTAAAATTATAATTGGGATAGTTATTGTATTTAAAACGGGTATTTCTTCAATTACGTGTGTCACTTATCATTTGGCTAGGGTTCGTATGTACACTTCCCTAGTAAGAATGACCCTTGGGAGCTATGAAATATGGAAAGGCTTTATTTAAGGGGGTTTGATGTGCAGCGATTCCACAGTGTATATATAGAGCTAATAGTGATCAAAGAACCATAAAATCATGTTTGCAGTCTGCAAATTTACTTGTGTTTTTTTCAAAACATCTTTTCCGCCATTTCCATCCAATTAGCCCCGTTTTCTCATCCCCAAGCCCCAATAAAGCCATCAATTCACCCGTTCTCTCAAATTTACCATCTCTTTTGTAAAATAGATAAATAAATAAAAAATAACCCACAAACCGAGTTCCTGTAAACCACTCAAATACAAGCGACAAATAAATAAAAACCCGAGTCTTGACAAAACCCCCATCCGGAACTCAATAAAAACGTACAAAGCGCGGAGCAAGACGTTCTGTTTATTTACCGTAACGGAGAATATGTTTCGGAACTAATGCGCGCAGAGGAGCTTTGTTTTGGAGTTGGGAAAGCCGCGAGGAGCTGTGTTAACCGCGGGTTATGAGGGGTTTTTACTTCATAACGAAAAGCTACAGGCTCGCCGTCAAGTTGAGGCATACGAAGGGTGTAAGAAAAAAGATCTTTTTTCCGGAGATGGTGGCGAGATAACGCGCGGGCAAATGTGTTTTAGAGGACGTTGGGGACAGAAATGAAAAGTGTATAGTGATTGTAATCGAGCTGCAGGAGTTGAAATGCTTAATTTGCACGTCTGAAGTTTAAATTTTCAATATACAGAAAAGGAATTGCTGAAAATTCAGCGAGAAAGAGCTCAAATGCCCATTATTTTCCCTACAGACTGACACTAGTCTGTTCGCAATGTCGCTGCAGTGATTTTTGCGACATGCACTGTGAGAAAACACAAGTTTTTTTGCACGGCTTTTTGGACTCGACGCGAAAAGTCATCCCAGCGGCTTTGCGAACGGGCTACATAGTGATGGACCTTATCCAGTGGCAAAAAACGTACCATTTTGCATCCGGGAAGTATCAAAAAATGTGGCAAAATGCCTCCCTCTTCAACTAAAAAAAGCTCCGTTTTGAAGGGCGCGCCCTTTTCCTCAAAAATTTTTTTTTGAAATCGGAGTTTTTTCACTTGGAGAGGAGGGTATTTTGCTGCATTTTTGATACTTCCCTGATGCAAAATGGAAAATTTTTTGCCACTGGATCAGATCCGCCACTGTAAAAATCAGGCTGAAGTTTTTCAATAGAGAAGTTCGCAAAAGACACTCGTGTTTCGGTCAACCTCCGACCTGAAAATCTCGGTTGTCGTGACACAACATAACCGAAAATATATCAGTCTGTCGGGAAAATAATGAGCACAATTTTGGATGAAAAATTGCATCACCACCGAGAAAATGAAATGTGTCGCGGCAAAATCAAATCGCTTTGTTCAACGACGCGATTGGTTTAGCGACACTGTGCTCATTATTTTCCCGGCAGACTGATATAAATATATTCCTAAAAATTTTAGATCTCAACGAACCAAAAAAAATCAACAACCTTTGCCTTGCTGTTGAAAGAATAGAGAAGCAGTTTCAAAGAACGCAACACTTTTCGACCCTATCTTTGCCACTTTTGCGAGGAAAAAAAATATTTTTTTTGTCTAAATAACACCATCTACGGTAGTTTAATACCCACAACACCAACCAGCCACCAGAAATTGCTTACTTTACGATTTAAAGGATCAACAACTAATTTAATCATCCCACAATTTCCATAAACAAAAGGGCAACATTTACTGTTACACCTTCGAAAAAAAAACTGGTTGTTTCTTCAAAAATCCCCTCCGGTATCAAGTGTACTTCTTACAACTTTACACCGTCTCAACGTTGAATGGAAATATTGATATCCGAAAAGGGGGAAATCGCCGGAGAAAAGAGCGATGGCGACCTTGAGAAGGGAAAAAAGTGAAATTTGAATCCGTCTTTACAGCGGTTGTCTAGAAGTTCGACGCCCAGACTCTTGATGAAACTTTATGGGATATGTATAGAAGACATGTTTATTGGAGATATATCAGTCTGTCGGGAAAATAATGAGCACTCTGTCGCATCGAAAATCGCATCGCCGCGGAGAAAATGAATCTTGTCGCGACAAAATCAAGGTGGTTTTTTCCTTCAGCAACGCGATCGACGAAGCGACATTATGCTCATTATTTTCCCAACAGACTGATATGAGATTTTTTAGCTCGCGCTTTGCAGAAACATAACAAATTTTTCAATCATTTCTATGGTCTAAGTTGGCAAAAAGTAGAGAGCATTTTTGCGAAAAAAAATTCTAACAAAGAAGACAAAATTTCCAGTGATTTTTTACGCAGGTTTGAAAACAAAAAAATGCAGAAACAACCGAGATTTTAACTCTGTAATTTTGTCAAAATATTAAGGTTTTTTTGCAAGTTCATATACGAAAAATTTCATGCCGATTTCTACCATAAAAAGTAATGTTTCTACAAAAAAACAAATTTTTCCTCGCAAATTTGGCCAAGATATAGCCAAAAAAAGATTTTTTCCCCTAATTCAGCTGCAAACTACAGCTTCCAAAAACATATACACAACATATAACAAAAAATAAAAAAATTTTACTGTCCCACTCCACACACCTTCCATGTTAATTTAAGACCAATGAAACGTCGAGTAGATTGTATACACACAACAACTACCACTTAAAAAGTAAAATTCGTTGGGCCGCGCGCAACGTTTCGCTCCTTTTCTCCCCCATTTTTCGTACACTTTAAGTCGGGGGAGGGGGGCCGCGGGGGGAAAAACAAAAATCGGAGAAACGCGGCGTTTCACAAATGCTTCGACTGTTTTCGTAAAACAAATTGCTCTCAACTTACAATCAACTTTTACTGTAACATGCAGTAGCCCCATGTCTGCTGATGTTGGCGGAATTAATGGCAAAAGTTTGGGGGGAGGAGAGGTTTTAAACAGGCGAAATGTTGACGGTACTGACTTGTACGGAAATTTGTAACGGAGGAAATGGCTGATTAATTGGAATTGCCGTGGAATTTGAAAGTGTTTTCACGGGGAAATAAGATGTTTTTTGAGTAAACAAATTAGGCGTGCAGGCTTACAAAGGGAGAGCCGACAAAATGGTTTTCACTTCCTTAATCTTACAGGGGAAGTACCCCGAGAGCGACGTTTTGATTTTGATGAAACTTGACACAAGTTTATCATAACTTTTTCTAGAACATGTGCGAGAATCCTAGCTCTCGCTTTGCAGAAACGACCATGATTTTCAGATCGAAAGTTGGCGAAAATTTGAGACTTTTGTCGAATTTCAGCATTAGGCATTTTCATGCCCATTTCTACCATAGAGGGTAATGTGTCCACAAAAAATCAATTTTTTCCGCATGAAACTGGCAAAGTTATGGCCAAAAAGTGTTTTTCTTTCTGACCGCGTACTCTCTCGGCGGCAACGATAGTTCAGTATCTCGGTGGCGCCTGCAAAGCACTAGCTAAAACTTTCAGGAATTCATATTCACTCTTTGTCCGACTTGTGCGCGAAATTTGAAGAAAATCTGAGCGTCGCATTTGGGGTCCTTCCCTTGTTAATTGGCAGGGCTTACCTAGATCCTACAGGTATATCAATTCCTCAAAGTCTTAACCCTGACTTTATTTAAGTCTGTCGGGGAAATAATGAGCAAAATGTCGCTCGTCGATCGCGTCGCTGGATTGAAAAGCAATTTGATTTTGTCGCGACACAATTTATTCTCTTGGCTGCGATGCGATTTTTGTTGCGGCAGAGTGGTCATTATTTTCCCGACAGACTGATATTACGCTTTTTCAAAACTGCGTAGACTTTTTTCCCAGTGCACAGTGCATTTTGAATTGTTTTTCTGACGCACCGTGCATTCTACTGTTTTTGTTTTTCGCACAGTGCAGACTTGAAAAAAGCGGTTTGCACTGTGCAAGCGAGGGGACGCAGTTAAAAAAGCTTACACCACGGTGATTTTCGAATTGCACGGTGCAAAAGCGAAGGCACAGTGTGGAAAAAAACGTAGTTGAAAAAAATTGCCTAACTTGTGTCTTTTTGAAATTTAATCGCCGCATTTTGACCTTCCCTGTAAACATGACAAAGCAAGGTCAACATTCCACAAAACTCTTGTACAGTTAACCTTAGCGTGATGTTTTTATTGTCCTTCCTCAAAAAAAAAAAACTTTTCGAATGTCAATTCACCTTTCTCTCCGACATCCCTTTTTCTTTTTTTCTTCGATCTATGATCGCCTCGACACCATGTCGTAATTAAATAAAAAAAAATAATAAAAATTTACCCTTCGGAGTCTATAAATTTTACTTTTTTTATACCTAAAATTACCCGCAATGACTGATTTACTAGCCCCTAAATTTAGTAGTTCCAAAATTTTAATAAATTGCCGCAGGCATCATTCTCGCGCGGGGTCTTAATTAAGACGAGGATATTAATTGATCGCCATTACTTTTTGTCGCACAAAAGTAGGCGGCGAATTGAAAAATGAATGTTTTTATAATCGTAATCGGAAAAAGAACGGGAAAGAATGACAAGAACAAGGTGTAAGACCAGCAAGATTGAAGGGTTATGATCGATTGGAGGTGGGGAAAAATGCAAGGCAAAATAAGGAACTGCAAAATAGTGAGTTGATGGAAACGGAGAGAAAATGAATCAAACAAAAACAGCAAACCTCTGTACAATGGACCTCGCAAGGGACAAAACATTTATTTGTTATTGCTTTCAAATCATAATTTTTTTCAATGTATTAAAAATTTTTCGTTGTAAAGAGCGTTTAACGTGTTGAAAAGTTGAAAAAATTACGGACACTGAAAAAATAATTAAAAAAAATTTTTTTCGTCTGTCGGGAAAATAATGAGCACAGTGTCGCAGCGCCGATCGCGTCGCTGAAGTGAAAAGCAATTTGAATTTGTAGCGACACAATTAATTTTCTCGACGGCGATGCGATTTTGGATGCGACAGAGCGCTCGTTATTTTCCCGACAGACTGATAAAAGATTATTTTCAAATTTTGAAAATAAGTTTCTTGCAGCACAAGCATTAAACTTGCTTCAAATTCAGCATACTTTTTATCACTCTGTCGGGATGATGACAGCACCAAGTCCCAAAGCCGCGGCTTGGAATTTGGTGCGCGATAGCGGCGAGTCGAGACATTTTGCTGCGAATTTTTCCGGCAAACTGATATACTATGATTATACTATCAGTCCGTCGGGAAAATAACGGCGGATCGTCGCAGCAAAATGTCTCGTCTCGCCGCTGTCGCGCACCAAATCCCAAGCCGCGGCTTGCAGTCGCAAAGCGATGATGGGCGATTCGGAGGCGCGACTATCCACCGTTATTTTCCCGACAGACTGATAGTCCGTTCACAAAGTCGCTGGAGTGTTTTCGGCGACGTGCACTCTGAGAAAACGGAAGTTCAGCTTGAACTCTGCAATTTTCGGCTTTTTGCACTGTGCAAGGCTTTTTTGGGCTGTCGCTGTCCCCCTGACTTTTCTTGCACAGTGCATGTCAGCGAAATCACTCCAGCAACTTTACGAACGGACTAGTAGACCATACATTCAACACTAAGTAAGAATTTACCCACACTGTTTACACACCCAGCCGAGATATTATTACGCAATTTTTTCGGAGAGAAGACGCAAGGTTCAAGGTTTAGGAAAGTAGACCATAAATAAAAAACATTTTTGTTGAAGTTTGCCCAAACAAAAATTATTTTTAGTAGAAATGTTGATTTTAACAGTGTGAAGAGGCCTAGAAATTACGGACGGATCTTGTTTGAAGGGGAAATCAATAAAAAATTTGCTTGTTTCGGCCTAAAAATCTCGCAAATTGAGGGCTAAGCATCTCGAACGTGTTTTACAAAAATTTTTAAAATTTTTTTGGCTAAAATTTTATTTAAAAATGAAATTTATAAATAAAATTTCGGCCAAGTTTTATCACAATGTTGCACTCAAAAGTCAGAAAAATTTTTCAAAACATTTTTCAAAAAATTTCTCAAAATTATAAAATACGTGCATTTCAGTCAACATTTGTCAAAATTCCCAATAAAAAATAATAAATAAAAAAAGCAAAAAATTTTTTTTCTCAAACCCGAAAATGCGAAAATAAAGAGTGAACTTTCCCTCCAAAAGACCCCACGAATTCACGGTCCTCTCGGCTCACCGTAAAATTTAACAAACCTCAATTAACGGAGAATTTTTTGTTCGGTTTTTAAAAGTCATCTCCATCGACCCATTTCCGTCAAAGACCGAAAAAATAGAGAAAAACTGTGGGTACCCTCGAAATGACAGGGGTAATTAGAGGCGCGGTAAGTGGATAAAACGATTCATGATCGGATTTTTTGTGGGTTTTTTGGAATATTCGACAAAAATATTCCGATTTACAGTTGACTTTTTTCGACGTGACCGGTTTGTGATTGCGCAAAAAAGGGATTAGGTTTGAGGGATGTTGGAGATGAGCAGTTTGTATGGGGGATTTGAAGTCTTTGGAAGGTGAAAATAAAAAATTGAGAGTATCAAAAATTATCAAAAAACTCAAGATTTTTGAAAAAGTAAAAAGTTTTTGATGCCTCTAAATTTCATTTTTCAAAAATTTTTTTGTAGTTCGAAACTTACAATTAGAAAAAAAATTATTGGCAAAACTTGGCCCAAAAACAAGCAATGAAATTTCGAAGGTATACCACAGATTTTTAGCTGAGATTTTTTGGTCGAAATGTAATCAAAACCATTGTTTTTTTTGCGATTTTCCATCGGCTAAAAGGGTAAGTGAGACGCTCAGTTTTTCCTTGAAATTTAGGACAAAGTTTCAGTATAGGCCACAGAAAAATAAATATTATAAAAGTTCGTCTTCAAAGGCTCGCGATTTGTGGAGGCTACCTACTGTAGAGGCATGCCTATTGAACAGCCATTGTCGAATAGAGAATACACGCAATGCAGAGAGTGGCCCGAGAAAAAAGGGGGAAATATTTTTGGTTATATCTCTGCCAATTCCTGGCGGAAAAAGCTGATTTTTTGTGGAAAAGTTGTCCTCACCGGTAGGAAGAAGACTGTGTCTTTTTACCATCTATAATTCATAAAAAATTTTCCAATTTTCACAAGTTTTCGGCCTAAAAATCTCGATGTTTTCTGAAAAGCGAACACTAAAAATCTCGCAAATGTCTCGTAAAATCATCACTTTGATTTTTTTTTCACCAAAATCTATGGCCAGCATTCTGATAATAGCCTCTCAAATTTCAATTCGAACCCCTAAAATCAACTCAAATCATCTTAAATTCGTATAAAACGACCTCCAAAGTATAAATAAAACCGCACTCAAAGCACCCTGAACCCTTTTTGAAACCTTTTTCGAAACCTTTTTTCGTAATATCCGCCAATGGCAACATCCTTGACGACTTTCCCCCACCTCCAGTCGCTCCCTCCAATAAAACGTTTATTTCGAAAAAAACGCGCGCGCAAACCACGAGTTGTAGAGTAAAAAAATTAACCGAATTTGGAGGAAAAAGTCGCACACTCGAAACCCCTCCAGAAAAGCGAAATTCGACCGTCTTACAAGGGCCCATTTCCCGTCATCTGTAGCTTTTTCGAGGGGCTCGTTTTGCAGGCCCCGTACTTCGGTTCATACCGTACTTTGAGGAACAAGTAATAGAAGGTGGGCGCTACAGTAAATGAGGGGTCTTAAGTGGGGGAAAGTGGGGGAAAATGTTGAAGAAACTGTTTTTGAAAAAGTAAAAAGTGACTTTTGATGACCTAGAGTTAAAAAAATCGATCTTCAAATAAAAAGGAAAACATTCGAGGTTTGTTACCAGTGCCTCCGTAAAGCCGTAATAGCGATTTAATAGCGGTTATGCACTGAGGGAAAACAGAAGTTCACTGTGCAATATCTTGCTTTTTTCACCGTGCCATAGACTTTTCGTGCTGTTGCTCGCACCCTGACTTTTCTTGCATAGTGCAGGCTAATGTGCTGTCTGAAAGTTTGCTGAACGTTGACGGAAAAGGGTAGGGAACAACTTGAAATACAGCCAAACCACGTCTCGGACACTATTCTTAGCCATGGCGCAGCTCAAACTACAAAATTGTGCTGCTCTTACAATTAGATCTACGCGTCAATGCGCTGAGCTGCCTCCGAGCTGCGCCCTAGATTTTTTGCTTACCTTAGACGGTTTCAGATAGCGCATAGGCCGCAGGCTTCGATAAAGTTTCTAAAAAAAAAATTCAGATTAAAATTTTGTAAGGCCTACGCGACATTTTTAGTTTGCGATTTGCAGAAACCAAAGAGATTCTTTAGGTCAAAAGTCACGACAAAACCTTTTATTTTGGCGGTTACCGATGTCTCATTTTTGCGCTCTGAAGCAGTATGACCTTCGGAGGTACCTGAAGTACGTAGCTTCTTATTCACACATTTCATTACTTCATCTTTTTTTCCGAGGTATCTCTCGTAGGAGAGTTGTAAAATTGGTGGCGTATTGGAGTCAGGGGCCCAGACAAGCTTTCATCTATTATAGCTAATTACTGTCTCGAAACATAGAATTTACTACTCTCCCCTAAGTAAGATCCAAAACTGTTCGACGCAATTCGATTCTAAAATTAAACCCCCTATTGCTGACTATTACTTTCCATGTGACCTTTGCCCCTTAATTACAATTTAAAAGAGTCGAAAAAGTTTTCCAAAACTGTAAAAACGATTGTAAAAAGTATTAATTGTAATAAAATTTGACGTCTTTAAAGATGATAAATGTTGATAAACAAGCCTGAACTTCGATTTGTAAAGCAGTATTGTAACAAATATCAAGTCTGACCTTGGATTGATCTTGGAGAAAGGAAGAAGACGCTCAAATAATATAATCGACTCCGAAGACGACATTCGTTTTGTATAAGGTTCGTATCAACGGGGAGCTTCTTTCAAGTTGATGAAATGATCTGCGGGATCGGGAGGAGCCATGAACGAAAATAGAAGACGATTTGATATATTTATACAATGGTGTTTAGGAGGAGTTTTTTGAAGCAAAAAAGGGGCGATTGTACAGTGGGGGACCTGATCCAGTGGCAAAAACCGTACCGTTTTGCATCCGGGAAGTATCAAAAATGCGGCAAAATGCTTTCTTTTCCAAGTGAAAAAACTTCGTTTTGGAGGGCGCGCCCTTTCCCTCACAAAAAGTCAAGGTGCGAGCGACAGTTCAAAAAACCCTATTGCACCGTGTGAAAAGCCGAAAACTGTACAGTGCAAAGTGAACTTTCGTTTTCTCACGGTGAATATCGCCGAAATTGCCTCCAGCGACTTTGCGAACCGACTATAGGTCTGTCGGGAAAATAACGGCGGATCGTCGCGCCTCGAAATCATGGCTTTGCGACTGCAAGTCGCGGCTTGGGATTTGGTGCGCGATAGCGGCGAGGCAAGACATTGGAACATTACAACATTTGAAGCAAACCAAAGAGTTGCTCGAGAGCCTCGAGATCACTTTCCGTCCAAATCCAACCTTACATTCTGATCTTATTTTTAGCCCTCAAAATTATTGACCATGTTTTTCAACTGCGAATATTTTTCAACCTATATGTATACGTCGCACATCGCTGTTGTCATAAGCAGACATAGAAAAGGCGTTCGTATTTTACCATTTTTTCTATCGCAACTCCAAAAACAACCGGTTTCCCCGAGAATTTCTCATTTTAAATTTGAATATCAACCGATTCCCAGCGGATCAGAGATGCCCCTGCGTAGCGCAGGGGTAGTCTCTTCCGTGAGACGCGAGCTTGGCCAGCTCGATTCCCCCAATCCGTCACAGTGATCGACTAACGAAGCATCTCGTCCCGATTCGTCGCGTCAAAAGTTTGTATTGCTTTCCCCACTGTCTGTTCAAATCAAACCGTCTAGAAGTCCACACCGCGGCGTCGAAAAAGCACACTGGGCTTCTGCGGAACGGAGATGCCCGCAGTTTTTCGTTTTCAGTGTGAATTTGGGCGCCTCGGATATTGTACTTGATCAAGCTTGATGATTAAAGTAAAAATCAAATTTGACAACTTTTTAGTTAGAACAGAGTAACATTTTTGATGTCTCTATAGCCTACAGAGAATGTAGATTCAATTTTTTGTAATGAGTGGAAGCTAGAGGTGGCAATCGGGCCGGGCCGGGCCGATTTTTGCGGCCCGGCCCGCGAGCCGAAGTGACCAGGCCGGCCCAGGGCTTTTTCAAATTTGCTCAGGCCCGGCCCGGCCCGATGAAAGCCCAGGCCGGCCCGGCCCGGTTTGGCCCGCTAATACAGAAAAGTTGGATAAAAGTCTTTGCACTTTCTACTGGAAGTTGTTATGCTTTCCAGAAGGCTTTTACGTGTGTCTGCGTGAAATTAAAAAGTCTAGTCGGATGACATTTTTTTTCGATTCCTGACATCAAGGAATCGAAATTACAGTGAAATTTTTAAATTTATCATAGAAAATTCGAAGTTTTTTGCCCGATCCTTGCATATTTGGGTGGGATTTTACATATACATAATAAGTTACACATACATATACATAATTTTAAAAGGTAGTAAAACAGCGTATAAGGCAAAAAAGGATTAATCTAATTTCCATCCATTCTACAAAGCATTTGTGCTTTATTTTGCTGGTTTAGCATTAAAAATGTCTTACTTATCTACCTTCCGGGCCGGGCCGGGCCGAAAGTGTCGGCCCGGCCCGCGGGCCGAAGCGGTCAGGCCGGCCCAGGGCTTTTTCAAATCTGCTCAGGCCCGGCCCGGCCCAAACACCGGGCCCGGCCGGGCCGGCCCGGCCCAGCCCAGCCCGGTTGCCACCTCTAGTGGAAGCTAAAACTTGATTGATTTTGAAAAAATGGGATTTTTTGAAAATTTCGGGGCTTTTTTATTGTTGTAGCCAAAAACTTGTAATTTTGACCATTATGCAATATTGAATCTCAATATTCAATATGAAAAATAAAGTATATTTATCACTGAAAATATGAAAAACAAAAAACGACCGGTCAGTTAATTTTATATTGCTTTTAGGACATAACTTTATATCACCCATCACTTATTTTTAATTTTAAAATTTTCCTCTTCTTCGTATTTTAAATTCGACTTTATTATTAGCACTGGGTTGGAGTCGGCAAATAGTTTACATTACAATACAATTGGCCCGTTGTTTCTTGTCATGTTTCCTAACCAGTTGTTCCAGCGCCGCCGAGTCGATGCCCAAGTCCGAAGCGGTCCGTCTGGAGGGCATGGATTGGCGACGCTTCTTGAGTTGGAGCTCGGAAGGCGTGCAGGACAAGCGGAGGTTGTCCATGAGGGTCCAGAAGACGTGTTGAACCTGGGAAAATTAGGTCAGATATGGGGAAAATGAGATTTTTGGGGGGAAAATGAGAACTTTTGGGCAAATAATTTAGACTTGAAAGAATTGCGACTCAAAAATTAAAAAAAAAAGTATTTTTTGTCGAAAAATCTATTTCCAAAAAAAATTTTTTTTAATTTTTACCTCCTTCAATTGTTTGGCAGTGATATTGACCATGGGAATGCGATTTCGTCGCGCATATTCTTGAGGATTCGCCTCCGGCGGCCACACGTTCCCATTCGCATCGGGGACCCGCAAATCCGCTTTATTACCCACCAATAAAACCGGCGCCTGAAATGGAAAATTGAGGGGATTTAATTGGAAAAAAGAGTCTAATTCTTGAGATTTTTTGAAGTTTTTTTCCATTGTAAAATACGAAATGTGCATGTGTTTCGAGAAATTAGAAAAAATAAATAAAAAAATGGCTTAAAATTTTCTCGAACTTGACACAAATTTTGGTTAGAATTTTTCAAGGCATATTTGCAATTTTTAGTTTCAGTTTTGCAAAAATCATAGATTTCAAGCTGAAAAATGTCAAAAATTTTTGTTTTTTTTAATTTCAAGGCTTGAAAAAATCAGTCTTTCTTAAAAATGAGGAGTAAAATATTTCTATAAAAAATCAATTTTTTCCGAGCGACATCTGCAAGGAAAAAGCCAAAAGACTTTTTTTCTCTGACCGTCTCTCTTCATTTTCTGTGCTCTCTCCGAAAAAAAGATTGCGTAATATTTCCGTTACTAGTGGATAGGGAAAAATAAATTTTTTGAAGCCCATTTTGGACCAGATTTTTGCAAAAAATATAAGAAATTTAAAAAAATATTTTTTTTTATTTTTTACTAAAAAATTTAAAATTTTTTTTTTTTTGCAAAAAAATCCAAAAATTTTTTTATTTTTTCCAAAAAACCTAAAATCGGAAACTCACATTTTTGGGGCTTTTGACTTGAATCTCCTGGATGATCTGAACCGCCTCCGCATACGATCCCGGATCGTCCACCGCATAAACCACCATGAAAGCGTCCCCTTGCTTGTAATAGAGATCTCTCATTGCCAGAAAGTCGCGAGATCCGCTGCTGTCGATGATTTGGACCAGCAGTTCTCCGTCCTCCACTTCGTATTCGATCCAATTAAACTCCTCGACTGTTGGCCGATACTCGCGGATAAAGGCCTCCCAAAGGAACTGATTGACAAGGGTCGATTTGCCTACCTGAAAAAAGTTTGTTTTTGAGTGAAAAAAGTTAAAACAAAAAAAAATTTTTTGATTTTTTTTTTTGATTTTTTCACACATTTTAAAAAAAAACGCCTAAAAATTTTGTGTGAGACACATACAGGAATCATAATTTTCAGAAAACACTATCATTTTTCGGCCAAAAAATGCAAAAAATCGAGGTTTTCTTCGGTTTTTCTAGCAAAAATCTGGTATTATTTTCACCGTGAAGTAAAATTTTTCTCCACAAAAAGAAATCAATTTTTCCACGTAAAATTATCAAACATTTGGTCCAAAAATATTTTTTCTCTGACCGTCTCTCCTCATTACGTATACTCTCTTGGACAAAAATTTCGTAGTATCTCCGCTGCGACCACAAAGAGAGAGCTAAAATTTCCAATATTAGGATTATCTTTGCCAAATATGAAGAAAATCGAAGCTCAAAACTTTTTAAACTTACCCTTGGTGCTCCCATCAGGACCACGGTTAATTGTGAGGGGAGATTTGTCGATTGGATCCCGCGACTTGAACTCATGTCATAGGAATTTCTGAAAGTACTGAAAATAAAAAATTTGTGAGAAATCTGATTTTTTGAAAAGTTTAGTGACGATTTTTGTGATTTACTGGGAAAATCAGCCCTGTTTTGGTTAATTTTTCGTTTTTTCATATGAATTAGGTGACTTTTTTGCCTAAAATCGCCTTTAAAAACCAAATCAAGCCCGACTTATCAGAATTATCACGTTTACCACTCCTCCCCACTTTATTCACCCATCGCAAAAAATTTCCCCACCTCTTGAAGCTACTATAATCTAAATTCTATATTTGTAATCCAATCATGCCCCAGGCGGTGGCTAAAACTTTGACCGAGCCGTTTATCCGCCCGCTCCGTCGCCGAAACTGGTCATAAACTGGGCTCTTTTAAGGCACTCTCAATTCTTCAATTATATTACCGGCCCCTGAGGACGAAACCCTCCCGAAAACTCGAGAGAATAACTCGGTTTAGGGGGCTGCTGATAAACGACGAGGTTGATGTCACCATCAGGGTGAACGGGGAAGTAAGGCGTTTGATTGGGAAATTCGCTAACAAGGGTACCCCAAATGCGACTCTCAGATTTTCACTAGATTTGGCATACACATGTCGGGCACGAACTAAATATCAATTCCTCAAAGTTTTAGCTCGCGCTTTGCAAGCGCCGCCGAGATATTGAACGATCCTTGCCGCCGAAACAGCATGCTAACCGTGGAGGGCGGCCAGAGTGAAAAACACTTTTTGATCATAACTTGTTAGTTTCGTGCGGAAAAAATTGATTTTTGTTGAGACATTACCCTCTATGGTGGAAATAGGCATGAAACGTTTCGTGCCGAAATTCGGCAAGAAGTGACAAATTTTTTTCGATCTAAACATCTCGGTTGTTTCTTGAAAGCGCGTGCTAGGAGTCTCGCATATATCCTAGAAAAAATTATTCTAAATTTGTGCCAAGTTTCATCAAAATCTGAGCGTCGCACTTGGGGTACTTTCCCCGTAAGTAAAGGCCAAAATTATATTGTTTTACTAGTCGCGACATAAAGTCCGTAGAATTTTCTGCACTGTGCATAAACCCGAAAAAGCATTTTGCACTGTGCATTCACCCGAAAACACATTTTGCACTGTGCAATTTTGTTGATTTTGCCTTATTGTCGCGCGCGATTCCCGTTTTTCGCAGCGACAAATCAACATTTCGGAGCGCGACGGAATTTGGGGGCCGCGAAAAATTCTACGGACTTTATGTCGCGACTAGTAGGCAAAAATCATCTTGTTTCTTGATAAAAAAAACAACGTTTTGGATAGAAATTGAGGTGTTTAATCAATTTTAAGGCCTGAATGTTCCTCTAAGATATCTAAATGTCCAAAAAATCACTTTTGCAATACCAAAAAACGTTTTTTTGTACAAAAAATTGGTCAAAATTAAATTTTTAGGCCAGTAAATCACAAAAACCCCCTTATAAAAGTCTACCATATTTTAATCAAATTCGACCTTAATTTACCTAAAAATCACGTTTTTTAATCCAAAAATCAGGTCATAAAAATTTGCCAAAACTTGAAAAATCTCAAAAAAAAAAATCGAATTTCTCATACCTTGCCATAAAATTCACACCCAGTTGGTCCCGCAATCCGACCATTTCGCTGGCCATAAAACTCAAATTTCATTGTTTTATGCGACAATAAATAGGAATAGTAAATGCCAAAAAATATCGAAAGTCCGAATGAGTAATGTCCCGAAAATTGATGATATCATCCCAACATTTCCGAGAGACCGGGTTTGGTGGAGGTGTAACTCAAAAAAAATTTTTGGAAAAGGTATGTTTTGAGTGACTTTTTGACGCAATTTTTCGAGTCAATGGGTAAATTGCGGGGAATTGGGTATGAGCGTATTTCAGGTCAATTTTTGGGCTGACATACGAAGCTCTTCCATTTTAAATTTTGCATGTACGTCGGGTTAGGTGACATAATAATTGTTGAAAATTTCAGCTCGGAGTTTACAGAGGCAACCGAACATTCAACAGTCTTTCGCCTCCGATCGACACCAAAAATGCAGAGCGCGGTCAGGTATGAAAACGCGCTTTGGCTATGACTTTGATAGTTTCGTAAAAAAATGCTGTCAGTTTCCAAAGTCTTCATGTTTCTGCAAAAGCTAGAGGAGTCTCCCATGTCAAAGAAAACGGCAATCTAAGCACTTCGAACACCTCTCCTATCAACAGAATACCCAACTTTTAGCCCAACAGTACTATCAAGAAGATCCCAACGGCATATCTGTCAGTCGGGAAAATAACGTGGAAATCGCCCATCGCCGCTTTGCCACGAGTAGCCGCGGCTGTGGATTTTTTGTGCGACTGTGGCGAGGCAGGATGCTTTGCTACCAAATCCGCTTTATTTACTCGACAGACTAGTAGCTGTTTTTTGAAAAGTGCGCCGCCTTTTTTCGCGCAGTCCACGTTGATTCTTTTTACGCTGTGCAATGTCGTTCGCCTCGCAAAATTCGCGACGACGCAGTTGAACTGTCCACAACGCAAAAAAGTCTATGCACATTTGAAAAATCGTTGTTTTTATAAAAGGACCCCAAGTAAAAAAATCGTTGCAATCTCCCTTACCTCGGCACCTGCGCTGGGCTTTTCCTCGGGGGCAGTTGGGACCGGCATCTATTCACTGCATGCGCTCCTCCTCTCGCATACATCCCCGGCTGCATCTGTCTCCGCGTCGCCATCGTCGTACTCTGGTACGTGTTCATCGTTGAGGGTTTGAAATGATCGGTTCTTCAGGCAGTAGTCGAGATTACAGTATCCAAATCATCAAAATTCTGAAAACCACGGCGGTTATTATGCCTTCATGAGAAAGAAAGAGTAAAGAATGACCAAAATGGGGGGATAAAAACGCCCGGAAACCATTCGTTTCGAACCGGAACCACAAAGATGTTCCGGTCAAAAGTTTTTCGGGGCCCGCCGAATCCGGCCACAAATCAAATTTGGAACACTTTTTTCGCGCCGCCACAACAACGATTGGACATTTGAGTTCGGGGCGGTTAAAAATAGCCGTGTGAAGGGCGGAGATCACATGGTTTACGAATGTTGATAAAGTAAATGTAACGTGCATGGTGTTGGGATGGGAAAATGTTTGAAATACGAGGGGATTATGGGAGTTTTCAGGTCCAAATTGGGGAAGAGAACGACAAAAAATGCAAAAATAAAAAAAACAGGGCTAAAAATAGAACGGGAACGTTGAGAAAGTCACGTTCGATGGGGTCTTGGGAAGACCGATATTGGGTAAAGTAAGGGCCAGGCTACAGTCAAACCTCGACTATATGTAGCTAAGGAATCAGATATTCTGTGCTACTGTATACGGAGACTTATGTATCAGTATGTCGGGAAAATAATGTGAATTTGCCGCAGCAGAAAGTCTTGTCGCGGTCAAGACCGGAATCCCCAGCCGCAGCTAGCCGTCGAAAGCGACGACAGGCGATCCCAAGGCGCGACGAATCCACATTATTTTCCCTACAAACTGATATCAGTATGTCGGGAAAATAATGTGGATTTGTCACAACAAAAGGTCTTGTCGCTGTCGCACACCAGACTTGTAGCTGCGGCAAGTCGTCGCAAAGTGATGATGGGCGGTTTCAAGGCGCGACAAATCCACATTATTTTCCCGACAGACCGATAAACCTTTCATTCTCTGACTAGCAATGGCAAGGTAAAATCGCAAGTCTTTCAAGCCGTTATATTGTGTACTGACCGTATCAGTCAGTCGCGAAAATAATGTGGATTTGTCGCAGCAGAAAGTCTTGTCGCTGCCGCGCACCAAATTTGTAGCTGCGGCTTGCTGCAGTAAAGCGATGATGGGCGATTTTAAGGCTTGACGAATCCACATTATTTTTCCGACAGACTGATATCAGTCTGTCGCGAAAATAATGTAGATTTGTCGCAGCAGAATGTCTCACCTCCTCGCAGACCACACCGTCCGAAAACTGGTCAAGGCTTTTTTTGGCACGCCTATATATACATAGTACACGCCTAACGAACAAGCCGCTGAGAACACTTGGAACTAACGGAATTATCGGTCACTTTTTGGTCTTGGAATAACAAAGAAAAGGCTCACTGGCGGGTAAACGTTGTTCCCTTCAAATCGCGGTAGAATTCTTTATCTACGCCATAAACCAATCATTCAAAACCCACGCCCAACATGTAAGCAAAGGTATGTCAAGCGTTCGGCAACTTTTGACAAGAATGTTAAAGCTTTGTTCTAATCGTAAGCGAACAATCTAGAGAGCGCCTAGGAAGGCTGTAATCCCATTTTTCTCAGCATTTCTCTCGCTTGAGACTGGACAGAGCCCTGCACAATGCGGAAACGGGGAAAGAGTTCTGTCGGGAAAGCAATGGCATATTGTCGCTTCTATACTGGTTGACAAAACTTCGTTTCCACCTCGTATCTCCGGCACCGCTGGGCCTACAACATCTATAATAAATCCGGCATAGAATTATTGTGGGACAATCTAACGCCACACCCAAAAAATTGCATCATTTGATGCACTTTCCATGCACTTTTTTTAAAAATGACAAAAAACCGGATGACAAAATTTTCTTTCCACTTTGGAAATACGTTTGTAACTCATAAGAAAGAGAGCAATGAGCACATTGTCGCTTCGAAAATCTCCGAGAAAATGAATTGTGTCGCGACAAAATCAAATTGTTTTTCAGTTCAGCGACGCGATTGGCGCAGCGACATTACGCTTATTATTTTCCCGACAAACTGATATTTATCAGTCGGGAAAATAATGTGGATTGGTTGAAGATAAATTTCTCGCCTTGCCGCAGCAGTCGCGGACCAACTCTCCAGCCGCGCCTAAGCGATGATGGGCGATTCAAAGGCGCGGCGAATCCACATTATTTTCCCGACAGACTGATACTGCGCACGGCAACCGAGGGAGCCCTCCGCCTTATTTCGGCACTTCGCCCACCCAGTGTTGGTTGTAGCCAAACGAAATGCCAAAAATGAATTTTTCGTGGGGTTTCCGACCGGAAACCATTTTTTTCGGAATTATTTTATTTTTTTGTCAATTGCGACACTTCTTTTGAACGAAACTCAGAAGTGGGCGGGAAAAATTTTTGTTCTAATTCGGGTTGCCGCTCTGCCCTAACTCCTTCGGTCTGTCGGGAAAATAATGAGCACAATCTCGCTTACCCGATCGCGTCGCTGAAGTGAAAAGCAATTTGGTTTTGTCGCGACACAATTCATTTTCTCGGCGGCGATGCTGTTTTTGATGCGACAAAATGCTCATTATTTTCCCGACAGACCGATAATTTGTACTATTATTATCCCATAAAAGCACAAAGCCTGCCAAAACTAAGACCATTTTGAATACAGAATGCGAAATACCCTCCGCCAATCGACCGACTGCCCTCTTAATTGACTCCGGTTTATGCAACCTGCCCTTTTTCCTCGCTTATCCTCAAAAAACAATGAATAATTTACTATCTTGGGACGCCCTCCCACCAAAGCTTGTCCAGTAATATTCGTTTCGCGTTTAATTCCAAGCTAATCCCCAAACGTACAATGGAACTTGTTGACGGCCGGAAACGAAATATTTTTGGCTAATTCTGCGAGCGCAAAACTACTGCAAAAAACATTGAAAATGCACGTTGAAGAGGCGTCGTAAGCGGCCTGAGAAAATGTGGGAATTTTTGGCGGCTAGGAAGGGCTGGAAATAATTGCACCGTGCAAACTATTTACTAGTATTTTCAGAAAGTGCGTGGACCTTTCGTCACGCGGCAGAATGCACGATGCAAAGCCAAATTTGCATGGTGCAGTTTTTTGAGAATGTCGGGAAAATAATGAGCACTCTGTCGCTGCGAAAATCGCATCGCCGCCGAGAAAATTAATTGTGTCGCGAAAAAATCAAATTGCTTTTCTCTTCAGTGACACGATCGGGGAAGCGAAATTGTGCCATTATTTTCCCGACAGACTTAGTTTTTGCACAGTGCATTGAAATATCGCCAAGATATAAGCTTTGTCCAATTACGTCGCTGAAATTTTGCTGAGTCATCCGCGCATAGTACGAACCGTTTTTTCAAGTTTGCACTGTGCGAAGAACAGCAAAATGCACGGTGCGTGCGACAAATATAAAAAAGGCAAATGCACGGTGCGTTTGCGGCGAAAGACAAAAAAAAGTGTCTACGCATTTTATAATGAAAATAATATTATACTAGCCGCCTGTCGGGAAAATAATGAGCACTCTGTCGCAGCGAAAATCGCATTGCCGTCAAGGAAATGAAGTGTGTCGCGAACAAATCAAATTGCTTTTCACTTCAGCGACACGATTGGAGCGGCGACGTGGTGCTCATTATTATCCCGACAAACCAATATCATTCCCATAAAGTCTAGATCTCAACGAAATATTCACATCAACGACCTTTGCGTTCCTTGTAACGCCTAATATCTTCAAGAGAACCTTAGTTCACCAAAGTCCCGAAAACTTGATGTATTACAATTATGTTAATTTATGGGAATATCAATTGTTTTGTGTGAATATTCATGCTTATTAGTGAGATGGACTTTAGTGGAGATTATAAAAAAAGATATCTCTTGTAACAACCAACGAACTTCTAGAGTTGGGGGTGGAATTGATGGAAAGTTTAAAGAATATGAAGTTAACCGGGATTGAGTTGACTAACTTGGAACAAAGTTGCAAAAACAAGTAGAACGGCGTTTAAAAATAAATAAATTTAAAGCAACGGAGTCCATGTAGACTGTCTTGAAAGTGACACAGGCTTTCGGGGATAATCAGCGGAAGTGTAGGCGAATTTTTAAGTCTTTAAAATTGGATTTGCCAAAAGGAAAAAAAACGTTGCAGAAGATCTAAAAATACGAGAAAATGTTTGTCATCACAGAGTAAAAGATCAGATTTGAAAAGGACAAACTGCTGAAATGAAGAGAGATGGCAAAAGAAAATAATATTTAGTCATATCTTTGTAAATCTTATACCAACAAGGAAAGGCTTCACAGGACGACGCTCAGATTTTCGTTAAAGTTTTTACAGATGTCCGGCATAGGCCACATCAATTGATGAAAATCGTAGCTTGTGGTTTCGCATTTTTTCCGACTTTCGACCTAAAAATCTCGGTCGTTTCGGCAAGGCGCGGGCTAGGAGTCACGCATATTTCCGAAACAAATTATTTTACGATAAATTTGTGCCAAGCTTCATAAAAAACTGGGCGTTGATAAATAATTTTTTTACGAGTGCGTTTCGCCACATGCTTTAGGCAAAATACCTAATACTAGAGTGAGAGACCTGATCCAGTGGCAAAAAACGTACCATTTTGCATCCGGGAAGTATCAAAAATGTGGCAAAATGCTTCCCTTTCCAAGTGAAAAAACTCCGATTTCAAAAGCGCTCTTTTTGTGAGGGGAAGGGCGCGCACTTCAAAACGAAGTTTTTTCGCTTGGAGAGGGAGGTATTTTGCCACATTTTGGTGCCTCCCGGATGCAAAATGGTACGTTTTTTGCCACTGGATCAAGTCCGTCACTGCATCATAGTTCAAATATTTGATGATTTTTATTTTCAAAATCTTGCTAACTTCTACAAAGCGCGACTAAAAAGAATGTAAAACAAAGTTTTGATTCTTATAAAATTTCATCCAAAATTTATCCCAAGTTTCCCTCATACATACCCCTCGCCTTTACCGCCATTCTCTCAATAAAGTATTCGCGAATTCAGCGCGTATATAGCCGAGGATATGTATCCGCCTCAAAATGTTATGCAATCTTCCGTAAATACCGTTCCAAGCACATGCCTCCGCTTTCATCAACAGATAAATAATTAACGAGCCATTAAGGTAATAAGGCTGAGTAATTATTCACAGCCCCTTTCGTTATGATCAAATGGACCGTGCCCCCTTCAGAAGCCTGCAAGGAGCGGTTGAATACGTAAATTTGCCGTAAACAAAATAAAAATAGACTTGAAATGACTATTAATAGGGAAATGTCTAGTCATAGCACCATCCAAAAATCAAAAAATTCTTGTAAAATACGATAATTACAAGAAAAAAACAAAATTTTTCGCAAAATCCAAGAAAAAATCTATCCTTTAAGATTGTAAGCCCTGCGGAAATTTTATTCTTATCCCAGACAAGCCGAAAACTTATCAAAAATTTCTTTTTCTTTACCGAAGTTCGTCTCCAACCCGGTTATAACAGGTCAGCGAACACGAATACGAACTTCCTGGTTCACTGATCTATACGTTAATCTAAATGCAAATATGAGAAGAACCCTCGGGGGGATGACAGATGTCAACAAATTCAGTATTTACAATTTCGCATTTGCCCTTTCCGGAGCTACTTTGAATTTTGATGAGCGGCGGTACGGTGGGAAAACAATAAATGCTGTGTTATAAAGGGCTGCAAGAAGAGCGAAGTTCCTCTGTTATCCGCATAATGTCTTTGAGGAGATTCGCCTAACAGTCTGTCGGGAAAATAATGTAGATTTGTCGCAGGACAATTTGTCGCCTTTTCGCAGCCTCTCCCGGAATCTCCAGCCCTCGGCAAGCCGTAGCAAGGCGATGATGGGCGATTGTAAAGCGTGACAAATCCATATTATTTTCCCGACAGACTGATGTATTGGCAAAGTGGCATAATGCCTCATATTCAAAGATTTTTGCCGACCTGCTAAGACGTGAAATGAGAGGAGTTATGAGGAGAAAAAACTTTTTTTTTTTTGTTGAAGAAAAATTTTTTTTTTTTTGATGAAACGTTTTGCTCATTGTCAGTCGTAATTTTGGACCTAGGAATCTCACGTGGAAACTCTTTCAGATGTAGCGTTAGGATTTATTCAAAGTTTTGGGCTTCAAAAATGTTTGATCCGTGCTTTGCAATGCCGTGGTAATTAACGGTCTTTTTCGAGAGAGAGAACCCAAAATGAAGAGAGTTGGAGAGACAAAAATGGTTCACTCCAAATTTCTTTCGAAAACTGCATATCAAAAATCGCAAAAAAAATCTCTATTTTTGGACAACTTCCGGCTTACAAATCTCAAAACTTTCTGCCACAGACAAGCTAAATATCCCGCATCTGTCTTTAGAAATCCCAACCGCAGTTTTCACCAAGTTCCGCAATATTTTCAACGCCTATTTCGAGCAATCTCCCATATAAGCACAGACAAACAATTCCCATTTTATAAATATATATTATATTATCTTAATGCACAAATATAGCACCTTCTCTCTGCTCGTCACAACCCCGTCAACATCGCCATTTTCCGTCGCCTATTTAGCGCCCGCGAACCTGTAATTTCCGCAGCCCCACCGCTTACAAAGACGTTCCATTTTTAGCGGCGAATTTCAAATTTCAAAGACGCCTCAGGCACGTGAGCAAAAAACCAATAGCAGCTGTGAAAAAACAACGAAAACGGCCCGAAATCATCAATTATTTCAGCGGTAATCCTTTGGGAAAAAACAAATGCAAAGTTGTTGTTCTGACGGATACGAAAAAGTAGCTAAAAACAGCGTATAAGAGTGCGAACAGGAAGGTCCGAAGTTGACAGTTTGAACCCGACAAAGGACAAAGTCTACTATAATAGGCGCATATAACAAAATTAGAGAAGAGAACGTGAGACTTGGGAAAAGCCAAGGGAACTTGACGGTTTCAAACCCGCAAAACTGTTTGTCTTATTGTTAGGCACGTTCTGTAGTTTGAAGAGTGAGTAATCCTTGGTGCTTGAATCCAATGTGGATTTTACAGGGTGATTCAAAAAAAATGGACAAATTTTGAAGTCGGTGTATCCCACCACGAATACCGCAGTCGGTGGGAAGAAAAGTAGTTTTACAATCGTCAACGATCCTGCTTCATGACACCTATTTCAATTTTTAAAAGAGTTTTGCTGAACGGCTTGTACGAGCCAAAATACTAGGTCAGCCCATATTCTGACCACATTTTCCTAGAATTTTGTAGGTCCAAAAAACTTTAACGGCCTGAATTCTTACAGCCAGCCAAAAACTGCATGTTGACTGTTTATTACGATACTAAGGGGAATCTAGAGAAGGGAAAACGCTGATATTATTCTATTAATAACGCTCCAGCAATTCGCAACGTGATCCACCAGAGACCCATCCACATAGTTCTGGATTTTTGGGATGATCGGGTTTCAAAACTTAGCAGGGCGGCCTGGCTTGTGCTAATAACGGCAAAAAGTGATTCCTGTAAGACATCTAACATTGCTTTACATGGGTCAGCAGTTGATTTGATTGTAGCTTGCATTAGCCATGTACTGTGCTCATAAAAGTTTAACCGGCTATACCCAGAGACGCCGATATTTTTTGACCAGAAAAATCTTACTTTTTTGTTGGCGTTCTTCAACAAGCCGCACAACTACGACAGGTTGCATTTATACGATAGTGATATAAGTCCGTTCTTCAATTTTAAATTGGTCTCCGTTAATTTGAACAAACATGGCCTTCAGAATCCAAGTATCTTTGCGATGACCCATCAAAAAGTCAAAAATGTCGGAATTTTGTTTGCAGTTTTGCTAATTGAAAGGTACTATTGTTAAAAATGCGTTTAATATATTCACAATAGAGCAGTAAACGCGGTATAAATAGAATTGGTTCTAAAACTTTGACCACGCTCGGCAGAGCTAAGTTTTTCAAAAAGCACCCAAATGAGCGTTGATTTTCCCTCGCTGGTTGTCTAACTTTCGGCCTCTGGTTTTTCATTGTCTGAAAGACCTGGATTAAATCCTTAAAAGGTCCTAGAGAATAGCCGTCTGTGTTTCGCTCAGACCGGTCAGAACGTCTCTGTTGCACCCTTCAGACATTTAGGAGCGAAAACTTTGCAAATTTCGCCGCGGGAACGGGTGCGCTGACCCGGCAATTTTTAAGCAACCATATGTCGGCAACTTTTGCAGCTAGTGAACAATTTTTGCAATGAATATGTACACATAACGTAGTAGTTTTATGCCATGTGTACCTTTTTACGAGAAACATTCAAAGCCAAGAAAAATCGAAGAAAGAAAAGTGTCCATTTTTTTGAATCACCCTGTACGTTGAAACATCTCAAAAAAAAATTGTAAAAACTCTTCACGCCCACCGAAAATACATACTTCTCCTGTCGGTTTGATTAGTTCTTATGAATTTTTTACCGATTGACAGGAGAAGTAGCTTGGGTGCGACGTTTAAATTTTAATGAAAATTTGCGCAAATATAGAGCACTTTTTTCTAAGACAAATGCGACGCGCTTTAGGTCGCGCTTTGCAGAAAAACCAGAGATTTTTAGGTAAAAAAGTAGAAAAGATGTAACGGCTTTTTTTGCGGATTTTATCACTAAAGTTTCATGCCTCTTTCTACCGTAAGTAGAGTGTAGTGTTTCCATGAAGAAAAAAATTATTACGTACGAAACTTGCAAAGATACGGACAAAAAATGTTTATATCTCTTACCGCACCCCTCATTTTAGATACCATCTCGGTCGCAAATATTGTTAAATATCTCGCTCGCAAAGCGTCAGCTAAGATTTTCAATAATTCACATGTGGCCTATGGCCAATATGTCTACAAGAAAGAAATTTTTTAAAAGATATCTGAGTGTAGCACTGCCAGTACTTCCTTTCTGAAATGAACGTTTTTGTTGATCGGATTCCAGAAAAATTAGATGATTTTTGGTACAGCCTAAAGATCAGTACACTCTACCACCAAATCATTGCCTCACATTCTCCTCAAAACAACCAAAAAACTTGGATATAACTCAATATCATCAAACAAGTCAGAAGGACGGCTTAAGCATGCTCAAATGAAGAATGGCCGGAAGGAAAAGTAAAAACAACGAAGAGCACGGCACAAGTTGGAAGTTAAATTCCCAGAAAAATAGAACATATACTAACAATACCATTTTCTAACTAAAAAATTTATATGTTAATGCAACTGCTTGGACCTAAAGTAATATAAAATGGCGGAGAATGCATAAACCACAAGAGATTTTGAATATTCAATTCGTGTCAGCTGTAAGCGAATCTCAGAGCAAGCTTTCAGCTGGCCGTTGGTCATGTGGTTTGTATCTTACAGAGATTTATAATAGTCACAGTAATCAGCAATTTATTAGAAGACATGCAAATCTCAAAAATCAAAGTTCCTTTCCGCCCTTGTAATTTGCTTCGGTGAAATTGCGGATGTCCCACGACATCGAGACGTATAATTTCACAAGCTGTTCATGGAAATAGCTCTTCGAAAACTACAATTAATTATATATTAGGGTAAAGTCGGAAATTCCAGAAGGAACTGAAAAAAGCATCAAACCCTGAGGAAATAATGTGATCAACTGGGCTGAACGTGTCTGTAGTTAAAAATTGAAAACGCTAGCTTAATCTCAAGACTAATTCTCGCAGAGGAAAAGCAAAAAATTGGACTTTTTTGGCCAAAAGATTCGTCGTGTATCTAGGGTGAAGTGTAATATAAAAAAACGCTTAGAACTATTCAGTGAACAATCTCCAGGGCTTAAAATTAAGCCATATGATATATTAGATCTTGACTTTTGATTTTATATCATTTCGAAAGTTTTCAAAATTCAAATTCCCGCCATTTTTGGCATTCTGTTCTCAGAGCCGCTATGGACACCAAAGGCACAAAAGATAAGAAAACTGCAGAAATGCACGTACAGAACCGCTAATTAAGGCAGGAGGATCCACTAAGGCAGAGATCACACTTATATTATCCATGACTTTGTATGAAAAATTCCAAGAAATTTCATAAGTTTAAAGCCAAAACAAATTTTTAAATAATTCATATCCTGCCTTTCAAAACAAACCGCGTTTTAATTACCGAGGAATATAAAAAATGTCGAGTTTTCATAAATAATGAAAGAGAATTCGCGGGAGAGTGCGAAAGGCCAAGAGGTCAGCCAAGAAAGTTCAATTTTACTGGCATTCAACTTGTGCTCGCTGCCAACCCAGGTGTTAACTACATGCATACATAAAAATCTTGGCCTTGGCTTCGAATTTTAGATCGATTTTTTGCAGAATTTGCGTAGAATAATATAAAATTTTGGTCGGAAAGGGCAAAAAATCCTTTTTTTTCATATTTTCCCCCAAAAAATCCGAAATTCGAGCTCTCTGCCAAGAGTTTGATCCCACACCGGAGGTCGTTATACTTACGACATTCTTCCGGCGTAAGAAAAAAGGCCCAAAAAAAGGAGAAAAAATGAAAATTTTATGAGTTTTGGCAACGGTTCAAACAGACAATGGGAATGGAAATGAGGCGGGCTAAAAGTGGGGCCGAAAGCGCTGAAAGATAATTACTGTAAGGATATTAATGGAATATCATGATCTTCTTTATGAGCGGTTGTCCATGAGGCGTGACTGGGGGAAAGTTCAGGCAGGGGTCATGGAAGTTTATTGCGCTTTTGAACCCAAAAATCGGTCTGTTTCATAGGAGAAGTTCTCGGAATTCGATGTGATGATTTTGATTGGGGTATATGGCCTAGTAAGATTAATATTTTCTATGAGATATTAAATATTTTTTTTTGCCTGCTAAATATTTGCAGAGGTTGTTCGTGACGGGCGGAGTGAGGAGAGAGAAAACAGGGTTTTTCGACCAAAAATCAGTTGATTCTATGAGCAGGAAGAGTTCTCGAAATTATTTTCAAAAGTCTTGACCAATTTAGAGGCCGCTTAAGGTCACAGTTTTCCAAGACACATGGTAGATTTGTAGCTGGCCCTTTGCTAACATCATCAAGAAATTTGTAATTATCACTCTGTCGGGGAAATAATGAGCATAATCTCGCTGCGCCCATCGCGTCGCTGAAGTGAAAAGCAATATGATTTTGCCGCGAGTCTCCCTGCGGAGATGCGATTTTTAAACGCGAAGTTGCGCTCATTATTTTCCCGACAGACTGATAGTTCAAAATACACAAAGAAATAAAAAAATCTTGATTCTTTGATACGCGAAATAACTGACCTTCCCACCAAATCTTGGCTCTAAAAAAATTCACAATTCCATTTCAGAAAGCCCTTTATAACACGCTCGCCGAAAAAATGGACATGTTTTCAGCTTTTCTCAAACCCCACCACATTTACAGTGAATTTACACGACATATGTCCCTCGAGGGAGATGCCCTCAGACAGGGCTTTTGTTTTGAAGAAAAGCCGGCGGAAATATGGCCACTATATTGGCCATAAACCCATCTGCTAATAAGAAGCGGGGCGACAAACATTCTAAAAATCAAAACGCGATTTCACAAGGAGTGTGTCATCTTGTTTACGGAGCCCGAAAACATCCTTGAAACCTCGCGTCTCCCGGTCCTCAGGGCTTCAATTTTGGGATTTTTTTGACGCTGCGTTTGTCCATTTTTAGAGCCTATCATTTTTTCGTCAATATCGGTCAAAAAAATCTCGAAATCCTCATATATCATGTCGCTAAAAACCCCAAAAAAATCTCTCATCTCATCCGCATTTTCTCCGAATTTTTCGCCCTAATGGGACATGTGGAAACGGGCCAAGGAGAAGGTCGTTATATCGCTATCAGCGCTCCTAATTCAATTCCCCTTATTTTCGGAACGGCCTCGCAATATTTGCGCCCCGAGGCGGTTATGAAGGGATTGATGGCGGATCTCTGGACCGGCTCCAAAACGGCTATATTTTTGGTATCGGCCGTCGTTTCCGGACGTCCCACCGGAAAATATGGGACAGAAATTTATTTGGGAAGAAGCAAGGTCGAGTGGATGTTTATTTACACGGCCGTGAGAGCGACGACTTCGTACTTATTTCGTTTTACGCAAAAACAAAACATTCCGTGCCGCAGAGGGCGTCGTGAGTGCAGCCGGCACTCAATGCATGGGTTCTGGGTCGCGATGAATCGTTAAGCAGGTTTTTAGCGAGTGTTGGAAGCCTTGAGAGGCTAGCTGAGGATTAGATTTAGAGTGAGCACGTAGAAAAAGTTGATGGAAATTGAGTTCTTACATTAGAAAGTGGAAGTAATGAATTTTGGAGCAGACTAGATTTTGATCAATTAAAAGGTGAGAGGATCAGATTTTCATAAAGTTTTCGGACCTCTGAAATGTTCGTTATAAACAGGTTGTTGTGCAAAAATTTGTGGTTCAAAGCTTCCTTTGTATTCGAAAGGCCACCATACTAGTCCGTTCGTAAAGTCGCTAGAATGTTTTTGGCGACATGCACCCCGCGAAACCGAAAGTTCACTTTGCACTGTGCAATTTTTGGCTTTTTGCACAGTGCAATAGGCTTTTTTGGGCTGTCGCCCGCACCCTGAGTTTTCGTGCACAGTGCACGTCGCCGAATTCATTCCAGCGACTTTACGAACGGACTAGTAGCTTATGACATTATGAATCACCATTTATACCCCCAGAATTTTGCCCATCTTTCGATCGGAAAAACTCGATGACCTCTGCAAATATCAAACAAAAAATATCTAATATCTCATAGAAAATTCTAGCCTTACTTGGCCATATACTAGTCCTTCCGGAAAGTCGCCGGACAGATTTTTGGCGTCTGCACTGTGCGAAAAAAACTCAGGGTGCGAGCGGCATCCCAAAAAAGCCTATTGCACAGTGCAAAAGGCAAGAAATTGCACAGTGCAAAGTGAACTTTCGATTTCGCAGAGTGCATGTCGCCGATCGGAGTTGGACGATTGGGGAAAAAGACGATTGGGGAAAGGGACGATTGGGGAAAAAGACGATTGGGGAAAAGTACGATTGGGGAAACCGAAAAGTATTATTTTTCTTCCATGCAAATGTCGAAGTTAGGATAATCGAGGGTGCTCATTTCGAAAATGACATTCATTTTTTTGATTCTTACTTTTTTCCTTAAGTAGTACTGTAAAGTAGTAATTTTTGATTTTTTTTCATAAATACTCGATATAGGGGTTTTCGAGGGTGTTGATTTCGAAAATGATGTTCATTTTTCCTCTAGTACTATATAGTACTATTCTGATACTATATAGTACGAGGTCAAAATATGGCTTTTGACGTTAATGGTGTTGTTTTGATGCTTAGTACTATTCAAAAACACGTTTTAAAGACTTGGTGCTATATAGTACTGCCTGATACTATGTAGTACGAAGTAAAAATAGGCGTACTAAGCACCAGAACAACACCACGAACGCCTAAAGGCCAACTTTACACCTCGTACTACATAGTATCAGGTAGTACTATATAGTACTAGAGGAAAAATGAACATGATTTTCGAAACCAGCACCTTCGAAATCCCCTAAATCCAGTATTTTTCGAAAATTTTTAAAAAATTAGTACTTAACAGTACTACTTAAGGAAAACTAGTAATGTTCAGAAAAAATAAACCCGATATTCGAAATGAGCACCCTCGATTATCCTAACTTCGACATTTGCATGGAAGAAAAATAATACTTTTCGGTTTCCCCAATCGTACTTTTCCCCAATCGTCTTTTTCCCCAATCGTCCCTTTCCCCAATCGTCTTTTTCCCCAATCGTCCCAGTTCCGTCGCCGATTCCCGTCCGGCGACTTTCCGGAAGGACTAGTACCCCAAACAAAGTCTTCACATCAAACACCGACAATTTCTCCTACGAAACAGACCGATTTTTAGGTCCAAGAGCACAATAAATTTCCATGACCCCTGCCCTGAACTTTCCCCCAGTCACGCCTCATGGACAACCGCTCATAAAGAAGATCATGATATTCCATTAATATCCTTACAGTAATTATCTTTCAGCACTTTCGGCCCCACTTTTAGCCCGCCTCATTTCCATTCCCATTGTCTGTTTGAAGCGTTGCCAAAACGCATAAAATTTTCATTTTTCTCTATTTTGGGTCTTTTTTCTAACGCCGGAAGAATGTCGTAAGTGTAGCGACGTCCGGTGAGGGATCAAACGTTTTGTTGCAAGCTCAAATTTCGGATTTTTAGAGAGAAAAGTGAAGAAAATGAGCAAAACTGGAATTCGTTAGTGTCTTCTCTACAAAGATCTTTGAATTTTTCGGTAGTGCTTGCAGAGAATACGCTAAAATTTTGAGGACTTGATATACAGCCCAGATGGTTGAATTAGACATGATTTATACAGAAAACAGCACAATACAAGCTCCAAGAATCTGTCAATTTCTCTGATAGTCATCCTTTTTTATACCCAATTTACATCACGACATTTAGCTCAAAAAACAAAGCAATTCCGCGTACATTTAACACCCTTGGCATGCATAAACAAACAGCCATAAAAGCTACAATCAAGTCTGAGTGCTGTGTTCGATTTTCCGACAAAAATTTATGTTACTTTAGCATCTAATATCACAAAAAAAAGATTGTCGATTAAATCGCCATTTTTTCGAGAAATCAAAAGTGCCTTCGTTGCAGTATTACTAATACATTTTTACTTCCAAAAGAGCGAAAAGCGGGCAAAAATGGACGTTTGTGTGGTCTCCATTATCATAAATTTTGGTGGGTCATATCTAACCTAAAGAAATTCAAAAAACCGAAAAAACCAAATTTACAAATCTAACATAATCCTTTATACGATTACACTTCTGTCTGGAAAACAAAACCCTTTCAAGTTTGAGAATCGCAAAAAATATCTCGAAATGTCATCAAAATCCGTTCCGACCCCAAATAAGATTAGATTCAGGCCAAGATATTGGAATAAACCTCGGGAATGACCACATCCCAGCCTACACAATTCAATTACAATAACATTTTTCTTCTTTTTTAAGCCATCGCGGGTTTACAGCCTTCATAAATCGGGCTTTTTACATCATTTTTGCCTAAAATAAGGTGCAAGACCACCGTAAACTTTCGAAAAAGTTTGCCGAAGATTGCATAATCATGCCGAAAAGGGCTTTATATAGCCTGTAGATTGTTTGTAAACAGCGGATTTTACGGGGGAATTCCGAGTATTCCGAGTCCATAAAACAGCTGGCTCCAACCCAAAAGCGGAGCTCATAAATTCCGCGGAAGTGGCTAAAAATACGCACGATTCGCGGATTTCGTATTTCCATACATTGAAATGTCGGCTTTATGCGTTCTGCAAACACACAGGCCATAAATCAGTGATAATCGGGTGAATTCCGATATTGTACTAGGTCCACGACTCTTGGGAGGTCCACAACTCCGCCCACAATTGACCAATATCTTTGAAACTTTAAACATATGATCTAAATACTATAACCTCACTATCTAAAAACTCCCATTCATCGATCTCATTCTCAAAAAAAATTTACAATCAATTTAATCCATCATAAATAATGTTGCAAACCTAAGTGAAATGAAGATCATACCTCGTGAAAAGAATAGTAAAAATGATTGCAAAATGCAGTGAAAGGTTGATTCTTGCGATTCATATGTATAAAGGCGTGATATGTGAGGTTGAGCGGGTAATACTGTACAATTTTTTGAAGGGTGTCTATTACGGAATTGGGACGATTGGGGAAACCGAAAAGTATTATTTCTCTTCGATGCAAGTGTCGAAATTAGGATAATCGATGGTGCTGTTTTCAAAAATGACATTCATTTTTTTTTTGATAGTTACTTTTTTTTCTTAAGTAGTACTGTAAAGTAGTACTTTTTTTAAATTTTTTCATGAATATTTGATTTGGGGGTTTTCGATGGTGCTTCTTTCAAATCAGAAAAAATGAATAAGATTTTCGAAATCAGCATCATCGAAAACCCCTAAATCGAGTATTCATAAAAAAAATTGAAAAAATTACTACTTTACAGTACTACTTAAGGAAAAAAGTAACTATCAAAAAAATGAATGTCATTTTCGAAATCAGCACCCTCTATTATCCTAATTTCACACTTGCATCGAAGAAAAACAATACTTTTCGGTTTTCCCAATCGTCCAACTCCGGTCAAGTACAATGGATAATATATCCCAAACCCCCTCGAAGACCCCCTTGTAAATGCCGTAAGACACACTGTGGACCTGCATAAAGGCTTACAAGAAATATTAAAGCCATTGATCTTCACCTCGACAACTCTTTGAAGATGTTTTGCTGCGAAACATCAAACGGCATAGCGCTTGGTGGTCGGCTCCGCAGAAGGGCGGAATCTGTCCCTTCTTCTGTCTGGCCCTCATTCAATTCATTTAATTTCTTGACCGACAACGAATAGGGCTTGTAAACAAGTCCATCCGGCACTGGTGGGGCGTCAAATCGGCCTCTGGTGCCCTGAAATCCAATTATATTAATCATGAGGGGACCTGATCCCAAAAAACCTCAAAATTCCTCCGAAGAATCGCTTACCAATTTGCTTCTGTAGTAGAAAAAGGTGCCAAATATGATGACAGTCACCGAGGAAATGCCAATTATGCCCAACGCGTGCCTATAATGGTCGTGTTGGGTCATTTTCCCCATCAAAGTCATCTCCTTCGCCTTTCGCTCCATTTCCTCGGCCTCCGAATGTTTCAAAATCGAGCATTTATGGAAGTTGGCGGGCGTTCTGAAGTACGGACATCCCACCGACGGACAGAAATAAGCATCTTGAGACAGTACAGCTTTGGATAAATTGTATTTTGGGCCCGCGATCAGTCGATTCCAGAGCCATTTTGTCGCGTAATTATGTCCTCGTCGATTCAATAGTGGTCTGTTTGGAATGAACAGTGAATAGGGATATCTTGAAGTGATTGTGAGCATGGGGAGGGTCAAAACGCCAAAGTTTTTGCTCTGGAATTGCGCAAAATTACATTGCTTTACTGATTTTAGGTATACCTTATAGGCCGCGACATGTTCCGCAACCTCGGCGAATGCTCTGGACCATTCAGCGCTTAGTTTCTCCATAAATTCGTTTGATTGGTCTTTTGAACAGCTGCATCGGGTTCTACAAACATAAAATTATATTACACTAGGTCAGAAGATCATCAAAAATTTTTCTCTTTGATTTCTATGAAACTTATCACAAACACTGTGCACACTCCGTAAATTAACCTCTGAAAATTTTAGGTCAAAACTTCCATCCGCAGCGGAGAAATCGAAAAAATTTTTTGTAGACTTCCTATCAAAAAATCTCGAAATTCTTTGAAAATTGCAAGCTCAAACTTTCCAAAACACTTTAGAATTTCTTAATCTAAATTCTGACCAAGTTTCATCAAAATCGAAGAGGTAAAATCATGATGATATAACTTTAGGTATGCTTACTTTAAAAGGTTTGCTTTTTGATGATAAGAGCTTGAAACATGGATGGGACCGAGTAAAATGACAAGAGCCTTGTGTATTCCAGCTTTCAGAATATCCACGGCTTTGATCAGGGCTTCCGTATCCGGCACAGAGCAGTTCCCGCACACCTGAAGGTAGTGTAATATAAATTAATGTCCAAACTACCAAAAAGCCTCAAATTCCTTGCAAAAGTCATCAAAACATAAAAATCATACCTCCTCCGTCCCTATTGTAATGATAACCATGGCCCAAGTGTTATATAAATCCACTTCTTTCATGGTTTTGATCCGTTTTACCAACTCCTTGGCCTGTTTCGGCATGGTTCCGGTGGTGGCGGCGCTCTCGGCGACGTTTAATTGATGTGCCGGGAGTTCGTTCGTCCCTCCCATGCCATGCGAGACCCCATGAAGACTGTCTTCGGAGGTGAATTCGCGGAGAATATTAGGGATCGTGATTAATCCATCAATTGTGGCATCTCCGCCGATCGGAAAAGCGGCGCCACGAAAATCGATGTCGGTCCTGGGCCAGAGACCTCGGCCGGTCTAAAAATATAGGTCCTAAATTATTTGTGCTACCCAAAACATCAATTGTATGTAGTTGGACGATTGGCGAAAAATGGAAAATTTTCGAGCTTGGCCAAGTGGGAAGATGTCACGGAAAAATGGTCGAGAAGGAGCGGCCGCGAGGAATTGTGCAACAAATAGAAATTTATATTATTCATGACGTTTTCGTGGTCTGAAAGAAAATTTGAGCTAATTTCACGGTAAATTGTGGTGTATAATTGAGGACTGGGACGATTGGGGAAAAAGACGACTGGGGAAACCGAAAAGTATTATTTTTCTTCGATGCAAGTGACGAAATTAGGATAATCGAGGGTGCTGATTTCGAAAATGAGATTCTTTTTTTTTTGATAGTTACTTTTTTCCTCAAGTAGTACTGTAAAGTAGTAATTTTTTTGATTTTTTTTCATGAGTACTCGATTTAGGGGTTTTCGATGATGCTGATTTCGAAAATCTTATTCATTTTTTCTGTTTTGAAAGCAGTGCCATCGAAACCCCCCAAATCGAGTATTCATGAAAAAAAATCAAAAAATAACTACTTTACAGTACTATGGAAAAAATAACTATCAAAAAAATGAATGTCATTTTCGGAATCAGCACCATCGATTATCCCAATTTCGACACTTGCATAGAAGAAAAGTAATACTTTTCGGTTTCTCTAATCGTCATTTTCCTAAATCGTCTCAGTTCTCAATTATATACCACAATTTCCCATGAAATTAGCCCAAATTTTCTTTTGGACCACGAAAACGTCATGGATAATATAAATTTCCATTTTTTGCAAAATTCCTCGCGGCCGCTCCTTCTCGGCCATTTTTCCGTGACATTTTCCCACTTGGCCAAGCTCGAAAGCGGCGGCAAAATATATTTTTTCGTCTCGAAAATCCGTTCTTTGCTCTTTTCTCTCAAATTTTCGTCGAAATTGATGGATAAATCAATCACCGACGTTCATTTTGCACTAACAAAGAGCGGATCAGAGCTTTTTCTTCCTTCCAAGTTCAATTTGAGGGCAAGAAAGACCAGAAAAACGACTTTGTAACCATTTTCTTTGACTAAAATATCAATTACAATATCGAAAAACTCTTACCGCCAACGAATCCCCCATCGCCGCGATAATCCCAATGTCCTCGGGGCTGAGGTCGGCCGTCGACTTGCCCGTCACAAAGTCCGACTTGATTTTGGGGCAACTGAACGACTTTCTAAACAAAAAACCCTCCGTTTTGCCATGAATAATATAATTACTTGTTGTTGAAGGCGCTGGAGATGATGGAAATCGTCTCCTCCGGCCGATCATGGTCCCCTTCCAGTTTGACTGGCGTCAGTTCCGAGTTTATAAAGTCCTCGGGCTTCCTTTCTTCGCTCACATCGCTGTCGCCGTCATCAATCTGCTCTAAAAGCGGAAAAATAAACAGAAAAAAGTGCAAATTTACCTTCAGATTCGCCTTCGTCACCAAAGAAACCCTGTCCGAAGTCTTCTTCTGAGGATTCTGTGGAATTATTTCCTAAACTTCGAAAAATTTATATTATTCATGGGAAAAATTAAAATTTTAGGTATAAAATCTCTTGAAAATCACCTTTATCCACAATTGTTTTGTTCGCACGGCCATAAATTACTAAATACAATAAAAATATCGATAAAATTTTGAGGAACAACATCACAAAACCCGCATTTCCACCATTGATAAGGTCTGAAAAGTGAGAAAAGGCGCTTAAACAGACGGATAATATTGATTTTCGCGGAGAAAAACACCTGTCACGAAAGGGAAATGGCCGAACTCAAGAGTCTAGAGTGTCAATCTTTATTTACATTCGAATAAATTGGGAGAAAAGCGCAGGTCAAGTGGTCAACATAAATCAATATAAAAACGTGCCGACTGATCGCTCAACTCAACATTGTTGTTTACAAAAAGGTGGGAGAAGTAGTAACAAAAGAGAATTGACAGGTAAAAAGGCTTGGGTCACAGAGAAACCTCATGATTTTATCCACGAGAAGACCTAAACTAATATCGGACAAAACGAATATAAAACTTCAGGCAATGTCCTCAATATCCATCTCAGCAGACTCTGCAGGGACTACAGCAACTTCGGCGACAGCAGACTCGTCGGCTTCAACTTCGGTGGTATCGTTTTCCTTATCTTCTTCTTGCCCACCGAAAATATTTTGATTTTTCGGTTTCCTCCCCGGTTTCCCCGAATGATGTCGCGCTTCCGGTTCAGGCCAGTCATCGAGGGCGTCCTCCAGCAAGTCAAACGAGTTTACATTGTCTACCACCAGGTCTGAAAGCGAAAAAATTAAAAGTTTCTTTATCAAACACCAAGTGCAATATAATGGTCAAAACTCAGTGAAATCTAAGTCTTCTCACCTAAATCCTTTGGCAAGACGGTCTTCCGTCCAGCTTGCTTCGTCTCGCGGACACATTCCTTGACAAAACAACGGAGAAATTGCTCCTAAACACCAAAGAATATTAATTTAGGTATAAAACAACTTACTGATGTCAGACGGACCAATTTTGCCGCATCGCCCGTGATGTTTTGGACTTCAGGATGTGCCTTGAGGATCCCTTTGATTTTTGAGAGCGGTAGGACCGGGTTCAACGTCACATTTAGCTGGGAACCTTTGTTTTCCGCCATTTTTGGGTAAAAAATGGGAAAATTTCTTCCTCTATTTTTTGAACAAAAATTTTGGCGCCAAAAATAAAATTGGTCATTGTGACTGATTTTATGAGAAATTTCTCGTTTCGCATGAATTTTTTCTGTTTTATGGCATAATTTTACTTTGTCGCCGTTTTGCATGTATTTTTTTACAATTGCATTAAAATTTGTCGCCAGTGAATCCGCAAAAAGAACATTTTCCATCCATTTTCCTTCTTTCCGCACTCTCGCGTCCAAATTGTTTGCCCGCAGGCATTTGAGCAGATTTCCTCCCCCCATTTCGTCGCATTCCCCTCTTCTTCCCGAGCCGAGTGCGAGAATGCACGGTGCAGTCGGCTGCACAGTTTTTTGCGGGAAGAGAGAGCGGCGACAAATCGGCGACCCGAACGAGGCGAGAGAAGAGAGTGCGACGCGGCGGCGACAAACTTTTGGGGGTGCGGGATTTGGCGCACCGTGCGTTGGAACCATCCCTTGGGTGTGTTTGCGATCGCACTGTGCGGCTGAGTGGGCTTCTCGCTTTTCTTCCCGACTGCACGGTGCATTGAATCATTTGAGGGGTGAATTGCACTGTGCAAGCGGAATTTTTTTGTCGCGCAATGCAATCGCGGAAAGTCGGGATGCACTGCCGATGCACTGGGCATGCAAATTTGCCTTGTCGCGCAATGGAATCGAGTTGCAGTCTCCGCACTGTGCAATTGAATCATCTTCGACCTCGCTGTGCATCGCTTCCCTTTTCCTCGCCGGTCTGCCGCTGCGATTTCCCCCATTTGACCCTTTGTTTCGCACAGTGCGAGAGTTTTTTGATGACAAAAAAAGTCGCAGCGGCAATCGCATCATTTCGAAAAGCCCATCGCAGGGAAATTTGAAGTCAGGCTGCAAGTGTTTGTCGCTTCTTTTCCGTCTTGTTTTTGTCGTCGCGGATGCACTTTTCTTTTGTTTGTGGCTTCACGAAGCGGGGACACTGCTGTTTCCCATCGCAACGCTGATCAATGATCGCTGCTGTCTGCACAGTGCGGCGATTCGTTCGATTGCACTGTGCTCTTTCTCAGCTTCCCATTCACTTGCATTCCGCACTCTCCACTCTTGTCGCTCTTCAATTCCCGCGCTGCTTTCGGCGCATTCCCTGATGGCATTCCGTTTCCGTTTCGCGACATCACCTTTCTTTGTGTGCACGGTGCACTCACTTCCCCTCGTCTTTCTCCCTTCACTCGTCACCTGACAGTGCGTGATGATGCACGGTGCGATGTGTCTCTCTCGCCCTTTTCGTCGGAAAAGTCGCACGGTGCATTCACGGCCGAAATGCAGCGGTGGAACGACGAAAAAAAGCGGGGGGAAAGTGGGAAGGGGCAAAGTGTTTTTTGTTTTCTCGCTCTTTTCACGCACCCTGCACACACTCCGTCGCACTTTGAGTTTGTCGCTGCCCCCGGACCCGGCGACAAATTTTCATTGCGGTCGAAGGAGGGCTGTTTTCGCATTTGTCATTTGATTTGTCGCCCGAAGGAGTCGGTTGGGGTGTCGCGGGTTGAGCCGTGGGATTGCACTGTGCAGTGGGGGCCGGTGTTTGTTCGTCGCATCGTGCAGTCGGAGAGAAATTTTTTTGTCGCTGCAGTGGGCATGATTTTTGGTGTTTGCACAGTGCAAAGAGTTTTTGCACAGTGCGATGAGTTTTCGCACGGTGCGATTGACTCGAAATTGCATTGAGCGGGCGCAAAATTGCACTGTGCGGCCCAAATTCGCACCGTGCGTTCGCCGGCCGCACTGTGCATCAGACAAACAAATATTTTGATTGCCCAGCGCCTCGGGGGCAATCAGAACTTTCGCAAAGGGTAAAGTGCGACAGTGCAGATTGTCCCCCCGGCCCCTCAAACCGGCTGTCCCCCCACCATTCTCTTCACGCACTCGGTTCTTGCCGCCGGCGGCGCTCCGCTTTCGTCTCGCAAAATGCCAGTGCACTCGACCAAAGGCGGGGGTGGAAACGGCGGGGGTCGGGGGTGGGAACTGGGTCGTTTCGGCTTCGACTGCACCCTGCATTCCTGGAAGCGCCGAGAGAAGGTGCATTCGGAAGAGCGTGGCGGAGAAACTCCCGCACTGTGCGTTTTCGGGTTGTTTTTTTTGCGGACCGCACCCTGCGGTCTTGTGACGGGCGAAGCAATTTTCGAATGCATGGATTCGAAATTTTTGATCGCACCGTGCGGAAAACAAAGTTTTTTGTCGCGTTTGCACAGTGCAGTCCGAGTTTCTTCGTTGTCGCGTTTGCACAGTGCTAGACATGGCTCCCGGGCCGGGCCGGCCCGGGCCGGCCTGGGCCGGGCCGTGGGCCGGGCCGAAATTTCGGCCCGTCGGCACGATTTCAGATCGGCCGGGCCGGCCGGACCATCTCCGGCCCGTCGGCCGGGCCGGCGTTTCGGCCCGGCCCGGCCCGGAGTATTTAAAATCCAGAATCTCGGAGCAAAAATTGGGTTTGATAATGAAAATAAACGCAATGTCAAGACACAATTGGTTTTTTTAAAGGTATTTTTGTTTTTAGATAGCTATGGAACACAGTATATATCCATTTACATGATGATAGAAAAAAATTTGGTCATAAGGAGTTAGAATTGGGGAGACTTTCGTTTCAATGGGCCGGCCCGGGCCGGCCCAGGCCGGGCCGAAGCAAATTTCAAACGGGCCGGGCCGGGCCGACGGAAAATTTGAAACGGGCCGGGCCGGCCGGAACCCTTCAGGCCGACGGGCCGGGCCGAGATTTTCGGCCCGGGCCGGCCGACGAGCCATGTCTACACAGTGCAGTCCGAGTTTCACTCGTTGTCGCCGCTCTGCTTTCAATTCAGTCTCATTGCACAGTGCACTCTTTCACCGCCTTCGATTTTGTCGCCAATCCCCCCCGCTTCCCGCACGGTGCACTTCCTGTTCGATGACGCACTGTACGGTCTCTCTTGCTTTTGTCCGCTCGTCGCACTTTCGATTTCTCGCTTCCCATCGCTGTTTGTCGATTGCACTGTGCAATCTTCCCCCACTCATTTCTCTGTCGCTCTCTTCATTCGCACGTCGGGTTTTTCGGCTGTCCCCGTTCGCACCGTGCAGTCGGTCTTTTCCGCTTTGCCGCACGGTGCAGTCGGATCGTTTCGGTCGCACGGTGCATTCTTTCGACGATCTTGCAGGGTGCCGTGAGACCAATTTGAAGGCGAATTTGTGGGGTAATTAGCGCGGGAAAGTGGGGGGTTTCGTATCGGATATGTTTTCGAATGTGCTGAAGACGATTTTCCCGGGTTTTCTCGCAATTTGCGACAGTGATTGCGGTTTTACAGCTGTTTTTGTAAATCCCATCTGCACCGTGCGAAATTTTGCATTTTTCGTGGCAAAATTTGCATAAATCAGTCGGCGATGGCTCGTTTTGACGTCATTTGATTCCAGGATGCATCGTCCAACATTACGAGCCAAAGATCGCGTGTATTCGCGACGTTTGGCGCTCGCCAAAGCCGTCCATCGGCGGAAGAATTTGTTGTTTCATGATGGCGACGAAGGTGGCCCGAACCGAGCCGCGGCGCGACAAAAAGCCTGGGAAGATGTCAAAATGGAGCTGGTGAACAAGGGATTCGCCGAGTTTGCGAGCAAAAGTCAGATGGACATCCGCAAAACCGATTGGCAACATGTTCGCCGATATGTGATGGACAAACGGAAGAGAGAAGTCCATACCGGGGTCATTGAGGAACCTATAACCGAGGTATGGCTTTGAAAACCGTCTGTCTTTATTTTGAACTCGATTTTTTGAGATTTCTCGGAATTTTGGATATTATTTTAGGTAACAAGATTTAATTTTTCTCTAATTTTGAGCTGAAAAATAGTTTCAAATAGATTTTTAGGCTGTTTATAACATTTGACAAATTTTGCAATGAATTCGGACCGTATTTTACCCATTTCCCGAACGAAAATATAAATTATTACCTAAAAAATCGAAAAATCTCAAACTTTTCTCATTTTCGACGATTTTTTTATTGAAAATGGTATAGTTAATTTTTATTAGATGTGAGAAGGTATTATTTGTGATCTGTTCGATATGAGACACGTATTTTACCTTTTTTTATTACCTAAAATCTCAATTTTTCCATTTTTTAGAATTTTTTGTTTGCCACGCTTAAAATACGACACAAAATAAAAAATTTCCTCAAAACACTACTATTTTACCTTTTTTTACCCATTTCTTCCAATATTTTCAAATTTATTACCTAAAATCTCATTTTTTTTTTATTTTTTTAGAATTGTTTGTTTGATATTCTTAAAATGCGACACAATATTATAATATTCATCGAAATACTACAATTTTCCTCGTTATTTTGCCTATTTCTTTCAAAATTTTCAAATTTATTACCTAAAATTTCAAAAAAATCCAAAATTCCCCATAAAATCGACTAAAACTCTCCATAATTTGCCTCTAAAATACGTTTTCTTTCAGCTCGACGAAGTTGTAATGGAAATTGTCGGAGCTGAAGGCCTTTTGAAGGCATCTACACCTCTTTTAAACGAATCTTCAAGTTCAGATCCGATAAAACTGGAAGACCATCGGTCCGTCTCGGTGAATGGGCAAGAAATCTCGAGTTCCGGCCTGAACGATGTGGCCAGTTCGGATTCGGCGGATGTGGAGATGAATGATCATCTTCTGGATGGGCGCCTCAACTCTTCGACCGCCAATATTTTGTTCCCTCAGCTGTTGCAGGTGAGGATTTGGGGGTTTTTGGAGAGTTCTTGGAGGTTGGTAGGGATGAAGATGCTTTTTGAGAATTTTTTGATCGCTTATGAGGTCTTTTTGGGGCGTTTTTGATCAGTTTTGAGGTTTTTTGGGGGTTCATGAGATTTTTTGATAAATTTTTCGAGATTTTTTGAGGTTTCAAGAAGTGTTTTGTATTCCGGAACAGACATAACACCTTTATAGAGGGGTATGGATACTTTTTTAAGCTTTTTGAGGTCTTTTTAGTCATTTTTTGACGTTTTTTGAGGTTTCTCGGTTTTTTCGATTGATTTTTGAGATTTTTAAACGTTTCTGTATTTTATAAATGATTTTGATACTTTTTCAAGACCTTAGGATAAAATTTGAAGTATTTTTAAACCATTTTTGAACCTTTTTTGCTCATTTTCCTCAAAAATTTCAATTTTTTTCCAATTTTTTCTAAAAATGACGTCATTTTCAGTCTTTCCAAGACGCCCCCTCCTTTGTGAACCAACTCAGCTTCAACCAGGCCTCGGAAGATCGCGATTTCGAACACAAAATCCGCGATTATCGCATCCAAAGAGAGGAGTTTCAAACGCAGACGGAGAAGATTCGCAACGAAATCGAAGCCGAAAGATTGCTCCAGGAGAAGATCCGAACCCGTCTTCTGATGAACGAGCTCGCTAAATCCGACCCCAACGGCCTTAGCGACGTTGTGAAGAATGGAAAATAATCAAGAAAAAAATTTTTTTTTCGTATTTTAGATTGTAATCTCAAGGTATTCCCTCAGTAGTTAGCGTCTTAATTTATTGTTCATGTCTGCTTTCATCGATCCCGGACCTCTTTCTCTACCATAATAGTAGCCAACCACCTCGTTAGAGAATTCTACCGTTCCCCGGTTCCCAGAAAAGTGGAATTTCAGATTTTCGGATTGTTATTTGCCTCTTTCCCCAAACCAAACAGTGATACAAACTCTTTGTTATACTTAGTGTCTTGATTTTTTAGCTAAAGTCTTTTTTGTACATATTTAATATGCATTTTTAAATAATAAAAAAACTCGTGTTATATTGATAAATATTGGTTTTTTGGCTTGTTTTTTGAAGTTAAGATTGAAAAATTATGGTAGGATTCGAACCACCGTCAAATTTGTCATCTAAAAGTGTCAAAAAATGCATAAAAGTACTAGAAATTATGACTTTTCACAATAAAATAAACTTCAAAAACTTTCTGCAGGAAGTGGGATTCGAACCCACGCATCGATAACGATACTAGAACGCTCGCCATTGCACCGCAATGAAGCTTTCCGCTTGAGTCTAGCGCCTTAGACCACTCGGCCATCCCTGCACACGCCTTTCTCTCTTCGTTTCTCTTTTATTTCTTTCGGAAAAAAATCGAAAGGAGTTCCCTTCCTTTTTTTGACGTTTTTTACGTAAAACAATCTTATTTTTTACGGGAAAGGTATTGCAAAAAATTTCCAGAATATTAAAAATTTATTTACAACAAATTAACAAGATATTTACATTTAAAATTTACGGTTTTTTGCCAAAAAAACTAGGATTTGCACAGAAAATTCTTAATATTGGCGGTGAGAGCGTAGAGAGCGGGCATGAGAATCAACGAATGAATGGCACACAGCGTGATACAAACACACATCACATTGACGAACACTCTGGCCATATAAAGAGGGACCAACAGGAGGCAAAGGACGCAAATATTGGTCGACAAAGACGCCTGAATCATTATATTATATATTTACAGTGTTTAAAACACGTTATTTTAAAAAATTTTCTTAGCATACAGTGATCTGATCCAGTGGCCAAAAACCTACCATTTTGCATCCAGGAAGCATCAAGGAATGTGGCAAAATACCTCCCTCTCCAAGTAAAAAAGTTTATCAGATTTCAAAAGGTCGCCCGCTCTTTTTGTGAGGAGAAAGGGCGCGCCCTTCAAAACGAAGTTTTTTCACTTGAAGAGGGAAGCATCTTGCCACATTTTTGATACTTCCCGGATACAAAATGGTACCTTTTTTGCCACTGGGTCCGGTCCCCCACTGTACAATATTTCTTTACTGATATATTATGCTTACTTGGAAAGCCGGGTATCCCACCGTAGTCAGGGCAAATCTCAGTCTGTCCGCCACTTCCACCCTTCCCTCGAGCTGTTTCTCGGCCATATGAAAATGATACGACACATGAGCCGGGATGTCCACACTGAATCCAATCGAAATGATCACCGCCGCCATCACAATCGGGTCCATTGTCATCCCTTGCATCGCCATCCAGCCCAAAGTGCACACCATAATCGAGGCGATGCAAGCGGCCGCCACCAACACCGGCTTCAATTTCCACATAAACAGCAGACAGATACCGGCCATGCAGAGAACAGTGGCCAAGCCTGACTGCCAAATGTCCGTGGGCATGTTCTCGAGCAGGTCCAGGTACAGCCCGTCGTCGTGGAGGACTGTGGCGTTGATTTCTTTCCCGTATTTGTCGATGGTTTCACGCCATTGGCGAAGAACTCCGGCTCGTTTGTACCAATCTTTTAGGTCATCGCCGTGATAGGCAACGTACACCAGGAAGTTGTCAATGACTGTGTTGTTGGCTCTGAAATGTCCGGAGAAGTTTAGGGGTCAAACAGGCGAGAATTAGAAAACGCCAAAAAATGGGTGACTTTGAGATTTCAACGTTTTTAGCTGATGGAAAAGACAACAAAGATCACATAGTGCGACGCTCAGATTTTGATGAAACTTGGCACAAATTCAGAATAATTTTTTCTAGGATATATGCGAGAATTCTAGCTCGCGCTTTGCAGAAACAACCGAGATTTTTAGATGGAAAGTCGGCGAAAATTTGAGACTTTTACCCAAATTCCGGCACAAGAGGTTTCGTACCTATTTTGTACCGTAAAGAAATACAGTGGAAAGGCTTTTTTCCGCGTGAAACTAGCAAAGTTATGGCCAGAAAGTGTTTCTTTCTCTCTGACCGCTCTCCGCGTTGAGCGTGCTCTTTCGCCGGCAAAGATGGTTCAATATCTCGTTGGCGCCTGCAAAGCGCGAGCTAAAACTTTCAGGAATTGATATTTAGTCTATTCCCGACGCGTGTGGAAAATTTAAAGAAAATCTGAGCGTCGCACTTGGGATACTGCCTTTATAAGCGCCGAGACTGCATTTAAGTCATGAATAAACTTCTGAAAATATCAGTCTTTTCTTGGTACCTACAACAGAAATATTTTACAGGCTAGTACACTTTTTTTTTAAAACACGATTTCTGAGTGAGTGTAGCAGCCCTTGACATAGAAAATTTCGACCTCGGGTTTTTTGCCTTAATGTGACCGACATCATCCTAAAAACTTATTGGCAAAACGGTTTTGCCTACTTCCGCCGTTAACATAGTTGTTTTTACAATTTATTGTTTATACAGTAATCCACAATAATTCAGTGATGACCACACAGATATTCATGAAATTGTGTATACTGATGTTTTCGAACTCGTAGATTTCAAAAAAAGTGGTTTTGACTCATTAGGATTACTGTAACATACCAAACTGCCGATTCGGCCGCCAAAAATCGGCCGTAAAAACTTTGTTTCTGAAAACCCACAGCTGATTTTTACATATGTTAATCAGCATAAAATTCTGCCCTATAAACGTTAAAAAAAAAGTCCAAAAAGTGGGGCGGCATTTTTCATGGTACAGTGGTTTTGGGTCAGAACTACCAATCCAGCGTCCCGAGTTCGAGTCCGCCTGGATGCAAAAACCAAAAATAAAGCGTAAATTAGCTTTGATGTGGTCTTGGGGTCTGTATGAGGGAGACTGAATAATTTTAGGCATAGATGATACCCCTATTTGAGATAAAAATGGATTTTATATAATTTTAGATGATAAATTCGCGAAAAAATAAAACGTTTTCAAATCGTTTGAAATTGATACCAGCTCTTCTAGGGATAATTCTAAGAAACTTTTCCGTTAGCTTTTTTTGATTGCTTACTGTACCATGGAGTACTGTAACATTAAACCCGATTTAGTTTTTCACATACCACAGAGCGCAGAGACATCGGACTATCACTATAATGATAGAAATGGTTAAGAATGAGTCGGTTGGAACACCAAAATGTTTCTATGGCCGTACGATTCAAAAGACCTGAGAAATCTCCCGAAGTTTCACCAATTAACGATGATATGAATACACACTGGAATAGAGATGGAATTTTATTTTAAATATGCAGCGCGTATGGTTTCGACCGTTTAGAAAAGCTAACCAAAAAAAAATCAAAATTTCATTTGAAGAATTTAGAAGAAAACCACGGTTAAGGAAAAAAAGTTTTATGTTACAGTATTCCATGGTACAGTACGCTTTATTTTTGGTTTTTGCATCCAGGCGGACTCGAACTCGGGACGCTGGATTGGTAGTTCTGACCCAAAACCACTATACCATGAAAAATGCCGCCCCACTTTTTGGACTTTTTTTTAACGTTTATAGGGCAGAATTTTATGCTGATTAACATATGTAAAAATCAGCTGTGGGTTTTCAGAAACAAAGTTTTTACGGCCGATTTTTGGCGGCCGAATCGGCAGTTTGGTATGTTACAGTAATCCTAATGAGTCAAAACCACTTTTTTTGAAATCTACGAGTTCGAAAACATCAGTATACACAATTTCATGAATATCTGTGTGGTCATTACTGAATTATTGTGGATTACTGTATAAACAATAAATTGTAAAAACAACTATGTTAACGGCGGAAGTAGGCAAAACTGTTTTGCCAATAAGTTTTTAGGATGATGTCGGTCACATTAAGGCAAAAAACCCGAGATCGAAATTTTCTATGTCACGGCCTAACGAAAGGCTGCTTCACTGACTCAGAAATCGTGTTTTAAAAGAGAGCTGCCAAAAACCTCAAAAAAAATATTTAAAAATGAGCCCATTTTTTGCTAATTTTACCCACAATTTTTCAACCAACTTACTCATCCTTGTGCGTATTCAAAAAGCCTCGGTAATAATCGTATTCCGACCAAGATAGAAAGCTCTCCAACTCGTTCATATCAAGTATTTCATTGCTGACATTCTTTTTCATTTCTCTTTCAAAATCCTCGTCCACCTCTTCCTCCATTCCGAACATTCCAGATTGAGTTACAAAGACTTCAAAGTCGCGTAAAAAGTAGTTACTGCTCTCTTTATCATAAGCATACGGCAACGCTTCCATTGCTTCGACAAGACGATGGACTTTTTTGCGTTGTTCCGGCAGCGACAAGTTGCCTGGGTTGTTCACAAAGATTTGGGCTTGAGTAAAGTAGGGAAGCACCATATTCTCGCGGTATTTTTCAATTTTATGGAGCGGAGAGTCTCGGGCGAAGAGCTTGGACGTCGTTAAATTGATCTCGAAGCCGAGCATGGCTTTGACAGCAAAAACTAAAAAGATTGCCCATATAATGCAGACAAATAAGGAGGCCAGCCAGTGAGTAATGAAGGTGATATAGCCGTCGACAAGGCTTAGGAAGGAAGAGCGCACTTTGTTGCGGAGAGGGCGCTGAAAACAAGTTAAAAGAGTACTTTCTAGTCATCCAATGAAATTTAAAAACCATCGTGGTTTTTCAAGAGAATTGCTCAAACATTGTCAGCGTAAGGTAGTTACTGCCTAAAGCTATTTCGTTGTGTATGTTGTAGTACTTATCTCTTTACTGACCTCAGACATCAGTCTGATTAGCCAACGCATGCTTAAAATCGATTTGTCTCAATTCTCTCGGGAAGAGCTCGGTATATATCAGTCTGTCGGGAAAATAACGGCGGGCCATCGCAGCGAAATGTCTCGCCTCGCCGCTGTCGCGCACCAAATCCCCAGCCGCGGCTTGTCGTAGCGATAAGCGATAATGGGCGATTTCAAGGCGCGACGATCCGCCATTATTTTTTCGACGTACTGATAAATTTGTCTGGAAAATAATGAGCACTCTGTTGCATCAAAAATCGCATGGCCGCCGAGGAAATGAGCTGTGTCACGGCAAACTCAAATTGCTTGTCACTTCATCGACGCGATCGCGACATTGCGTTCATTATTTTCCCGACAGATTCATACACTAGGCTCTTCCCTAGACACATACGAAAAATCGATTTTCTAGCATTTTTTGCTCAATCCCAACCCCTACTTACATCACTTCCACTCGATTCACTATCAGATTCCACCGCCTTACTCGTTTCTTCCACCTCTCTGGCCTTCTTTTCCTTGTTCATTTCCATCTGTCCCAAAATTGCCAGGACTGCTGTGAAGAATGTGATTTGATAAAAGAAGTCCACACAAATCGAAGCGATATTCCCAACACAAAGCAGTGTGATCTCCATGGAGCCGGTAAAAGATCCCACAGCATCCGCGAAAATGTTGGCCAACGCCGAAATTAGGATTGATGGGCCGGTCTCAATCAAAATAAGGGCAATTCTCTCGGCGATAGTGTCATCTTTCGATGGGCGAGTGCGGAAATTTGTGCTGACATGTTGCCAGGCATGAATCATTAGATAAGCGTCGTCGACACCTGGAACGTTGTTTGTGACATAAGAAATTGTGGAAAAGTGAAGAATAAAAAGTTTCTCCTACCGATGGCTAGCAACAGGAACGGTGAGACCGCTAGAATTGCGCCGTAACGAAGTCCGCAATAAAACAAAACTCCCAGAGCGGTGCCCGAGGCCATAAACGGGCAAATACATCCAACAATTGCCAAGGGAATCTGTAAAGGACACAATAAGACATCATTTTTCAACTTCCTAAAATAAATTTTCTATTCTCACCTTGTACGAGATCAGCGATCCAAAGTACAAACAGGACACAATAACTGATGTCACAGCGCACGTGCTCATGACAATGAAGCCAAGCCCGACATACGGCATCAACGTCCGGCCAGCTCGATCGACTTCGGCCTCAACATATGAAGTGGAAATGGTCATAACGTCGAGGATATCACTGTGAAATTGATCCTTGATGTACCTGGAAGTGGCCATTTCATAGTCCTTGATCTCTTTGTCCGACCATCCACCAATACGTTCCGCACGATAGAGGAGGACTACCATATCGGCGGCATGAAGATTGGAGTGTCCGGGAAAGATTGGTGGATGGGTCTTGTTGGCTTTGTGGATCCCGAAGAAATTTGCCTGAAGAAAAAATATCATTGCTCCGGATTTGAGAGACTTGGACGTATTTTACAAATGGGTTTATTGTATAATATTTTGCAAAATTTTAATTTTTTACAACTATCTGTCGGGAAAATAATGAGCACTATGTCGCTGCGCGAATTCCGTCGCTGAAGTGAAAAGAAATTTGTTTTTGCCGCGACACAATTCATTTTTGGCTATGCGATTTTTGCTACAGAGCGCTCATTATTTTTCCGACGGAGTGATAAAAATTTCTTTTCAAACGAAAGATTTTTCTTCAACGATCAGCGATAAAATTAGAAATAGAACGGCAGGACCTACCTGAATGTTGACTCTCCTCCCGAAAAGTGTCATCGTGGGATAGGATAAGTCCAGTTGATCGCCTAAACTCTGATTCTCCGCCAGCAGCTCGTTCTCAAATTGAATCCCTTTCTAAATTCGAAATATTTCATAATTATCTCATAGTTTTACTCACATAAAATGCATGGACTGGCTCATTAATTTTGCAAAAGCGCCTGCAAAACATTGCAAATGGTTCCTGCTGACCAGTGATATGATTATGAAGGAAACTGGAATTCCATTTGATCAGCTCGTCAACTCGTATGGCTTCGGCTAAATTCTCTTGGGTCAGCATGTTCGTGCCGTTTTTGGGGACCATCAGGACAAACATTCGAACTCCGGCGCCCGTTTGCGCGAAGAATTCTTCGCGAACGGCGAATTCGTAGAGAGAGCGAGACCCGAACGGAGCATAGCCTTTGATGTTGTTCTGATGACTGAAAAAATAATGATTTTTCATGGCTTGATGACAGTTTTTTGCCAAGAAAAAATATATAGAATTATCAAAACTCTGTACAGCAAATCTCAAGGGACAAAAAAAACTTCTTTGTTATAGAAGATTTTTGTTGCAGAGATCTTATTTTAGCCTCAAGATGACCTTTGCGAAACATCTGTTGAAATTTTTGAACATAGAGAGTTTTATTGAGCGGTACGTTATATTTGCATTTTTTAAGGCTTTACCTACATAGCAGCGTACAAACTGCGATCTGCTTATCATCAGTCTGTCGGAAAAATAATGAACACTCGCATGGAAAGTCGCGCCGAGAAAATGAATTTTGTCGTGGCAAACTCAAATTGTCTTCAATTCAGCGACGCGATGCTCACTATTTTCCCGACAGACTGATAGACAAATTTGCTCTTAAAGTACTGGAAAAACAACATTTGAATAGTCCGTTTTACGGGTTGGATGACGAAATGTCACGGAATTTTTGTTGTTTTGGATATGTCTTTGTAAAATTTGGTATAGTAAAAATGACTTGTACCAAAAAAAAAACACTGCATTTCTGCCTATAAAAACTTACGGAGTGGTGACCATTTTGAAGGTGCAGACCGCTGTCACCGCCAAGCAAGCAATGATAATCTTCCATGAATGTTGGACAACAACCTCTGCCCATGCTCGATACGCAGCATGGAGTTTGTGAGTGAATCTATCATGCCTTGTAAGGGACTTTTCCGGATATGAGATGACTGTTTTTTCTAAAAATCACAATTTATTTTTGTGCTGTGTTTGGAAGATTGCCTTACCTTCAACCGATTTCATTGCTGAGTCATCAATTTTTTTGCACTTTTGCAATGAGATCTATATACGGCACTGGTTGAAAAAAAATATTATTGTTATTCCCACTGGTCGTGTGTTAATAATATCTAAAATTTCAAAAGTTTTGTGAAGGTATTAAAATTTCGCGCAGACCAAAATTTCGAACTCGAAAACAAAAATGAAACGGCGAGTCACACGTTTGAGGATACCCTTTCGTTGATTAATGACCTGAAAAACAACGTCATAGACGACCTTTCTCAATGTTCGAATTCAGGGAAGAGTTTTGACAGACAGTTTTGACAATATTAGATGTAAAAGGCATAGCTTTTCAAGTGAAATGAGGGGAGCTGCTGACGGAGACGATTTTGACCGTAGATCTAGCGTTTGCTTCGAAAAAAATGATTTTTTTAATTTGAAAAAATGGGCAAACTTATTCAATTTTCGACCTAAGAATCTCGGGGTTTTCTGCAAAACATGAGCTAAAAAATGTCCTATGTCATCGAAAAAAAGTTAATCTAAGTCTGTCATAAGTCTCATAAAAATGTTAGCATCGCGCTTGAGGCACTCACCCTAGTAACCGAATTCCATCAAAATCTGCACGACACCGGAGTTCATCCCACAAAAAAATTTATCAAATATTACCGTAGCCCATCAGAAATCGAAAAAACTTTCCCTTCCCGAAATCACTCGTCTCTCACACACCAAAATTGCTTCATTTCGACAGATGATTTTGCCCTTATTGGTCATTACTTTATCGACGATAAATGCTGTAATGTGACCTTTGATGGTTACCCTGGATTCAAACTATAATCACGAGGACAGTTGGTTTACGGGATGTAAACAAGAAAAGCGAATCTTTGAATTCTGTTTTGTTCCAGAACACAGATTTGTTCACAGTTTACAGGGTAAACAAGTGCTTGTTACGTTGAAACTTTTTAGCGGGCTGTCCAGGAAAATTTTGATTAAACTGGCACAAATTTTAAAGGACCACAGCGATTGCATTCCAATCGTGCGGCTTGTAGCTTGGAAGACGATGTCACTAAAAATTTTCTTTCACCACACCTTGAAAATAAGGTAGAAAACATTTTGAAACTTTTGAGGATATATTTTATTACACTCTAGTTGATTGTTTTTTACCATCAATAACACGTCTCAACAGCGAACAAACGAACTGATCAATGTAGTTTTACGACTCCTTAAAACAATATAATTTATCTATCAATCTGTCGGAAAAATAATGAGGTCTGCACCGATCGCGTCGCTGAAGTGAAAAGCAATTTGATTTTACCGCGGCACAATTCATTTTCTCGGTGCAATTCTTGGATGCGGCAGAGGGCTAATTATTTCCCCCACAGACCGATGGCATAATAAGTAAGACATGGACGGGATCTTCTAACTTGCGCACTGAAGAATCCAGAATTAATTTATACTGTTCAATGGGGCAATGTTTTGAGCCCTTCCCACGTAAAATTAGTCTTCACCCTCACTCCCAGAACAAGGATCGAAAGAAAAAATGGTAAGAGGGGACCAAGCTAATTTTCAAAAAAATTTTTTTCATGTTAACTACCTCCTCCCCTAAATTTTTGGTTAGCTACTCCTCCGCTCTTAAGAATAGCGCAGAGTTGCGGAATGTTTCCAGAACGATCCGATGTCCGCTTTCGCGCGTTCGCAGCACATGGGAAAATCTACAGTAGTTTGAGAAAAGGCGGAATCGTAGTTTGAATCGGTCAAATCAACGCCGAGAAACTCCCGCCAGACACTTTAAACATTGTAGTACAACCATTCAAGATTAATTGAGATGAGCTTTACAGCAGATCCGAGACATGAATAATTAGGGGGAAAACCGGAAAATCAAAAAAAAATATATTTTTAGATCAAGTGACCAAACGTTGGAACACCAACAAAAAATTAATCATTCACTTGAACTGGCGCAATTTAACCATGAGAGGAATCACGCTTAGGATGTGACCGTGTTGAAATGGAAAAGAGCACAAATCATAAAACAAAACTGACTGAAATAATATGTTATAATCATCATTTCTCGATCTCCGTATACCAAAGGGCAAGTGTAATGAGCCGGCTTCGAGCTAGCCAGCAGAACGGGTCAAGGTTACAGCATATTTTGAATAGTTCTAGTCTCGTTATGAACATATAGAAATATATATTTATCAGTTTGTCGATAAAATAATGAGCACAATGTTGCAGGGCCGATTGCGTCGCTGAAGCAAAAAGAAAGTCGATTTTGCCGCGACACACTCCATTTTCTCGGCGGTGATGCGATTTTCGGCAAGGCAAAAACAATCATTATTTTTCCGACAGACTGGTATTATACATAACTATTTCTCGGTTTTTTGAACTACCGACAAAACTCAGGGGCAATACAAAAAGCGGCGGCCCACATTTGAGGCAACCACTTTGCGGACAGCTAGGAAAACCACGCATATTCTGCGGGCATGTTTGGAAACCGGCCAAAATTTGCGTACAATAGAAAACTAAAACGGTAGAATTGGCAGTTATATGTCGCGAATTAAGGTTCCAGGTGCACAAGTGGATGAAAAGTTATCATAACGTTGACCAGGCACACTTTTAATGGTTCAGCAACATTTTTTTTTAAACAAACACCGATAAAATTGAAAGCGGTTGATAAATTCAATAGGTTGGTGTACTTATCAGTACTGAATTTGCACTAAAAAAATTCTAGTGTACTACTTAAACTGCGGTAGAAAAATCGTAATTTTCGTCGGTAAATGTCAAGTTTGGACATCATCTGGCCGACCGCAAGTCACCGGCCACACCCAACACTATTCACTGAAAATTTACCGCGGCAACGTCGCCATGAATCCAATAAATCCTAAGAACTTGAGAAATTCTGCTGCAAACCGCTTTATATTGAAGTTTCAAGCGTAGAAACAACGATTACACATAAGCTAACTCTCCTGAAAAAACTTTCAAAAAGTTTACATGTTTCTGTCGTAATCCGACTAAACCGATTTTGCGCAATAATTCGGAGGCTTCCAGTTTGGCGAACATAAAGTGACCGGAGAGTTGTTGAAAAATTCACCGAACAGCTGATGTTGAAAGCTTTATTACAACGGAAACAGTGGAAGAATGCCTCGAGGCAGTATGATTTCTTTGCAAAATTGAGGAAGAGGTGATTGAATTGGTGTGCACTTTATTTTCAAGATGTATTTTGATGCTAGGACTTGATGTATTGCCAAGTAACATGTTAGAAAAATTGCATTATGCCAATAGTTTGAATTTTTTGACAGTTTTAGCTGCCAGTTGGCCTTGAACACCTGATCATGAGCAAAAGGAAGACTCTGCTTTGGATTTCGGTTGTTTACAGTAAAGTGCCGAACGGCAAAAGTTGCAAAATCTTTAGGTTTCGAAGTCTTATCCACGTGTAAATATAAAATCAGAACGTGGTCAACATATAGTAAATGACATCAGTCCGCAAAAAATATCTTGTAAGAACGTAGTAACTGACAAATAAAATTTGGCGAAGAATTGACCGTAACAGCCTTTGCAAAGCGTATTCTGAAAAAGCCCGCAGCGTGCTGTAACCTTGACCCGGTCTGTTGGCAAGTTGAAAGCCCGTTATACTTGCCCTTTGGCATACGAAGATGAAGCTTTAACACGGAGACAGTAAATATAATAAATCCAGTATGATGTAAGCTTAGCCTCTACATGGTACTGTGACATACAACATTCTTGTGAACAAAAAAATTGCATAAATAAAGAAAGTTGAACAAACCAACTTAAACTTAAAAATGCGTCTTTTTAGTTCAGCCTGCACTTGAGCTCCGATTCATGGTCAGTTCAATGTACTTTTCTTCCGTAATCTGCGTGCTATGACAGAAATTTTTCATTAACAACTCCTTGGCCCTGATGAGTATACAAATCGTTTGAATTCATCCACCGCTTTCAAAGTTATGGGACTTTATTTTCAAAAAACGGTTTTGTTCAAACGTGTGGTCACTCTTCAAGCCGCTTATGCCTGGAATTTTAATCCGCAACATCTAGACGCCAAGTCCATCGTTAGAATTTGCAGTTGTAAGCAAATGTTGGCTGATTTCTAAACATGCTCGAAGAATCCCCGTGGTTCTTTTAACTGTCCGCAAAGTGGTTGTCCTCAAGTGTGGGCCCGTTCTTTTGCAGAGCTCTGATCGAGCATCTGCTGATGTCATCGGGATGTTTCTTGGATTCATTTGAAGCTCATCTAAAGTGCTCTTTTCACAAAGTTATACGTCCTTTAAAAATTGTTCAGGACAAAGCGTTATAAAGGTATTTGCCCCAATTCCAGTGGAATACCATTCCTCTTGTAGGACTAATAAACAAAAGTGTATTCAAACACCAAAGACCATGAATGTACTTTTGAGAGTTGGCCAGGTTCACGGACTGTAAAACCGACCGGATAGTTTAGGGAAGCTACAATTAGCACAAGTTGGTTCCTTTATTTGAAATGATTTCTCCGTCCTGGCTTCATTTGAGGTCCCCTTTAAAAACACGTCGGAACAAAACACACCTTATATATCGACCGTGAAACTAAGTGTAAGGTCAACTCAAAACAGTAGAAATTGAAAGGCGTTTCCTTTTCGGAATTTCGTGGCGACCTGTTGGGGCGTTATTTGTTGCGGAATTTAGCCTTCTTATTAGACGCTGATGTCCTAAACTGTAACTCTTTGCCGATGAGAATATATAGGAGACAAAGATTGTATTTTTGTAGAAGTTAGCCGTCAGTGGTCGGTAGGCCATCAAATGGTTGGCTAAAAAAATATGACATGCCCGTTCTAATTTTTGTTGTGTCGTTGTGAGCCCTTAGGCAGAGGTGGAATTCACTCCGCGTCGATTTCTGCTACAGTGTCGCATCTACCCAAAGGACGACGGTGCAAGATGCCCTTTCCGTGCATTGTGCGCGCCCATCACGCATAGGCATGGCTCCCGAGCCGGGCCGCCGGCCGGGCCAAAGTTTCCAAGACACAATTGGTTTTTAGGGTATTTTTGTTTTTAGGTAGTTCAGAAAACCTAAAAATTTTTTGTTTTTCGGAACGCAGCATTTATCCATTTACATGATGATAGAAAAACGTACGGCCATACGGAGTTAAACTTGGTGAGATTTTTGTTTCAACGGGCGGGCCCGGGCCGGACCGAAGCAAATTTGAAACAGTCCGGGCCGGCCGACGAGCCATGTTTAATCACGCACGCGCAGTTAAAATCGAATTTTTGGACAGGGCAGTCGCCACTTACCCCGTGCGAATGCACATTTTTTTTCATTTTTGGTCTATTGATGAAAACCAAAATGTCATTGGGATCCTGACTCCTCGTAGCATCTAAAAACAGCAAAATCGAAGAGCTTTTGGCTTTATCCCAAAATTTATGGTTGCTTTTCCAACCATGTTCTGAACTCTTAGGGCACCTACATTGAAAAAAAAATTTTTTAGCTTGTATGCTTTCTGACTTCCTCGGCTATGTATCCATTTAGGGTTTTAATACACATTGCGCTTCTAATAGAAAAGAAATGAAACTCCTATCTCAAGCCGCAAAGAAAATCTAGCCATTTCCAAACTTTTGACGCGCAGTAAATTAGCTTTAAGATGGCCACAATATATAAGCTTCTTTACTGCTCAATCTCTCGGTTTCTTTTTTGAGTGGTATAATATTATGTGTATTATAAAAGCCGATGCAAAACAACGAAAAATGTTTTCTGGTGCCATGGCCTTTTTGTTTTTCTCTTCAAAAAACATAACTCCTTTGCTACATGTCGACATTGAGGCTTTTTAGTCAGCGCAGTAAAGAATAAGCGTTTACAAAGCGTCCTGACCTGTTTTGCTTTCAAATACTTTTGATTCCTTCATTCCTTTTCATACATGTCGATAGATTTCAACGTTCCTTTTAACCTTTCCTGTTACCACAATATTTACTCTCACCAACACCTAAAACACGCTCTCATTCCTTGGGAATTAGCACAGATCAACGGAAAGGAGTTGTTATTCCACTTTTGTAGCCTTGATATCGCCATTCCGCCATCATTGGGAAGCAAAACACACGCGCAATGTAGTTTGTGATCCGAAATGGGAACCGTGAGTTCCAATAAAAAGCCGCTCCTTTTAGTTGGAGAAACTTTTCTGCTTTCGCACGGGTCGAAAACATTGCGAATTCACTTGAAGAGCTGAATATTCGGGTTTAAGGTGTCTAAACTTTTCTGATTTTTATAACAGACGTTTAAGAGTGAGATTGAACTGTTGGGATGACGAGTTACTCTTCGACGACGGACAACTCGCCGGCGACAAGCAGTTGCTGCGCGATTTGCAGCGATCCGGTGGCTTCACAACACTTTGGAGTGTTCTCATGTCGACCTTGTAGGTTTTGAATCTAAAATTGAATATGACGTCATCTTAAGGGTTCTTTTGGAACTGCTTCTGTTTTTTATAAATAAATGTAAAAAGTTGAATAAAACCGAGATTTTTCGCAAAAATTTTTAGAGGTTTTGAAATTTTAAAAATGCTTGTGGCATTATTTATATTATCATCAGATCTTGAAAAAATTTGAGCCCGTCGGAAAAATAATGTGGATTTGTCGCAGCAAAATATCTCGTCGCTGTTGAGCACCAAATCCACGATGGCATGCCGTCGTAAAGCGATGATGGGCGATTTCAAAGCGTGACAAATCCACACTATTTCCCCGAAAGACAGATATATTTACATGATGATATATATGCATATGCGAAGATTAACTGGTGAAAATCCTAGCATCTGCATTATCGTCTCATCTGATATATTCAACAACATTTTGGCTTCAGAATCATGATTTTTTTGCTTTTCCAGGTGCCGCATTCTTCCGTCGCTCCATTGTGCTGAAACGGAAGTACCGTTGCAAACGAGAGGGGAAGTGCAAAATCAGTCCGAGTAAGTCCATAACATCTTTTTTATTTTCAAATTTAGATGTTCGCAAAGGATGCGCACATTGTCGTCTGAACAAGTGCATCAATGTTGGAATGGAGACGAAAAGTAGGTATTGGAAGGAATAGGGTTGTGTTGGTTTTGGAAAAAAGTCATAGAACACACACCAGCTTTTGTGACCAATTGAGTAAACTGGTTGTTTTGTAACAAGTTTTCGACAGCAAGCTGTTTATACAATCTTATTTGTAGAACCATAATCTTAATGTAAACTACGGCGAGTTTTTTTTCTATGAACTAAAAACTTGACTCTGACCTTTTAGATGACGTGTTTGAAGTGCGACGCAAAGATTTTAAAAATTTTTAAAGTTTGTCTGAAAAATAATGAGTGAATTTTGCTGCGCCGATCGTGTCGCCGAAGTGAAAAGCAATTCGATTTTGCAGCGATACAATTAATTTTCTCGGCGGCGATGCAATTTTGGATGCGACGAGAGATCATTATTTTCCCGACAGACTGATATCTATATGATAGGCTAGCAGCAAACGAGATTTTTAGGCGTAAGGTTGGCCGAAATACGACCGTTCTCTGCAAATTTTTTTGTTGAAAAAAGTCAGCCTTATTTATTATCTCTCCGGTAATATATACCGGAGAAGGAAGTAAGTCTAATAAAAAAAAACTATTTTTTTCATGCAAAGTCGGGGAAGATATGTATGGTCAAGAAGCTGTTTTTTCTCCCTGACCATTCTCCGCAATTCGCGTACCCTCTTGCCCGCGAAGCCCTTCGATTATTTAGGCGGCACCAGAAAGCACGTGTGAAAACTTTATAAAATTGATATGTGGCCTACATAAATTTATGGAGTCCTAGAGTCACTTACAGCCCATCACAAAATTGCTGGGGTGATTTTGGCGACATGTACTTTTGGGTCATCGCTCGCACCTTATCTTTTTTCGTGAAAACCTCAAAGATCACTCCAGCGACTTTGGATATCTGTCTTTTTTAAAAGTGCATTTGTAACACACTCAAACAATAAAGAATACAAACTCACGCAAATTTTTTCCATTTTCCAGAAATTCGCTACGCCTTCGACAAAAATGGGCCGATCCCCAAGCCTTCCGAGGTGCCGTCTTCAACCCCAGGCTCGGTCAACAACGAATCCTCAGCGTCCGAACTCTCCAACCCACTCTCAAAACCGCTATTGCCGGACATGGTAGCTGGCTACCGGAAATTCCTCGCGGATACAAAGACGTTTCATACTGCACTGAATCCCGAAAATATTTTCAAAGAAACAATGGAGTTTAAGATGGCTACGGTTGTGGAACACACGAATTTTCAGAAGGCCTTAATCGTATACGCACTAAAAATGCTGGACGATTTTTATCATCCTTTTGGAGAGTTTACACGGGAAGTTAAGGTAAGCATCGTTAAAAATTAAGCTTCCAAAATATAATACGACGCTCAAATTTTTATTTGGCGCACACGTAGGAGTTAGTCACGTATCATGAGTTGAAAACTTTACCTTTCGCTTTGTAGAGGCAGCCGAGATATTGGGCAAGAGGACAAAATGCGGGGAGTTGGCCATATCTTCGCCAATTTCTAGCGGAAAAATTATAATAGTTTTTGGTGGAAGAGTTGACCTCTGTGGTAGATTTAATATTGAAATTTTAGATGCATCATATCAACTCTGGATAGCTTTCCAGCCCGCGTTTTGCTTGGAGAGCCGAGATATCGAACAAACTTATGCAAAAACGAATGTTGCATTTTTTGCAATTTACGATCTAAAAATCTCGGTCATTTCTGTACAGTTGCGAGCTAGGAGTCTCGATATGTCTTGAAAAAATTATTGTAAATTTGTACCAAGTTTCATCAAAATCTAAGCGTCGTACTTGGAGCGCTTCTTCTCTGACCACATAAGTCCAAATCTTGTTTCAGGAAAGGCTGATGAAAGTTTTCCACCTGTATTTTGCCCTCCTAAACCAACACTACTTGAATACCCTCTACTTCCCCAACGATCACAGAAAGATGTTCCTTCACTACGGCAGTTATTTGGACTTTGGGAAAACGGAATTCTTCTTTGCATGGAACGAAACCGAGGCCCTTTCGTACTTGAGGTAGGGGAATTTGAAAGTTCATAACCTCTTCAGCTCGTTGGATTGTTTGCACACAAAGTTCGCGAAACTGTCCACGAAATTCAAAGCAATCATGCCGGACGAGACCGAAGTTGCCGCATTATCGGGGATTATTCTGTGGAGAGAAGGTGAGTAAATAGAGTAAATAACTAAAATTAATTGTTCCTGTCTGAAGGTATATATCGGAAAAATAATGAACACTCTGTCGCATCTACAAATTGCATCGCCGCAGAGAGAATGCGGAGGCTTAGTTAGGCCTAAAATTGTCTCTAGAGATGCCTGAAACTGTTTTTTTATCGACCGGTTTTGTTATACGGAAGTTTGCTAAGAGCTCTTGCGACGGTTGAAACAAAATTTCAAAAGAATTTTTTTTTTCCTGCTACAAAATTGACGGGCAAATACCGTTACGGAGTACTATAATAGTATTTTCATAAAACGCACAGTGCAATTCAACTTTTTTCCACGCTTGTCGCCAATGCACAGTGAATTTTCTCATTTCGCGAAATAAAAGCCTCAAAAAGGTCGTTGCAGAATACAACGCATTTTATGAAGTAAATACATTCAGTCTATCGGCAAACTAGTGAGCGCAATGTCGCTTCGCCAATCGCGGCACTAAAATGAAAAGCAATTTGATTTTGCCGCTACAAAATTCATTTTCTCAATGCGATTTTAACTGCGATAGAGCACTCATTATTTTCCCGACAGACTGATAATATAAATACGTGTTTATCGTTAATCAGTCTTCGGTATTCATCTCCGTCTTGTCAATGTCACTCTAGTCAAGCCACAGTCTCATCTTCTCCAACTTTCAGTGAGCACCCAGATAGAGCACAAACTGTTTGAGTCGTTTCCGGAGCGGATTCAAGACGAGCTCGGTCAGTATTGCAAGCGGACTCAAGGCACGGCAGGCGCGGCTCTGCGACTGGGCCGAGTGCTGGGCCTACTGCGAGACCTCGAAGAGCTGGCGCTGATGATGACGGAAGGGATGACTGTGGGCACTTTGTTGAACGGCAACTTCAACGCCAACCACCCGGAAATCTTCCAACGATAAAGCTGTGATATAAGAAGAGATTTTTACATAGTTATTTGTAAAATTTGCAAAAAAATAATTTGTTAAGTTTTTATTTGAATGTAAATAGAATTTAGAGCACAGTTCACTAATAAAATCTTGTGCAAAGCACTGTGAGTAGCTTTTTATAATATACGTAGTAATAGCAGCTAAAATTAGAAAACGCGGACGTATCGCAAGGCCTCACAAAGTCTCCGCCGAGGCTTCGCCGAGCGTCCGCCGACGACCAACGGCTCTGCCAGGCCTCGTGCGCACTTCCTAAAACCTTTTTTTGGGGGTTTTTTCTCCACCTGGGTGACGCCCCGTTTCGACCAATTTTGTGCTGACCCGAACTATCGTCGACCCGAAAAATTGTTACGCAAGCAGGATTGATGTGTGGCGTTTGTTCCCTTACAACGAAATTCTTTAGCATCCATGTTTTGCTGCGTGCCTAAATACGTGATACTTCGAAAAAAATTGCCTTGTTCTCCGTTGTTTTGCTTCCATTAATGTAAATATGTAGTGTTATTCTAATTGCTAATTCCGGGGCGTAGCAAGGTGTTTAGATGATAATGAAACCGCTGACTCGGTCATAAGGAGGTGGCTTTAATTCCCTCTCAGTTCCAACCATCAAACTTTAAATTACGGCGTCATGAACTTTAGCCGACTGTATCAATATTATTCCATGCTTACCTGTGTCATCAACCTAACACTTGGCGGTTTTGTCATCGTACTGTCGGTGAGAATTCAGAGGGCAAACAAGAGCGCGGATTACTCTTGGATCATGGCGTTTAACACAGTAATCGATATGAATTTTGCGCTGTGGATTGGGGTCTTTGCGCCGGTAAGCTGGAAAAGGAGGGTTTGAATCACTATGTACCAGATGCAAATTATGGGGGTATGAAAAATGACATCCTGGGCTTGACTGAAAACAATGTAAAAAGGACAGACTGATATGTCAAGGAAGCTTTTGCAAATTCAATCTTTACTAACGAGTCGTAAGCCGCTCCTCGGGGAGTGCCAAATTTTAGAAGCCCCAAAAAATTTGTGTACCGCGTTATGCGGAAAAACAAAGACATTGGTACCAAAAATGGTTAAAGTTGTTTTTTTTCTTTTTTGCGTATCAGTCTGTCGGGAAAATAACGAGCACAATGTCGCTGCGTTGATCGCGTCGCTGCTGTGAAAAGCAATTTGATTTTGCGTGACACAATGCACTTTCTCGACGGCGATGCGATTTTCGATGCGACAGAGTGGTCATTATTTTCGCGACAGACTCGTTGAACATCCCAACTGCCTCTGCAAAGCGCGAGCTAAATTACAGCCGTCATATACTCATTGTGCGACTTACAAAGCTAGGCATAAGGTGGCCGCAAAATTTGAAGAAATTTCTTCATGTTTGCAATTGTAGAACTCCTTCAGCACACCTACCCATTAATACGCGCTTATTGAAGGCTCTTTCGTGCAAAACTCCCCGAACTGGCTGATCCAGCTTGGCCAAAGGTTGTTCGACCTTAGCCTCAACCTGCTCGGCCCGTGCAGCGCCGTTCATTTCTGGTATCGCGCAAATGCGTTGTGCGCTGGGATTATCTGGACAAAGAGGCGATATTGCTTCACCTATTTGGGATTTGCAACCTACGGCGTTTTGGAATTATTGGGGACGCTCTGGACAATGGAAGATGAAGATTCGCGGTCTCAAATGGACATCCGAAGTCAGATTGGTCCAAAGGGAATTATTCCAAGACATTGTGTTTATGCTTTGGTAGGTTTGGATGCTATTTTATTTTTTTTTATTGCCGGAAGTCATTAGAAATTGCGGATTAAGAGAGATTTTTTCAGTCAACGCCTCAATTCATCGTCTCTGCTTCCTGCAATCTCATAATGCGAGTTGCACATTACGCTATACTGCTCTATTTCGGTCGCAAAATCGTAATGAAGATGAAAGAAGTCTCCTTTAACCTGAAGACGGAGAATGCGCAGCGATATGTGGTCAATGTAATGGTGCTACAGGTAAGTGTATAAATTGATGACGTACGAAAACAATAATATAATTTGCCTCTCTATTTTTAATGTTATCGGTATAAAGTAAATCCTCCAATTACTTAGAGTTCAGGCGCTCTATCCTTTAATTGTTTTCTTTGTCCCTTTGGCGATACACTCCTCCTTCATCATGGCAGGAGTGAATCTCGGCTTTTTGCCGTATCTCCTCTCCGCAATACCTCAACTACTGCCCGCAATGAATGCCATTACAATCATGACATTGATCCCTTCGTATCGTCGAACACTCTGCTTATCGTTGAACCCGGATGTAGAGTCGACGGTCACGGTGGTTTCTGGCAGTCGGAAAAGCATCGATGTGCGGCAAAATTAATGTGAACATTATATTATTTATAAAGGATCAACCCGTTTTACTTACTATGCGTAAACAATATATAAACATGTACATAAATTTAACGTTGGCCGCTAAAGTTTATTTCGAGCAGAATCTGCGCAAATGTGAAGTGCTCTGTGCAAAATGGTGTGAAGTGAATGGCCGCCCAAGAATGAGATGGTTGACTTTCGCAAACATCATGGCCCGCGATGGAAGGATCTTATACCTATGAGACAATGAAAACCATTCTGGTCCACTCTATGCTTTTATCATGTGATTGTGCGAGGTAAATGTGCCGTGGACACCTGCAAAGATCAAATCAAAACTTTCAAGAGTTGATATGGCCTGGGTATACCGTATGCACAACATCTGAAAAAACTTTGGTCGTTTGCCGTTTGAGTATATTGCTAGCTTTTTTTAGACTGCAAAACATTTACAGACTAACTTTTTTTATATAATATTCAATGAGCCAACTTGGTATAATATGCATGCGACGTTCTGTTTTAAATTGCAGCATTTCTATGTTTCTTCACACTGTTTTTCATTGCTTTGATTATGCTGGAGCTTGAGTGCTTTTCGAACATTGACAAGCGATATAAATTCTATTCCTTCTGTGTCTACCTACTTGCGCTCACAGTGGCTGCCATTATGATAACAGTATTTCTGTATTACTTTATTCTTAACTATCAAAAACCTTGAAGACATGTGCTCCTATTTTTTTAAACGGTAAGGGGTCACTTGAATATGTATTTCTTGAGCCTACACATCAACTGTGATAGTATAAACCACATTGTAAAAATATAAGCTGCCGCTGTAGGGGAGTCGAGGTGTTCAAACCGGCTTGACCGAGGAGAGAGTTTGCAAAATGAGGAGCGCCGGAAGAGAGGGGAGCTTACCGGCGACACTTGGCAACTCGAAATATTAGCCCGTTTGCAAAGTTGCTGGATGTGTCACAACTGAAAAAAAACATGATAACTTCGAGAAAATCATTTTCACCAAAAAATCGAAAAAAATCCTGTGACGTTTCGTTTGGTTTCAAATGTGGTAAAGAGGGAAAAACGAGACAATATTCAATACCGGAATTGAGCCAGACAAATGCCCAAAATTTAAAGAAATTTATCAGTCTGTCGGGAAAATAATGAGCCCTTTATCGCCTCAAATCGCCACAGAGAAACTGAATTGTGCCGCTGCAACATCAAATTGCTTTTTATTTCAGCGACACGATCGGCGCAACAACATATATATGCTCATGACTTTCCCGACAGACAAAGTATCTCACTATGTCATTTTTTTGTTGACTTACCCTAATCTTCGGCCTTTGTTCTATTTTCAGCCTCGTCACGTTTCAAAATTGGTCCAAATGGCTAACCCTGCGTATGAAATTATTATTGCAGTTGGCCATCTGTGGAACTGCATTTCCAACATTTTCTTTACTTGTTATTGGAATGAGACGTGTCAATTTCTTCATACTCCGCATCTAACCTTCGAGTTGTGATGTCGATGTGTGAGTATTGTAAGAATGTGGAGAAGCGCTACAAATTGTATTCGTTGATGGTGTTCTTCGGGGCCGTCTTCTTCACGGTCTTTGTTACTACAATTTTCAAGGCGATTACAACCACATTTTCGACTTCTCGTTCTCCAAGATGACGTCATTTGTCATTACGTGCCTTTTGAATATATGTAATACGATGTCAAAAAAAGTGAGCATTGTCCACGTATCATAGTGTAAAACGAATTTTACGAAAGTGCAAAGATATCTTTACATTGTTGTAAATCATTGCATTGTAATATCCATTTTTGCAACTATAATTTCTCTTGTTGCCCGAAGCCATCTTGAGAGTTTTTGCCGCGTTCTCTGGTAAAAAGAACTCATTTTCTTTGTCATTCTCCATGGTTACGGGCGAAGATAACTTTATTATTTCTTGTTGTTTTGGAATAAACCGACAATGATCATGTGTTTGGAGTCTTAGCTTTGCGATTTGTTTTGGTATTTCTTGTTTTTTTTTTAGTTGTATAATAAGAAAATTGCTCGGAGTTTGACGCCCAGATTTTGGCGAAATTTGGCGTAAATTTGAACTGAAATTTTCTAGGCTAAAATGGGCCGTTCTATGGGAGTTTGGTTGAAAAGATATTCCACTGAACTTGAATTTTCATAAAGTTCGTGGACTTTCCAAATTTTTCATAAAGTGCGTAGACTCTTCAGCAAACATCCCCATGTTGCATGGTGCATTTAATTTTTTTTGTAAGTTTTCGCACCGTGCATCAAAATATCGCCGCGACGGAAGCTTTTTCCAACTACATCGTTACGTTTTTTCTGGACCATTTGCACGTGCAAACCGCTTTTTCAAGCTTGCACTGAGCGAAAAACAGCAAAATGCACAGTGTGTCCGACAATCAAGGAAAAAAGGCAAAACGCACTGTGCGTTTGCGATAAAAGGTAACAAAATGTCTTTGCATCTTATACAGTCAGTATTATAAGTCTGTCGGGAAAGTAGTGAGCCATCTATCGCATCGAGAAGATGAATTGTGTCGCAACAAAATCAAATTGCTTTTCACTATGACCCAGTGGCAAAAAACGTACCATTTTGCATCCGGAAAGTATTTAAAATGTGGCAAAATGCTTCAGTTTCCAAGTGAAAAAACTTCGTTTTGGCTGGCACGTTTTTGAAATCCCAGTTTTTTTCACTTGGAGAGGGAAGCATTTTGCCACATTTTTGATACTTCCCGGGTGCAAAATGGTGCGTTTTTTGAGACTGGACCAGGTCCCCCACTGTAGTTGGAAAAAAGCGTACGTCTCGGCGATATTTAATGAGCGGTGCGACAACCTGCTTCTTCCGGAAAGCCGACGAACTGTTTTTTGGCGCTTGCACTGTGCGAAAGCCGTCAGGGTGCAAGCAACAGCCCGAAAAGGCCTATGCAAAAAGACACAGTGCAAAAAAGCAAGAAATTGCACAGTGCAGACAAAACTTTTGTTTTCCGACACTGCGTGTTGCTGATTTCAGTCCGGCGACTTTCCGGAGGGACCAGGAGAAAAAGCTATTATAACATGCACTGTGCAACATGATTCCTTTTTGTTGGCCCAAAAATTTCAACAAAAAAGAGACCAATTTCCAAAATTTCCTTCGCTTTTTTGATGCTCTCCTCTCCTTTTCCTTCATATTTTATCGTCATGAAAAAAAATTTTCAACAGATAACAAAAGCTCCAAACATTTTTTTTCAATTAGCCCTTTATTGCTCCCTTTCTTCTGCCCTGTATATTCACTAGTTGTTTTTGAAGAGCAAATATCCACGGAGCGCGATGAACTCTGTGTGAAAGCCCGCGGACATAGCCAGAGCTTGTGCCGTGTTTGCTTAGCTTTTGGCCGAGGAAGAGTGTTTGGCCAAAAAATGGGCTGATTTTTATATAAACGATGTAGAAGGCGCAGGCTTTGTCTTACGTTTATAAACTCTTTTTTACATATAAATTCGCATGCCATATTCTTTGTTGTTTCTTCCAATTAAAGTATTGTAAACACTTTATGTGCGACGCTCAGATTTTCTTGAAATTTTGCACATATTTCGGGCATAGACTAGATATTAATTCCTCAAAGTTTTCTCTCTTGCTTTGCAGGCGCAGCCGAGATATTCAGCGATTTTTTTGGCCTAGAGAGTACGCGAAACGCGGAGAGCGGTCAGAGAAAATCCTATTTATGTCATATCTTTGCCAGTTTCGAGCGGAAAAAATTGATTTTTTTGAGGAAATATTACTCTCTACGGTAGAAATAGGCATGAAAATTTTCATGTAAAAATTTGTTGGCAATAGTGCCAAATTTGCATAATGGATTTGGCTATAAAAGCCACACGAATACACTTTTATCTCATTCTTTTCTCGTCCTTGACAAATAAAAACCCTCGGTTTTGACCGGTCTATCTCGTTTCCAGACTCCCCAATCTCCTCCTTTCCGTGATCATCTTGTGTAAATTTGCAAAAAAAATTGGCGCACCTTTGCCAACTTTCGACCTAAAAATCTGTATTGTTTCTGCAAACTTTGGGCTAGGAGTCTCGTGTGTTATTGCTATAATAGAAAAAAATTATTTTAAGTTTGTGTCAAGTTTCATCAAATTCTGAGCGTCGCACTTGGAGTACTTCCTGTTTTTAGTATTGCTAAGGAATCAAAGAGCAGAGGATCTAGATGGTGTAACAGTAGTTTCAAACACCTACTTGATGTTCGAAACTCCGAAAAAGTTTTGTTTTCTCCAATAAAACACGTTTCTTAGAACCGTACCCCAACAACTAGGCTTTGTTTTTTGTTTCAACCCGACTTAAGACTACATATTTTTCTTACGGAAGAAAAATATGTAGCCTCATCTCCCATAATCAAACCCCTGCGGAGAAATAGTGAGGCGAAATTTGCGCGATCTCTGGTTTCAGAGAAACTTATTACACAGAAAATCTGTTTAGTGAAAGTGTTCGGCGAAACTTGACGTATACGTGTCGTTCCATAAAGTGCGTAGACTTTTCGTCGCAACGCTTTTTGCACTCAAATATCGCTGCGCATTTTGAGAAAAATTGCATATATAGTGCAAAAAGTAAATGGAAAAATGCACTGTGCGCCGTGAAAAAAGGTCTACGCACTTTATGGAACTACTAGTATTGAGATAAAGAGATAAAATCTTGCTCGGAGGTGCTTCTGTTTTTCGGAAACCGTCGGGATTTTAAGGTCAACATTGAATCGAGTTTTTCTAGTCTGTCGGGAAAATAATGACCATAATTTTGATAAAGTGGAAAGCGTTTTGATTTTGTCGCAACACAATTCATTTTGTCGGCGGCGATGCAATTTTCGTTGCGGTAGATTGCTTACTATTTTCCCGACAAGCTGATATGATAAGACATGTTCGGAAAAAAAACTTTTCTTCCTGCCCACTCTCCTCACTTTACGTACTCTATCGCAAATGGTCGTTAAACGCCTCGACAAATGGTACAAAGCAAGAGCTTCTTCCTGTTTTGTCCATTTAGCGTTACGCATTGCGGGTCGGGTCAAGTTTTTTTGAAGGGGTGGTCAAGTCTTCCCCTCTAATACTATTTTCCCCCGAACTTCAATCAGTTATATCGTGGAGAAATCATGGGAAATCTGGCCAGTTTCTGTTGATTATTCCAAGAACAAGTTCTACTCAATTTCTAGGAACAAAACTTGATTGAATTACTTTGTGATTTTCACTCAAATTATGGCATTCCTTGGGAGTTTGATTTTATTACATATAGGCACGTATTACTTTTAAAATTTTGGTTCGCAATTAAAAATTAGCAAGCCATAGGGAATGCATTGTTAATTCAGGGCGCATTCCAGCGAACACAAAGGTCTTATCAGCCTGTCGGGAAAATAATGAGCACTCTGTCGCATTGCAAATGAATTGTGTTGCCGCAAAATCAAGTTGCTTTTCATTTCAGCGACAAGATCATTGCAGCGACAGATTGCTCATTATTTCCCCGGCAGACTGGCAACAATAACAGACGTTTTTCCCTGAAGAATAATTTGTATTCAGCTACACATTTTGCAGCAAGATAATTGATATTTTTCTACGAACATTTCCGCCATAAACCCCCCTTCTACCCGGCTTGTAGCCGAGGTTCCCATGAACACCTGCTCGTCCATTCAAACGTTTCTCCTCCATAATTCCCACACATTTGTTTAGCTGAGGCCCTTACTCATTATGAACCTTCTGGGTTCTTCTTCATGCAGAATTTTTAAATTAAAAGTCGCTACTGAGGGCTGTTAAAGATGCGCTTTTGACCATATCTCGGGCTTAGAAGTATGACCGTGCCGTTTTTTAGCTGTGTATTTTTTACGGGTAGAATAGAAGTTTTGGTGCATCTAGTAATATCACCTGAACGAACGTTGAAGCAGTGTCTAGTGATATATACTTCATGTGGTTAGGTTTATCAGAGCGGTTTTTATAGAGCTTCAAAGAAGACCAACTTTCATCTTGACCTCCTTTTTGGGATCGCGCTGTCAGCATAATAACAAACATCGCTTTGTTTTTCGGTCGATAAATCAAATGGAAAAGTACGCTGAATTTATCGGTGTAAAAGCATTTTAAAGATGTGGTTTGGTGCCCTACAGGTCATAGACAACATTAAATTTTTGGTTACTCTCCACAATGAGGTTCTGTCGGGAAAATAATGAGCACGATGTCGCTGAATTGTAAAGAAATTTGGTTTTTTCGCGAAACAATTCACTTGCCCCGCGGCGATGCGATTTTCGATCCGACAGAGAGCTCATTATTTTCCCGACAGACTGATATTTAATAGCGCTTTTGATCTAACGATAAGACTTCTTTTATTGTACACAATTTTCACAGGTAATAAGTGGTAAACTACGTCGTTTTTAATCTCTAATATGTGTCAGACATCTTTTATAAACCGTCTTTTTAATTGAAGAAAACGTCACTCTGTTTCCGTATGAGAAAAACAAGGTTTAAAATCCGATTAAGATGTATGTATAATCCCTATCTTCTTCCTTCTCCTCGTCGTGTTTGCGGAGATTGTCTGCGTCTAGCATGTGTCAAGACTAAAATAGACGTGGCTAAAGGGAATACTGAGGAGCTACGATTTTGGGACGATGATACTTTTGGGTGAATCGATATGCCGTTGTATTCATTGGGGAGGCCAGAAGATGGCTTCGTTAGTATAAATAATACGACTGAAAAAGTGCTAGGATACTTTCTAAAAAGTGGTTATGGTCTTCGCCAAGTCTCCGCTGAGTCTTCGCCTACCATCCGCAGAGCATCCATCTGCTTTGCCAGGCAGATGGATGTGCCTCCCACAACTTTTTTCTGGTCGTCTCCGTTTGCCCTGCAAATCGCATCGACTGTATCAATCTGTCGGGAAAATAATGTGGATTTGTCACAACACATGTCTAGCCTCGCCGCAATCGCGCATCAAATCTCCAGCCGCGGCTGGCCATCGCAAGACGATGACGGGATATTCCAAGGCGCGACAAATCCACATTATTTTCCCGACAAACTAATACCATGCTTCCGAAAAAATATTGCTCTTCTGACCTCTAAATCCCTTCAAAAATAAAGTCTGCAGAGCCGAGAGGAGCACCTTTTAAGGTCACACGTCCTGCGGGCATGTCTGTCTCTCCTCCTATCCCTATAAGTCTTGTTGAGTCAGCGTTGTTTGTAATGCCTAAATCGTTGAGAAAATTTATCATTCGGAACTCCACCCCCGGCGAATCCATGGAGATTTTGTTCATCCTTTTGACCTCAAGACTTTAATATTTCATAAACAAAAAAAAACGGCATTTTTAAGCTGTAACAAACTGGTTTGTTCACTGTTCCGTCTGGTTTGTGCTGAACGGCGGTCGATTTTTTGTGCGATTTGTTACACATTGTACGGACTGTATGTTGATCTTTGGTATATTCTTGAATATGTTAGCGCATGGCTACCAGCTGCGGCTGAGACATGCAAAGATTATTTATAATGTATACATGTAGTGTATTTGTAATGTAGTCAGAGAATTTGGAGTGTAGGAAAAGATCTTCGACCATAACCGTCTGATTTTTTTTTAGAAAATGTGATTTTGATAGTGACAACCCATACTGCTCTGTTTTAATACCATACGGTCCGCTTCTAAAATTGCTAGAGTGAATACTGTGACGTGCACTGCAAAAATCAGGGTACAAGCGACAGCCCAAAAAAGTCATTTTCAGGGGGTGCACAGTGCAAAGTGAACTTTTTTTGGCGCAGTGCTTGTTGCAAGAACTCTAGCGACTTTACAAACGGACTAGTGAAAACCGAGTTCTTCTTCTGGACAATTCAATAGGAGCTGTCGATTCTTTTCGAAAACTCTCGGAGATTTCTACATGCGATTTTAAGATCCTATAGACATCTTAGAAGGCCCTTTTTTGCCCCAGTATATGTGGATAAACAATAATTCATCTGCACCAGGCCATTTTCCGGCTACGCCCTTGGTCTCATTCTATTAGGCTTAGAAGTATGACCGTGCCGTTTTTTTGGTTGTGCCTTCTTTACAGGTAGAATTAAAGTTTTCGTGCATCTATTAATATTTATCACCTGAAAGAACGTTGAAAGCGCTGTCTATTGATATATGCCTTGTGTGGTTAGGTGTATAGTAGCGGTTTTTATAAAGCTTCAAAGATGACCACCTTTCGTCCCAGAAAAATGCGACTTGCGGGAAACAATACGCCAAATTTCAAGCTATAAAGTTTGGAGCCACAAACGTGCCTTCTATTTACTTTCTTTGCAACCTCGTAACCTTTTTCTCAAACCTCGCGGAAGTCTGTGTTCTGTCGCGTGTTCTGCTTCGATCCCGCCTGAGCAAAACATTTTGTTTTGTTTTCGCGAAAACAACGCGAATCCCTTCACCGACTCCCGGCGTTTTCAGCCCCCGATTTCCATCGACATATCAGCGGAGAGGCGGCGCGTTTTGTGCTGTACTTTGTGGGCAGCCGTAGTCTTTGATGATTTAAAGACCGATCGGAAAAGCCCCGCGATTTGTAGGGAGCAACTCTTCCTTTTTTTCCTTCTCGCCCTCTTCCACTTCCAAAACATCGCCGCTGTTCGGGTCGTGGGCTCGAGACTTGAAGCGCGCCCTTTCACGTGAGATGTCCGAGAAGTCGGAGCAGGAAGAGTCGACCTCAACGCACGACGAATGCCGCGTCTGTGGGACCACGCCGGCCTCCTCGCACTTCGGGATCAACTCGTGTCGCAGCTGTGAGTTTAGCGTCGGAATTGACGCGCTTTGACGGGACCTTAGGGACCTCTGATATGAGTTTATATTGCTGTTTTAGGCGCCGCATTCTTCCGTCGATCCATTGTGTTGAATCGAAAGTATAGCTGTCGATTTGGAGGAGAATGTGATATTGAAAAAGGTATGGTAAATTTGCATTCATTGTGAGATATATGATTTTTAATTCAGTAGCTTCTCCGTTGACTATGAGTTAAAAATGTAAATTGATGACAAATTTCAGACGCCCGCACGACGTGCGCTCATTGCCGGCTAAAGAAATGCTTGACCATGGGAATGGAGACGAAAAGTAAGTGTTTTATGATTTGTTTTTCTGCGTGTAGGCAAAAAGTGATGACAAAAACAAAGCTGAAGCGAGCACTGGTGTTTTAAAGCTGGGCTGAAGGATTTGCATTACTGCATTTTTTCAAAATTTTGTCGCAAAGCGCCTTGGAATCGCCCATTTTCGCATTGCGACGGCTAGCCACAGCTGGATATTCGATGGGTAACTGCAAACTTTTTTCGACGAGGCGAAAAATCTCGATACGACGAGCCGCCACTATTTTCCCGACAGGCTGACGGAACAATAGTTTTTTGGCCCTATTTAGCTTCTTAGATTATGACAATAACTTTATATTTCCAATCTCTAGCCATCATGTTTCAGATATCCGCCACTACTTCGACAAGAATGGTCCCCGCTCTGCGCGCAGTTCGATCAGCCACTCCGAGAAGTCGGAACGAATCTACAAGACTTCTCCCGTCCCCACTCCCCCGAGCGCCCCACAACAAGTGGATCCGCATATGCCAAGTCTAGTTACTGGATATCGCAAGTACTTGGAGGACACAAAGACCTTGTACATTGCGTTGCATCCAGAGAACGTTTTCACTCAGGAAATCACCTTCAAGCTGGTCACCATCGAAGAGCACGCACAGTTCGATCGCGCCTGCATCGTGTACTATGTGAAGATGCTGAACGAGTATTTCCGGCCGTTCATCGACTTTACAAGAGAGGAAAAGGTAAGTTGAAGTGGAGAAAATGTTGATTTGAGTGGTTTGGTAGTTGTGGGCCGTTGGCCGAGTGTTGGACATGCTCGATTCTTTCAAATTTAGCAAATGCTTTCAAATTAGGTTGTCGGGAAAATAATCAGAGCAATTTCACTGCGCCGATCGTGTCGCTGCAGTGAAAAGCAATTTTATTTTGCCGCGACACAATTAATTTCCTAGGCAGCGATGCGATTTTTTATGCGGCACAGAATGTTCATTATTTTCCCGACAGACTAATATGTGCTTTCATAAATTACTAAAAGCTTAGCTTGCAATTTTAAGTTATTTCCACCATTTTAGTAAGCAATTTTGGCAAATGGGAGAGTACTTCTCCTACTCAACATCTTTCTCTGATTTTTCGCGTTTGTTGCCGTAACTTCCGTTTTTGCGCTGGCCACGTCCACTGTTGCGAACGAAAGATCCTAATTTTTTTGGAAAATTGTTTATCGTATAACAAAAACGGAAAGCAAATAGGAGAAGGGAGATAAGTTTTTGGTCTATTTGAACCCACAAACCTCGCCTGTTTTTTTGGAAAAGCGATCCTCGTGGCTCACAGTAGAAATGATCCCGTAACGGTTGTTGGTCGCGCAAAGTAATGTCGCGACGCCGGCCGCACCCTGCGAAAATATGTTAAGACTTTTTGGCGCACTTTTCTTTAAATTTTGCACACACGTCGGGTATGGACTAGATATCAATTCCTGAAAGTTTTAGCTCGCGCTTTGCGGGCGCCGCCGAGATATCGAACGATTTTTTGCCGCCGAGAGAGCACGCTCAACGTGGAGAGCGGTCAGAGAGAAATGCGCTTTTCGGCCATAACTTTGGCAGTTTCGTGCGGAAAAATTTGATTTTTTGTAGAAACATTATTCTTTACGGTAGAAATAGGCATGAAAGTTTTCGTGCCGAAATTCGGCAAAAAGTCCTAAATTTTCGCCGACTTTTGATCTAAAAATCTCGGTTGTTTCTGCAAAGCGCGAGCTAGGATTTTCGCATATACCTTAGATAAAATTATTCTAAATTTGTGGCAAGTTTCATCAAAATCTGAGCGTCGCACTTGGAGTACTTCCCCTGTTAGTAAAATAATATGCCAAATTTCATCCGATATATATCGAAGTGTCGTTTCAGATGACGATTGTCGAGAAGTACCATTTATTCTTCAGTCTGCTGAATCAGAACTACCTGAACACTCTGTACTTCTCCGATGACAAATCCAAATTGCTACTGAGCTACGGGAATTACGTGGTTCGCAATGGATGTGCGCATTTCTTCTCAAAAACAACAACTGACATCGACAGGTGAGCCCTACTATAATGTTTTGTTGTTCTTTGCCGAAAAATAGGAAATGTTTCGTCGACAAATTCAGCCGTTTTGTAACGAGAACTAATTCAAGAATAGTGTTGCCAGGTCCTTCGTCAACGTCAGAGACAAGTTCCACAAGATCGCGGACAAGTTCATTCATGTGAGGCCGGATGAGACGGAGGTTGCCGCGCTGGCTGGGATATTGCTGTGGAGGGAAGGTGAGAAAAAAATTTTGTTAATATCAGTCTGTCGGGAAAATAACGGCGGATCGTCGCATCAAAATGTCTCGCCTCACCGCTATCGCGCGATAAATCTCCAGCTTCGGCAGCCGTCGCAAAGCGATGATGGGCGATTCCGAGGAGCGACGATCCGCCGTTATTTTCCCGACAGACTGATATACATTCTTAATTATCATAAGCAGAATGTATAATATATCAGTTTGTCGGGAAAATAATGTGGATTTTTGGCGCCTTGGAATTTAATTGCTTTGCGACGGTTAACCGTCGCTGGAGATTTGTTGCGTGACTCTGACGAGGGGAAAAATTTTGCCGCGACAAATCCACATTATTTTTCCGACAGACTGATATATATGTATGTGTGTTACCGTTGGGTACAAAAAGTTCTGAAAAGTTACCGCTGCTGCAGAAAAGATCATATCAGTCTGTCGGAAAAATAATGTGGATTTGAAATCAGTGTGTCGGGAAAATAATGTGGATTCGGATCCTGCTCATACCGCAACAACGTACATCGCTTGAATTATCGAATGATCGGAAAAATAGGAATTGCGGGCGACAAAATCCAAAAAAACCAATTGCACCGTGCAAACCCACTTTTTGGGCCGGGCGCACAGTGCAAGATCAATTTTTCAAAGAGCGACAAAATTAACGAAATTATCGCCCCACATGCACAGTGCAGAATCACAAAATTTTCCCAGGACTTTTTTGTCACGATTATAATCTCAGTCTGTCGGGAAAATAATGTGGATTTGTTGCGCTTTGGACTCATTTCATCATTGTTTTGGGAAGGGCTAGCCGCTGCTAGAGGTTTAGCTGCGACGAAGGGAGAAATTTTTTCTGATAAATCCACTTTATTTTCCCGACAAACTGATAATTTTGAGTCTAAAATACGATATAATTTCATTACTACAGTTTTCTACAAGCTCTATTCTTATTTTTTTAGCAAACTCCCTGTATCCGGACCGCGGCTACGACCTGATTTTGGAGCAAATCCTTGCCGAGCTTTGCGAATACTGCAAGTTGAAGTATGGCACGTTGACGTACGGCTTGAAGTTTGGCACTCTGATGTGCCTACTCCGCGACCTCGAAGACTCTTCGGCCACGCTGAACGAGAGCATGTTCATGGGCATCTTGATTGTGGACAAGTTCCCTCCGGCGAACATTCGGACCATTTTCACTTGAGATTCGCGTTGTACACAGTTGTTAATTGTTGTAATTTGAGGAAAAGCTGAACAGATTTTTAAGTAAATTATTTATTTTTAATTGCTTATGCGAAAGTAATAGCTTGCTCTGCCGAAACGACGGAGGTTTTTAGAACGAAATCCGGAAAAAATGTGATGATTTTTCGCGAATTTTGGCACCCCATAAAGGGCACTTTTCCCATAAAAAAAATTTTTTTAGCAAGATACTAGCAAATTTATGATCAAAAAGTGTATTTATCTCTGCCCCCCCCCCCTCCGCATTTCGCACACTCTCTCGTCGACGAGGTTTGTTGAATATCTCGGCGGCCCCTGGAATTCGCGAGCTAAAATTTTTAGGAGTTACCACGTGGCCCATGCTCGAAGTGTGTCCAAAATATAAAAAAAAACTTTGAGTGCGGCACTTGAGGTACTTCCCATGCATGATTTTGGCTGTAAAACCCGTATATCTCCCGACTATCAGACTATCAAAAATAATGTGGATTCGTCCTGCCTTGGAATCCACCCATCATCGCTTTGCAACGGCTAGCCGCAGATTTGGTGCTCGACTGCGACAAGTCGCCCCATTTTCCTGCAACAAATCCACATTATTTTCCCGACAGACCGAGAACAAAATTTAGCAAAATTTGTCTCTAAAATTTGTGAAATCTGCGTGTCGTCGCAGTTTGAAAAATTCTTTTGTACAGGGTGCGGCAAAAAAATGGAAACTTTTTTCATGGGGTCCTGATGCAAAAATTTTTAAGTACAACAAAATTATTTTCATACCATTAAATTCTACGCAGCTTTCTCTCCTAGACCTTATAATTTCATGTCCATATCGGTTTATTAACATTCTTTTTTTGAATGACAAACAGAGGGACCTCGATTTCGGACCTGTTTTTTTACCTGTGCGAACTGTTAATTTGCCCGGCATAGAAAGCACGTTGTGTCCAAAGTAATCACACAATGCAGGGAGCTTTTTGACAATTTTAAGCGTCCAGTAAGCGAAAGAAAACGCACCGCCAACACTTCTGCCAGCCGCGGAGTCGTCAATAGCGAAATCCGTCGATTTCGAGAAAAAATTGCCCGTGAGACCGGCATCAGCGACCAACCAGTCGGCCAAATAGCTAAAAATCAACTCAAAGTCTCCCCACGCAAGGTCTGAAATGCCCAACTCCTAATCGGCAAGATCAAGCCCGTACGCCAGAAAAAATGCCGAAAATTCCGACGTCGGGCCGCAGGTCCGCGATGGGAGCGCATTCCCTTCGCGGTGCAATCTCTGGCGGGTGCACAACCAACAGAACGTCATAGTCCAATCCGATGAGGCCCCCCGCACGTCGGCTAACGACGAACACCGTCAAAATAAGGGCCGTCATCGCCTAAGGCGGAATTTGTGCCAGCGGCAAGAATTCCGAGATTTTTGTGGATCAAAAGGGCAAAATTCTAGCGCCACGTTAACCTCGATTTCCTCATGCTTCTGTTGGCTCAGTAGAACCTTGGCAGCCTAAATTTGGCGTTCCAACAAGACTCAGCGCCGACTCACAGGGCAACAACGAGTCAAGACCGATTTTGAGACCGATTTTCCCGATTTCACCCCGTCTGCGAAAAGAGCGCCTGCTCGCCGGGTATATTTCCAATGGACTGTAATTTTTTTTTCAATTGGAGGCCAGCATCTGTACTACACGCCACAAAAGTTTAGAGTCGCAAAGTAATCGCTGCGTCAAGAACGGGACCGATTTCCCCGAAAAAACCTGCGGCCAAAAGGCCAAAATTTTAAGTCACGTTTGGAGCTCTATATCGCCACCAAAAGCAGCCACGGTAAAACGGGTTGAATATGTTATAAACAATGCTCTATGTTATTGAAGATGACCGTTACTTTTGCGGAATTTGGATTGCTAGGAAAAATATAGCTATAAAAATAAGTTTCCATTTTTTTGCCGCACCCTGTAAATACATTTTTTAACTTGCGTGGGTCCCAAGCGTGCAACGTGATCCCTGAATGTTCTTGGCAATCCTCTGTTTGTGTCATCATTTGATAGGGTCTTTGGCGGGGCACACCCTCCGCTAATGTTGATATAGGCGCATTATTCGTCAACAATTGCGACAAAATACTAGAGTTTGTGCTTGACAATTCGTGTGTCCTTAGTAGGCCAAAAGTTCGAACAATTATACATATTATACATAAAAATATTTGAGGAATCAACATATCTGGCTGTCGGGAAAATAATGTGGATTTGGGGGCAGAAAAAAAGTCTCGCCTCGTCGAGAGTCGCGCAATTCATCTGCAGCCATGGCCAGCAAAGCGATGATGGGCGATTCCAAGGCGCGACGAATCCACATTATTTTCCCGACATACTGGTATACCGCCGAAAATGCACAATGCCAAAAAGGTATGTGTGGGTCCAAATTCACTGTGGAAAACACTGTTTACAAGCAGCTGTCGGGAAAATAATGAACAATGTCGCTGCGCCAATCGTGTTGCTGAGTTGAAACGCAGTTTGATTTTGCCGCGACACTTATCATTTTCTTGCAATTTCACTACTTTCCCGACAGATTGATATATTACATATGCCACAATTGCTTCGTATTTACCCCCAAGGCAAATTTGATTATCACCAAATCACTGTTGAGAAAAGTTAATTTATCGCCGACTCTCCGCATTTGATGTTATATTTCTTTCCGTAAGATTTGGTTATCTGCACCAAACGTATTGCCTCTTTGTTTGAAGGATTCAAACTACAGAAAAACTGTTCCCCCGTCTGTAGTTTATTCCCCAATTTTTGGGAAATCAGCGGAGCAAGAGCTGTGTCATTCCCCGTCCCCTCTGTATTCTCAAGTCGCCTTCTTTTCTCCCGTTTATTTCGTCGATGAGAGCTGAAGCGAGTTCCTCGACGCGAGATGAATGTGCGGTGTGTAGCTCGGGTGATGCGACCATTCATTTTGGGGTCAGCGTTTGTAGATCTTGTAAGTGAAATTCAAAGTTATCGTATAATATTTATATTTCCCAGGCGCTGCGTTCTTCCGTCGTACGATTGTGTTGAAGCGAAACTATGTGTGTCTGAATGGGAAGAACTGCAATATCAAGGGAGGTAGGAGATGCTGGACATTACTATTTTCATAAAGTGGATGGACATTTATCGCACCTCGCACCGTGCACAAAAATTCCGGATTTTTGCACGGTGCAGTTAATTTTTTGTTGGTTTTGCACTGTGCGGTGAAATATCGCTTGAATTTGCACAGTGCAAAATTTTTTTTTGAAGTTTGCACAGTGCGCCAAGGGAAAAATGCACTGTGCATTGGCGACAAGCGTGGGAAAAAGTTCAAAATGCACTGTAGGAAAAAAAGCAGAAGGAAAAAAACGTCGCGACGCGTCGATGCACTTTATGAAAATACTAATAGCCTTGTATTAGCATTTTCACAAAGTGCCTAGACATTTTGTTTTCGTTTTTGCACTGTGCATTTTTGCCTTTGCCTTTGAGCACCGTGCAAGCCATAAAAAAGCCGATTGCACTGTGCACATAAGTCCCAACGGTTCTTCAAATGCACAGTGCAAAGCCGAAAAAAAGGTGAGTGCACGGTGCGAGAACTTGCGAATTTTTGAGCACGGTGCGGACCGCAACAAATGTCCAGGAACTTTATGAAAATACGAACAGCGCTGATGTATAATTCTATTGAAAAATTTAGAAGCTCGAGCCTGTTGTGCGGCGTGCCGACTGAAGAAATGCTTCAAAGTTGGAATGGAACGGGAAAGTAAGTGTCGCATAAAACTCATAGATTAACCGTCTACTGCTAGCATTTTTCCAAAAGTTGACGAAACAAAACTTCACTATGCACTTGTTTGCTTTTTGCACCATACATACGCTACTAAATATTTTCAGAGATCCGCCAACACTTTGACAAAAATGGCCCAAGAAAGAGGAAGCTGGAGTCGCTGCTGCCGACGGACATTCCCCCACCAAAGACGGCTCTATCCAAGATGGCGGAGGGTTATCGGAAGTTCCTGGATGACATTAAAGTCCTCTACTTTGCCTTCCACCCCGCTCAAATGTTCGATGAGAAGATCGTATTTGAAAAAGTGACACTGCAAGAGCACTGCGATTTTGACCGAACTTCTGTAGCGTACTATTTGAGGATGCTGAACGAGTGTTTTCATCCCTTCAACGAGTTGAATGGCCAACAAAAAGTGAGGGTTTTTGAGGATCAAATACTATGTCATCAGTCTGTCGGGAAAATAGTGAGCACAATGACGGATAGAAAATCGCATCGCCGCTGAGAAAATGAACTGTGTCGCGGCAAAATCAAATTTCTTTTCATGTTAGCGACGCGATTGGCGCAGAGACTTTGTGCTCATTATTTTCCCGACAGACTGATATTTATTTTATTTTCATTAATTTCATGGACAGTTTGCTTTCGCACAGTGCATGTTGAACTTCTTCTAACGTTTGTCGCTAACACACAGTCTATTTTTTTGCACAGTGCAAACCTCAAAGAAAAAAACCGTTTGCACTGTGCAAATTTTTGGCAATATCGCAGCAATCCAGTTGAAACTTGTTTATGTCGCGGCGACATTTCGATGCACAGTGCGAAAGCCAAAAAAAGGTGAAATTCACTGTGCAAAAAGAGGGTTTTTATGCACAGTGTGGACCGCGACAAATGTCCATGCACTTTATGAAAATACTAAAAAAAAATGCTCTCAACGTATAATATTTCTTGTCATCGTTTCAGAAGAACGTCCTGGAAATGTTTCATTTTCAAATCGCCTTGTTGAACATGCATTATTTGAATACAATCTACTTTCCCAACGACGACTCGAAGCAGCTCATGCATTTGGGGGCCTACAGCGATGCTACAGACGTGGATCATTTCTTCTCGCAACATCCGAATGGAGTCCAAAGGTAGGCATTTATGTGTAGCTGAAGTGGCTTGGTATGTCAACCAGCGTTGTTTATCAGTCTGTCGGGAAAATAATGAACTCTTTGTTGCATCAAAAATCGCATCGCCGCCAAGAAAATAAATTTTGTCGCGGAAAAATAAAATTACATTTCACTTCAGCGACAGCAAATTTTTGATGCGACATCTTGCTCATTATTTTCCCGACATACCGATAGTTAGCGTAGTATCAGTCTGTTGGGAAAATAATGTGGATTCGCCGTGCCTTCGAATTCATAGCTTTGCCGCGTCTGCGACGCGATCAGCGCAACGACATCTTGCTCATTATTTTCCCGACAGACTGATATTTCCGAATTCCAGAAGCTTCTCTCCCTTTCTCCTTCGTCTATCCATGATTTCAGCTTTTTCAGGACCTTCACCGACGTTGTGGTCAAGTTCCGCCGCATCGCCAAGAAGTTCCGCGCCGTGCGGCCGGATGAAACGGAGATCGCGGGACTGATTGGGATCACGCTGTGGAGAGAAGGTAAGGGAATTTGTTCTCCTATATATGACCCTATCTTTTGCTTCAGTTTCCAACCAATTCCCCAGCAAGACACATGACGTGCAAGTCGACAAAATTCAAGAAGAGTTGACTGAATATTGCCAACAGAAGAACAGTTTGGACCGTTTCCGAATTGGACGCTTGTTGTGTTTGCTTCGCGGAATCGACGAGCTTGCGTCGATGCTGACTGAAGGCCTTACGGTCAGCACCATCGCACATGATGTACCTCAACCAACTACGGATATTTTCAAGCAATAGATTTTTTTTCTTATTCTAATTTGTAGTATTATAAATCGGAAATCAAAAGTTTGTACGCTTAATGAAGATGTTTATTAGAGCGCTATTGAAATGTTGAGACATGACATTTGTAGTTTGAATTCTTCTTCAGACTTCAAGCCATAGAATAAAAAAGCAATCTACGGATTTTGGGCGAATATTCACAGTCCTTCTTCCTCCTTCTTTATGTGGCCAAGTTGCATGGCGTGTATTTATTTTTTGACTAAGCTTTAGACACCAGTTTGCAACGGGCTTTACGGGGTAATGAGGGTCAAACATGTATAAAATTAATTGGGCCTAGACCTGGCCAACTAAGGTTATATTAGGTTGGTAAAGAAGTGTTCCCCATTTTTTGGGAACAAGTTATATCAGTTTACATGTTATGATATCACCCGTACATAGTCACATGAAGGAATTTTCTAGAAAGTTCCACAACTTCAATAACTTTTTATTAAAAATTTTGAAGAATACTTTTTTACCAACCTAATATTATATCTACTGCGAGAAAAAAGAAACCCAAACGTAGTATAATACTACTGAAATACTTTGGCATCTTATTGTGGAGCTTACAGCGTGATGTTCATAACCATGTTTGTATATTCTGAAAGCGAAGCCTTTGCTCTACATCTGTGCCAATTTTCAAGTCTCTAGCTTCAACGGTTAGCGAGCAATGACTTAAAGAAGGAGGTCCATTTTGAAAAAAACGAAAAAATTCGGGGAGACCGGTTGGGTCCCAAAAAGTAATGCCGTGCCGTGAAATATATAGGCTTTCTTGGGCTGTCACTGGCGCCCTGATCTTTTCGCACGGCTCAAACAACAAAAATTGGTCCGCCGACTTTTCGGAAGGACCTTTCATCGAATCTATGGCTCCTTAACAAGCCTTCATTTTTTTGCCGCAAAATTGAAAAGGTGTTCAAAGCTCAAGGCAGCATTAATCTTGTGCCGGCCAAACATTAGTCTCTAAAAATATATAGAGGATTTATAAAATCTGGGTGTCGCATTGCAAAAAAACTTTTGTTGGGTTGAGTTTCTGTTTGTCACCGGAGAAATGTAATCCTAATCTTGCTCTTTTCACAAAAATCGAATTTTGGTCGATTTTTTTGCCTCAAACAAACTACTAGTGATTATTTCGGGCGCTGACAATGAGAGACGTTTGGAGCAATTCCTTTGTAAGAATCTTTGTTTTTGTCTGAAAAAACAGACAAAAAATCGCGGAAAGATCAAAGAGATCAAACCTTAATTTGCTATGTTACGGATCCATCAAAATTTCAGTTCTCATTTTTCGCTCTGTTAAGAGCTTCCGGCCTTGAATTGTCGGTGCGGCAGTGGTCTTCAGAATAAGTTCGACAAATCTGCAAACTTTTATCTCTTATTTTCGTTCAGAAAAATTTCCCGATACGCATTTTCCAGTCCCTTATCTCTCGAGAAGCTCAACTCATTCCTATTTTTGAGTGATAAGGCGTTTTTAAAATAAATTCAGTGCTTTATACGTTCTAAACTTGGCTCGATAGATTAGCCCATGGCTGTTTGGTTGGGCTTTTGAAAGGTGTACAAAATTTACTGCCCAGGTCTGTGCCTCTAGCTGGCCAGGGCCTAGCCAGGGCTTAGGACTGAGCTTTTTTCTGGGCCGTTGATTACTATTCTAATTTTTGGATTTTGGCTCTTGGCCCGACTCGGAAAAAGCTTGAAACAGAAATTGGGATAGGAAATTTCCTCCAGGCGTTTAGTAAACTTAAATCTTACTGACAAGGGAAGTACCCCAAGTGCGACGCTCAAATTTTTCTAAAATTTTGCACATACATCGGTCATGAACTCAACATCAATTCCTGAAAGTTTTAACTCGCGTTTTGCAAGCGCCGCCGAGATACCGAACGATCTTCTATACAGACGCGGAGAGCGATCAGAGAGAAAAGCAATTTTTGGCCATAACTTTACTAGTTTCGTGCGGAAAAAATTGATTTTTTGTGGAAACATTATCCTCTATGGTAGAAATAGGCATGAAACTTTTGGTGCCGAAATTCGGCAAAAAGTCCTAAATTTTGGCCGACTTTCGATCTAAAAATCTCGGTTGTTTTTGCAAAGCGCGAGCTAGGATTCTCGCATATATTTTTTAAAAAATTATTCTAAATTTGTGCCAAGTTTGATCAAAATCTGAGCGTCGCACTTGGGGTACTTCTCTTGTGAGATGGGTCGGTTCAGACCGAGCCATATTTTCCAACCGGGCCAGGCCATCGGTTTAAGTGGCTCATGGCCAGACCACGGAGTTTTCCAAGACTGTACCTATCTAGCTCCCATCTTTTTTTCAACCATTCAGCCCAATATTCACGGGCCGGCGCCCTGTCCTGTTCCAAATCTGATCACCACCAACGTAATACCCCCCAAGTGAAGACGCTTCTTTGCTCCTCCGCCTCAAACCACACGATGGTTTGGGCTGACCTTTCTGTTCGCCCATCGCTTCCGTAGTCTGTGATTTCGGTTTTAACGGACCTTTCGCCGACCCCTTCCACTTTACTTCCTTTCCACAGGGGCTTCGGGCGCGATGCGGACCGAGAGCACTTCGAATTTCGATGAGGAATGTGCCGTTTGCTATTCGCTGCAGGCCACGACTCATTTCGGCGTAAATACTTGTCGGTCTTGTAAGTAGCGCCGATTTTTATCAGTCGTTTTGCAGGTGCTGCGTTTTTTCGTCGCTCAATTGTCCTACATCGAAGTTATGTGTGTCGGAATGGCGGGAAATGCAATATTGAACAAGGTAGGTGTGGCTTAAAGGGTCTGCTGTAAAGATTCTGAATTTTTGGGCCTTGTTTGTTCTATAACATTGTTTGATACCGCTTAGGCCCTCCGAAAATCCCGAAAAATTGATTATTCAGCCGCCCCGGATCTACTAGTCCGTTCGTATAGTCGCTGTAGTGATTTTGATGACATGCACTATGTGAAAACCATGCCTCACTTTGCACTGTGCAACTTCTTGATTTTCGCACCGTGCAATAGGCTTTTTTGATCTGTCCTTCATACGTTGACTTTTTCCGCTCACGGGGGAAGTACTCCAATTGCGACGCTCAGAGTTTGATTAAACTTGGCCCAAATTTAGAGTAATTTTTTCTAAGATATATGCGAGAATCCTAGCTCGCGCTTTGCAGAAACAACCGAGATTTTTAGATCGAAAGTGGGCCGAAATTTTAGACTTTTTGCCGAATTTTGGTACGAAAAGTTTCATGCCTATTTCTACCGTAAAGGATAATGTTTCTACAAAAAATTAAAATTTTCCATACGAAACTGCCAAAGTTATGGCCAAAAAGGCGTTTTCTCTTTGTCCGCTCTCCGAGTTTTGCGTTCTCTCTCGGCGGCAAAAATCGTTCGATATCTCGGCGGCGCCCGCAAAGCGCGAGCTAAAACTTTCAGGCATTGATATTTAGTCCATACCCGACGTGTGTGCAAAATTTAAAGAAAATCTGAGCGTCGCACGTGGAATACTTCCCCTGTCAGTGTAAACGTTAAAAATCACTGCAGCGACTTTACGAACGGACTACTACGCCAGACATAAGATTCTGACGTCTTGCACTTTTCGGTTCTCTCGTTTTTTTGTCCTTTGTCGCTGACATCCCCCGCTTCTACTCAAGCGACAAGCCTTTTTTTGGCGTGGCAACTACCGTTTCCACACACGACATAATTTTCCGAATTTCATGTAGCGAGTAGTAAGTATCATTTCCTAGTCAATATATGTTGCATTAGCCTCTTTTCTCTGTGGCAGAGTCAAATTAAAGTCATTCATTTCAGATGCCAGAGTGTCCTGCCCGTCTTGTCGCTTCAAAAAGTGCATCAAAGTCGGGATGGAATCGGAGAGTAAGTCGGGTTTTTGTTGTATCAAAGCACACGAGACTGTTGATGTTTGATGGTTGTGTCTTTGTTTTTTTGCGGAGGAAAGTTCTTTAGTTCAGACAGCCAAAATGCAGGGGTTTTACCGTGTTTCGAAGGCACATCCAAGGAATTAAAAAAAGGATATCGCCATGAGAAGAAAGAAGGATTCTTACGGTAGTTTTTTTCCTTTGTCTTGAAGGAAACCGACAGAGATTGGTTGCGCTGAATTCTTTGTTGATGATTGAAGAGAAAAAATCGCGGCGTTTGAATCTATTTTAATATTAAAAAAGCAGAGACGAAAGGATAGGTTGATTTTGCTGAGAGAGATCTCATCAAAATCACTTACTCTCTGGAGATTATTGGAGTAGCACTCAACACACAAGCCAGTGTTCTAAGTCTTTTGAGCCCCCTCTTTAAACCCCTTATCGCCCTTTTCCAGAGATTCGCCCAAACTTTGACAAAAATGGTCCCCGACCGGAGGCACTCAAAAAACGAATCAAACCAAAACCCCCACAAAGTACAGTACTCCCGCAGATGATTGAAGGATATCGACGGTATCTGGACGACACCAAGACACTGTACTTTGCATTTAACCCCGAAAGAGTGTTCAATGATGACATTGTCTTTCGTGAATCCACTGTTAAAGAGCACTACTTTTTTGACCGCACTGCCGTCGCATATTATGTAAAAATGTTGAATCGATACTTCTGCCCGTTCAAGGATCTCAGCGTGGAGGAAAAGGTGGGTTTTGACGGCCAAAAACCTCTATGGTAAAATTGCGAAAAGATGTAAAAATCTCGCCATGTTTGGATCTATAGAACCCTTTTTAGAAGACCATTTTCGACACCTTCCACTTCCAACTCTCTCTTCTCAACATGAGCTACCTCAATACCGTGTATTTCCCAGACGACGAAAACAAGCAGTTCCTGCATTTCGGTGGCTACACGGACATCGTTAACATGGAGTATTTCTTCTCCCAAAATAAAAACCCCACCGAAATCAAAAAGTGAGTTTTTCTTTCATTTCTTTTTCCATTTTTATAGTACAGGGGCCTGTTTCACGAACGCGAAATAAAAAAAATAGAAATATGAGTGAGCGAGGGAACAGAGGAAATGCATGCGAAACGGGAGAGACGGCAGGAAAATGAGGATTGCGCCAATTCTCAATCGGAGTGACTTTTTACGTCCAAAATTACGGATTGGCGGTAGTATTTGAGCCATAACTTTCCTCTACTTGGGCCTACAGGCACCCTCCAAAAATTCAAATAATGCTGAGACTGCGGGCTATATAGATCTATAAAAATTTTTGCTCTACCGCCAATGACAAAGTTACCATAGGCGTTGTAGTGTTGAATTCTTCCACTTTATGACGCTAAAAGGCCTTTTTTCGCGTTAATTGAAACAGCAAAAAATTCTAATTTATGTCAGTCGATAGACAATTTAATTCTCTACAAAACATTTTTAGAGGGGCAACTGTAAGCCATTTTTTGGCTGAGTAATGACTGATTTACTTTGACAATCCCTCGATTTTCATCACAAAAAATCTTTCGAAAGAGCCCTCAAATCAAAACAAGAGAGAAATTTTACGGTAAAAATGGGATGCGGCTGGACTAAATCACCCATAACTTTATCAGTTGGTGAGATATAGACGCCCCTCTAAAAAAATGAGGTAGCCAAGACAATTTTCTTTACAATTATATAAAATTTTATACTAATATTTTATTATTTGGAACAAAAACCTATTTTTATTCTGAAAAAAATGAAAAAATGTTGCAAACTGCTGCACTACTATAAATTTGTTCGTTCCGCAGATCGCCAAACATCCTAAAAAATAACATTACTGTAAACCGCGGACTCAGGTCTATATGATTTTTTTTAAACGGTGTCGATCCGACAATTTTGGACCAAGTTATGAGGAAATTAATCTAGAATTGCACAAATTTTGTAGAAAATAGAAATATGCGCAATACTACAGCTATTTTCGAGCGGGTTTTTGCAACAGTGCAACGAAACTTGCACACATGACAGTCCAAACAGTTAGCATTATTCGAAATTTTGAAGGGTGATTCTATGCCCATGGAGGGAAAAGTTATGGCCGAAACACTGCCGCCAACCCTGATTTTGGACGTAAAAAGTCACTCCGATTGAGAAGTGGGGAAATCGTAATTTTTCTGCCGTCTCTCCCGTTTCGCATGCATTTCCTTTGTTCCCTCGCTCACTCATATTTCTATTTTCTTCAGAAATATGAGTTTTTGCGTTCGTGAAACAGGCCCCAGATCCGTCTGTCGGGGAAATAATGGACACTCTGTCGCGACATGTCGCAACAAAAATCTCATTGTGCGATTCCCATTTTTTGAGCGATATCAGTGTGTCGGGAAAATAATGTGGATTTGTAGCGTCATGGAATCAAGTACGACCGCCTTTTATCTTTTTTTCAGTCTGTCGTGAAAATAATGAGCGCAATGTCGCTGCTCCAATTGCGTCGCTGAAATGAAAAGCAATTTAATTTTGTCGCGATACAATTTATTTTCCCGGCGGCGATGCAATTTTCGTCGCGACAGAGTGCTCATTATTTTCCCAACAGACTGACAATTCAATGCGCCTTGTTATGCCGTGGTATGAGCGGTATTTGGGGCCCTAAGAAAAGCTAGGATTTTTGGTTCTTGGGACTACTGTAACTTTTACCATGTTGCAGGGCCTTTTCACACGTCACAGCCAAGTTCCGGAAGATTGCAACGAAGTTCCGGACGGTGAAAGTTGATGAGACCGAGGCGGCAGGGATGATCGGTGTCATCCTGTGGCGAGAAGGTATGGTGAAAATCCAATTTTTGTTATTTTTTGCAATTTTAGTCTCATACCAGCTCCCCCACAAAGGATACGATGCGATTTTGGATAAGGTGGTCAAGGAGTTGGCGGTTCATTGCCGGAAAACCCATGGGTCGGACCCTCTGCGAATCGCCCGACTTATGTGTTTGTTACGATGCCTGGAGGAACTGTTGATGCTCTTGAATGAGGGCTTGGCAATGGGCTTTATTCTGCATGATATGCCGGAGAAAACGACGGAGATTTTTAAGGCATAAAATTACTTTTTCACATGTCTTGGCTTTCTTAATGTCCAAAGGAAATAAGTGCGACGTTAGCTCGTGCTTTGCAGAAACAGCCTAGATATTGAACAAGAAAAAAAAGTGGCCTGAAGCAGAACAAGGGGGAGACTTTTATTTTGAATATTGAATTTGTCTTCCAACTTTTGAAAAATGCAAAATGCGGCGACTTGAATCAGCATGGCTGCAATCCGGGCCGGCCAGCACAGCGCTGCCCCGGCAGCCCTGGCCGAAATTTCCTAGCCCGGCCCAGGCCTGATTTTCATTTTTTTTTATTTGGGGAAGACCAGTCATTTTTTGGTCTTCTTGACATAATCTTGCAATAGTTTGTGGTGATTTCTTCTCGAATTCTGCGATTCTTTGGAAAATTCTCGGAAAACCCTAATTTTCTTTAAGAGCTCAGTCCGGAAAATCAAAGGCCGGAGCTGGGCCGTAAAATCGGTAGGCCCGTCCCGGGCAGGAAAATTTGGGCGAGCCCGGCCATGCCCAGACTTGAATCGTGACCACTCTGTGAAGGATGGTATGGGAGACGAGTCGTGAAAGGTCTGGAAACAAGGTGAACATGAACTGGTTTGGGTCGTGGTTGGTTCGGCTGGCAGTCTCGTTACTTATGCGGGCCACACTCGACATTTTGAGTGTATTATATTATATTATATTAATAAATTCATGTTGCGTTTGGGCCTGTTTGTGTTTTTCTCTGATAGCCTCTCTTGATCTTACGGCCAATTTCGTACGGCGATGATATTTACAGGGTGGCCCAAAAAAATGGAAACTCATATTTATAGTCATATTTCAGTTAACTATCCAAATTTGCCAAAGTAATGATTAATATGAGTAACGTGGAACATTGTTAATAACATGTTCGACCATTTTCGAAATATTATCTGCCGTTCGCGGCGATATAGAGCGCCAAACGTGACTTTAAATTTTGGGCGGTAGCAGCTTTTTTTCGGGAAATCGGCCCCGTTCTTGGCTCAGCGATTATTTAGCGGTCCCAAACTTTTGTGGCGTATAGTACAGGCGTTCGCCTCTAATTGAAAAAAAAATTCAGTTTGTACGATCTAGATCCGGCGAATAGGCGGCAATTTTGCAGACGTAGCAAAATCAGCCGATTCCTGGCCTCGTGCGCTTTTTGCTTTCTCGGCCGGGGCTGAATCTTGTGAGAACGTTAATTTTCTATGCACAAATTGCTACTGAGCCCGCGGAAGCACCACTACCACCAGAATACCGATGGTTGACGTTTCGGTAGGTTTTGACATCTTTAACCACGAAAACTGGGGATATCTTGCCTCTGGCGCAAAATCTTGCCCCAGGCCATGACGCAAGAGGTTTTGACAGGGTTCGAAGATGGCGGGTGCTTGATGACGCTCAACAGTCTAACTCCTGTCATTCTGGTGTTTGTGGACCTGCTCAATGTTGAGCTACGCCTCATCCATGAACAGGATCTCTTCTCATCGCCGAGCAGCGACGCGGCGCCTGAGTTTTTGACGTCTTTTGAGCCGTACTAACTTGTGGTCTTCCGCAGGGCGCTGAACTTTTTGGAGCCTATAAGGCTTGAGCTGTTGTACATTTTAGGCCATTTGGCAGATAGCTGTTATGTTGATAACGGTCTCTCGCGCAATATTTTTCATGGACACCATCAGATTTTGCTTCACTCGCTTTTTGATGACCTCAAGGTTGGCAGAAGCATTCAAGGTGCACTTTTTTCGACTTCCCGAACGCGTACCATTGCGGACTATTCCATTGAGTTGTTTGGTGGCTTTTGGCATAACCGTTTTTGCTACACCGAGCAATTTATCAACCTCACACGGTCCTTTTTCTTGCCGAAACAGGTCGGAAATCGAGGTCCCATTGTTTGACATTCATAAAAAACATGTTAACCAAGCGATATGGGCATGAAAATAAAACACCAAGGGCTAAAAAATACGGAGAATTTAACGATGGAAAAATTATTTGTCTGCACCTCAAGGTTTTTCGGACCCATGGAAAAAAGTTTCCATTTTTTTGGGCCACCCTGTATTGCATTGGAAGACAGGAGCAAACTTTGAGTAGCCATAACATGACTATTTCATAACCCACAGCAAAAGTGTTTGTATCACAAAAACCTTGGCAGTGGTGTGCCAAGTCAATCTTAGCGTTTCGTATCTTGCAGATTTACATTCGTTGACCTGAATATCTCAGCCTAAGGACATCATTTCTCCTCTCGTTGATCTTTTCAGCCGTTGACATATCACACGTAGGCTTGAATTCTTTCATTTAAAGTCCGTGTTCCAGTCCTGTAGTCTGTTCCTGTCCGTAATTCTTCACTCGCTTTTTGTTATAAAAACCCCAACTTCTCCCCGTATTTTTGATATTTTTCGTTGAATTGATGGAGATCGAAGAAACACCTTCAATCTCAAAGACTTCTTGCTTCATTTGCTCGACAATCCCGGCATCAACGCACTTTGGAGTAGCCAGTTGTAGATCTTGTAAGTGATTTCAATAAATTTTACTGTTCAAATTTTAGGCGCCGCTTTTTTCCGTCGATCGATCGTCTTAAAGCGGGATTATGAATGCAAACGGAAAGGGAAATGCAAGATATTTCAAGGTAATAGGACTTATTTATGACTCCAAATTTTAGCCGATCGAAGCTCGTGTCCAGCGTGTCGACTGAAGAAATGTATCGCAAACGGAATGCAGATTAAAAGTGGGTTTTTGAAAGATGAAGATGATTTGTCTCTTGTCAATTACTTGTTTCTCTAAAGCCTTGAAAAGAGGGAAAACCACAAATTTAAGGTCAGGACAGAGAGTTGTTTTTGTGTCGATAGGTTAGAAAATAGAGAATTAGGATAAGAGAAGAAGATTCATTAGGAATTGACTATGAATTTACACGGTGTCCCAAAAAAATGCATGTTTTTTCTATGGGTCTTGACACGAAAATGATTAGGTCAGTCAAAAAGATTTTTGTACTACTAAAATCTCCGTGTCTTTCTGTCCTAGCCATTTCATTTTTGTTTTCATATCGATTAATCAACATGGCTTTTTGGAACATCAAACAAAGGAACTGCGATTTTGTCACTGTTTTTTGAGCTGTATTGGGACTCTATAGGTGGCAAAAATTAATGATCTCCAGGTCAACCAAGGCCCAATGGATAAGATAAATGTCCTTGGATTTTTTTGTGACGCTCAGAACATCTTTTTGAAAGCTGTATTGTAAGCAAGCTTTATAATACCCATTTTATCAGTCTGTCGGGAAAAGCATGACCCAAAATCGCATCATCGCCGCCGAGAAAATGAATTGTGAAACAAATTGCTTTTCATTTTTCGACGTGCCGACATTGTGATCATTATTTTCCCGACAGACTGATACGTCCTTTTTTTGTGACATTCACTGTGAGAAAACAAAAGTTCAGTCAGCTCTATGCAATTTGTTGCACCGTGCAATAGATTTCGTTTGGCTGTCCTTGCACTCTGATATTTTTGGCACAATTCATGTTGCTAAAATCACTCCAGCGACTTTGCGAACGGACGTAGAAGAGCCTACGTTTCAAAAATATGACGCTCGCTATTTCCACACTCTTCATCATACTCCGTAATTTGTTTTTTTCTTTTTTTTGACACTTATAGTCATCGTTTTTAGAGATCCGCCATCATTGCGACAAAAATGGACCTTGCCAAAGAACAATTGCCCCGAGGGCCGAAAGTGAATTAACAAAATGTCCTCCAACATTGTCCAAAATGGTGGAGGGATATAAAGAGTTTATTGAAGACTCTAGAAACCTCTACTTTGCGCTGAATCCAGAGAATGCATTCAGTCGGAAAGTTGTTTACAAAGCAGCGACAGCACAAGAGCACGCGTTTATTGACCGTGCTGGAATTACCTACTACCTGAAAATGCTGAATAATTCGTTTCATCCGTTCAGTGAGCTGAGTATAAAGGAGCAGGTAGGTAAAAAATTGTATTGTATAGCAGCGATGAGAAAATGCATTATGTTTTTAGAAAAGCGTTTTGGAGATTTTCCATTTCCGCTTTACCTTCCTCAACGAATTTTATTTGAACACAGTCTTCTTTCCGGGCAACACGGACAAACATTTCCTTCACTTTGGAGCCTATCTTGACTTCAAGAACCCGGAATATTTGTTTTCCTATCACAAGAACATCGATGAAGCCAGCAGGTAGGATTTTTTGATAATATTTTTTGTCAAAGTAATCACACCAAAAAAGGAGTGTGCTTGCGATATGAAGAGCTTCTTAGGTGATTTTTCAGACCTTCTAGACCATATATCAGTCTGTCGGGAAAATAATGAGCACTCTGTCGCATCGAAAATCGCATCGCCGCCGAGAAAATGAATTTTGTCGCGACAAACTCAAATTGCTTTTCACTTCAGCGACGCGATTGGCGCAGCGACAGAGTTCTCATTATTTTCCCGACAGACTGTTTTTCATACAATTTCTAATCGTAAGTTTCAATCATGCATTTGATACGGCTATTTTTTCAGGACCTTCTTTCCCATCGTGGCCAAAGTCATCAAGGTCACCAAGAAATTTCAAGCCTTGAAAGTGGATCAGACCGAAGTTGTGGCATTAATGGGAGTAGCATTATGGCGAGAGAGTAAGGCTTCTTTTTTTTGTATGTATCATCTGTCGGGAAAATAATGTGGAAGTCGCAGCAAAATGTCTTTTGTGGCAGTCGCAATTAGACTTGGCTGTCGGGCCGGCCCGGGCCAAAAATCGCGGCCCGCGGGCCGGAAGAGGTCGGCCCGTCCCGTTTCAATTTTTCTTCGGCCCGAAAATTGAGAAGAAGTAAAAAACCTTAATTCGCTATTAGATATGACATATTTTTCTTTACTATAACAACTAACAGTACATTTTTAAAGCAAAAAATTACTCACCAACGCATTTCCTTTTTAAAATTAATCAAAAAATTCCCGAGATCCGTTTTCAGACTATTAAAAATTGCCCCAAGACCAATTTTACAGATTCAGCAAGGGTGGAACCACGTTTAACAAGGTTTTCAACTTCAAGATGATAGTGTTGCTTCACACGACTTCTTAATTGTGTTTTTAAGGATGTCGGTTACGTTTATTTTGAGTTTTTGTTCAAAAAATTACTACAAACACTAGTCTACATCAGTACTTAAAAGATTTTACTAGTAAAATTACTTATTATTAACCATTTTTCAGTACTTCCGTGCTTTATTTTTATAAAATTACGCTTACTGTGAGAAAAATATAAACCCCCTTCTTGGCTTTGGGTTTTAATTTTATTGGCAACCCAACTTTTCGCTTTGAAATTCAGAATTTTAATTTTGCCGGGCCGGCCCGGGCCGAAAGTTGCGGCCCGGCCCGGCCCGAACACCGGCCCGGGCCGGCCCAGCCCGGCAGCCAAGTCTAGTCGCAATTCAGATCTCCGGTTTCGGCTTGCCTCGCAGAGCGAGGATGGGCGATTCCAAAGCGCGATGAATCCACATTATTTTCCCGACAGACCACAAACCGACTAAAAATTAAAAATTTTCTTTTCTAAATTTAGTTGTCAGCCAATTTCCTGGCCGAGGCTACGACGAGGTGTTAGCCAGAATCCAAGCAGAATTGAGTGAATACACCAGAAATACAAATGGTTCGGATCCATTCCGCGTCGGCCGCTTGATGTGTCTACTGCGAGGATTGGAAGAGCTCTCGTTGATACTGAGCGAATGCCTCACGATTGGCTTGATCATGAACGATGTTAGGCCGGATACAAATACGGATTTGTTTAAGACTTGATAAGGGAAGTTGATGATGCTGAAAATGGAAGAAAAATGTATGTGAATTGATAGGCAATAAAGTATTTTCAATCTTGTGTAACTTAAGTATATATATACAATTTTAATCACGCTATCCAGTGCTCAAATAAAATATAATACTGCAAAAACGTGGATCACCGACTTGCTGTAAGGTTAAACAAAAGAAATTATTGCGTTTGGAAGTAAGTAGAGAGGGTATAAAGACAATTTTTCTACCGTAAGCAGCGTCGTATGATAGCAATTTTTCATTAGAAAATCCTTGATACCGATAAGTACACGAATCCATTGAATTCATCCACCGCTTTCAAAGTTGTGGGAATTTGTTTTCAAAAAAATGGTTTCGGAACTTTAAAAAAATGCCTGTTAACTTTATAGTAACTATGCAAGCCACTTATTCACCTGGATACTTAATTCGCATCATCAAACTGCCAAATCCACCGTTAGAATTTTCTGCTGTAAGGAAATGCTGGCTGATTTCGAAAGATGCCCGCAGAATCTCCATGGTCCTTCTGGCTGCCCGCAAAGTCGGCCCTCAAGTGTGCGCACGTCTTCGACAGAGAATGGAAGCGTGGTGGTTTTATATATTTGTTTATTCCATTACATTTACTAGGTTAGCTAGAAGACATTTGCAGTATAAAATACAATAATAAAATGTAAAATAAACTACAAAACCCCGGAGTTCCCAGGCGCTCTCTCGATTGCCCCTCGGCCACATCCTGTCGGAGGGCTTGGATGCGCAGTGCGAGAGTCATTTCACTCTAACCTCTCGGTCACATCGCCTGGCCATACTGATCGGGCGTTCGCCTCGACCTCGTTTCAAGATCGAGGGAAAGGGCGGAGCCTGTACTCTTAACTACGGGAACATTTCGTATCTTCCGTTATCAAAAGCAACCGTTAAATGTAACAATGTCATCATCACTTACAAGCGCAGTATTTTGTGTTCAATAACACTGTTTTTCCCCGAAACCACAACAGCAGCGACGCGTCCTTCCCCCTTGATCCTTGTGACCACGCGCGGGGCTATTTATGGTTTGTGATCGAGTCTTTTTTGCCTGCCTCTCTCTCCGCGCTTAAAACTCCCGTAAATGGTCGCGTTTTTTACTTTTGTCGATGAAAATTGACGTTGCCTCGTCTCGTTCGTTCCAGCTTTGCTCCGTGTGCAATTCGCCTTGGGCCTCCGCGCATTTCGGTGTGATTACTTGTAGATCATGTAAGTGGCAAATGAATGCCAATGGGAGGCATGGAATGTGATTTTTAGGCGCCGCATTCTTCCGTCGATCCATTGTGTTGGGGAGGAATTATCGCTGCAAACGGAAAGGGGATTGTGATGTAATAACTGGTAAGTATTGGCAATAGAAAATGTCAAATTGCAAAGCATAGATTTTGATGGTATTTGAAAAAATGCTTGCGCAATGAAAGGGTTTTGAAAATGAATCATAGTTGTTTTCTAAAATCGGTGACGATTGAGTTTTTAACCCGAAATATTGTGTTAAAAAACTAGTCCGTTCGTAAAGTCATTGGAGAAAGCGTTGGCGTCGCAGTGCCGCTGGAAAATTCAGAATTCGAACGACATCGAAAAAAGTCCATTTGCACGGTGCAAACAACAGAAAATTGCACAGTGCAAAGCAAACTTTCGTCTTCGCACAGTGCTTTTCCGCTAAAATCACTCAACATTACGAACGGACTAGTGCTTAAAAACGTAACCAACTTGTTGGCCCGAGTGAGTAAAAAGGTTGCCTAAAGACCCATAAGATTGTAATAGCAGAATCTCCGCTGCTTTTCTGTCTATAACGACAAAGTTTAGAGGCCCCAGTGACCTGAAATGACTGCATTTTGTTTTATTTTAGATTCTCGAACCTCATGCGCGGGCTGCCGATTGAGAAAATGTATCAAGGTGGGAATGGAAGTGGAAAGTAAGTATTTCATACTGAGTTGTATTATCAAAGATTTTAAATCGAAAAAAAAATTTTTTTTAAAAGTTTGTGCAAAATTTTTTATAAGTCTGAGTCCTTGTTTATCGACGATAGAGCTCTTACATTTTCTATTTCAAGTCATAGTCCTCAACTTTCAGAAATCCGCCCAAATTTTGACCGAAACGGGCCTCGACGGAAAGAAAAGCCGGTCTCCCTTAAGGCACCGCCAGTTTTAACTGCCCAACAGCCTTCTACCTCATCGTATTTGACTCAAATGGTTGAGGGATATCGGATCTTCCTCGAGGACACCAAAACCCTTTACTTTGTCTTCCATCCAGAACACGTGTTCACGCAAGAGATTGTGTTCCAGAAACTCACCGCCAAGGAGCACACTTTTATGGACAGAACGGCGATTGCTTACTATGTGAAGATGCTGAATGGCCATTTTTTCCCGTTCAAGGACCTGAATATCAAGGAGAAGGTTCGCTTTGTTTTTAGGCCTCAATTTGCCCTCAGGGATTAAATTTATTTACCAAGGATGACTTAAAATTTATTTTTTTTTTTTCAGAAAAGCGTGTTGGACATCTTCCACTTCCGGTTCTCCTTTCTAAACGAACAGTACTTAAACACTGTTTATTTTCTGAACGATGAAGGAAAACAATTCTTCCACTATGGTGCATATATCGAGATAAATAGCCCGGAACATTTGTACACACCTCAACGTTTCTTGCCAGACATTGAAAGGTAACAATATCAATATAAAAAATGAATACTTTAATTGTCGTGAATTTCTCCAGCGACTTTTTGAAGGGGCTGGAGTTTCGGCGAATCTATATTTGGCAAGCAGGCGGAAAGAAATGTTTTTTTTCTTGTGTTACCCGGTAGATCTAAGGCTGAAGTTTTTCGTATAACTCGCTACTTGTCGTTCCAGAAAGTGCGTAGACTTTCTTGGCAATTTTTGGCGCAGAAAGAGAGTTTTGTACACAGTGGAATCCGAGGAGTTTCGCGTTTCCTTTCGACAGTTGGGACACTTCGTTTGGACGAAACTCAAAAGTGGTCGGGGAAATTTTTTATTCTGTTTTAGCTTACCGTGCCTAGAACCTCCGATATGTCTTTGAAAATATATGTATAGCCTTGTAAAAGGTTTAAAAAGTAAGCATTTCCAGAACGTTCTCACCGCTCATTTCCAAGATGAGCCGGATTGCCAAGAAATTCCGTACACATCGACCGGACGACACCGAAATTGCGGGTCTGATTGGCATAATCCTTCTACGCGAAAGTAAGATCTCTCATGGCAAGTTTACATCCATTGTTTTAGTTTCCGCTCAATTTCCGGATCGAGGATGCGACCGGATCTTGGAGCAAATTCAAGAAGAGCTTGCTGATTACTGTAGGAGGACCCATCCGCAAGACCCGTGCCGAATGGGTCGCATAATATGTTTGTTGCGGGGCCTGGAAGAGATTTGCTTAATGTTGACGGAGAATCTGACCATTGGGATGATAATCAACGCCGACGGAATATCAATTAGGAATACGGATCTCTTCAAAACTTGATTTATATAATTTTATATAATAAATATACTTGTTGTCTTGTATAAACGTTTAAAATACGACTCCTTCTTTCTGCTGGTCATAATTCGACAAGCTGCGTTGGGATGTAGCCTGACTACGTCGCTACGCGACTCGTCAGCCTACATTCCCAACGCGGGTGTGCGCGCAAAGCGCCACCAAATTAGCCTAAGCCTAAGCGGCTAAACTAAGCCTATGCGCTAAGCACCGTGCAGTGCACCCTACCAACGCACAGTGCACCTTTTCACCGCACAGTGCACTCGTGAAAACCCGGAGAAAATAGAAAAATTTCGAACCCAACCGAAATCGCCCTCGGAAAAATACTGGGACCCGAAATCGACGAGAAAGCTAGAGAAATTTTTGTTAGGTCCTAGTTCCCGAAATACGAAAATCGGATTTTGGATTTGAAATCCGGTGGCGGAAACGCCGTTGCAACGGCTGAAATCAAGTTTACGTTACACCTCCGTCGATTTTACGGTATGCATTTTTTTGTTTTGGATTTTACGCGCACCGCGGAGGCGCGGCGGAGACTTCAAATTTCGGCGGACGTTGTTTTGGGCCTTCGGCTGTTGCAATTCATGTTGGAAAAGAGGTTGGGGTGATTTTTTGTTGTCATCCGATGCACAGATGGCAAAAACTTCGTGCTTTTTTCCCCGGCGGAGGATTCGGCGGAGGCTTTATCAAAGGGTCAAAGCTGTCTTACGAGTCCGGGAAAAATCTCAGCTACAAGAATCCATCAGAGCAGCATTGTCTTTCAAAGATTTTTGATTTTTTTGGTCCGGCGGACAAATCGGCGGAGTTTTGTTTTTACCCTACAAAAGTTCACTTTGCACTGTGCAATTTTTGGCTTTTTGCACTGTGCAATAGGCTTTTTCGAGCGTCGCTCGCACCCTGAGTTTTTTCTCACAGTGCATGTCGCCGATTTCCGTCCGGCGACTTTCCGGACGGACTAGTACTAGTCGTTCCAGAAAGTGCGTGCACTTTTTTCCGCCTTTTTTGCACCGCACAGTGCAAGTTTTCGTGTTCCCCGCGCGACGCGAACCTTTTCGAAACATTTTGCACTGTGCAATTTCCCCAAAGTTCGCGCCGCCTCCGTTGAGAAAAGCTTGTGTCGCAGCGATATTGGATTTGCACGGTGCAAAAGGTCAAATGCACCCCGCAAAAAGGGAATTTTGTGCACAGTGCGGCCCACGACAAAAAGTGCACGCACTTTCTGGAACGACTAGTAGTACTAGTCGCGGAAAAAAGTCCTGGGATTTTCTCGCGCCCCCCAAATTCCGTCGCGCCCCGAAAAGTTGATTTTTCGCGGGAATCGCGCGCGACAATAAGGCAAAATCAACAAAATTGCACTGTGCAAAAGCACTTTTCGGTTTCATGCACAGTGCAGAGTCGCAGAAAAATCCCAGGACTTTTTTCCGCGACTAGTATGGCTTTTGACGTTAATGGTGTTGTTTTGATGCTTAGTACTCTTCAAAAACACGTTTTAAAGACTTGGTGCTATATAGTACGGTCTGATACTATATAGTACGAAGTAAAAATAGGCGTACTAAGCACCAGAACAACACCACAAACGCCTAAAGGCCAACTTTACACCTCGTACTACATAGTATCAGACAGTACTATATAGCAGCAAGTCTTTAAAACGTGTTTTTGAAGAGTACTAAGCATCAAACCAACACCATTAACGTAAAAAGCCATATTTTGACTTCGTACTATGTAGTATCAGACAGTACTATGTAGTACTAGAGGAAAAATGAACATCATTTTCGAAATCAGCACCCTCGAAAACCCCTAAAGCAAGTTTTTCCCGAAGAGAATCAAAGAATTTTCATCCTGGGGTCGCTTTACCCCATTTTGGGTCGCAATCGATGCGAGGTCGCAATCGAGCGGGGTCGCAATCGAAGGATTCCAGCTTTTCTCAACGGAGGCGGCGCGAACTTTGGGGAAATTGCACAGTGCAAAATGTTTCGAAAAGGTTCGCGTCGCGCGGGGAACACGAAAACTTGCACTATGCGGTGCAAAAAAGGCGGAAAAAAGTGCACGCACTTTCTGGAACGACTAGTACTAGTCCGTCCGGAAAGTCGCCGGACGGAAATCGGCGACATGCACTGTGAGAAAAAACTCAGGGTGCGAGCGACGCTCGAAAAAGCCTATTGCACAGTGCAAAAAGCCAAAAATTGCACAGTGCAAAGTGAACTTTTGTAGGGTAAAAACAAAACTCCGCCGATTTGTCCGCCGGACCAAAAAAATCAAAAATCTTTGAAAGACAATGCTGCTCTGACGGATTCTTGTAGCTGAGATTTTTCCCGGACTCGTAAGACTGCTTTGACCCTTTGATAAAGCCTCCGCCGAATCCTCCGCCGGGGAAAAAAAGCACGAAATTTTTGCCATCTGTGCATCTGATGACAACAAAAAATCACCCCAACCTCTTTTCCAACATGAATTGCAACAGCCGAAGGCCCAAAACAACGTCCGCCGAAATTTGAAGTCTCCGCCGCGCCTCCGCGGTGCGCGTAAAATCGAAAACAAAAAAATGCATACCGTAAAATCGATGGAGGTATTACGTAAACTTGATTTCAGTCGTTGCAACGGCGTTTCCGCCACGTAATACGCTGTGATTTTTAAAAAAGGCCCTAATTTTCTCCGCCGAGAAATGGGCCCTCCGCCGACGAAAAAATTTTTTTTTTTGAGATTCTAAAAGCGCACGCTGTCAATTTTTAGAAGCAAAAAGAAATTCTTTGATAGCTGCAAAGAACACAAAGATATAAGCAAATCGTTTGTTCCAAATTTCTTGAAACACCCTGTAGAATGGGGCAACCGCGGCGGGTCGGACCAGAGACATGACGAAGTCATGTTTTTGGCCGCCCGCCGCACCTTGTCGGAGGTCCATAATACAGTACCCCGCGCTTTTTATCAGACAAAAAGCGGGTGGCGTTAGGCATAGGCATTTTATTGTATCATTTCAATTTGCCTGATTGCCACGTAAACCCATTGCACCATCGTTAAATTTTACTGTTATTGTCAAAATAGGAACAAAAGGGATGGGGCGGCCCGCTGCGCGAATTACGCGAATATAAAAGATCGAAACAAAGCAAGAATTCGAAAATATGAGCGCCCCCGAGCCCGGCAGCACCCTGCCAGAAGGCAACATCCCTTCTTTCTACCTGCAAAGTCTTCTTCCACCTCATGCTACAGCATCCCCAGCCTCGAAAAGTGATCTCAAACCTCCTTATTCCTATATTGGCCTTATTTCTATGGCCATTCTGAGCAATCCGGAGAGGAAAATGCTTTTATCCCAGATTTACAATTGGATCGCCATGGAATACCCGTATTTTAGGTGAGTAAATATTGATGGTGAATATACAGGGTGGGCCACTCGAAACGGGTAAGTTGTTTCTTTGAATTTCTCCGCGGAGACTCCGCCGATTTCCCCGAAATAAAGATTTTTCTGGAGCTGAGACCCGCCATTTTTAACCGATTGAATTTCAAAAAAATATGTTTTGAATTGACCTTTCTACTAGTCCGTTCGTAAAGTCGCTGGAATGTTTTCGGCGACATGCACTCCGCGAAACCGAAAGTTCAATTTGCACTGTGCAATTCTTGGCTTTTTGCACAGTGAAATAGGCTTTTTCGGGCTGTCGCCCGCACCCTGAGTTTTTTTGCACAGTGCACGTCGCCGAAATCATTCCAGCGACTTTACGAACGGACTAGTATGCCTTCCCAAAGTTTCGAAGAATTATTTTCGAGCCGAAACCGCTAAAACTTAGAAAATTTTTGGAATGATTTTGAAAACTTGGTCATTTTTTCGAGTTTTTGGGTGAAATTGTCTTAGTTTTACCTCAGATAACCATAAAATATTGTTGTAAAAACAATTTTATTTAACGAACTGATTATTAATATTTCTATATGAGTTCGAAATGCCCACCTCATCTCGCAGCACAAACTTTTAGGAGCTTTGAGAGTCGTGAACCGCTCGAATTGCAGATCGTGAACATCGTTTAGCTTTAATGGGGCTGGGCTCCAAGCATCAACGGCTTGGAGCTGGGGTTCGTAGCCAATTGTTTGGACTTTATCAATTGTTAAAAAAATTGGGTTTTTTTTTTGAAAGTTCGTGCCCTACGGTAACGCAGAACTTTTTTACTTCTCGATTTTACCAAAAAAAACCAAAAATTTTCGAAGTCCGAGAAAGTCAATTGAAAATCATTCCAAAAATTTTCAAAGTTTTAGCGGTTTCGGCTCGAAAATAATTCTTCGAAACTTTGGGAAGGCATAGAAAGGTCAATTCAAAACATATTTTTTTGAAATTCAATCGGTTAAAAATGGCGGGTCTCAGCTCCAGAAAAATCTTAATTTTGGGAAAATCGGCGGAGTCTCCGCGGAGAAATTCAAAGAAACAACTTACCCGTTTCGAGTGGCCCACCCTGTAAAATACGATTCAGAAGTCGGGGAAATGGATGGAGAAATTCGGTCAGACACAACCTCTCGCTAAACGAATGCTTTATTAAAGCTGGGAGAGCAGCCAATGGAAAGGGACATTTTTGGACAATCCATCCGGCCAATTTGGCCGACTTTTTGAAGGGCAATTACCGAAGAAGGCGGGCCCAATGGAAGATCAAGTCCCATCATCAGCATCTCCCTCTCCTCGATACTGTATCAAATAATTTTTTCTGTAATCCTCTTGCTTTCCAACTTCTTTTCCAACTGTTTTTGAACCAACAATTACAATTTAATTTGGTTAATGGTAATGGGATTGCCAAAACAACTTTAAATCCCAGTTTCGGAACCCAATAATCTTTTTAATTTTGTTTCTGAAATAAATTGACGTCAAGTTAGCTATTTTATCTGTAAATACGATCATACACTGCTGGACAAAATGATATGACCACCTCAATTTTGCGCTGGCAATTTGTCCGTGGTAAATGAATTTGCTAATATTTGGTGAAAGTGAGTATGGAGCAGTGTAACATGTACCCAAAAAGTATCAAAGGATTTCAAAAAGTGCAAGGCGAGTAAAATTTGGAAAAACCCGAAACCGCCAAAAATCGGCTGGGCAAAATGATATGACCACGTGGTTTAATTCAATCTTTTACTAATAAACACAATTTAACAAACAATCCTAGTAATGAGTCTTCCACTGATTACTAGGACTGGTATGGGGACACGTTCGGCCAGGTTTAGACGGGTTTGAACGCGTTAAACCATGTTTGATGCAGAGCTACCCAAACTGGTGATTATCTTCCATTAACGCTTTCCAAAAGTTTTAAATGACGTTTTTATCATGTGATCTAGACGTGTAATCACCTGTACAAGCCTTCGCTTTTCGCACGAACTCCATGGTGGTCTGGTAGTGTGGATTCAGCAAGCATCCGGTTACCATGTCCAGCTTTGGCGACCCATTTGCTATTTGACCCTGGGGATAGATGTGCTCCTTAGGTTTAAAATGTAACCCGGGAGCTCCTAGAAACCTGAAAAGCCAAGAAAAGTCCCCGCTGACACGATCTCAGCCGCGTCCCGACATTTCGGGTCAGGGACAACTCGGGTCAACGACATCTCGGGTCAACGACATTTCGGGTCAACGATGCCGTTTAATATTTTCGCTTCGGGACTGGGAAAAAAGAATTTTTTGGTGAATTTGAAAAATTTTTGAATGGTTTTCGCTTCGGGACTTGGAAAAAAGAATTTTTTGGAGAGTTTGAACAAATTTTTGAAATGTTTTCGCTTCGGGACGTGGGAAAAAGGATTTTTTGGAGAGTTTGAACAAATTTTTGAAACGTTTTCGCTTCGGGACGTGGAAAAAAATTTTTTTGGAGAGTTTGAACAAATTTTTGAAATGTTTTCGCTTCGGGACGTGGGAAAAAGGATTTTTTGGAGGGTTTGAACAATTTTTTGAAATTTTTTCGTTTCGGGAGTTGGGAAAAGGAATTTTTTGGAGAATCTGAACGAAATTTTGAAATTTTTTTGTTTCGGGACTTGGGAAAAAGAATTTTTAGAGGTTCGTTCTGAATGTTACGATTTTATTTTACATAAGATACAAATGTTATTCTGGAATTTTTTAGACAAATAGTTATTTTAGGTCGTAATTGAGGTTTATTTAAAAAATTTTTTATGGATATGATTTTCTTATTTTCTCGTCGCTTATACACTATTTTCCTAACAAAAATTAAAAAAATAAACCTCAATTCTCCAAAAAAAAATCTTTTTCCCAAGACCCGAAACGAAAAAATTTCAAAAATTTGTTCAAACTCTCCAAAAAATCCTTTTTCCCACGTCCCAAAGCGAAAACATTTCAAAAATTTGTTCAAAATCTCCAAAAAATTCTTTTTTCCAAGTCCCGAAGCGAAAACATTCAAAAATTTTCCAAATTCACCAAAAAATTCTTTTTTCCCAGTCCCGAAGCGAAAATATTAAACGGTATCGTTGACCCGAAATGTCGTTGACCCGAGGTGTCGTTGACCCGAAGTGTCGTTGACCCGAGTTGTCCCTGACCCGAAATGTCGTAGCGCCATCTCAGCTTTGCAGATGCAACTGCACCGATCTGCCCCTTAGCCAGAAAAACCAAGTTTTTCAAAGAGATCGTTAGCGATAAAAAACATCTTCTTGGCTTTATTAAAGCCGTACTTTCTGGAACTTTTTGGGGAATCCATGACGACATTTTCCGCCTGGCTCGGTACGACAGTACTCATCGTTGCAAATATGCAACTGATGCTCAATGACAAAGTCGTAGAGCCATGAGTCCTCGTCCTTGTTGGGAAGCTCGGCGTCAATGGTTTCATCGACGAAGTCCACTGTTAAGGGGTCTTACTCGTCGTCTATGTACAGAGCAATATGGGCGTGAGGGTTGCCGCGTTTTTGGAACTCAATGCGGGTGTGAAACCCAATGGCTTTTCCAAACATGCCGTCACCTTTTTGCCCATCGCCAGTCAACAAACGCATCATCTTTTTCAGTCATTCGATGAAAACGCGGTTCATTAGATCTGGCGATTCCTCGACAGTTGTACAATACTAGTCCGTCCGGAAAGTCGCCGGACGGAAATCGGCGACATGCACTCTGCGAAAACGAAAGTTCAGTTTGCACTGTGCAATTTCTTGCCTTTTGCACCGTGCAATAGGCTTTTTTGGGATGTCGCTCGCACCCTAAGTTTTTTCGCACAGTGCAAACGCCAAAAATCAGCCCGGCGACTTTCCGGAAGGACTAGTACAGATACACGGTGTTTTTAAGTTCCACCCAGTTGGGATTCGCCGTGAGGGTTATGAAAAACCGCGGCGTTCCGAACCGTCTGATTAGTAAGGCATGTTTTCTGAGTGCTAACATGCTTGCCCGTTTGTTATGTCGGTTGTTTAGTGGCAATGTTGTCACTTTATTAAGCATTTTCCCGTGTACTTCTGAGCAATCAGCTTTTGTAGTTTTGCAAAAAAGCTGCTGCGGCTCACAGTTCGGGTCGTGGTTTCTCGCACCTTTTGGTTATAATAATTTATCTCCTACTGTTCAATAAAGAAGTCAGAGTGTATGACAAAATTAAGACCAAGTGCACCAGTGTTCCAGAAGCGATTAAACACGTTATCAGATCGTCTACCGAAGTGATAACGTAATTGCTGTCGGAAAGATGCGTGCGTTCGGTGCCTTTTAGGCAATTTACCGCAACACTTTGATCGCCATGGCGCTTCTATCAGCCTGTCGGGAAAGTAATGGCACAATGTCCTGCGACAATCGCTGAAGTAAAAAGCAATTTGATTGCGCCGCGATACAATTCATTTCCTCGCGAATGGATCAACTGAAACCACATTTTTACCCACTGTTATGGCGATCAATGTGTTTGTGCTACATCTTAAAAAAAGTTAGTCTAAATTTGGGCCAATTTTCATCAAAATCTGAACGTCACGCTTGCAGTACTTTCTCTGTAAATTTGACCATCGTTGCCAGGAGTTGGCAAAACGAGAGTATTAAACTTTCACCTCTCCATAAAGCCTGAATCTATGTACGTCAAGCCTTGTTTATTTATTATAACCGTAAATATTCAATGCGGACGTGAAACGAGGAAACTCCCAAATTCACCTGTAACTTGCACTCGGTTACGCCGCCACTAAAGTTTTGCGCACCCGCTAAAATGCACTGGAATATCACCTTCCAGGACATTGAATTTGTCCCCGAAAACGTGAAGATTGTTTTTGTGATTTACGCTTGGATTGTGGAGCTTGTAACGTTGCCACTAAGCGTCCTCACAAATTATGTCATATGGAAGTATTCTTCAGAGCTCATTGGAAGCTATAAATGGTAACTATATGGATGTATCGCGATTTTGTCCACTACCTATTACACATGAGCTAAAAGAGCCACTTAAAAAAGCAATTGCCAAAAATCCTGGCTTTCTGTTTGTAGGTGATGTGTAAACAAAGGGTCGCTGTCTTGTATCTGATCTGTATCCACAGAGGCAACTGGTGATTTCTGAAAGTCATATCTCTCGTTATGAAAAGGCTGCAGAGGTTTTCAAGCGCAACGGAAAAAAGAGACAAACAAATGTTCTACTTTTATAATATCTTGAGAGTTCATTACAAAGTGCCTTATACTTGTCGACAAAAACTTTCCTCAATATGGTCGCTTTAGGTATATGATATGGTCGTTCACTTCGCTGACTTTATGCACTATGGTAATGGCCTCATTTGAGCTAGAATACTTCGAGTTCTACAACTTTACAATCTCCCGAGGGATTGTCGAATTTCTACAGGTAAACCCTTGGCTTCCATGCAAAAAAGAAGATTTTTAACGAAAGTTACTCTATTTATATGTAAAGTAGTATTCTAGATGCCAAGCCTGACCTTTTACCTTCAAGTCTCTTCATTTCTCCTTATGCAAACCTACATCATTGCCACGTATTTCCGGTTTCTCTTTCGTTTCGCGCAAGGAACAATGAATCGCAGGCTGACACAGTTCTTGTCCACTCGAAACGGCATCTATATCATTTTTTTGATATGCCAAATTACCTATATTCCGACGGTCCTGGATGTGATTAGAAGTGTGGGTGATGGCAAAGACTTTCAAGAGCAATTTCCAAGCAAAAACCTGGCTGTAAAAGAGTATCTTCAGAGTCACAGTGTCACTGCCATTCAGGTGAGTTAATAAAGGAGGAGCTTGCCGTATATTATATTACTAGTATTATTTTCATAAAGTGCATAGACTTTTTTTCGCTTTCGTATCGGCAAAATCAGTTGCATTTGAACCTTTTTCCATGCTTGTCGCGAACGCACCGCGATGCGGTTTTTGATGCAACAGAGAGGCTCATTATTTTCCCGACAGACTGACGTTTTATCAGTCTGTCGGGAACGTGCTTCGAAATCGCCCATCATCGTTTTGCGACGGCTGCCGAAGCTGGGGATTTGGTGCGCGACTTCACCCTTTTTTCGACGAGGCGAGACATTTTGCCGTTATTTTCCCGACAGACAGATACGAAAGCAGCCAAGATGTTCAAAAATATTGGCATAGTAATAGATAGAATTGCAAGAGAAAATCTCAGAGTTTCGAAGGCTTTTGATCCCAAACAGGCCATTCCTTACAACGTCTACATCTTTTCAGTCCGGCTCATTCGTGCGCAACTTTGAGCTCGTCGCGAATCCCCTCTGCATAATCTTCGGATGTATCTGCACCTACAAGTCCTACGTGTTCCAACGAAATCCTTATCCCAAGATCAGTGAGAGGACTCGCCAAACATATCATCGTCAAACCATGGGGCTATTGTCCGAAGAGTTCTTTGAATTGGTGTATTTCTTCGCACCCTACGTCTGCATCCCTGTTTATTTGCCAATCGAAAAGCACCTGATCGGATATTACATAATTTATCGAATGTTTTACGCGTTCCCCGCGATCGTAATGGTCTTCAATTTGACATTTTATAAGGAGTATTTGGAAGGAGTGAGAGAAACTCTTGGAATTGTCAAAAACAAGGTTCAAATTCCGAGCTTGGCATAAAGAATTTACAGTTTTTGACATTTCAACTTTTCGTATTATTTGCCCGTTATTTAGTATGCAAATGATGAATAAAGATTTGTCTATGGAAAACGTTAGCTAAATTTTTTGAGTAATTCATACGAGGGCTACCCAACTTCGTTGATATATTAGGTTGGGACGAAAGTTTTCCCCTTAATTTTCGGGAAAAGTTATGGAAGTTGTGGAACTTCCTGGAAAGTTCTATCATGTGACTATGTAAGGGTGACTTGATAGCATATAGACTGATATGTAACTTGTCCCCATAGCGCTCTCCAAACGTGGAAAAATTTCCGTCCCAAAGTTGCTGTTTCGATGCGTCAAATTTTAAAACTATCGCAGAATACCAAAACCCATGGAAGATATAACCGAAGTCTAGGATGTTATAGGCAAGGACGTCCTCTTTTATGGTGTGGCCAAGTATTGGTTCCAGAGGTTCAAAAAAAGGAGTTAGACGACCAAGTTCTGGCGGCCATCTGAGATAGATGATGACGCCCTAAAAGGCTTAATCGTGAGCTATCCCAAATTGCCATTACGTGAACTTGGAGAGCTCTTTGGGTTCTCCCATACTACCTTTATGGACCATCTACATCGGTTGGGAAAAGTGTGGAAGTGTGGTTAATTTGTTCCGCACGAACTTTCGGAGTCACGGCTTATACTGTTGCTCCTAATTTTTGTCGTACCGCCGCACGCTGACTTGGCTGACCAATATTATTACAGGGAACCAGAAATGGGTGATGTGTATAAACTATACCCGCAAGCTTCAGTAGCTTGAACCCGACCATCACGGTGAACCAACCCCAAAACCAAAATTCACCCAAAAAAGGTCATGTTCTGCGATTGGTGTACTTGTATGGGAGGTATTTATTAGGAATGGCTCCCTGATGGTAAAACTGTCACTAAATAACATTATTATCGCCAGTTGGACCGCGTCGCCGAAAATGCTAGATAAAAGTGGATCAAATGTTCCTCCTTCACGACAACGCCTGCTACCACATTGCAAAAATCGCGCGCAAAAAATTCAGGGAGAATGCATGGACTTTGCTGCCCTACCCACACTACACCCCAGCCTTGGCACCTTCTGATTACCATTTGATCAGATCGCTAAGCTACCGTTTGGGAGATGTGCGGTTCGATTGTTTGGGGGACCTCAAAACAGGTCTTTCTGACATTTTTTATTATAAATACCCCAGTTTTTAACCTCGCCAATTGAATCCTTGTCGGAACGTTGGCAATACGTAGTGGATACCGACGGTGGATGTTATGTTTGGTTTCCCGTTACAACTGTCAAAATAAATTTGTTTGGAAAAAAACAAGAAAAAGGGGAAAACTTTCGTCCCAACCTAATACATATGTTACTATGTTGAAAAAAGACATAAACACTCGAAAAAAATTAAAGAAAATACGTAGTTGTGACGGTGCCCCGAGTGCGACGCCCGATTTTTTGGCATCTCGTCGGACATTCAAAATTTATCGTATGTAACACTTGACACTTTGAGTCAAGCCTCTCTCTCGTGGTTGTTTTTTTTTGGTTTGCTCCAGACTAGTCCATTCGCAAAGACGCTGGAGCGATTTTAGCGACATGCACTGTGCAAAAAATTGTCTTTGCAATGCGCAAGGTTTTTTTTTTTTTTCTTGGTTTTTTGCACCGTGCAATAAACTTTTTTTCGGCTGTCGCTCGTACCCTGATTTTTTCTGCACACTGCAAACACCAAAGATTACTCTAGCGACTTCCGAACGGACTAGTCTGAATCAAAACCGAGAAAAAGGACCACGAGAGAAAGACTTGACTCAAAGTGCCAAGTGTTACATTCGATAAATTTTGAGAATATTCGGCACGGTGCCAAAAAATCGGGCGTCGCACTTGGGGTATATTAGTCATAACTACGTCTTTACTTTTGTTTTTTGGGGCGATTATCTCCTCTTACACAAATTTCTGCCTTGATTTTGGTATTGTGATACTGTAGATGCCTGACAGTTTCAGTTTATGACAAAGTTTTATTTTTGGTTGGGCCCGTTTATAATGCGCATTTATTTTCCTACCCAATAAAGTGAGGTGACTAAAAAGCGGCGCAGCCCTTCATTTTTAATTTGTCTCATCGACCGGCCGGTTGGTCAGCAATTTGCCTTTGGTCGAGCGGTTTGGAACGGCTGAAAAACCATACAAGACGTCGACAAGAAAGAGGTAAATATCTTCTAAAGAATATTTTACGTCTTCGTTTTGGATTGTAAGGCATCGACAATGTTGGTTCTTGCCGTTTTGGAGATGGTCGTATTGATATTCAGTGTGGCCGAAGCGTTGGCTTTTGGAATTGCCGGATGCGGAAAGACGAAAAAGGGATCCAAGAAGGGTGAGTTGCCAAAATTCGCCTTCCCTTTCTGATCAAACTGATTTCGAATTTTCAGGCGGCAAAAAAGACAAGAAAGATGACATCCCGGCGAAGGTCGACAATGCCAAAACCAAAATGGCAACGACCTTGCAGACCGAGGGCACGATGGTGGAGGAGGATCCGGATCTCAAGACCCGAAGCAACTATCACTTCGAGGACAAGAAAACACCCGATCCTGCAGCTGCGGCCCCGGCCAACGACCCGGCCAAGCCTCAAGAACCGACTGTGAAGACGGCTCAAGTTCCCGCCTAGATGACAGAAAGAGGTCAGCGAAAAGGAGAGGCTCCATTTTTTGGCTGTTTTTGGAAAGGAAATAAACTTTAATTTTGTACCTTTGGCTGGAAAATTTTTACATCTAACAGGGGAAGTGCCCCAAGTGCGACTCTCAGATTTTCCTTTAATTTTGCACACACATCGGGAATAGACTAAATATCAATTCCTGAAACTTTTAGCTCGCGCTTTGCAGGCGCCGCCGAGATATTGAACGACCTTTGCCGCCGAGAGAGTACGCAAAACGTGGAAAGCGGTCAGAGAGAAAAACACTTTTTGGCCATAACTTTTGTAGTTTCTTGCGGAAAAATGTGATTTTTTGTAGAAACATTATCCTTTACGGTAGAAATAGGTATGAAAATTTTCGTGCCGAATTTCGGCAAAAAGTCTAAAATTTTGGCCCACTTTCGATCTAAAAATCTCGGTTGTTTCTGCAAAGCGCGAGCTACGATTCTCGCATATATTTTAGAAAAAATTATTCTAAATTTGTGCCAAATTTCATCAAAATCTGAACGTCGCACTTGGGGCACTTCCCTTGTTAAATTTATATCTACTGATTCGCCAAGTTTACTATAGAATTTTCAAAATCTTGACAGATGAACCCTTCGATAATTTTTTTACGTCGCTCTCTTCTCTTTCAAATTCTCCGTTCGCATTAACATTGAGCCGAGACCGCGTCGTATTTGCATAAAATGTAGTTGCCGGGCAACTTGTTCGTCGTGTTCACCATGGCTAGAAAAATAAAGTTTTTTTTGTGAAAAAAATTAATAAAAACTCACTTCCAGCCGCGTACATGAAGCCGGCGGTACTGCGCATGATCGAGCTCTGACTCAAGAAACTGGAGGCCGAACTGTTGTCATAGAACTTGTAATTGTTGGCAAAGTTCATTCCCCAGGTTGTTGTGCCATAAGCGCCCAACATGATCTCTCCGAATGTCGCTGAAATTTTGGGCTTGACTAGTGCAAATAAGGACTGTAAAACACTGCATTGCAAGGCTTCTCGAGACTTGTTTTTATAGAAAAATTTGTTTAGACTGCTGTAGATTTGGGGCTTTACAATGCCACCTACCGTACAACCAATCAATCTCGAGCTGTGTTTCAACAATTACTGTATGAGAATCAACATCGTACAGCCATGAACAGCCATCGGTGGTGACCAATGTTGAGTCGTTGTTCATCTGAAAACAACACAAAAAGTTGGACGATTTACAAAAAATAATGATACAAAGAGGGACCTACAGAGCTGGGCACAGCGATCCTTGAGTAGCAATACGCATTGCCCTTGAAGATCTGCAGTGTTGATCCGTAATTTTGGCAGGCGTAGTCGTCAACGTACGAAGCTGTAAAGAACAGAATCTTTGAAAGTGTAGAGACCCTTACTTTGCGAGCTCGGATACAAGGCGCAGGGATAGGTGGCATCGGGCATGTAAGTGTATTTCCAAGTCGCTGAGTACTTGTTACAGTCGGATTCACTCTGAAATTTGTTCGTCAAGAAGAGGACTTTACGAATTCCAAAGTTCAAGTTCAAGGTCGGGCTTTTCAATAACTTTAAATTAAAGTTCAAGTTTAAGTCGAGGCCAAGAAAAATTTCGATTACAAATTCGGGAATTTTCATTGGCTAACTAGGGAAGTGTACAAACGAACCCTCGCCAAATGGCAAGTGTTATACACCGTTGGAAAGCTCTTGAAAAATGGTGCAAGACACCATTTTCATTTTTTGCAGAATGCCTCAGGGCAAAAAATTATAAACGGTTGATTTGTCCCATAAGTAGTTACAATATCTGCTGCGGGGCATAATAAATGTTATTTCAAAACGCTAAATGGTACGGAATACTACTAGGTTAGCATAAGGATCATTATGAAGTTTAGCGCTTGCCAGTAAGACCATTTTACCTATGATATTTACTGGGTTTAAGTACCCATAATGTGAAAAAACACTTTTCACGTTTTTAAATGTTGAAAAACATGTAAGTTTGATGGTTGTAACCGTAACCGACCGTCTTCCAGTAAAATTAAAGCGTTTGTAAAAGTTTAACGCAAATATTTTCCTAACTGTAAGAACGCAAAAATGATTTTTCGCAAGCTGGGAACTGAACCCGGCTTGCTTTGGCTTATCAGCCTGCTCAGCAACCACTACACTATTGAAGTAACCCTCTTCGAGGATTTTTTCCTGTCCAAGAGAAAGAAAGATTTTTGTTGCAAAATGGCCTAAAAATAATACAATTTACAGTATGTCGTCGCGGAAAGTCATTCTGCAAAAAATGAAAATGGTGCCTTGCACCATTTTTCAAGGGCTCTTCAATGACATATGTCGCTTATCATTTGGTGAGGGTTCGTATGTACACTTCCCTAGTAAGTTCAAAATTAAGTTTAGTAGACCAAAAAACTAATTTTTTGTAGGGGTTGAAAGGTTTAATGTCTATTTCGACCGTAGACCGCAATTCCTACAGAAAAACTCAATTCTTTCGACATGAAACTGGCAAAGATACGGCCAAAAACTAATTTTTTTCTCTCTGACCTCTCTCCACGTCTCGCATACCCCCTCAAAAATCGTTAAATATCTCAGCCACTCCGGAAAACCATGAGCTAAAATTTTCAGGTCTTGATCTGTGGCCTATGCCTAACGTGTGTGCAAAATTGAAAAAAAATCCTGCTTACCATGCTCGAATAACACGCCTCTTCAGTACTATTGTATGTGAAATCCGTCGGGCAGTTTCCATTGTCATAAACTGTATCATGAAGTACCGAAGCGACTTGTGATTCGGTCACGCATTCATCTGGCTGATCATCCTTTCTCGTGTAAAAGTAACACCCGTCATTTCCCTCTGCATACCCCAATAACTTTGTATAGATCATACAAGTCCCATTTCCATCACAATACCCATACGCCACACCACCGGCTTCGAGTGTCATGTGGGCGCACGCGTACATGGAATCGGCCGTTTCGTCGGAGGAATCGCCGCTAAATCGGACCCCAGGAGCCATTGTGAAGCGTGCTGCATGGTGAAGAGCGATCTAAAATTGCAAATGCGTTTCTTATAGTTTATCTAGCGAAAATTTTGTCATCGATGTAATGAAAAGACGAGGGTCAGATTCTCATCGGCAGAAATTTTTTGAAAATGGCGTTGAATAACTGCATGGGGGACCTGATCCATTCTGCATCCGGGAACTATCAAAATGTGGCAAAATACCTCCCACTACAATAAAAAAACCTCGTTTAGAAATGCGCGCCCATTCCCTCGCAAAAAGAGCAGGCGCGCTTTGGAAATCGGAGTTTTTTACTTGGAGAGGTATTTTGCTACATTTTTTGATACTTCCCGGATCTAAAATGATACGTTTTCTGCCAATGGATTAGATCCGCCACTATACAGTTTAATCTTTCGAATGTCTGCATTATTTTCCCGACAGACTGATAGTAAGCGATAGAGGGCTACAAAAATGTATCATCCTATACCATACCGACCCTTTCATTCAAGGCTCATCCGACAAAAATTTTTTTGAGGCCCCAGAGCCGTACCAAGCCCGCTTTGTAGAAATACGTGTTCGCTGGCGAACGATGAGATAACGATCGATCATTAAAGTCAATCTCAGTCATCTCTGTCAAAAGGCAGAACCTATGAGGATCACGGCAAATCCGTGGCACACCAAACAAAGTAATGCGCTTACGACACGAAGAGTTTCTTAGGACTTTTTACAGACTTCCCAGACCACATATCAGACTGTCGGGAAAATAATGAGCTCAGTGTTGCATCGAAAATCACTTGGCCGGCGAGAAAATTAATTACGCCGTGACAAAATCAAATTGCTTTTCACTTCAGCGACGTGAGTGGTACACATATTGTTCATAATTTTCCCGACAGATTGATTTAAAGAAAAGATTTCTCGCAGATTTATGGCATGCTCGACCAAACAGCTTGACTTACCAAATAACAGGCCACTAGCACAACATAGCAAACCAATTTCTCGTTTGTCTTCATACTGATAAAAAAACAGACACAATTTTATTCAACCCTCTGGGTGACAATTTCACACGTCGATTCAATCCGATCCCCCCAATTTCCTAGCAACAACGGAATCTCGAATTGTTTTATAATTTCAAACACTTAAAAAAAGATACAAGCCGAGAATCATGAGAGCGTTTTCGGAAGCCAACGGAATGCCAGAGGGGTGCCGTCAACATTGTGCTGGGACACCCTTGTATTTGCACATCAAGTAATTGCCGGTTGCGTTGTTGGCACTGGTCAGTTGCCCGTCTAGAACAACACTTTCAAAGTCGGCCACAAAACGGAAGCTTTGACTTGCGGCCGTTTAATCAGTCTGTCGGGAAAATAATTCAATGTCGCATCGAAAATCGCATCGCCGATGAGAAAGTTGTGTCGCGACAAAGTCGAATTGCTTTTCACTTCAGCGACACTTGGCGCAGCGAGATTATCCTCATTATTTTCCCGACAGACTGATACAGAATTTGGTTACTTATAACTTACTGTTTTGGAGGACAACAAAGCTGTAGGCCGACGTTGCAATCGTCTTTCCGAAAGTGTTGAACTAAAGTGACAGGAATTAATTTTCAATTGCCAAGTGGAACAAAAAGTCTTCATATAGAGCGGGGGACCTGACCCAAGGGCAAAAAACGTACCATTTTGCATCCGAGAAGCGTCAAAAATGTAGCAAAATACCTCTCTTTCCAAGTGAAAAAACTCCGGTTTGAAGAGACCTCTCATAAAAAGAGCGAGCACGCTTTTGAAATCGGAGTTTCTTCACTTGGAGAGGGAGGTATTTTGCCACATTTTCGACGCTTCTCGGATGCAAAATGGAACGTTTTTTTCCATTGGGTCAGGTCCGCAACTGTATGGTGACAGCAGACTTGGCCTTTTTTGCAAACATTTTTGCGCGATATGACTATATATATTGAAAGGCTCTGCGGATGAGGCAGTACGCAAAACGCGGAGAGCAGTCCCAGAGAAAAGCACTTTTTGGCCATATCTTTGCTAATTTTGTGCGGAAAAATATAATGTGGATTTATAAATGATAGCCACTTCCAAGATGCGAAAATTTCACATTATTTTCCCGACAGACTGATAATGCCAAAAGTATTGACCCGTCGGGAAAATAATGAAGACTCTGTCGCATCGAAAATCGCATCGCCGCCGAGAAAGTGAATTGTGTCACGGGAAAACCAAATTGCCTTTCACTTCAGCGATCGGCGAAGCGAAATTGCGCTCATTATTTTCTCGACAGACGGATGTTTCATGAGAAATAGCCTTCTTACCGTCGTATTATCATAGTTTAAATAAGGAGCCAACGTTGTCCTCTTTACAGCCCCAACCATAACTGCTCCGAACACGGCCAAAATCCAGTCCATTTCCAAACGACTCTCAATCTTCAGAGTGTTTGTGTTCACATCGTAAAGCCACGAACACCCATTGTCGTAGACAATTGAGGTGGCTGAAGCTAGCTAAACAGAAGCGGGGATTTTAATATTTACTAGTATAAATACAAAAATATAACCAACCGTAGAAGGCAAAGCAATTCTCGAGTAGCAATACGGCTTCCCTTTGAAGATCTGCAGTGTTGAGCCATAGTTTTGGCAGGCGTAATCATCAATGTATTGCGCTGCAAAAAAGTGGCGTAAATGAATAGCTGACAGTAAAATGTTGAACAATTAGCCGTGATTAAGACCTTGCTTTTTCAACCTTCTTTGAAAAACCGTTTTAGGAAAAAGTTCTATGATAGCTGGAACAACTACAGAGTAGGCCAGTAAAAAGATGGTAAATATTTTCCCCCCAGACTGAAAGTCTACGTTTTCTTTGCGAGAGCACACACAAAAAGAGGCGTAACAGAATATGCCAAAGAAAAAAGGTCGATTTTTTAAGGATATTGTACAACGCAGCAGCAACTCACAAGCTCAAATTCTTGACCTAAAAATGCGACAAAGTGACAAGCTCACGAAAAGTTCGAGTCAAAAAAAAAGTCGCCGGTTTCTGAAAAGTGGAAGTTCGGGCACAAAAAAAAGGTCAATTTGTTTGTCTCACATTAACAACTACATACGCATTTCATAAAGTGCGTCGACTTTTCGTCACAAATCTTTTTGCACTGTGCTTTTCGCCTTTTGCACTGTGCAATTGGAAAATCGCAAGGAGGTACACGTTTTTAATTGCATCGACTCGAAATTTTGCACGCGCGACAAACAATTGCACGGTGCAAAAAGAAGCAAAATGCACTGTGCGCAGCGAGAAGAGTCTACGCATTTTATGGAAAGACTGCATAGCAAAGGCGACGTTTTTTGAACCTCCATTCAAACTTACTCTGACTTTTCGGATACAACGCACATTTATATGCGCCATTCGGCATGTAGGGGTATTTCCAAGTGGCGTTGTAGAGATTGCACTCATCGGACGTCTAAAAACGACACATGATAGTAAAAATCTGCGGATCTACCATATTCGAAAAGCACGCCTTCTCACTGCTGTCGTATGTAAAGCCAGTGGGGCACTCTCCATTGTCGTAAACTGTAAAAAAATCGTTTAAAAATCATGCTTTGTTTCTCCCACCGGAATTTTTAATCATATCTCCCACATCTTCCGTGGTGTCGCAATAATCGCCGTGACTGTCATTCCTCGCATAATACTGACAGCCATCCTTGTTGCCGGTATCGTAGCCAGATGTAGTGATATAAAACTTGCAGACTGATGAGCTATTACACCACCCGAATCCCTTGTAATCACCGGCCAAAGCGCCTTCAGCGCAGGAATGTAGGCTTGGCAAGGTCTCATTGTCAGCTTCCCCACCAAACCGGATATTCGGCGCCAATGAGAAACGGGCCGAGTGGGTGAGGACTGTCTGAAAATTGGAGAAGCAATACGAACATCCAAGGCAAAATGTATCAATAAAAAATGGTAAAAAAATGGTCGGTCGCGCTATAAAGTCCGTAGAATTTTTCGCAGTGCGTTCGCTTTTTTTCGCGACTAGTAACAAGCAACAATCAGTCTGTCTGGAAAATAATGTGGATTTGTCGCCGCAAAGGGTGCAGAATGCCTCGCCTCCAAATCTCTAGCCGCGGCTAGCCGTCGCAAAGCGATGATGGGCGATTAAAAGGACCCCAAGTGCGACGCTCAGATTTTCTTTAAGTTTTGCACACATTTCTGGCCTAGACCTTATGTCAATTCCTGAAAATTTTAGCTCGCGCTTTGCAGGTGCAGCTGAGATATTCAACAATCTTTGGCGCCAAGAGAGTAAGCAAAACGCGGCCACGCAGAAAAAAAAAACAATTTTAGCCGTATTTTTGCCAGTAAACTCAGTTTCTTTTTCGAATTCGACTTAAAAATCTCGGTCGCTTCGGCAAAGCGAGAACTGGGAGTCATTTTGGGTCATGTTGATCTTATTGTAGACCTAGTTTTCTTATAAAACATCTCCAAAATGGCTGTTTCTATTACACTTACCATATACGCAATCAAAGTGATAGATCCAAAAAACAATCGCCTCATTTTACTTTCAGATTCTAATTCGCCAAGAATGAAGAATGTTCGACTTGAACAGCTAAACATTTCTTCAGTTGAACGTCTATTTCCATGGTGTTTTATTTCTTGGAAACATGTAATTACAGTTGTTATGGGATCAAATTTTATGCCTTCATGGATACAATAGCCTCAAAAAAAACTGAAAATCACAATCTTCCAGCTCTAAGTCTCAATTCCAAACACCTTTCATATTGCCGTGGTGGACCTGATCCAGTGGCAAAAAACGTACCATTTTGCATCCGGGAAGTATCAAAAATGTGGCAAAATGCTTCCCTCTTCAAGTGAAAAACTCCGATTTCAAAAGCGCGCTCTTTTTTTTGAGTCAAAACAAAGTTTTTCCACTTTGAGAGGGAAGCATTTTGCCACATTTTTGATACTTCCCGGATGCAAAATGGTACGTTTTTGGCCACTAGATTACTCTTCCAAAAAAATATTAAAATTTCGATAAGAAATATATCGATAATTACCTACTACAATACCAAAAAAAAATCTCGCCGAATCTCCACTTAAGCCCCTTTATTTTAAAAGAAAACTTTTGCCACAATAACTTCTGACAGACAACCATGACGGAGCGGAGAACAACAACATGTTTTCAATTAACTTAATACAAGAAAAGGGCAGAGAATTTAACATGAGACCTCTTTTTTGTGAGACGGGGAGGAAATTTCGGAACCTTCAAATATTAAAAACAAAAAAAAAAATCGCAAGGAAATTTAATAATTTTTACGCAAAAGTTTCTTCCGGGCCATCATTAATAACATCAAAAACAAGGGAATTTAGGTTCAAAGCATCTGAAACAAGATCTAAACCGCGAAAACAGATCTCTATTCCTCTACATAATGGAGCAGCGGTCGTCGCCGTTGCCTTCGTTGATGCTGCGGGTGGAGCGGTACTTCTCGAACACGGCCTGTTCTTCGTTTTCCGTGTTCAGCAGCTGGATGCGGCGTTCGTCGCCCTTGGGCCATTGCTGGTTCTTCAAGGTCAGGTTGTTGCCGGCCGGGTCGTTCTCACGATCGGGCACATTCGCAGACCAAACCTGCAGAAATAAGTTTAATTCTAGTCAAAAACTGTATTCAAAATAAAAAAATCCAACCTAAAAACTGAAAAAAAATATATAAAAATCGGTCTAAAGTAATATCCAGAAAAGCAAAATTTGGACTCAAAATGTGCTAAACAGGAAGAAAATCCAATAAAAAGTGGCTTAAAATTCTCAAAAAATCAAAAAAAAAAAACTTTTTAATTTTTGAAAAAGCCGAAGTACAACAAACTTGATGCTTCGATTGCAACTAAAAACTTTCAAATCAAAATCAAAAACATCTTCTCTAATTTTCAGTCAACGTCCAAAAAAATTCGGCCCTAAGCATTTTTTCAAAGAAAAAAAATTTTTTTAAAAGATCCCCCCTTACCACACCCAAAGTTTCTGGCCTTCCCTAACTTCTCAGCCCTCCATATAAAAATTCCCACTATAATTTTCGGCTCTCAGTAATACATTTTTTTCTCAAAATTTCAAATTCGAAAAAAAAGTCCCCTCTTACCATACCCTCCAAAATTTATCGCTTCCATCCCCACCCACCCCAAATTTTCCTCCAAAACTCTATTTCACTATTTCCAACCTTCACTTACAGTTGTGATGGTTCCAGCCTTGATGTGTTGTCTCGAATGGAACTTGAATCTGACTTCCTGGACATTGTCTTGGGCGGCGATAATCCATCCTCCCAGTGGGACATCCACATCCCCCTTGTTCTCAATCTTCACGAACCGTCCCTCCGGGTCCACCGCGCTTACAATCACATCTCCTTTGGCCTCTTGGTGGGTTCTGTAGACGTCGGCGGTCTGATCGAAGCGGCCGCTGCCTTCGAAGTAACTCTCCTCCTCGAGGCGACGTCTCTTGACTCCGCGACGCGGCGACACCGACGCCTGCTTGCGGGACTCGTTGATTTGTTGGAGACGTTGCAGATTGGATTCATTGAAGCTGACGTGCAAGTCATTTTCGTCGTCTTCCTCTTCCGGGACCACATCCGATTCCTCAGTGCGGATTTTCAGGCTAAAAAGAGGGGAAATTAGTGGGGAAACCAAAAAAATATTTTCAAAAATTCCGAACGCACCTGTCGGGAAATCCCCAAACACACTAAAAAACACAAAACCCGTTCGAAAAACTAACAAAAAATATTTAAAAAAAACCTGATCAAATCAACACATCCCTATTTTCAATTCCAAAATCGAAAAAATCAATTATTTCTACTCTAAATCAATCATATTTTCTGCGAATCTCAAGCTAAAAGCCTCCTATACACTTTAGATAATCATATTCTTAATTTCAACCAAATTTCATTCATCCAGATCCAAAACTCAGACTTCAGGTACCTAAAGTAATATCCGTAATATCCCAAAAGTCCAACTAACCCACAAAAACTCCCCCAATCCCTCCCCAAACTCCTATCCCCCTCCTCACCGAGTTTCCTCCGTCTGCAGCAGTTGGTGATAAGTTGCCAACTCATTATCCAACTGGACCTTCACATCCAACAGGTCCTGATACTCTCTGTTCAGCTGATCAATCTCGGCTTGGAGCTTGTCGATCTGTTCGTCCTTGGCGCGTACCTTGTCATGAAGTACTCTCACTTGTCCTTCGAGGTCTTTCAGTCTGGCTTGGAGCTCTTCTTGATGTCTTCTGAGCTTCGCATTCTCATCTTCGAACTCCTTTTTGAACTTTCTCAGCTGCACATTCTCTTCGCGGAGTTCGAGGACATGAGCTTCTTTGTTGTCGCTGGCGCTCAACGCTTCTTCCACACGATGACGCCATTTGCCTTCCAGTTCTTGACGGGATTCGCGGAGGCGTTGATCAAATTCGGCCCTCAATTCCTTGACGCGCAGCTTCACGGCGTCGTTCATTTTGTGCTCGTATTGACGTTGGACGGTGGTCATCTCGACTTCGCGGCGCTTATAGACCTCATCCAGCTCCTAAACATAAAAAATCATCAACAAATTAGATCCCTTACCGTGTCGTGCATTCTCTTCATTGTCTCAATATCCTCCTTCAGCGAGGTGTTCGTGTCCTGGAGTCTGGTTCTCAACAAAAACTCCTCTTCGATTTGCTGTTGAAGGGCTGAGATTGTGTTGGTAGCACGGTCAATATCTTGCTTGGCATCCTCTAACTCTCGAGCGTACTTGTTCTTCAGTCCTTCGATACGTTTGTTTTCGGCCTTCAGATCGTTCACTTGATCGGCGATACGATCGCGGTCGGCAACGGCGATGTTCAATTCACGTTCTGCTTTGGTAAACTTGTCACGGAGCTGATCGGCTTCATTCAGGGCTTTCTTGGCTTGAATTTCCGCTCTGAAAAAGAATAATATATTTTCGAAATTTCTAAAAGTGATAAAACAGCTAAAAACATATTACTTACTTCGCACGCTCACGATTGGAATGTTCCAGCGAGGATCGCAGCTCATCAACCTTGGCTTTCCACTCCGAATTGCCGTCCTCGCGCTCTTTGCGTTCGGTCACTTCGACTTCACGGATGGTGGCGTGAAGTGTAGCATTCTCTTGTTCCAGCGAACGGACTTTCTGCAATGACAGATTATTATCCTCAGCCCCAATTTCAATCCCAAGACGTTCCTAAAAACCAACAAAATGAACAAAAAACATACCTCAATATAACCAGCTAGACGGTCGTTCAAATTGGAGAGTTTCTGCTTCTCTTCAACACGAGTGCGCGTCAATCTGGAGGAATTGGAGCCAAAACTGTCGCTGAAAACAGCAAAATTATAATTCTTTCGTTCGCGATCGTCGCACAAAAATTCTCCTTGAACCTAAAACAACAAAACCGAAAGAGGCAAAAACTCACGAAGCTTCAAAAGATTCTTCTGGCAGAACACTGCTTCCCGTGCTAAACGTACGAGTTGTTGTTGTAGTGGACTTCCGTGTTTTCTGCGACATCTTTCACTTTACTAAAACAAATTTTGTTTATCAACAACAAAAAAAGACGAAACAAACACGTAAAATGCAACGCATGGGAGAAAAATACCGGTGAAAACATTCATACTATCCTTCTCCCAAATATTAATCCTCAGTTTTCGTGTCAAAACATAAAAAAAAGGTAGCGAAAAAAGGACGGATTAGTTATCTTGCACTAAAAAAGAATTTCATTTGAGCAATTGAAACGGCAAATAACAAGGTAAAAACAAATCAGAGGCCCCAAAAACTCAGACGCAATAAACTTTTCAAATAAGCAACGCATACTTCAACCATTTCGGCAAAAATTTTTCTCAAAACACCACCTAAAACAAGGTGAAAAAAGAAGAGCGAAATGAGAACTAAAAGGATCCCTGGCCAGTCCGAGGGGACCGAACGGCCTTTGGGAACATCTCCAAAAACCTCCCTCCTCCGTTCCGAAACCAATCATTCGTTTCGGAAAAGGTGAATAAAACATTGATGAGGCGAGAACATGGATGTTATTTTTACAGGGGAAGTACTTCAAGTGTGACGCTCAGATTTTCTTTAAAATTTGCACACACGTCGGGTATGGACTAAATATCAATTCCTGAAAGTTTTAGCTTGCGCTTCTCCGAGATATCGAACGATTTTTGCCGCCGAGAGAGCACGCTCAACGTGGAGAGCGGTCAGAGAGAAAACCGTTTTTTGGCCATAACTTTGGCAGTTTCGTGCGGAAAAATTTGATTTTTTGTAGAAATATTATCCTTTACAGTTGAAATAGGCACGAAACTTTTCGTGCCGAAATTCGGCAAAAAGTCCTAAAATTTCGCCGACTTTCGATCTAAAAATCTCGGTTGTTTCTGCAAAGCGCGAGCTAGGATTCTCGCATATATCTTAGAAAAAATTATTCTAAATTTGTGCCAAGTTTCATCAAAATCTGAGCGTCACACTTCAAGTACTTCCCTTGTTAGTTGATTTCTCTAACGGAAAAACGAGTATTTGGATAAGAAACGAAAATTCAAGGTCAAAAGAACAAACATTCCAAAAGAAACATCTCGCGAAAAACATTAATTTTCCATCTAAATTAACCCTTTCCGGACGAGTCGGCACCTCCATGCAGAAATGAAAGAGGGTACCCTACTGAGTAACGGCATAACAGTGGTTCAGCCCATCGAAGCGTTATTTGGGACTTATGACAAAAAATGTCCTAAAAAGTACCCCCAGTTGACATAACCCTTATAAAATTTTGCTAACGACCTGTAAATTAGAAACTACCCCTAAGTTAAAGTCTGACACTCCTACTACTGTTACATCCAAGAATTGTCCAAATCGGACCATTACGGGATTAGTTATCGACTTTTGGAAATTGAATTTTAAATTTCGACCAATTTTTGGCCCAAAATTGAGTATATCTTCCGCCGGAATCAACCATTTCGGTCCAGGTGTGGTTTTTCTGAATCTACATTGACGCTAGCTTCTTCCTAGAATGTTTCCAGAAAAAACCTATAGAGCACGTTTCTGTAAAAAGCAAAAAAGCTGAAAACGTAAAGGTTTCACCGTATAAAATGTCGCCGCAAGCCGAAAAGGGTCGGGCGCAGCTCGAAAGGCGAAAATAATATATATTTTTTTGAGAAATACTATTTTAGTGTGAAACTAAAGCAAAATCCAATGAAATTGCCTGAAAACGCATTAAAAATATTAAAATGACATTGAGTTAATGTTTGCGTGCTCTGTCTGTCTGTATTTCATCTGAATTCAGCTTGTCGACACTAAAATAATATTTTTCGAAGAAAAAATATTATTTTCGCCTTTCGAGCTGCGCCCGACCCTTTTCGGCTTGCGGCGACATTTTATACGGTGAAACCTTTACGTTTTCAGCTTTTTTGCTTTTTACAGAAACGTGCTCTATAGGTTTTTTCTGGAAACATTCTAGGAAAAAGCTAGCGTCAATGTAGATTCAGAAAAACCACACCTGGACCGAAATGGTTGATTCCGGCGGAAGATATACTCAATTTTGGGCCAAAAATTGGTCGAAATTTAAAATTCAATTTCCAAAAGTCGATAACTAATCCCGTAGTGGTCCGATTTGGACAGTTCTTGGATGTAACAGTAGTAGGAGTGCTAGACTTTAACTTAGGGGTAGTTTCTAATTTACAGGTCGTTAGCAAAATTTTATAAGGGTTATGTCAACTGGGGGTACTTTTTAGGACATTTTTTGTCATAAGTCCCAAATAACGCTTCGATGGGCTGAACCACTATTATGCCGTTACTCAGTAGGGTACCCTCTTTCATTTCTGCATGGAGGTGCCGACTCGTCCGGAAAGGGTTAACAAGGAAAGTACTTCTTGGGGTATGGAGTTACAGGTCGAGACATATATCAAAAAATCGCAAAACTTTTCTGATTCATAATATGTAAAAATTAGCTGCCCAATTTTGGTTTGTAAGGGCGAAAAACCCCCTCAGAACTTTTCTCGCAACACCACGCAAATGCCCCTTTTTTACATTGGAACCGAAGGTGTAGTATTAATCAATTTTTTACCAAATCAAAAGCTGTTTTGAGCTAAAGTAAAGCCTGGCATCTTGACAAGTTTTACAATATCAAATTTGATTAATACTACACCTTAATTAACAGTTCAATATAAAAAAGGGGCATTTGTGGTGTCGCGAGAAAAGTTCTGAGGGGTTTTTCGCCCTTGCAAACCAAAATTAGGCAGCTAATTTTTACATATTCTGAATTAGAAAAATTTCGCGATTTTTTTACATGTCTCGACCTGTAACTCCATACCCCATAGAAGGACTTTCCTTGAAATATAATTTTCGGCCAGATTCAGAGAACAACCAATTCCCACCAGGGTTCAAACATTCCTAGGCAGCCAAGAAGCCGTCTGAAACGTGAATCACTAGTCGCATTCCCCTCCAAGCTCCGGAAACCCATAAAAACTCACGGAAATTTGCCCAGAGTCTTCCGCATTTCGAACGTTGTTTACCCCGCCCGAAGCCCCTTTTGCGAGGTTTGCCGAAAACGGTTGGAAAGGAACGTTGCGGGGTGCTCTCTGCGAGGCGGGGTCTCAGAAAGTGAAAGCGGAGAGAGAAAAACATAGTCTCGGAAAAGATTACGACGGCTTTTGAATGTATTATCGCGGGAATAGAGCTTTTGTATTCGACACCTTTGGGCCAAAGATAGCCCAGCCGTCTTAGTCATGGGTAACAAAAAATCTTTAATTACACATGGCCAGGACGTATTAAATTGACGGCCTTGAGGCCAAAAAGCCAAGAAAGCATCTTCTCCATGGCGTCAAGACAAACTATTATGGCCAAAAATAAGGTGAAAAGAGACCAGGGAAGGCAGAAATAATATCGGCGTCTTCCTTGTCCTCCCCTCTAGCCGTTTTACAACATTTCAAACCTATTTTTGGCCTGAAAGGCCATAAATTTCCCCCAGATTTCAGCTAAACCCACAACAAATGATATATTTGAAAATGTTTCGTCAAAAAAGGTCTAAAACCAACTATTTTACGTCCCGATGCACCCACACAGCCAAGAATTTCGATAGAATAACGTGAAACAACAAGCCTATCCCCTCAATTCATTTAGAGCGCCCTTTCAACCCTTCCGTTCCACCCGCAAATTAATGACCAAACGAGATTTTCGAAAACTATAAAGTAGTGTATAAAAGAGACCGACAACAACAAGACAGGCCCTTCCATCATGCCCGTGGATTGTGAGTCACTTGTACAAAGCTTTTTACAAACGAAAGTCGGAGGTTTCCAAAGGCAAAAGTGGAGGGAAATGACAGCAACGAAACCATTTACAATCATTGAATAAAAGGTGTTGACGGTCTGCCGAAGTGAAGGAAATGCGGTTCATTTCGACCTCAAAAGGAAGGCTGAGTAATGACGGCTCCAGAGACAAACCGGCGAATTCCAGGGGGAAGGGGAGAGTAATGAATTTCGCCACCTTATTTTAGGCCTCCAACCGAAGTCATTATCAAAATTCGCGTTCTCCCTGCCCATTGTAATAAGATGTGGCACCTTTACAAAAAGAAGGACCCTTCCAATTTCAACACCCATTCATGCGTGAAAGAAATTAGCAACAAATAGGAGAGAAAAAAATGAGAGCTAAGCGTCCGGGTAATGCGAGAAAAGCAAAAATCCCAAGAACAAATAAACGCTTTGAGACAGGTAGCCATTCCAACCTTGTAAACATTGCAATGGACCTCATTCAGCTTGCCCGAGACAATAAAAGGCTTTTTCTTCACTATAAAGCTCCTTTTTTCCAATATCAAGAGCAATATTATGTTGTGCTCTAAAACAATATAAAATTTCGTTCAAAGGAGGATGAATCAACTATATTCGTGATAAATAAAGCAGCCAGCTCTTTGAGGGCGCTCTCCCGCCACTAAACGAAGACCATTTGTCGGCACATCGTCCAGATGTTGCATTTTCCGGAACCTCAAAAAATTTTATCAAAAACATCCATCAAAACGATTTAAAGTCAAAGAAACCCAATGCTAGAGCTTTTCCAAAGGCCATAAACTAATTTGTCAATACATCGAGAACCCTTCCCGGCCCAAATTAGGCCAAAAACAGCCTGGAGATGCAATAAAATAGTCGGAAAATTCGATAAAACCCGTTCAAACCAACTAAAATCTTAGGTCAATATGAAAACAAGGATACAACAAGGAAAACTGGCGGCAAATATATGATCAGCCCACCTTCTGGACGACGCAAGCGAGTTTACGACGCTCAGGGAACTTTTCCCCGAAAAAATATTCCTCTCCCTTTCGAAATGATGAGGGCGAGTTGCGCCCAGGCTAAATTTGAATTCGCTTGGCGCGCGCTGTATTTCCGCGAATTTTTACACAGGGAACTCGGATTTACTTATAAAAACTTTTATTTACTTATAGGTAAAAATACAGAGTCTTACAAAAAACGTGAAGGAAAGTGGAAGGCTATAACTTCCGGCAGGTGGCGCAGAGACTTCGTATTTGAAATATGTATTTTTAAAAGACATAAGTTTTTGTCTACGAAATAATAAGCTCTTAAAGTGCAAACTGAGGTCGCTACGACCTTCTGAAGTAGAGGCATCTCTACCCCGAAAACCAGGTTTTTTCGGTTGAAAATCACCAGGAAATGTCGGATTTTTTGGGGGTTTCTTGATGTAGTCTTTAAGATAATTTGCAAGTGTTGGCACTTTCCTCCTATTTTTCAACATCACCCATATCGGAACCCGCCAAAAAAAGCCGACATTTCCTGGGGATTTTCAACCGAAAACCTGGTTTTCGGGTTAGAGACGCCTCTACTTCAGAAGGTCGTAGCGACCTCAGTTTGCACTTTGAGAGCTTGTTATTTCGTAGACAAAAACTTATGTCTTTTAAAAATACATATTTCAAGAACGAAGTCTCTGCGCCACCTCCGCCGGAAGTTATAGCCTTCCACTTTCCTTCACGTTTTTTGTAAGACCCTGTACTTTCCAGACACACTGATATAATGGCGTTGGACAATTTCTATTAAAATGGGCGCATAATTTTTGTGCTTATTCCATCTTTGGGGCAGTGATAAGAGGTATTGTAAATGACGAGCAATTTTGTTAACTGCGATTATGCCCATGCTCGTCTTAGCCTCTTGAAATGCCCGTCGAAGTTTTCATTATTCGTTCTTAAATTAGTGGCAAGGTAATTGAAAGATTCCACGGTGACCTTTGATCGATTCCCCAGTAGGACCCTAAACAAGGTGATTTTTAATCTAAACTTTTTTTCCAGCATGAACCTGCAAAAAACTCAAACCCGTACCTGAAATGGGCCCTCAGCCCTTGGTGACCATTTACCAAGATTAATCCGTACGCGGCGACATAAACAGCGTATAAAACGTCCATTGCTTGCATCAAAAGTTTCACCGAGTTCTTGCCGTCCATTAAAAAAGAGCAAATTGCGGCGTACAAGAGAAGCGCGTGCACAACATTGGTAATCAAGTAGAAGATAATCCACGGCCGGCACATTCTCAGGGTTTTGATGTTTTCGTTCATTTGGTAGCGCTTGGAAAGAGAGACACTGCCAGTGGAGACCACCTTGTTATGCCGTTTTATCCAACGATTGGAAAGGAGTAAAGCCTGCAACAAAACTCGGATGATGACATTGGAACAAGGTGGGGTTAAAAAATTCTTTAGACTTTATGGCGCGAACAGTACAACATTTCAGCCTTGATAAATTTCTAGAAAAGCGCGTGTGTGTAGAAGTTCTTGGCTTTTCTTTTTTAATTTTTGGTCGAAATATATACCAATTTTACACAGAAAAATTTAACGGACTTTATGGCGCGACGAGCAAGCTGTTACCACTGAAACAACTCACCACACAAGGAGAGATGACGTAAAGAATTGTGACCGATCTGAGTCCTAAAAAATCACGGAGATAAAATAATTATGCATCGTGTGTTGTTTGATTCCGATTATTCTAACAAGAAGAAAACTTGCCAGTTCCGTAAGTCAGAAGATACGTTGATATCCACTGAAAGAAAATTACAAATCAATAGAGAAAAAGACTTTTTAAATGTGTTATGAATGTCGGGAAAATAATGAGCCCATTGTGGCTGCGCCGATCGCGTCGATGAAGTGAACAGAAATTTGATTTTTCCGCGACACAATTCATTTTCTTAACGGCGAAACGATTTTCCACGCTACAAAGTGCTCATTATTTTCCCGACAGACTGATGCAACTGCGTATATATGTGCGTATATACCTACCCAACAAGCAGTTATCACAACCCCAATATACAGCGGAGCTTTTTCGTATCTGGCGGACAGTTTGAGCGCAATGAACCGCTCGATGAACACGTTCAAAAATGACAACAACATTTGGTTCATAAAAAATGCGCGCAGGTCTATCAGTTTGAACACCACCACCGTGGGAACCAGCATCTCATACGTGAGGATGTTGAGGACACAAATTGATCGGACTGAAGCCTGAAAATTTATGGTTAATGCAGAGAAGCGGAGAAATCTCTCCTTACCTGCAAAACTCCACACATAATGATGCTGAACAGAATCAACCGCAGATTCGGATGGAACGTGTTCGTTTGCGTAACTGCCCAACAAACCGCCAGATTGAGTGGAATGGCCAAGAGGTAAAGGCCAAGTTCGAGGCAGTAGAACGTGCTCCCCAGTTCGTCATCGTTGCCCGGTGTCAACAACAGCTCGAAGAATTTCCTGAACAATATATCGCTCTTATTCTCGTTGGTTCTGGCTTCGTTTAGTCGACGAGAGACCTCAGCGAGAGTAGGGGGAATACTCGCCAGAAAGGAGCGTGACATTTAGTCGGGAAATGTAAATTGCCGTAGAAGAAAATTATGACAAAAGCAGGAGCAATAATCATAGACAGTTTGACAGCGGTTACACATGCACGTCTCCAGACTTAAAGCGCACACTGTTCGGTGATTTTACAAGTTCCTCAGAATATAACCCCCAGCGTTTCACCTGCAGCCCACCGGGTTTTTATCAATTCTATGACTGTGGATGTTTTCACTGAACTAGCGTCTCCACTTTCTCCTACAATATCCAAGACTTGTAGTTCCGAAGATGAATACAGATGCCACGAAAACTTGTTTAATAATTTCGTCATTCCTTCCATCCCACTTATTGTTCAGCCGTCTGAGGTGTTTATTAATACCGTTTTGGCTCGTAATTGTGGGGTCTTCAAACGGAAACTTTCTATTATCAGTACGCCAGGAGAGTCATGGGCACAGTGTCGCTGCTCCGATCGCGTCGCTGAAGTGAAAATGAGTTCGGCTTTTTCGCGACACAGTTAATTTTCTTGGCGGCAATACGTTCTTCGATGCGACAGAGTGTTCATTATTTTCCCGACAGACGGATGTTAGGCGGCCAAAAAGCCTTGTCATTTTTTGCCGGCGGGGTACGAAAAGAGCGCCCACTGCACGGCAACCCGAAATAGAAGAAATATGTTTCCCGCCCACTTTTAAGTTTCGTCCAAACGAAGTGTCAAAATTGACAAAAGAGATAAAATAAATAATTCAGAGAAAAGTATTTTTCGGCCGGAAAATCCCACGAAAAATTCTTTTCTGACCTTTCGTTTGATTTCAATCAATTATTTTCCCGACAGACTGACGCAGAATTCTAAAATCTTGTTATTTTGCCGCGAAATTGAGCTTTGAAAGTTATTATAGTATTTTTTGTATTTCAATAACCTGGAAACGGGAAAATGGAGCTACATTTCTTCAATTCCACTGAGCGCATCACCTTTCCTCTAATGTTGTTTTGGTGGGGGTGGAATGTACAGACCACATTTGATTACTAATAGAATCAAGGTTGTTGCAATCGAAACTATATTGTAACAAATCACATTATTAGGTTGTTCAAAATGAGATGTCGGATTTTTTAATTTATTCGTATTTTTTTATAGGATAGCTCAATTCAAAAATGGAAAAAGGTATATAGTAGTAAATTTTAAGAGGATTTTTTCTGTATATGTGCTATTCTTATAAAAGTTATCAAACGTTACCATAAGTTACCACGAAAGTACCTTAAACATGTTAGTATATTTTAAACCAATTTTTTTACATATTGTTTTGCGGTTTTATCCATTTTTGAAAATATTTTGGTAAAATACGTTATATTCTATCAAAAAACAAAAAAACCCCCCATTTTTGGCAAAGCGTTAAAACGCTATCCCAAAAATTCAAATTTCAGCAAATTTTACAAATCGTGTCATATCTTTTTTTTAATAAGTCCAAAATAAAAAATTCTTTTTGCTTTTGATTAGTAACAACATTTTTAAGATTTTTGTGACAAAAAACATCAAAATCAAAAAAATTTATTTTTTTGACATTTTTTGACCAAAAAATAAAATTCAAGATTTTGATGTCTTTTTTTCACGAAAGCCTTAAAAATGTTGTTACTAATCGAAAGCAAAAAGAATTTTTTATTTTGGACTTATTAAAAAAAAGATATGACACGATTTGTAAAATTTGCTGAAATTTGAATTTTTGGGATAGCGTTTTAACGCTTTGCCAAAAATGGGGGGTTTTTTTGTTTTTTGATAGAATATAACGTATTTTATCAAAATATTTTCAAAAATGGATAAAACCGCAAAACAATATGTAAAAAAATTGGTTTAAAATATACTAACATGTTTAGGGTACTTTCGTGGTAACTTATGGTAACGTTTGATAACTTTTATAAGAATAGCACATATACAGAAAAAATCCTCTTAAAATTTACTACTATATACCTTTTTCCATTTTTGAATTGAGCTATCCTATAAAAAAATACGAATAAATTAAAAAATCCGACATCTCATTTTGAACAACCTAATAGCAACAACTTGAGACCGTTTTTTTAATTTGATTTTTTCAAAAACGAAGTGAATAAAGCAAGAATTACATATGTAGACATTGGTCTCGTCGTTCTCCTTATGGTACGACAGAACAAAGAAACTGAACGAAATAAGTCCATGCTGAACGTACTCTTGCGCCCCAAAAGTTTCACCGATTTCGGGCTCCAAAATTTGGAATGAAAACGTCAAAGGTTGGTACGGGTGCCTCATGAACTTAGACGGGCCATACTTGGTGGCCAAAAAATGGGGTGTCTCAGCTTATAAATTTTATAGAAATTGGTGCATTATTGGAGGAGAAATACCTCAAAAGATGTTGGGAGTTTCTTTAAAACCATCATTTTACTGTTCCAGAACCATCATTTTACTGTTTATTGGATTCCGATTTTTTCTTCCTGGAGAGCGGTCGGTTTTTCCTGTCCACCCATGCCGTTGCGGGCACAAAGGGCTTCGCCTGGGACAGTAGCTGTTCATCCTAATGGATTTCAAGTTCCTACTGGCAATGTCAGATCAATCCAAAACGAGGGAAAATTGGAGCAATTCAAGAAATCGTTAGAAACGGAAGTGATCAGCAAGAATTCGACATCCCCCTATACACGACCGTTTGGGCGCTTCAGGATGAGATGGATCGACGGTGCTGGCAAGAATCATGGCCTCCGATGGAGCGATCTTGCCCTGGCCGGAGAATAGAAACCATTATGATTCACTCCATGATTTTTTACATGTGATTAGTGTAAATAAATTGAAATTGAAATTTACTGTTTATTTTCAATTCAAATTCCCGCCAGAAGGCTTTGAATTCAGCCTCCTGTACCTGTACAAACTGAAGAGAGTCAAAACCAAAAACGCAAGGAAAATTCCGATTGCTGAGTACGCAACAATGTCCGCAATGTGAGGAACGGTTATCAGGCCGAAGTACAGCTCATCCAGAACACTTTTTTTGATATGATTGTGGTTGTCCATCCAGAAAACGGGGAAAATGTTGTTGGGGAATTGCCTGACGGTCGGGAATTTGTTCATTTTTCCGAACGGAATCGAAACCTGGAACCGGATATTCATCCCCAATGGGGTTCCCGAGTTCTGAAAAGGGTAATCTAGGTTTTTTAAAAGCTAAATGTGCTTTTAAAAAATTTTAGGGTTAAAATGAGGAAAAAAGACGACTTACTGGCTCGTAATCAAAGGAGAAGACCGTAGCTTCTTCATTGAGGTTGCTGTATCCGATTACAGAGTTCCGAACAGCTTCTGGAGCCGTAGCAAAATGAGGGGCACTAAAAAGTAGTCGAAATGGAGTTGGCTCGGGTCTTCCTGAAAGATGACGTAATTTATGTAAATTTTTAAGTCTGTCGGGAAAGTAAAGTGGACTTCTCGCAGCAAAAAGTCCTCGTCTGGAGTTGGACGATTGGGGAGACCAAAAAGTATTGATTTTCTTCGATGCAGGTGTCGAAATTAAGATAATCGAGGGTGCTGATTTCGAAAATGACATTCTTTTTTATATTTTTTGTTACTTTTTTCCTTACTTAAGTAGTACTGTAAAAGTAGTAATTTTTTTGAATTTTTTTCATAAATACTCGATTTAGGGGTTTTCGAGGGTGCTGATTTCGAAAATCATGTTAACTTTTACTCTAGTACTAAATAGTACTATCTGATACTATATAATACGAGGTGTAAATTTGGCCTTTAGGTGTTAGTCCTGGTTATTAGTACTCCTATTTCACCTCGTACTACATAGTATCAGGATGTACTAAATAGCACCAAGTCTTAAAACGTGTTTTTGAAAGAAATTGCTATTTTACAGTACTAATTAAGGAAAAAAAAGTAACAATCAAAAAAATAATGAATGCCATTTTCGAAATCAGCACCCTCGATTAGACTAATTTCATACTTGCATCGAAGAAAAGCAATACTTTTCGTTTTCCCCAATCGTTCCAGTTCCCCCAGTGGAATCCCCTAGTGGAAAGTCGGAGTACCTGGATAGCAGTTCACCGGATACATCCCTGGAGGCATTAATTGTGTTCCGTTGAATGTAGCGCCTCCACAAGTGCTGTTACACCAAAATTCAGGCTTGTCGCAGTCCAACTCGCCTTCTGGTTGGGTATAATTATCACAGTTGGGCCAGTTGTCAAAGTACTTGATATTTTCCGCGTTCGCATATCGAAATCCAGCATTCATGGGAAGTGTTGTATCGAATTCCTCAACCTTTGATTCAAATCGAAGGGTTGGAATGTTGTGGACAGAGGTTTTACGACGGTATCTTAGAGTAAAGGAGCTGGAAATATGAGGTTGAATAAGTGATGAGGAAAGAGTTGGTTTTCTTACCGGCACATATAGCTTTGAAAGAATGACACTTCGCTGTTTTCATTTAGTTGCGTCTCCGCGAATTGGCCACTATCTGAAGTTGGGGGTTTAGTAAAAATGTCTGTCAGGCATAAGCCACATGTCAAAGATATGCCAGGCATAAAACACATATCAATTCCTGAAAGTTTTGGCTCGAGCTTTGCAGGCACACCCGAGATTTAGAACGATATTTGCCGCCGAGAGAGTACGAGAAAAGCGGAGAGCGCTCAGAGAAAAGTACTTTTTTGCCGTGTGGTTGCCAGTTTCATGCGGAAAAATGTGTTTTTGCGGGGTAATCACCTCAAGGTAGCAAAAAAGTTTAGCATCTTTACCAACTTTCGACCTGAAAATCTCGGTCGTTTCTGCTAACATAGTAAGTACCCCAAGTGCGACGCTCAGATTTTCTTCAAAATTTGCACACACGTCGGTCATTAATTAAGTATCAATTCCTGAAAGTTTTAGCTCGCGCTTTGCAAGCGCCGCCGAGATATTGAACAATTTTTGCCGCGGAGAGAATACACTAAACGTGGAGAGCGGTCAGTGAGAAAAACACCTTTTGATCATAACTTTTATAGTTTCGTGCCGAAAAAATTGATTTTTTGTAAACATTACCCTTTATGGTAGAAATAGGCATGAAACTTTTTGTGCCGAAATTTGGAAAAAAGTCTTAAATTTTGGCCAACTTTTGATCTAAAAATCTCGGTTGTTTTTGCAAAGCGCGGACTAGGATTCTCGCATGTATTTTAGAAAAAAATATTCCAAATTTATGGCAAGTTTCATCAAAGTCTGAGCGTCGCACTTGGGGTACTTCCCCTGTAAGCGCGAGTTGAAAATCTGACACTTGGGACTCTTCTCACGTTTTTTAAAAGACCCTGTATCCCTTGGAACGTTTATAAAATCTGAGCTTTGTCACTCAAGCAATATGCAATTTATTGTACCCAAATTTGGGGATATAAAAAAAACTCTCACCTGTCCCCCTCAGCGCTCTTGCATCGTCATCTTCCCACCAGGCAGAGGGTAATTTGGTATCCCCATTCCACGTTATTATTTTTCCTTTTTTCTTCAGGTCATCTTTCCCCGTGTACACTTCATATTCACTGTCTGCGGAGTTGTTGTAGCGGTTGAAGAACGCCATTCGATGCATGTTGGGGAAAGGGACGGGCACAATGCTGATATTGTTGTTCAAGATTTGTAGTTTGTTCACGAGTTTAGAGTTTGCGGCAGCTAAGAGTGCGTCATCGTATCCGTCAAATATGAGCTCACCGAACTTCACTCGGCTGAAAAAAATGAAAATTTAAAGAATTGCGCTATGCTATACACAGTACAGGGTGTTTCAAGAAATATGACAGAAACTTTTTGCAAATATCTTGGTGCCCTTTGCAGCTATCCAAGAAGTTTAATTGATTTTAAAATTCGACTATGCGCAATTTTAGCTGCAAAAAGAATTTCGTCTTGCGTCGGCGGAGAGAGCACCCATCGGCGAAGGCTCGGCGGAGTGATCCGGAAGAAGTTAATTGCAACTTTGTAACGAGATGTAATTTTAAAAATAGACGTCAAATGTCTCCGCCGAAAAATGGTCTCTCCGCCCACGCAAGAAGAAATTCTTTTGCATATTCTAAGATCGCCCATCATCGAATTTTAAGATCAATTTAAACTTCTTGGATAGCTGCAAAGAGCACAAAGATTTTCGCAAAAAGTTTCTGTCATACAGGGTGGTTCAGCTAAGTTTGCGGATGTAAAATACTTATAACTTTTTATAGGATTGTTCAATTTTTATGAGCAATAGCTCATTTTATTCCTTAGTAGTTACCATTTTGTTTAAAAAAAAGACCATTAAAATTGAACAATCCTATAAAAAGTTATAAGCATTTTACATCCGCGAACTTAGCTGAACCACCCTGTATTTCTTGAAACACCCTGTAGCATAATTCGCGTCAAAGTTGTCAATTCATGTTCTTCTTGGACGCCTCAGCTCCCTTGTGGCCCTAAAACAACTTACACAAAAGGATACTCTCCCATGAAGATCATCACGTAAGCGATCAATCTTTGAATGTGCTCTGGCACTTTGTAACGGGGATCCGCCAACTCCCCGAGGGTTCCCTACAAAGTATTTATCATAATACAGACCGTAACAAAATGTCGCAGACTTCAAAGCGATGTAAAACATCCTTATGAAAAATCAGCAAGACCATGACTTTAGGGCAATCCTATAGAAAGAAACTCTTGTCCAAAAAGCCGTTTTTGGACTCTGACACTCACCAGCGCCACCAAATTCGGAACATACACGATGCTGTCATATTTACAGGTCTCACAGCTCCTTGCCTCATCAAAGATGAACGTCCGATAATTAAAATATTTCACTCGGTTCCCGTCCGCGGAAAAAGTCAAATTGTCCTTTATATTCAAGTTTCTGAAAGTTGCGAAGATAACATTCTGTCGGGAAAATAATGTGGATTTATCGCGCCTTGCAATCGCCCATAATCGCCTGGCCGCAGCCGGAGGTTGACTGCGGCGAGGTATTTTACTGAGACAAGTCCACATTATCTGCGCAAAAAAACGGATTTTTTTGGCTAGCGGCGTTAGAAACTACCGAGATTTTTGGATTGAAAATGATTTTTTTTTGCCAATTTTTGCGTAAATGGCAACAAAAAAGATAATTTTTCCCCGCAAAAATGGCAAAGATCTGGCCTGTATTTTTTCTCGTGCCGCCCTCCATGTTTTCCGTACTCTCTCGTCTTAAAAAATCGTTGAATATCTCGAATGTCCCTGCAAAGCGAGAGCTAAAATTTTCAGGAATTGTTACGTGGTTTATAGCCGAAATATGGGCAATTTTTTTTTAATTCTAAGCGCCGCAATTAGCGTACTGGGCGGTAACAAAAGCCTTACCTTACAACAAATGGTCCTATTTGTTTTACAATTGGTTTCGCCCCAAAAAATTCGACCTGCTCTGGGTTTAAAATATTCATAAAATAGAAATCCTGATACGTGTCGACCGGCGGTTTGGCCCACCAAAACGTCGTCCGAGTGAGTTGACCGTCGTCCTCTTGTTTCAGGACATTTCTCTGGAAAATCAAGGTCATTTTTAAGTCATGGTGATATCCTTACCTCATCAAAGACTTGCTTATAAATTGGATGAAATCCGAAGAGAGTGAAGAGACCCACAATCAAGGAGAAGGTTCCGAAAATGGCAAAGAAACTGATCGCGCCTATACTTGCCAGCCACGCCATATTGTCAGCGGTAGGGGGAGACCCAGTTTGGTGCTGAAACAAACATTTTTTATTCAGTGGGATATCTCTCAGCAACGCAACGGGTTGAATGCGTCGTCTGGCCCGGGAAAGCGTCGTTCGAATGAGTTCAGGACTGAGCAATATTAAGAGAAAATATAGGGCTGAACCGTCCAGTAATATGTCGCTGAAAAACGTACATAGGTCTCGAGAGAGCTCCTTGAAGTGTGATGCCACTGGGGAAGAGTTCAAAGTGGGATGCTTAGATTTTGTACATAAATTTAGCTTGAGGGAAAACGCAGATTTTTCAGCCGAAAGTTGTCAAGAAAACAAGGTTTCTCTGTGCCTTTTAACATGAAAATAATTTGACTTCTACCGCAGAGTGAAAACCCTCTACGGAAAATCAGTTTTTTTCCTCCCGAAATATTAGGTTGGACGGAAAGTTCGTACGATTTTTAACTGCTGCTATTTTTTCTTGCGCTGATGGAAAGAGACAAACACAAATATGTATATGATGTTGGTAGGGGACAGGCATCCCTATCTGGCAATACTACCCTCAGCCATCTTAAGCATGTACGAACTGAGAACTGAATTTAGACATTTACCCATCTTCGGTCCATAATTACAAATCCTTGGCTGGTTTGTTTAACAAGGCCTACCAGGAAACTGCTTTGGCACTGCTAAAAAGACTTTTTCTGAAGCTCTTAATACGCGTAAAGTCGTCGGTGATTAAATCAAAACATAGCCATAAAACTTGACTTTTGCGGGACCACCCCAAGTTTGAAAATAATTGCAACCGCCGCTTTGCCGGTGCATTCCTATGTGTCCAACTATGATATGCAGAAACTAAGGACAGTCCCTTACACCCAGCTACCCTTATTAGCCAGTTGTTTTACCGCGTGACATAACAGAACTAAATTAATTTTTTTTTTCAAAAAGTCGTTGGTGAACTGTTGAACCAACCCGTACAATTGAAAAAAGAGCTCATAGCAGCTTTCTACTCCTCACTTTCTAGGGGGCAAAATAGAGCCTCTGTGTTGCTCTACTGCTTTGTGGAACAATGGGCTACCATTGTTAACTGTCACAAAATTACACGCATTGCTCTACAGCTATAATTTTTGGCAATTTTGCCTCTTTACGGATAACCCGAGGCGTCTATGATCCGGCTTACTCATGTTGCACGTAGAGGGCTCTCCATGTGCCTTACTGAACCCTATTACAGGGACAGACCATAAGCCAAACGCGGAAAAATAAGAAAAATTTTTCATCAGGGGACCTTGCTGAAGATTTGGTTGAAAGTGTTGCTATTATTTTATCCGACACACTTTTTTATGATTTTTAATTGTGTTTAACGTAGTCAGAAAGACCACTGGACATTGCCTACAAAGTTTCAGAGCTTCATCAAAAGCGCTCAGATAACTAGAGCTTGCGTTCTGGACCCTACCCGAAATATCCGCAAAGCGGAAACCTCTTATAATTAAGCTCGTTTTGGCGGAGCTAACGATTGGCACGTAGCACATAAATCTGGACACTGTACTCTTGTATATGCTAGGTATTTACAGTGGGCACTCGGTCTTGGCGCGAAAAAAATTAAATTGAAAGATGGGTAAAAATTCGTACGGACTTTCCGTCCAACCTAATAGAAAAATTTATGGTCAAAGAAGCATCTTTCTCTCTGACTCCTCTCCACATTCCACCTACAGTGGCGGTCAAAAAAAACGGCCACCACAAGATGATGCGCTCTAACGCAGAAAAGAGTGGTCGTAGGAAGATAAATATGGTATCATTGTAAAGCTTATGGAATACTAAGACGTGTGACTATACGCTTGTGGTACTGTAGTGCTGGCCTAGCACGTACTGGGGCAATATGTTCTTTTGGCCTGGTCAAAAAAAATGGCCACCATAATTATCTTGCTTTAAACGCGGTGTATGTTAGAAATTGCCGCCATATGGAACTGGACTAGGATAGCTATATCAATACACACCAATTCCAGTATTTTTTACTTTGTACATATGCCCTCAGGCATCAGTCAAGGTTGATGACCTTGTTCATGGTTAAGGCCCAGCCAAATTTTTTTTGGGTTTGTGCCGTTGTTTTGATTATCCGAAACAATGCTGTAGACGGTATTGATCGTATTCGTGTGTAAGACTGCCCACTTTTGCCAAAATTGCGCCTCTTTTGATAAGAAAATTCAAAAAATGAAATATTTTGACCTAATTTTCTCCAAAAATCCGTTTTGGAGGCTGCTAAACAATGAATGTAGAACCTTAAACAGGTTTTATTTGTACAAGAACATCATGGACATTTGTTTTAACACGGGACCGATTAAAGGAAACGACCGCCCGAAACGACAGATACCGTTTTGTTACAGTTTTCGACTTCAGGAAATAGTCATACACTTTGTCAAGGTCTGCAACTCTAATTTTCACTTTAGGGGGTCATATTTACCTTTAAATGATACAGTGGTATCTCAACTACGCCACAAATGCGATACTATATTATAATTTCTATTCAAAGAGGTTTCGGAACAGGACAAAATTCATGATTACTTCATGAAGTCGAAAACTGTAACAAAACGGTATCTGTCGTTTCGGGCGGTCGTTTCCTTTAATCGGTCCCGTGTTAAAACAAATGTCCATGATGTTCTTGTACAAATAAAACCTGTTTAAGGTTCTACATTCATTGTTTAGCAGCCTCCAAAACGGATTTTTGGAGAAAATTAGGTCAAAATATTTCATTTTTTGAATTTTCTTATCAAAAGAGGCACAATTTTGGCAAAAGTGGGCAGTCTTACACACGAATACGATCAATACCGTCTACAGTATTGTTTCGGATAATCAAAACAACGGCACAAACCCAAAAAAAATTTGGCTGGGCCTTAACCATGAACAAGGTCATCAACCTTGACTGATGCCTAAGGGCATATGTACAAAGTAAAAAATACTGGAATTGGTGTGTATTGATATAGCTATCCTAGTCCAGTTCCATATGGCGGCAATTTCTAACATACACCGCGTTTAAAGCAAGATAATTATGGGTGGCCATTTTTTTTGACCAGGCCAAAAGAACATATTGCTAGGCCAGCACTACAGTACCACAAGCGTATAGTCACACGTCTTAGTATTCCATAAGCTTTACAATGATACCATATTTATCTTCCTACGACCACTCTTTTCTGCGTTAGAGCGCATCATCTTGTGGTGGCCGTTTTTTTTGACCGCCACTGTACTCTCTCGGCGGAAAAGATTATTGAATATCGCGGTTACCGCTGCATAACGTAAAGTAAAACTTTCAGCAATTGATATTGGCCTATTCTCAACGTGTGTGCAAAGTTAAAAGAAAATCGGGACGTTACGCTTTGAGCACTTCCCTTCTGGGCCCTAAATTAGGAGCCACAAAAAGTTCAATATTAATCTCTGGTGACTTTCGTCTGTATAAAAGTGTAAATTATCAGTCTGTCGGGAAAATAACGGCGGGTCGTCGTAGCGAAATGTTTCACCTCGTCGAAAAAAGGGTGCAGTCGCGCACCAAATTTCCAGCTTTGGCAGCTGTCGCAAAGCGATAATGGGCGATTCCAGGACGCGACTAATCAACTTTATTTTTCCGACAGACTGATAATATCATACTAGTCGCGCCATAGAGTCCCGACACTTGCATTGTGCGCTTTTTTCTTTTTTTTCGGACCCGCCGCGGCGATTCCTCGTTTTTGCACTAGCGACACGCACTTTCGCCCGAGCTCCCTCAAATTTTTGTGGATGACATCTGCGAAAGATGTCTCGCGATTTTAATGCGCGACTGGTAAAAACTGCTTGATAACTGAAGCCGTATAAAAACAATTAAAAATTTAAAAACGAAATTCTAAAAAGCACATTTTTCTTCAGAAAGTTTCAGAGGTATCCACACTACTAAAGATCAGAAAGCAAAATTCGACAAAAGAAACAAGCGAGGAATTTAATTTACTGATATGAGGGCAAGGCCAATTAAAATCAATCGATTATGAAGGTTTTGCTGCTGAAACCAAACTAAGGAACCGTTTGATAAAGCTCCCAGCCAACAATGTTGTTCAGGTTTTGCGATTTTATTGTTTTTTAATCAAATTTCGAAGGGTTTCAAAATTTTTCAATTTAATTTCTGTTATCAGAAGCGAGGACAGCGCCAGGGAATAGCAGTAGGCGAGTCCCGCGATTTTGATTAAGGAAAACAATACAGGGTGCGGCAAAAAAATGGAAACTTATTTTTATAGCTATATTTTTCCTAGCAATCAAAATTCCGCAAAAGTAAAGGTCATCATCAATAACATAGAGCATTATTTATAACATATTCAACCCGTTTCACCGTGGCTGCTTTTGGTGGCGATATAGAGCTCCAAACGTGACTTAAAATTTTGGGCTTTTGGCCGCAGCTTTGTTCGAGGAAATCGGTCCCGTTCTTGGAGCAGCATTTACTTTGCGACTCCAAACTTTTGTGGCGTGTAGTACAAACGCTGGCCTCCAATTGAAAAAAAATTATAGCCCATTGGATCCATACCCGGCGAGCAGGCGCACTTTTCGCAGACGGGGTGAAGTCGGGAAAATCGGTTAGGTTTCTGGTCTTGACTCGCTTTTGCCCTGTGAGCCGGCGCTGAGTCTAGTTGGAGCGCCAAATTTGAGCTGCCAAGGTTCTGCTGAGCCAACAGAAGCATGAGGAAATCGAGTTAACGCGGCGCTAGAATTTTGCCCTCATGATCCACGAAAATCTTGGAATTCTTGCCGCTGGCATAAATTCCGCCTTAGGCGATGACGGCCCGGATTTTGATGGCGTTCGTCGTTAGCCGACGTGCAGAGGGCCTCATCGGATTGGATTCTGGCGTTCTGTTGGTTGTGCACCCGCCAAACATTGCACCGCGGGGGGGAAGCGCTCTCATCGCGGACCTGCGGCCCGACATCTGAATTTTCGGCATTTTTTTAGGCGTACGGGCTTGATCTTGCCGATGAGGAGTTGGGCATTTTAGACCTTGTATGTGGAGACCTTGGGTTGATTTTTAGCTATTTGGCCGACTGGTCGGGCGCTGGTACCGGTCTCGCGGGCAATTTTTTCTGGAAATCGACGGATTTCGTTGTTGATGACCTCGCGGCTGGCAGAAGTGACGGCGGCGCGTTTTCTTTCACTTAATGGACGCTTAAAATTGTTGACAAGCTCCTTGCATTGTATGATTACTTTGGGCACAACGCCGTTTCTATACCGGGCAAATTAGCACTTCGAACAGCTTAAAAAACAGGTCCAAAATCGAGGTCCCTTAGTTTGACATTCAAAAAAATAATGTGAATAAACCGATATCGACATGAAATTGTAAGGTCTAGGAGAGAAAACTACGTATAATTTAATGGTATGAAAATAATTTTGCTGCACTTAAAAATTTTCGCGTCAGGACTCAATGAAAAAAGTTTCCATTTTTTTGCCGCACCCTGTATTTGGCTGTTTTCGGAAGGGCTTAGGAAATTACATGCTGAAACATGGAGGGAAATGCCTTGATTTGCTTGGTTATCAGCTATCAGGGAGAATACAAATAAAGATTCAAATAGCATCGCAAACGACTCATCTCGGTTTGCTACACACATGTAAGCAATTGACAGAAATTTTGCAATATTAAAGCGCACAGCTTCTTCAAAACCCTATTTTTAAAATAAAAATTTTGTTTGTATCAGTCTGTCGTGAAAATAATAAGCACTCTGTCGCATCGAAAATCGCATCGCAGCCGAGAAAATGAATTGTGTCAAATCAAAATCGCTTTTCACTTTGCGACGGGATAAGCACCGCGACGTTGAGCTCACTATTATTTTCCCGACAGAGCGACAATAAGCTATCATACTTGATTACAAGGCGCAAAAAAGTCCAGGTGCAAGCGATGGCCGAAAAAAGTCAATTGCACGGTTCAAAATGCCAAAGATTGCACAGTGTAATGTGGGGTTTTAACACTGTGCATGTCGCCCAAAATCTGTCTGTCGGAAGAATAATCTGGATTTGTCGCGTTTTGGAATTGCCCATTGCCTTGCAATGACTAGCTTAGACTAGAAATTTGATGCGCAACGAGGCTAGACATTTTGCTGCGACAAATCCACGTTATTCTCCCGACAAACTGGTACTGAAGCGTTCAAAAAAGCTGCAATCAACAAGTCTTTTGAAAAAAAAAATATTAAATTTGTCGCCATCATTAACTGTAAGTTCTAAATACAAAAATTGAGCCAGCCCAGGTACAAATTACAAACTCTATGATTTGAATTATTTAATATTCATTATTATCAACAAGAAGAAATTATATATATACAATATAACAACAGGACTGCGACTAAAATCTCTGGAGAACTAAAGGCACTATGACAATAAAATGGCAGTAACTAGAACCTATTAATCTTAACAATACTATCTAATAAAGGTACAGTTTTATCATTGGTTGCACCGTACTATTCTGAGCTTGTAATTTTTTGTTTTTAGATCGACTGAAACTATTTTTGATGAAATCATATGACTATGTCTAACGCTAATATTACAGAAATGCCAATCACAATATACATGCAGTCATGTGCCGTTATTTTGGATGATAAAAAAAGGGCATCATGGGAGGTAGCTTCATATGCCGACTGTTACAACTCGACTCTTGGTGTTTGGAGAGGTAGGACTTGAGGGCAAAACCCTTCTTGCAGCGGGGGCAGATGAACTTTTTGTCTTCTGGAAATGAAATAATTTATAATTACGCACATTTAGAACAAGTATTAGAACTGGCGTATTTTAAAAATAAGGGAATTTCTTAGCGGGCCACAAGTCTTAACATGGCTTCCAAAGACTTGGTCAAAATTCTCGGCCCCTTTTGAAAAGCGATAAAAAATTTGCTAACTAAAAATTAAATGTGGCTAGTTTAGAAACTACAGGCAAAATTTAAAGGAAATTTGAGAGCCTATCAGTCTGTCGGGAAAATAATGAGCACTCTATCGCATCAAAAACCGCATCGTCGCCAAGGAAATGAATTATGTCGCGAAAAAATCAAATTGTTTTTTTACCTCAGCGTTTTACGATCGGTGAAGCGAAATTGAGCTCATTATTTTCCCGACAGACTGAAAAAAGAGTTACGTTTTTCTATTTATATAAAAATGCATGAAGTTTTCTGCAAACTGGCGACATTATGCAGTCAGAATTCGGGGAAAAATCGCTTTGTCATTTTGCTTATTTATTATACACTTTTTGTAAACATTTTATACGTAAAATAGCAACTTACTGCAGTGAGTTTGCCGATGCGCTCGAAGGTTGGACTTGTCGGCGAAGGCTTTCGAGCAAATGTCGCATTTGAATGGTCTTTCTCCAGCTGAAATTTAGTCATCAAAACCTCAACATATCATTTTTAGAAGCCCTCAAACAACACACTGTTTACACAATTTTAAAACATAAAACTTTATAAAGAATAAAGCTTACTGTGTGTCCTAATATGGCCTTGCAATAGCCAATGTCGGGTGAAATGTTTCCCACATTTCGGACACTCTCGGCCACTATTTTTCATCGACGAACTGCTCGGCGAATCCATCAAGGGATCATTCTCTTTTTTCACTTCTTCTTGCGACTGAATCAGAGTTTCAATCCGCCGAAAATCCGTTGGCGATTCGCTTTTCTGCTTGGAGCTGACTGGACTCTCGGGGCTGGAGCCGGCCTTGATTGTTGGACTAGTGTTGGGAGATACTGAAATAAAAAAAAATTTAGATTGATAAGCATTTTTTTCAAGATGCGACATTATGAGCTTGCGATTTGCAGAAGCCACAGAGAAACTAAGATAAAATTAGCCAAAATGGAGGCTAGTTTTAAATTTTTTTTGTAAAAATAGTGAAATCTGGATGGCTATAAAGCATGTCCGCAAAAAAAATAGATTTCACGAGCAAAATTTGCAAAGATACGGCCGAAGAGCAAGTTTTTATCATACTGTTTCTCTTCATTTCCTATAGTTTCATGGCGGAAAGACTATTGAATATGGATCCCTGCAGCCTTGCAAAGCGTAAACTGGATTTCTCAAAGATTTAACTGCGACGTATTTAGAGTTATTTTTTGCCTCAAAGATTACTTTGCCATCTTTTCCCACTGTCACCTTCAGGTGATAAAGTGACAGTGGGATCGATTCTGATTTTGACGGCCCAAAATCAGAAAACCCCCTCCGAAAAACAGCGCCAAAACTTACCACAACTCAAAAACGCCGAGTTTTGTCGTCGCATTTCGGTGAGCTTCATCCAGAAATCAAATGGATTCGGTAGCACCGGTCGGTGGTGAAAGAACGGCTGTGTGGGCGAGTTATTGTCATTTTGGAAAATTTGAGCTAGAGGGATTGATAGCGGCGAAAGAGGGTTGAATGGCAACAAGGTCGGAGTTGGCTGGTACCCGTTTAGAGCGGTGAATGGCAAGTTGGACATGCTGAAATGGGTTGATGATTGCCTTGGAGATGGTTTTTTTGAGATGATCGAGGAAGAAGGGAAGAACGCGGAAAAATAAAAAAAATCAAAAAAGTATATTCTGAAGAAACTTTGTAAAGGAACAGCTCACATAACAAGCCTCACATTGTCAGATATTTATCTATTTTTTTCTCGTTATCTGTCTACGCCAAGATTTACTTATTTAATGATCAAAAAATATAGCTAGTGGTCTTCAACTCGTGCTAGGATATTAAAATGAGGAGAGACGGTCAGAAAAAAAAATCTTTTATTTCTCGTCAATAATTAGCAAAAATTGCGTACAGGAGCCATGTAAGAAGCCATGTGGAAATAATACTATGTACATACTTTTGAACCTAAAAATCGTAAAAGATGGTAAATCTGTGGCACTTTGACGAAAAAATGTCTGTCTTTAGGTTGACAACAACCCAAGAATCTCTTATGCTTCTTAAAAAATTTAATCTTATTTTATCCCAGGTTTCATCAAGACCTAAGCGTCGTATCCCAAATGTAGTTCCCTTACAAACAATAAACATAATAGGACCTTTTCACAACAAAAACTCACTGCCTTTTTTATTCAAAATCCCCCAAAAATCTATCCATTTTCATCATCGCCCATCACCCATACCGTATCATCATCGTATGTTTAGAGCACTTATCAATAAACTCGTAATAAATCACTCCCCTCCACAACAACTTTGGCCACACTTTTTGGCCAATCAAAAGGGCCATCTGGCCTACCGTATTGCCGTATTTCCGACAAACCACTCATACGTTGTTTTAAGGGCCAGAACATGTGTCAAAAAATGGCTATAAAAATCTCAATTTTTGGTCGAAAAGATCCAAATTTTTAGTCGATTTTTTTTGGTTAAAAACTTTCTAGGACTGTCCAAAAGGCCGTCCCAAAATTTTCCCAACTTCTCCAAAATTATGAATTATTGTAAAAATCTCCCGAATGTCGCCCCACCTCCATCTGGTGGACATTGTAAAGTTTAATACACACACATCTATAAATCAAACATCGGAAATACCCGAACTATCCTTGTGGTCCCATCTGCAAACACCTACATCATAATCCCGGCCAGACATTGTTTTATGTCGGGCTGGGATCGTTTGCATCATCGATCCCCGCGAATAAAAACAACACATTTTGCAATCGCTTTTGACGCGTGCCGAAAGGGATGAGCGGATTGGTGAGAATGGGGGTTTTATTGGGCAAATTGGGACAAGGGATATGGTAGGGGGAGATTTAGAGGGCAGAAGTTTGAAAAGTACTGAATAGGGCAAAAGTTTAAATTTTTGAGATTTTTTGGAAAAAAAAGATATTTTTTGTTCACGTAGTTTTTTGAAGGTATACAAAAAAATACTGATAATTTATCGAAAAACGACAGTCGCACTGAAAAAGCGATAGTACAAAAGATCCAAAATGCACTGTGCAAAATGGGATTTTTTCCGCTTAAAAAAATCAAAAAATTCATGTAAAAACTGGTCAAAAGTTGGTAAAAATTGTTAAAAAATTCTGACATTATTTTTCGCCAAAAATTTATACTTGAAAAACTGCAAAAATTTTAAAAAATATCGAGAAAATTACAAAAAAAATTTCATAACCCCCCTTAAAATTTGCTATATAGATGTCTCAAAAAAACTTTCAAGGCCTCAACCTTGATTTGTCATCAATTTCCATCAACATTTTAATATTCAATTTACAAAAAAAACCTAAAAAAATCACAAAAACTCGTCAAAACATCCCCGAAAAAAGTAGCCTTATCACTATCACCTTTACTCAACCGCCCAACCTCCCGTCAACAAAGTAATAAGTAACAGTGCGCCCTTTTGAAGTGACCGATAGGAGACGAGATAAAATTCTGTCATGATGTGGCGCAACCGGGCGGAAATGCCAAGCCAATTTAAGATGACTCGAGGACATAATCGTGGCCGGCAAAAGCAATTTGTTTCGTGGGCGCCGCGCTTTGCGGCGAGGGTTGCGCCACAAGGTGTGATTGGTAAATAGCCGAAGGGCATTGGGATATGATAGTGCTGTTTTGGGTGGTGGAAGATGGGGAGTGGAAAAAGTAAAGTGAAATTTATAAGATATTTTAAAGATATATCAGTCTGTCGGGAAAATAATGAGCACAATGTCGCTGCATCGATCGTGCCGCTGAAATGAAAGGAAATTTGATTTTGCCGCGACACAATTAATTTTCTCGGCGGCGATGCGATTTTCGTTGCGACGGATTGCTCATTATTTTCCCGACAGACTGATAGAATCTTTTGAGGACAAGATATTATCAAAATGCAAAAATTTAAGGCCAGGAACAACGTCTAAAATCAAGATTTTTCGATCAAGAAAAATCTTGGAAAAGTGGACTCAACCATTGCTGAAACATTGCTCAAATTTGATCTCTATTATCTACGTAGGCCACGTAACAATCCCTGAAAATTTTGTCTTGAGCTTTGCAGGTGCAACCGAGATATTCAGCAATCCTTGTTAACGAGAAAGTACTGTAAATGAAGAGACTGAAAAGATAGTGACAAAAAAATATATTTTTCTCTGACCGTATCTCTTCATTACTGATCATTCTCCAAAATCTCCTAGATCTAAAGATTTTTGAATTTCTCATCCGCGTCTGCAAAGCACAGCTAAAATTTTAAGTATTTTATTTGCTAATTACTCAGTAGATCCTCGACAAAAAAGACCGCAAAAAAAGCTGGCTCCGCAAAGCTATTTCTGCGACAAAGTAGCGGATTCCCACAGAATTACCGTTGATTGGTTGTAAAACTTTTTGCGACGATCGCCTAAGACAAATTGCGACACATAGAGGGTAAATTGGAAAAGCCGCTGAAAGCAATTCTAAGAAAAATTTCTGTGCTAATACATAGTTACAGCAATGATAAAAAAATTGTAAAATACGAATAAAGCTCTTCATTATGTCAAAAATTTACTAAACTTTTCTTAGAAAAGCAAAAATCAATTTTCATTTTCCCAAGAAATGTCGATTTTCGGGCTTAAAATAACAAATTAACAACCAATTCCCCCTCCCCTCCCCATAAACGTAAACTTGCATAAGTTCCTGTCCGCAGATCCCCTCCTCTTTGATCGCCGCCTCTTCAACAACACCCTTTAGGTCCATAAAACACACTTGCGAAGACAAATGGGATTACGGTCGAGGGCAATAAATCCACCACAATGTTTGCGGACGCGATGAAATACGGCTCCGACAATTAGGCACTAAACTGAACTCGGCTCGGGTCACATTAAGAAGGGGGGTGGAAGTGGGGATAAGGTGACTTGTAGTAGTGAGTGTCTGGAGGCGGAAAGGCTATATGTAGAGGATTCTAAGAGACAAAAAAGCAGGTTATATATCACTGGTCAAGACATGATTTAAGCAGGCAATTTCTTTTAAAAAAGAAGTTCGTCGGAAAAATAGTTAGCCCAATGTCGCTGCGCCGACCGCGTTGTTGAAGTGAAAAGGTGTAGTGGCATTTTAAACAAAGCAATATATATATATATATATAAATATAAATATGTTGTAACTAGAGTTTGTTTATTACCAGTCTGTCGGGAAAATAATGAACGCAACGTCGCTGAAGCGAAATGCAATTTTATCACACAGTTCATTTTCTCGTCGGTGATGCGATTTTCAATGCAACAGAGTGCTCATTATTTTCCCGACAGACTGATTTGCTTTACCTCAAACTTTTCCCACTCACATTGCCAATGTCATGAATAAATTTTTTTTTGAAATTTTGTTCAGGACTTTGTTGAGTAGCCGAGATATTCAACGGCCAAAAGTTTAAAGATCGCATTTGCCAACGCATTTGCTAAGGGAAGATGCTTGAATTGCAACTCTTCTATTTTTCTTCACATTTTGGCTATACAACAATCTAGGAAAATATGATAGCTCACGCTTTGCAAAGGCAATCGAGAATACTCAACGATCTTTGAATGTATAGAAAATGAAAGGGTGGTCAGAGAAACCCTTTTTGGCCATGCTTTTCAATCTTCCCATAGAAAATTATTCTTTTTGGTTAAAAAGTTGAGGTCTCCTGTAGAAATTAGGCCACACCTTTCTAAACCCGCAAAAAAATTTCGATCTTTCACCAAATTTGAACTCGAAAATCTCGGTCGTCTTCGAAAAGCAAGATCTAAACACCTCTAAAATCATACCCCATAGATCGCTGTACCAATAGTGAAGAGCTGTTTTTTGTACAACAAACAACAATTTTTTTATCCCACCAAATGATCGTTTTCTTAAAACAAGAAGTACCCCTATGACAACCAAAATAAAAAAGCAACAAAAAATTCTCTACCGTACCGTCGTTTTTACGTTTTTATTTTTTACAACACACCACTACCCGCTGCAGTTATTACAAGGTTGCCAGACTAAAAAAAACTGAACTCGATTGCTTCTTTGCCCCGTCGAAAAAAAGAGAAAAAGTAGTGATTGTAATCTTGGTTCTGACAAAAAAAGTAGTTTTTTTTTGTACCATAAGATTGGGAAAATTTTAAAAACGTAGTGTAAAAAAGAAGAAAAAAATATAAAGTAAAAAATTGAATTCGAAAAAAAAATTTAAAATACGGTGAAGTATGTCATTCGTTTATATGCCAAAAATTACTTTCTAAAAATTTTAGCTTTTGCTTTGCGGAATAAGCGGCGATATTCAACGACCTCTTTTTTGACGAGAGAGTATGTGAAATGAAGAGAGTCGGTCAGATTTTTAAAAAAATAAAAAAATATTTGTCAGTTCCTCAGCAAATGTCGGGAGTAAAAAATTGATGCTTTCTAGAAGTGATATGAACTACGGGTGCCAAAGTCTCTGAAAATATCCATACAGAAGTAAAAAAAAATTGTTTGAATTCCGACCCCAAAATGTCGACAGTTTACGTAAGAACCAAGTTCGAAATCTCACGTATAGCCGCTAAAAATACACTCTGAATTGATGTCTAATTTCAACCAAATTCAAGGCCTAGAAATTTGAAAAAAAGAGGCTACTTTTTTAGAGGTACCCCAGAAAACTTTTGACTTGACAAAATTGCCATCAAAGCGCTTTTAGATCACTGATTTCAGCCAGATCAAATAAAATCTCAATTTATTGTACCTTTGTTCTCATTTTACACCAACATCATCGCCTTCACATTGCATCATCCCCAAGCTACACCAATTACAAAACGTTACAATCTACACCGACGCCTCTCTCGACTGCCCCCTCCTCTTTTTCACCGACCATTCCTCGCTTTTTTCCCCCACCCTTGCCCCGTAAGTAGTTTTTTCCCCCTCCAACTACTTTCACTTTTCGGAACATTTTGATAAGAAGACGGGCAGAGAGAGATTGATAAAAAAAAACAGCCGGCGGGGATGTTCCTTCGCAAAAAGCGAAGAGAGCGACCCCGGACGACGCTGAAGGGAGTCGGTGGGAACAGTGGTAGCAACTTTAAACGCCGGTATGAGACTTTGACAAAAAAGTGGAAATCACCCGTGGGAGGTTATGAAAGCAAACAGGGTGGTAAGGAGGAGGAGAAGAAGTTGGTGGAAGGGAGATAGGTAAAGTACAAGGGCAAACAGAGTCAGGTAGTTGTTGAGAAATCAGTTGATGGCCGAAATTCAGCTCAGCCAATAAGGAAATTTTTTGTAAAGCCATAATTTTGTTCAAAAAATGGATGATTTCGGCCTGATTCACAGATTTCAACGGTGATTTTATATGGTATCTTAGATTTTCTTTATATTCTGTGTAGATGCTATGTGCTTTACAACAACTACTGAAACCTTTACGTCATGATTAACAGAAGCAACGATTACATTTGGGCCAAAATGAACCATCAAGTTAAGCTTGAAGCTTCACAATCTTGAACTGAGACCACTTGATTTGCTTTGGATTTTATCGTATATTCTTTGTCGAGGCTACATGTCACTTTTTGTAAATTAGAAATCACAGAAGGCGTATTTTAACCTAAAAATTTTTCATAGAATAATGTTCAAAGTCATCATTTTTTGGCCCTCTTTTATTGCCCATTGCCCTTTCGCATGTGAACTCTCGCCCAGTTACTTATAACTCGACCTCTTCTCCTGCCCTTAAACCGACACTGTCCGCAAGTCCTGCCCTTCGGCGACCTCCCATTATCATCGCAAACAAACCGGAGAGAGAAAAAGTGGCTGGGGTGGTGGCGCTTCCGAAAGGGACCCCAACCAAGTGATAAGGCAATTCATCAACCCCAGGCCGCTCATAAAAACTTGCTTTGTCGCCCGAAACCCCTTCATAAAAACCAAGTGTAATCTAATTTCCGAGAAAAAAGCGGATCGCGACGGCCGATAGATTATCACCGCTTCTCTCGAAACACAATTGTAATCATGGGACCTACAGTAGGAAAATGGAGACCGAAAAAAGTAAAATTAGCTGGAAGCGAGTTGTTGGTCATCAATGCGAACAAGTCAATGGCAAAAATGGCACAATTAAACTGCAATTTTTTCATGTAAAAAATTTTTAGTGACCATTTGCAATGATTCTTAGCCAAAAATTGATTCCAATATTGAAAATTTTTGATCTTAAAAAACTCGTTGTACCAAAGCCGACGGTAATTTGTAAAAACGCCGAAAAGCCATTGATTGTCAAGTGCCTTTAACAAACTGTTTTGTTTGTGAAGGCAGTGTTATAATACTCAAGGTCAGCCCCAAGAAGAAAGAAACTGATCGGCGCCGGAGTTTCGCGCACAGTGCAAAAATAAAGTCACAATTGGGAGGTCCTAGGTATAAAATTTGATTCTTTATGAACTTGTGAGAAGCCTTACATTGAATTTTGGAGGGCTTATGCAAAAATTTTAGCCTATGATTTGTAAAAAAATCGAGTTTTTTGGTCGATAACTTTTTGATCAAGGCTTAAATTAAAAACAAATTTATCGTACAGACCAAAGCAGCGTTTCCTAAAAATAAATTTTTTCCCGGTATGTTATATGCCGCCGCAAAAAAAGTTTTTACTCTAACCGATCTCCTCATTTTTCAACATCTCTCATCCGAAAAAGTTTCTTGAATATCACAGTTGCCTTCGCAAAACGCGAGCTAAAATTTTTAGCGATTAACAAATAGTCTATATAAAATATCTATGCAAAATGTAAAGAAAATCTAAGCATCTCACTTCGAGAAATTTCCATTTTATCTACTCCCCTGACCGGTATACCAAAAATCCCCAAAAGTTCAAAAGGCAGTCTACAGTAACCCCAAAGACAATTCCAAGCCCAGTAATCTCTCCTTGGAGTTTCAAAGAGGTCTCACTTTCGTCAAAACAAAATTCGCACCTCCAGACTTCCCCCCAAAAAAAACCTTAGGATTGTTATTTATTGCTGCAAGTGGTTGGCGCTCCGCGTTACGAAATGTTTTTTTGTCAACGTTACACTAATCAAAATCAGGTTGTTTATGTTATTTAATAATTTTCGCGACTATCAGCTCTGGGCGAGGTCACGTTTTTGGCGGGGGGAATTAGTAAAGTGACACCCTGTTTTTGACAAGTGGTTGAATCGTAAAGTGACTAAATTTTGGTCCCAATGAAAGATATATGTGTATCTGAACAGAGTTTACTACATATTTAAATCAAAAAGCAACATTTTCTTCCAGCCTTCGGTACAATACAAGCCAAAAACTAGTTTTCTCTTTTTCTCTTACCGTCTCTCCTATTTTTCCAATCTCTCAAGAGTAGCCGAATATCCGTCTGTCGGGAAAATAATGAGCACAAAGTCGCTGAGCCAATCGTGTCGCTGAAGCAAAAAGAAATTTGATTTTGCTGCGACACAATTCATTTTCTTGACGGCGACGCGATTTTCGATGTGATGTTAAGCGCATTATTTTCTCGACAAACTGATATCTCACTTGCCTGTAAATCAAATGCTAAAACGTTTTAAAATGCGGCCAAAATTTGCAAAGAATCCGGCTGTCGCACCCGAGGCGCTGCAATTTGTAACCAAGTCTAACAATAAGAACATACTCTAAACACTTGGTAAGCGATCTCTCGGCTTCCACCTCAAATACAGATCTAGATTTTACTGTGACTAATATTTGGCCTATGCAGAGGATGTATATAAAATTTGACGACATGAAATTGCGTTTCGAAAAATTCATTGCAAATGTATTAATCTCTGGTCTTGAGGCCTTTGAAACAAACTTATCAGAGGCTTAGCTGGCCATAGCATCCGGAATTTTCCAAAAACAAGATTCATAAAAGTCTTTCGTAACAGAAAAATATTGTACTTTTACAACACGTATTTTGCAAAATTTTTTCTGTAAGTTTATTTCCTAAAAAAACACTTTATTTCTTTCAACGCTAATTTTAAATTTATCATCTTCTTCGCTTAATTTATGCATATTCAAATTTCTCTTCATTCCTTTTACAATCTCACTTGCAATTTTTTTTATTGCCGCAGGGGTGGTTGACAAAAAAAAAGCGCCCGTGGAACGGAGAAGAAGACCGGAAAGTCCTACTTTTTATCAGTGGGCTGTTACAAAAAGAACGGACGAAGAATGCAAAGTGTTCTTGAACGGAAAAAGTGCGAAGGGCTCTGATAAGATCTCAGAAAAGAAAAACCGACAACTAAAAAGTAACGAAAAGCAAGAAGAAATGGAAATGTAGCGTTCATAGCCAGAGGTGACGAGTGTTTATGTAAACATGTAGTGTGCTGTAATAATTATGTGTTAAACCAGACTGTTTAGTAAATACGTAATGTGCAGTAATAGTTTTAAAAATGTGATAATCTAGGCTCTGTACAGCGAAGTGTCGAATTATCAGCGGGTTAAAAAGTTGTTCGTTATAGAAGGGTTATGCTTTTTACAAGAGCAGTGCGATGTAAAATCTTCAAAGTGAGAAGTTCAGATTTTATTTCATTTGTTCACACACACGACAGTAATCATCTCAAAGAATATTATTATATTAATACAGTAAGATGGCTATTTCCACAGGATTGTAAAAAAAATAAATAAAAAATCCCAAAAAATCTCCCTCATTCCCAACATCCTGATCAAACCCGACCACTCCGCATTCCCAAGAATCCGATCACTGATGGCATGCGTTTGCCCATCCTTTTCAAGCCGATGCAACACTAATTATGTACGTCCAGGTAAAATAAGGCAATTAGTTCGTTTCTGGATGCGCTTCTTTACCTCGGGACAGGGCTTTTGGCACTTGTGGCGGACTTCTTACGGACAAAATCGGTGCTTTTTTAGCCTATTTCGATTGAAAATTTTGGCAAGTTTATTACATATATTACAATGACGTGAAGATAAACTAATGATCACCATCTTTGCTATATATTTTTTTTCGATTTTTTGCTCAATAAATTTCACGGGAGTTGCACAGGTTTTGCAAGAAAAAGTGTTGCGTTTTGACTTGCGTTGACGGCGCAAGAGAGCTCGGAAGAAAACAAGGATGTTCCATGTGTCCTGGAGGCAAGTTTGCCTTCCTTATTTGAAAATAATTGTTGTCGGCACAAGCACCGGCGACATAATCGCCAAATGTAATTTTCCAGCTGGGGTGCCAACTTGTTTTACCAAAAAAAATCTTTTTCGCAACCCGAACGTCTGATTTTGAGGTCAGAATAGACACATTACACTGCATGACAACTGCATAAAATAAGCCTAATAATAATGTCTCACACGGTAAAAGGTATTTCAAACAATTTTTTCAAAAAAAGTTCACTTATCGACCGATTCTACCGACAAAAAAAAAGAAAATTTTAAAAAAAACCCGATAGCCCTTCTCATTCGATGCATCCTGAAATTCGAAAATTTCGGCTGTTGGAATGGTTCTTGTTGGAGCGTGCGGTCGGTCCCAATTGCTGTCCGATGGTGCAAGATGATGGACCTTTCGGTTGAGCCGGACAGATATGACCGACTTTGGTAACTTTGAGGGCGTGAGGGTGTTGTGATAAAGCTATGAGAGATGCACCTGTGATTTTGAGGGAACGTTGGGGGTCTGAGAGCATGTACTTGCTTGATCTGTCGAGTATTTTGAGGGTTTGAAATATTTGTGACGGTATGAGGAGTTGTGGAAGATATGTGTGATTTTGAGGGTGTGTTGAGAGTCTGTGGAAGTGCTGGCGTGTTTGTTGAGAGCTTTGGAGGTTTTTTAAGGCCTTTGTGACATCGTTGAAGGAATTATGGGCTGTATGAAGAATGTGGATGGAGTTGGAGGGTTGTTGAGGTCTGAGGGTGCTTCTACGGTCTGAAAGTGTGCCCTATGTGATTTGTGAGGTCTTTTGAGGTCTTCTGAGGGTTTGTGCGGCTATTGGGATCTTGATTGTGGAGGAAGGTGCGGAATGATGAGAATTGAGAGATTATGGGTGTTTGTGGCCATAATGTGCGAGAATGGCTGGAGTTCGTCAGTGATGTTGTCTGAGTGTAAGATGATTGCGATTGGCAGGGGTTTATGAGGTTTTGAAACTTGAATTTGAATCGGGGATGCTTTGTGAGACATTTTCTGGCTGTTCGCTTGAGGATCTTTCTTGTCATGTTCGGGGCTTTGAGCGCTATTTTTTGTGTTTTGTGTTGCTGAAGGAAGTTAGTTATGGTATTTATTTTGGGATACTGTGTATGGATTTTGATTTTTTTGTCATCATTTTGCATTTTATAGCGATTTTTCGTTTTTTGAACTCGTTTTGGTTTTATTTCTCTATTTTTTATTTTCAGATACCGAACCTCTGCCATTTCTCCACGGTATCCAACCATCTTCGTCGTTTTTTTATTTTCAGATTGCCCAGAAAGCACAGTGTGGTGGGATCGGTGGATTTTGGCAACTTTGGGCATATTGTAAGCAAATCAGTGAAAATCAAGATCAGATAAGTTACTCTGTATCATTTTGATGATATTTTTTCCCGTTTCTAACCGTATTGATAGATTTTTTTCAGACTTCTGGCACGTCTTGTGATGGCTTCTGGAGCTCTGCATTGTTGGAATGGCGGTTTCTGGAACTGGAAATGATCACCGCCTTTTTTGCCTTTTCAGATCTGGACGGATTCTGCGAATCCGGCTTCACTTTTGATCTGGGAACTCTTCGAGTTTCCAGATCCGACCCTTGACCTTTGAACTTGAGCTGGGGATGGGCCCTTTCAACTCAAATTTATTAAAACTAATCTCTTTTTCTTTGCAGATGACCGGGCAGGCGGGACCAAAGGGCAAAGGAGCGTGCTTCGACGTAAAAACAACGTCGTCGGTGGAGGAGGGGAAGAACAAGGATCAATTGGATGGCCAGGGTTTTCTTTTAATATTGTAATTTGTCGTGTATTTACAGGTTTTACAGGCACCGTCGAAGCACAGAGGCGCTGACAAGGACACAATGGATCAAGGCCAGGAAGGTAATTTTTTGGGTAAAATTTAAAAATAAATAACAAAAAGGGGGATGGGGGTTTATTTGCAGAAAACAGCACCGACCGAGCGATGGACCAACGGAACAACCGGACAATTGGATCAATTGGAAAACAATGGAAAGAAGGTAAATTTTAATTTGAAATTGTTTTGGGATTAGCCCCGCCCCGCCCCCCCCCCTCCCCACCAAAAAAACTGGGATACTTGGATGCATTGATACCTGCATGCATGCAAGTATACCATGATTTATAGGTATATGCATGTAACAATGCATATATTGTGAATAGTAATATCTGCATGAACTGCAGCCCAGCCCAGCCCAGCCCAGCCCAGCCCAGCCCAGCCCAGCCCAGCCCAGCCCAGCCCAGCCCAGCCCAGCCCAGCCCAGCCCAGCCCAGCCCAGCCCAGCCCAGCCCAGCCCAGCCCAGCCCAGCCCAGCCCAGCCCAGCCCAGCCCAGCCCAGCCCAGCCCAGCCCAGCCCAGCCCAGCCCAGCCCAGCCCAGCCCAGCCCAGCCCAGCCCAGCCCAGCCCAGCCCAGCCCAGCCCAGCCCAGCCCAGCCCAGCCCAGCCCAGCCCAGCCCAGCCCAGCCCAGCCCAGCCCTATTCAATATTCAATTTTTATTACGCGCTTATTTTACTAACGCAATAAACGCTGAAAGGGGGGGGGGCATCGTATCAGGTATCAGGCATCGTATCGTATCCTAATGCACGAGGTACGTGCCGTGCCGGCTGTAAGGCGTGGGTCCTAGGGCACGAGGTACGTGCCTACCGTAAAGCGTATTGATTGATGAAATTGTGAAGAAATGTGGGCCTGTCGCGGTAGATGTCGCTCAGAATTTGCAATCGTATCTCCGCAATTAGATGGGAAAGAATGGATACAGCATGTCTGTATTCAAAATATGTGTGAATCTTAATTGAAGGTTCGTCCTTTGTTTGTAAAATTGATTGTTGAAATGAACGAAGTTTCATCGTTTTTCAGCCTTTTTGCGAAGCATGAGTCAGCTTAATTTTTTGCTGAAGAGTGTTATGCTGCGAATACGTAATTTTTTCCGCAGTCCTTCAAATATATGGCAAAGGCTTCAAAACAGCAAAAAACGTTTTTCTCTCTTACTCTCTTAACTTTCTAACCGTGCCATAAAGTCCCAGATATCGCAGGAAAATGCAAGCCTGTGCAGAAAAGCTGAATCGCGACGACGAACGCGAAAAATCGATGAAAAACTGACAGTGCAAATACATATATATAATCACTATGTTCCTCAATATCGAAAGAGCGCTAACAGCTAAGCCCGAACAGCAGATTCACAAAGCCAACAGTTTTTGAGGTCAGTTTTATTGATCAGTGGAAGAAAAAACTAGTTTGGACGTCCACATAACTTGATCAAGCCGCAAACAAAGTCCCCGTTGATTTTTCGTTGAGCCTTGGCCGACGTCATGAGAGCATCGCCAACGCCACTAATCTTTTGACACACATCAACCGAGCCATTGGTTTGGGCGAGGATGACATTGCGCATGGATCCCATCGCGAGCTTACAACCTTCCTAAAAATGTAAAAAATTAACGTATAGTGTAAAAAATGTACTAAGGGTGTTTAGCGGTAAATAAATATATCCACCCACCGACAAATCGCACACAGAAATTGGGCCGAGAAGGCTGATCGAGTCCAGAAAAGGCTCTCCGTATCCTTCCATTCCTCCTTTACAGGCGGTGCAAAGCACTCCCTTGACTTGTTGCCCGGCCTTCGAACCAATGGCCGCCGTTGTCAGCGCCAAAAACTTCTCGTGCAAAGCGTCCAACTTGACGAACAAGGGACCGTCAAATTCGATCTCGTACTTGCTCAGCTTCTCCGCTTGTTCCAACAGTTTTTTAATATACTCGACAACCCCCTTGCTTTTGACGAATTTCTGGACTTCTCCGGGGAGCTCGGTCTTCAACGCATGGAAAATTTTTTTTGCTTTGTCGCCAAAGTCGTCGACGAGATCCTGAAAATAAAAAGGAAATTTTTGTGGAAACACAGGAGGTAGTGGAAGTGAGACGCTCGGATTTTAATAGAGCCTGCCTCAAAGTAGGACTGTTTTTATAGATTTTTTCAAAATTCATGGCCCACGCTTTGCAACGAACAACAAGATTTTTAGGACAAGAAAGTTCTTTTGCGAGTTTTGCAGGAAAATTTTCCCTTTCGAACTTGGCAGAGATAAGGATAAAAAATCCTTTTTTTCTCTGACCACTTTCCGAACTTTGCGGACTCTCGCCGAAAAAGATTGTTGAATATTTCGGCTTCTCCGGCGAAGCGCCGGCTAAAATTGTTGGCAATTGATACATGGCCCAAAGCTTGTGTAAACTTTAAATTGAATCTGTGTGCACTCGAGCACTTCCTTCATAAATAAAGAAAAAAACCTCCTTACCTCAACGTCATCGAGAAAATTACCGACATTTTCGCTGAGGATATTGTGAACGTCGCCTGCGAGCTCTGCAAAACACTTCGGCTTAGTCCATACAGTTACTTATCCTACCCTTCAATTTGTCAACTCCGAATCCAAACGCGCCCAAGACGCTGAACTCTTCCTCTTGACCGAAACTATCACCATCGAAGATGCCTCCATTGACTGAAAAACATGGTAAGGTTTCTAGTAAATAGTAGAAAAATTGAGGATTCAAGTTTTATTTGCAATTTTCAACTCACCAAAGCCCACAAAAATCAGTAGAAAGCAGTAGAAATTCATGTTGCACTTGGCTGCAGATGAATCACCAGTCAAGGCAAAGGACGAACGATCGAAATGACCTTGTTAGTCATTGAAAAGCTAGTGAAAATTGTTTGAAATTAACATATTTTTTGATGGGAAATTTTGAAATTTTTTGATTTTTTTATATTAAATTTTGAGCCGTGAGAGTAAGCCGATGATAATTTACCGTAGTTTATTATAGTTTATCGTCCAAATTTTGCGTCAAAATTGAGATTTTTTGCATTTTCAGTCAACTAAAAAAACTATGATTTACAAACAAGACTATTTACAACGTAATAATACCCTTGGGGAATCCTCAACAACTTCGGATTCTCTCTAAAACAACAAAATAAACAATAAAATGTGCAAAAAGTGCACTATTTTTTGTCGCGACTCGCGCCCAGGAAAGAGGATGCCACATAGTCGGTGAAGATGGAAAAGACCGATTCGACCGGTCGATTCGGATCTCGGACCATGGGGATGGCGTTGAGGATGAACTTTTCGATGACCCCGCCCTTGCCGCTGACCCCGCGGAACGCGCGATTCTCGCTTCCCGGAACCCATGCCGGCGGCGGGGGCTTGGGCAAGGGAGTGCCGGAATCTCGGATATAACGGAGGGTAAATGACCCATCATAGGATTGGTCTCGTGGGTCGTGGATGACGATGATTTCTTCTTGATCCGAGAGGGTCTCGACGTTCTTTTCGTCGCAACTGAAAAGGGAGATTTTGACTCAAATTGTCAGCAGAATCAAAAAAAAAGTACTCAAATTTCTATAAAAAATATTGGGAGATTGTAAAGCCTTGGTTGTAAAAGCTTTGGCACACTTCATTTTTCTGGCCCACTCCAAAATGAAAAACAATTTTTTTCCGAGCTGCGCCCCAGCCTTAACTAAAAGCAAGCGTGAATTTCTCTTTAGCAAGTCCTTGGGGTTTTTTTGTTCTTCGGTGGCCCTATTCTAGCTCAGAAACCCCAGCGATGAAAACAACTTTTTCCAAAATATGCCTTATATCCGATAAGTTCCATTAATTTTTTCTTAATCTCCATAGCAACTTATATCTCTGTCGGGAAAATAGTAAGTGTCGCTGTAGTGAAAAGAAATTTGATTTTCCCGCGACGCAATTCGTTTTCTCGGCGACTATGCAATTTTCGATGCGGCAGAGTGCTCATTATTTTCTCGACAGACTGATATAAACTTCCTTACCAACTCCTGAACCCAATCTGCTGAAAGTCGGAGTTGTGTTTCAGCTCCAAAAACGATTTACAAGTGGTCTGACACTGGTAGCTGGCCTTGTCGAGGATCACTCGAATCCTCGCTTTCTTGGCGCTGATCCTCCACACACATCGTTGTTTCCCTTTGTGCGTCAAATGCTGCCAATTCTCGAGGGCATGAAGTTCGCCGCCGCATAAGGCAAGCTCTGAAATTTGGGATTTTTAACAATTTCATGGCTCATAATCTCATCGATTCGCTTCGAATCTCACCTTTCTCCACCTGATTACAATGCGGTCCGCCGAGGCCCGGAGGGCATTTGCATTGATTGCAGTTGTTCGGGTCCGCGTATCCACCGTTTTCGCAGCGGACTTTGGTGCCGGCGCAGGTCTCTGAAAACATTAAATGGGCGTGATTTTGGAGGAGAAAATGCTCGGAGGGTAATAGACGTATCTCTTTAAAACTTTGGCTATGTGGTATGTGTTTCCCACGTATAAATCCCTGATAATCTTAGCACTTAATCTACACCGGTTGTCAAGATATGCAACAGTTTCAAAGTTGAGGTCTTACTGAAGCAATAAAGTCGATTGATCTGTTTCACATCAATGAACGACGGCCCCACTCTTTGACCAATCGTATGTTGATAGCGTTTGTCTTTGGTGACAATCGTATTATGATCCCAGTCGAGAGTGAATGCAGTAGGACCGTAGTGCATCACTGAAAATAGATATTTTTTCGATTGCTCCTCCTTACCTGATCCCAGATCGTAGGGAAGTCCCATTCCGTCGCTCTCCAAGTCACTTCTCTTGGCAAAGTTTCCCTCGGTGCCTCCGGCAATATACTCTCCTTCCAGTTTGATGTACTTGTCGCGATCGGGTCGAGATTGCTCATGCCAGAAGCCGAGGGAATGTCCAACTTCGTGGGAGACGATTCCTTTCTGGAAATGGTCATCATAAATTGAACAGTTCACAGCTCGTTTGTCACGATATTATTTTACCAAAACTATCTTTTAAAGTACAAAATTTCCAGTCATATCAGTCTGTCGGGAAAATAATGTGGATTTCGCGCCTTGAATCTCCCATTTGGAACGGTTAGTCGCGGCTGGAAATTTGGTGGGCAACCGCGACAAGGCGAGAGATTTTTTAGCTATAGATCCATATTATTTTCCCGACAGACCGATATAGAAATCAGGCAGATGTCTTGTTATATTACTCACGTCCTCACATCCAAACCCAATTGAGATTTTCTGAACCCCACCGGTCCTCCCCACACTCGAGTAACAACCTCCACCGCGGATGAATTGAATCCGATCTTTGCCGGCGCCATTTTCCTTGAAGCGGAGACAAGTCTCACGCTCCCACAACTTCAGGCCCTCTTTGATCAATTGACGCCATTTTTCTGAAAATTTTTGAAGTTGGTTAGTGAAGGATATCGTCTATATTATCTAATAGGAAAGGCGCCCCAAGTGCGACGCTCAGTTTTTTATGAAACTTTAGAACAAATTTAGAACAATTTTTTGACAATAAGACAAGATTTTTAGGTCAAAAGTTGGCAGAAATTTGCTAATTTTTTTGGCGAATCTAGGCCACAAAGATCGACAAATAACTCAGTCTATACTCTCAAGGCGCGTCTCAAATCTTGACGACTTCATTTCTACTACAGTAGGCATATCTACCATACAATTTTTGAAAAAAATCCGGGTGTTACCCCAGGCGCAATCCCTCTAATTGTAAAACTTACTGTCATCCTCCCTGAACGTGTATGGAATTGGGGCTGTGGTTTTCCATCGATAGACCGAGCCAGTGATGACTTTTCTCTTCACTCTCCTTCTGTTCCCCTTTTTCTTCTCTGCTTCGGCCACCACGATGCTGAAATTTACCGCGGTATACCGTAATTTGGCAAAACTTTATAAAAAAATAGAAAAATTTTTTAAACTCTTTGCAAAAAAATCCCCGGATTTCCTAAATCCATTGGATCAAAAAGTGCAAAAAACATTTTTCACCAATTTTTTGAGGTTCAAAAACATTTTTTTTGCTCACGTTTGCACTTTTCAAAAATTTGAAAATCCATTTTTATTCATTTCCTCCTGTTTAGTAGGTCTGAAAGCCCGGCTAAATGTCGAGAGCTTCCGCGAAATCGTCAAAGAGCTCGGCGGAGACTTTCAGGTAAGGTCTACTATGTCTTTATCGCCATTTTCAGCCATGCTTCATCGGGCGAAGCCTTGGATGTCTATCGAAACGCGGAGGGGAAATTGGAGAAGACCCATGGAATGCATTGGCTGACAACCGGGATTTTCTTGACTGGCGAGCTAGCTGGCGCTGGAGTAATTGCCCTCCCGTTGGCTGTCAGGAATCAAGGTGTGGATTTTGCAAAAAAAAATTTTTTATTTTTATAATTTTTGTTTTTTATTTTATTTTTTTTTTAATTTTTAGGTTTTTACTATGGAATGGTGGCCGCAGTAGTTCTGCTGCTGATGTGCGCTTACACGTCGATAATCTTGGGAAGGTCTTGGATGATCTTGCTGAAACATTGGCCAGCCTATCATTCCCATTGCAAGAATCCGTACGCTGAGATTGGAAAGCGCGCCATGGGACGGTATATGAAGTAAGTATGGGGTAATTTAGCCTAATTTCTGTTTTTTAGCAATTCTCTATGGGTCTATGTTTTTTGCATAGAAATAAAAATGCTTTTTCTTAGCTTAAACTTATTTTTAGAAAAAATGATTTTTTTCATAGAAAAAAACGTTTTTATTTTAGAAAACAATGGTTTTTCCTTAGAAAGTGCAATTTTTAGTAAATTGATGTATAATAATAACAAAAATTGATTTCAAACAGTAACTAGTAGTAAATTTTGTTAAGTAATGGGGTAAAATAGTAAGAGTAGTAACTTTTTTAATGAATATTTGGTACTGGGATATTCGATGGTTCTGATTTCGAAAAAATAGCTTGTTTTTTGTGATTTTGACTTTTTTCTTAAGTAGTACTGTAAATTAGTAACAATTTGTATTGTTTATGCCTCAATGTCGGTTGAAATCGATTTCTTGCTCATACTTGGGTTTACCCTTATATAACTTCAAACAAATTCTGACGAACCAGAAGGAATATTCAATTAAACAATTCAACAATTAATCAAAAAATTCAAAATTGATACTAACTTACAGTACTACTTAAGAAAAAAGTCAAAATCACAAAAAAACGAACTATGTTTTCGAAATCAGCACCATTGTTTTTGAGCAAAAAATAAACTTGAAACAGAATGCCAAAAATTGGCGGAAAATGAAAATTCAAAAATTTTTATCGGAATTTTTTCTCTTTTCTTTTATACCGACATAAAAAAATGTTTTATAGACAATTTTTGGCAAAAAATCAGCTTAAAACGGAATGCCAAAAATTGGCGGGAAAATGAAAATTCAAAATTGTTGACCTAATTTTTACTCATTTCTCTTCTTCCGACGGAAAAAATATTTCATAGACTATTTTGGACTAAAAAATCAGCTTAAAACAGAATGCCAAAAATTGGCGGGAAAATGAAAATTCAAAATTTTTGACCTAATTTTTACTCATTTCTCTTCTTCCGACATAAAAAATGTTTTATAGACAGTTTTTGGCAAAAAAATCAGCATGAAACAGAATGCCAAAAATTGACGGGAAATGAAAATTCAAAATTTTTGATCTCTATTTTCGCTTATTTTTCTATACCGACGTGCAAAAATGTTTTATAAACAATTTTCGGCTAAAAAATCATCTTGAAACAGAATGCCAAAATCCCCGCGAAAACAAAAATTCAAATTTTTTTTCAGAAATTTTGTCGAAATTGTCCTAAACTATGGAATGTTCGCCGTGGGTGCATTGCTGATCGTGATTGTGGCAAAGGGAGTGGGAGATATGATCAAAGCCTTCACCGAGACCAACTTCTCCTACTGTTACAACGTCCTCATCGTATCTCTGATCATCTTGCCCAGTTTCTATTTACGCTCCCCGGAGAACTTCCAGTAAGTCTTTATGTCCTTTTTTGGGACTAAAAATTCTTTCCAGCTGGATTATTAACGCCGGGATGGTCTGCACTGTGGTGGCCATCATCCTGGCTATGATCGGAATCGTCAAAGATGCATTTTTATGTGATTTGGGAATAAAAGAGGTGGAATTGACCCCGCTGAGGGTGGCTGGCGGATTTGGGACGCTCTTTTTTGCCTATGGAGGCCATGCCGTCTTCCCCAGCGTCCAGCATGATATGAAAAAACCTTATTTGTTTTCTAGAAGTTCCAATCTGGCGTACACTTGTAAGTTTAGGAGTATTTCTTTTTCAAATCAAAAAATTTTTTTGGGAAAAATTTATAATTTATAAGTTTTAGGTATTTCGAAACTTTTAGTTTTGATTTGAAGTCATTTCGACCTTTCAAAAGGCTTTTGAAAGAAATTAGCGACCGTCTCCCATGTGGTCTAGTGGTTAGGATTCGTGGCTTTCACCCACGCGGCCCGGGTTCGATTCCCGGCATGGGAAGAAAATGTTTTTTAGATTTTATATATTTTTGAAGCTAAAAAAGATACTGTAATCAAAATTTCTTAATGGCGCTCTAAATGGCTTGAACGCTAGGAATAGAAAGCCAAATTTTGATTTTGTAAATAGTAAGCCAGTTTTTCGATAAAGAATTTTTTAAAATCAATTGGCAAGGCTATGAAAATCACCCAAAATTTAATCAAATCAAAGAAATCGCAATTTATTTTTTTGATGTTTTGAGTAAATCCATATTCGAAATTGTTTGTAATCCAGACTAAATGATCTGACAGAAGCTTTGGAGTAAAATAAACCCAGTTTATATTTCAATTTTCACCACAAATACCCTCTTTCAGTGGTCGCCCTGATGTACTTCCCGTTGATGATAGCCGCCAATTACGTCTACGGCGACAACATCCAGCCCTCGATCATCAACAACATCAACACGGTGTGGATCCAGCAGTCCGTCAACATTCTCATTTTTCTGCACTGTGCACTCACCGTGGTGCTGGTGATGAACCCCATAAATCAGCAGATTGAGCATTTTGGCGGAGCTCCTCCCGAGTTCAGCGCGCGCAGAGTGTTCTACAGGACGCTGGTCATGTTGGCGGCCGTCTTTCTGGCCGAATCTTTCCCCAATTTTGGGCCTTTGATCGACTTAATGGGCGCTACGGTGTTCACCATGACTTCGTATATATTCCCAATTGCGTTTTATTTGTACTTGAATGCTATTGACAAGATATTTGATGAGATGACGAAAAATGGAGAGGAAATTCCGACGGAGAATGGAGAAAAGACCCTCAAAATTGGGTTTTATGAGTAAGTTGGGGTAAAAATAAGGTTGGAAATGGTTCCAATGATTGGGAATATGAAAGTAGAGCCATTTAAATTACATCTACCATCATGACTCATCCTATTTCTTACCAAAACCAGTAAAAAATATATGAAAACCACTATTTTTTTAACAATTTTGTTAAAATTTCCATTTTTTCTGTTTAAAAATCCGTATTTTAGAGGCGAAAAATTTATAAACGCTACCTGACTTATGTTTAAAACCATCTTGAAAATATGAACAAAAAGTTTTCTCAAAAAAAAAATCTTTTCTTCCCATGCCGGGAATCGAACCCGGGCCGCGTGGGTGAAAGCCACGAATCCTAACCACTAGACCACATGGGACACACCTCGCGTTCGCTTTCAAAACCCTTTTGAAAAGTGGGAATGGGCTGGAATAGCGAGGGAAATGGCACAAAATATCTGTTTTGTCATACTGTAGTTACCAAAAAATATTTTTTTTCGTGGTTTAGAGTTTTTTGCCATCTAATTTACATAATGTTTTATTAAACTCATATTAAAATTATTTTTCAGAGCCTGCAAATACGCGAGTTCGTTGGATTTGGCGTACTGTTGTGCAATCTACAGTAAGTTTTTTTGACAAAAATTGTGAAAAAAAATTTTTTTTGAACTGATTTTTTGAGGCATCTTAAAATCAAAAATATTTGAAAAAAGATTTTTCTAAAATTTCTCCTTCAGTTGTGGCAGTCCTGGTCTTCTTTTCGGCCACAACCTCCGCCATCGAGGCGCTCAGCTATTCCCAGTTCCTGACCCCTTGCTATTTGAAGTTTATTTGGCCATGGCCGGTGGAAAGCCTCACAACGTCGGCGTTGGCCTGCTGCGGGGACTACCACAACCTCTCTCTGCAGCATTGCTATTCTTTGTTTGATTGAGTTTGATCGTCAAATTGGATATTTTTTATAATATATATAGAATAGGAATAAATTATTTTGATATGATCGAAGTTTGAGTAATTTGCAAAGTAACTTGGCCTTCTATTAGTAGTTTTCAAGCCATTTAGAGCACCATTAAGATCAAATAAAAGTCAAAATTTTGCAAAAATTGTAAAAAATCAAAGCCTTCCGCAAAAAATTGTTTGAACGGTAAAATAAGTTCCCTCAAATTCCCACTGGAGACGTGTTGTGCAATCACAGTATCTTTTCCAGGTTCAAAAATATAAAAAAATCTAAAAAAAATTCCTTCCCATGCCGGGAATCGAACCCGGGCCGCGTGGGTGAAAGCCACGAATCCTAACCACTAGACCACATGGGAGACGGTCTCCTTTCGCTTTCGAATAAATAGCTTTAGGAAGGTAGGCTGGGCTCAAATCAAATCTAAAAGCTTCAGAATGCCTTCAACCAACGGTTAGAAGATTAATTTAAGATCAAATTGATAAACAAATCATCAAAAAAAAACTAAAATTTTCAAAATTTTTAAAACGCGTTTTGCCACACTTTGGAGCTTAGCCTAACAGAGGGCGGACATTGTTAAAATCGATGTCTCAGAATTGAACGAAAATTGGTCAACTTAATCACTAATAGCCACAAAACATTCGCTTTCTTTGTTTTTTCCCAAAATTACCGTATGACGGCATACTGTAACATTTTTTTAAAAAAAATATATGCCCTAAACGAGAAAACAAAGCGCTATTTTAGCACAAATCGAGTTTAGGTGTATGTTTTCGACCATGCTGAATATATTTGTAATTGTCACCGAAAACTAAAAATTACATCTAAGCTATGTTACACATGAGGCAACATACCATTTCGGGCATAAAAAATGCAGTTTGGACGAGGCGCAGATTTTGAAACCGGAATAATAAACTTCAAGCCATGTCTAATAAACTGTAAAAATTTCAGAAAGATCAAATATATAGTTTTTGAGATATTGGATATTAAATGTCTCATGTGCAAGATCACCTCGACCCCGAAAAAATTTGGCATTCTTGGGTTTTTGGCAAGGCGCAGATTTTGAAGACCTCCAATACATTCTTATCGCATTTTAGGAGGATACAGGAAGTTTCAGAGGAAAAAAATGAATAGTTTTTGAGAAATCGACCAAAATACCTTGTTTTAGGTCATCAGATGCCCGAAAAAATCTGGCATTCTTAGGTTTTTGGCTAGGCGCAGATTTTGAAATTTTCCAATACATTTTTATGACATTTTAGGAGGATATAGAAAGTTTCAGAGGAAAAAAATGAATAGTTTTTGAGAAATCGGCCAAAATACCTTGTTGTAGGTCATCAGATGCCCGAAAAAATCTGGCATTCTTAGGTTTTTGGCTAGGCGCAGATTTTGAAAGTTTCCAATACATTTTTATGACATTTTAGGAGGATATAGAAAGTTTCAGAGGAAAAAAATGAATAGTTTTTGAGAAATCGGCCAAAATACCTTGTTTTAGGTCATCAGATGCCCGAAAAAATCTGGCATTCTTAGGTTTTTGGCTAGGCGCAGATTTTGAAAGCTTCTAATACATTTTTTGACATTTTAGGAGGATATTGAAGGTTTCAGAGGAAAAAAATGAATAGTTTTTGAGAAATCGGCCAAAATACCTTGTTTTAGGTCATCAGATGCCCGAAAAAATCTGGCATTCTTAGGTTTTTGGCTAGGCGCAGATTTTGAAAGCTTCTAATACATTTTTATGACATTTTAGGAGGATATTGAAGGTTTCAGAGGAAAAAAATGAATAGTTTTTGAGAAATCGACCAAAATACCTTGTTTTAGGTCATCAGATGCCCGAAAAAATCTGGCATTCTTAGGTTTTTGGCTAGGCGCAGATTTTGAAAGTTTCCAATACATTTTTATGACATTTTAGGAGGATATTGAAGGTTTCAGAGGAAAAAAATGAATAGTTTTTGAGAAATCGGCCAAAATACCTTGTTTTAGGTCATCAGATGCCCGAAAAAATCTGGCATTCTTAGGTTTTTGGCTAGGCGCAGATTTTGAAAGTTTCCAATACATTTTTATGACATTTTAGGAGGATATAGAAAGTTTCAGAAGAAAAAAATGAATAGTTTTTGAGAAATCGGCCAAAATACCTTGTTTTAGGTCATCAGAACACAGAATCGTACCCTTCGGCGTACATTTGACAAAAGTTTTGTAGAGAGCTCGAATTTATTTGTGACAATTTGGAGAAAAAAACAGTACCACACATATATCTCGGAAAAAAAGAGATGCCGAAGAAAATTGGTCGAATTTTCCAGCAACTTGACCTATAACAGGTTCACCATGGTCGATATCTCAAAAACTATTCACTTTTTTCCACTGAAACTTTCTATTTCCTCCTAAAATGTCATAAAAATGTATTGGAAACTTTCAAAATCTGCGCCTAGCCAAAAACCTAAGAATGCCAGATTTTTTCGGGCATCTGATGACCTAAAACAAGGTATTTTGGCCGATTTCTCAAAAACTATTCATTTTTTCCTCTGAAACTTTCTATATCCTCCTAAAATGTCATAAAAATGTATTGGAAACTTTCAAAATCTGCGCCTAGCCAAAAACCTAAGAATGCCAGATTTTTTCGGGCATCTGATGACCTAAAACAAGGTATTTTGGTCGATATCTCAAAAACTATTCATTTTTTTCCTCTGAAACTTCCTGTATCCTCCTAAAATGCGATAAGAATGTATTGGAGGTCTTCAAAATCTGCGCCTTGCCAAAAACCCAAGAATGCCAAATTTTTTCGGGGTCGAGGTGATCTTGCACATGAGACATTTAATATCCAATATCTCAAAAACTATATATTTGATCTTTCTGAAATTTTTACAGTTTATTAGACATGGCTTGAAGTTTATTATTCCGGTTTCAAAATCTGCGCCTCGTCCAAACTGCATTTTTTATGCCCGAAATGGTATGTTGCCTCATGTGTAACATAGCTTAGATGTAATTTTTAGTTTTTGGTGACAATTACAAATATATTCAGCATGGTCGAAAACATACACTTAAACTCGATTTGCGCTAAAATAGCGCTTTGTTTTCTCGTTTAGGGCATATCTTTTTTTAAAAAAAATGTTACAGTATGCCGTCATATGGTAATTTTGGGCAAAAATAAAGAAAGCGAATGTTTTGTGGCTATCAGTGATTAAGTTGACCAATTTTCGTTCAATTCTGAGACATCGATTTTAACAATGTCCGGGCCAAACTACGATTTGTAATAAAACGCGTTTTAAAATTCTTCTAACAAAATTTCCGGTTTCACATTTTAAAAAGTTCAATTTCCAGCCAATTTTTGTATTTCAACATTTGAAAAAACTTCTGAAGCTCTCAAAACCTATAACTTACGCTTTGATTTGCTTTGAAGTCAGGAGAATATCACTTTCGAACAATTGATCCATCAAAGGCCGATTTCTCCCTGCTTCAGTCCCATCATTCATTGCTTTGAGTGGTCGATATTGTCTGGCCGGCTTGCTTCCAAGTTTGGCCATGGAATTGAGGAATCCTCTCATCAAGTTGTTGGCATCGAGAAGGTCTCTGAAGGAAAATTTTATTACTTTTGATGACTTTTAGATCGAAATAGATTGCCGATTTTTGCAGTGTGAAAACTTTAAAAATTCGGGTTTTGTAAAATACGCACAGTTTGGAGAATATCTCGAAAAAATGGCTTCTAGACCTGCACGGTGCAAAAAAAATATTTTATACATTGCACTGTGCAAACTAACCCTATACATTTTTTAAAAGGTAAAATGTATAAGGTTAGTGTAAAATACGAAAAAAAAAATTCTTTTTTTGTATGTCATCTTTTTTCATTGCACAGTGGCGTCTTTTAAGATTTTAAAAAAGAATTATTTTTGCACAATGCAAATTTTGAAACTCAAATTTTGCGCAAAAAATATTCATCTCAAAGGTAAAATTTTTCGATGTGAAATCGTTTTTCTTATGTCTAACCATGAACAGCGCAAAAAATATATTTTCCCTTCGCACAGTGCATTCTCAACCAAGAACTTTTTTACACTGTGCATTGCCATTTTGAAAGATTTTGTTTCGCACAGTGCATATTTTGAAACTTAAAATTTTCCGTAAAAATACTTGATATCCAAGATTTTTTGGTGCAAAATTATTTTCCCTTAGGGTTAATAATGAACAGCACAAAAAAAAATTATTTCCCCTTTGCACAGTGCATTCTCAACCAAAAACATTTCTGCACTGTGCACCCTCCCGCTTCCCATTTTCCAACTTACTTTGACTGTGGATCCTGCAACCCCACATCCGACGCGATGATATTTTGCTCTCCGACCACTGGAAATACGGGTACACCTTCGGCTTTGACCGTGACCAGCGGTGTCGGCGGCGGCGGTGTGGGCGGAGGGGGCAAAAGCGTGAAGGGGGCGGGGCTTTGGCCGGGCGGGGGTAAAAGTGTGAACGGTGGTGGGGTTTGGCCCGGAGGGGGGAGTAGTGTGAACGGAGGGGGTGTTTGCCCTGGAGGTGGGAGCAGGGTGAAAGGGGGCGGAGTTTGGCCGGGTGGCGGCGGAGTCGGGAAAAGTGTTGGGAAAAGGGGCGGGGCTAAAAAAGCAACGTCAAATTTGGACAAGCAGAAAGTTTGGGGAGAGTAATTGCTATATTTTTTATTTTTCTTACGGGTCGTGGAAGAGGGTGTACTTGCATCAGGGAGTAGTTGAGAATACTCATGAAGTTCGTCGAGGAACTGAAGAACCGAAAAGATTACGAAATATAGATATTTACTTTACCTTGAAGAAGTTTTTCCCAAATCGATCAGTCAGACGGCCAACTGGAGCTCCACTTTGTCGAGGGGCCCTAAAACTTTCATTTTTTCGCAAGCATAAAAAAAGTGTAATTTTAAAGATTTGGAAGTATGTAAATCTTGAAAATATTTGGGAATGTTTTAAATTTCACAACGCCGAAAGCACGCGATTTTAAATTTAAAAAACGTCGCAAAATTTTTTATTATAGCAGATGTCGACATGGGGAAATGTAGCGCAACACGTCAATGCAGTGCCCTTTAGATATCAAAATTCTTTCGGAAAAAATTTTTGGAGGACAAAATTGGTTTAAAAAAGTCCGCTAACTCAAGTTAGTGCCTCTTTTGTACGTGAAACACCCGCCCGAACTCGGAAAGCCCCCGTTATTTTCCGACCAGAAAAAAGGGTTTTGGCCAGGCTAGTCAAGAAGAAAACCAAATTTTCTCAATTTTTTTGACTAAACGCCACATTGATTAATTTATAATAGGTCAGGAAATGGCTTTCATTATGCTGGACTGACGTGCTCAGGTCGATCAATAAAAACCTTTGGTCTTTTACGCAAAATCATCAAAAGCATGTGTGTTTCCGGCAACCACAAGAATTACGCGGTTTCAAAACGTTTTAGCGTTGCTACTCTTCATATAAGTCGGTCAAAAATAGCCAAAAAATCGCAAAACAAAAATTCTCCGACTTACAATGCAGTCAATAATTGGAATGGATTGGCCTGACGTTTGGATCTTCCGGAATTCGCTAAAATTTCTTCATTTTGCTCGACTTGACAGTGAAAAAAAAATAAAAAGTGCAGGCATTTCGTGCAAGCGTGTTTATTCAAATAAAAAAAACGTGCAAAATAAAGTGTGAAACGACCAAAAATAATATAGAAGTGCAAAGAACTGAAAGTGTACAGACAAATATTGCACTGAAGTCTCTAAAGCTCCGAAACTATACAATAAAACATGAATATTCCAAAAAAAGGCGTGTAGACAGTGCGAAACAAGCTACAGTAACCCTCCTTATGACATACCAAGTCTACTATGCCCGTCGTATTTAATTTCACGGACATTTCGGCTGTTTCGGCCGCGCCGATTTTTCTTTGGCCCCGGTTTTTTGGCCTTAGCCTTTGGTTTGGCCTTTGGCTTGGCCTTAGCCTTGGGCGGGTCTGAATACTTGAGGTAATACTCGGCCAGATACTCGTCCGTGCTTCTCTTTGGCTTCTTTTTACTTGCTTCCGCGATGGCTTGTCCGAGATTTACAAAGTCTCCGAAGGGATTATTCCCATATTCGTCACCGCTTCCGGCACCTCCAGCTCCACCAAACATTGAGGTAATCGCCTGAAGATGAGTTAGAGTCAACTGCTAGATTTCCTCTCAATTTTGCACACACAATAGGCATACCCCTTACATCAACTTCCGAAAGTATTAGCTCACGCTTTGCAGGGACAGTTGAGGTATTCAGCTTAGCGATCTTTGCCGAAAAGAGCACGCAAAACGCGGAGAGCAGTCACAAAAAAGTTTTTACATGTGTGTGCCAACATTCGCAAAAAATCACGTTATTCTTGCCAACTACCGATCTAAAAACCTCCGCCGTTTCTGCAATCAGCGAGCAAGAAATCTGACAAGCGTTGGCTACAAATAAAAGCCTTTACATATTTTTTTTGCTATCAAACAGTCAAAAGATTTCTTTAGTAAGAAGGCTCTTGATTTCCTCATCTATATAATATCTCTTTTTCCATTCGTATTCACAGATACCAAGCAAGAACGCCAAAAAAATTTACCTGAATGGCTGCAGCATTTCCTCCAGCGCCTCCCGCGGGACCAGCCGGCCCCGCTCCTCCTGCACCAAGTGCGGAGCCGGCTCCACTGTTACCGGCTCCGCCAACAGAATCCAAGCCACTGCCCAAGAATGGCTGGATGAACGAGAGAAAATTTTGGGCCTGAAAAATGATGATTACATTCCAAAAAAAAGGCTCTCTCCCAAAAAGAATGACTTTAGCTTACCGTAATAAATAACAAAGAAAACTGTAAAGTGGAGAACGTGAGCCAGTACCTCATGACTCGCTCATCTGTTGGAGAATTGAACCTGAAAAGGGAGGACTTGCAACAGATCACCAACTCATAAAGAACCAGTAACAAGTTCGCGTAAACGAATGTCTAGAGGATCGCTGACCCTGTTTTCGCCCATCTAATCTACATTTACATTATCCTCAATTTATGAGCGACTCAAAACCAGTCATTTTGGGGAGAAAACTTTCTCCAGAATTTATGAGAAAAACAAGCGAAGAAGAGGGCATTCAAGTTTGGAGAGGGACTGTAAATTTAAAGTTTGGAAAAAAGTAAAAATTCAAAAATTGATGACATAAAAGTTGGAAAAAACTGTAAAATTTTTGACCTTCTGCATAATGCACAGACGTTTTGAAAAAACGAAGTGAATCAATTTCTTGAAAATCTTGGATTTTGATCATGTCGAGAAAATAATGTGGATTTATCGCAGTAAAATGTCTCGCCTCGCCGTTGTCGCGAACAAATCTAAAGGCCGCCTAGCCATCGCAAAGCGATGATGGGCGATTACAGTACGAAACCTCATTATTTTCCCGACATACTGATATCTTATAAGCGGCGGCACAAAGATTCTGCAGTTCTCTTCGCGAGGAAGCACACGAAAGGAAGAGGGACGGCCAGGCGAGAAAGCGCTTTTGACTCGTAAGTTCTTTGTTTTTGCTGGGAAAAATCTGATTTTTTGTGGGAAAGTTATACGTCCTAAGAGTAATTCAGTCTATGATTTTTAAATGTAAAATTTTAATTGCCGGTTTTTTATAGGTTTTTTTCTTTTTTGTGTATGTATTGGTAAAGCTTCATGAATTTGGCTAAAATTCGCAACGCTTCTAAAAAAATCAATTTTTTCAATGCAAAACTAGCAAAGATATGACCTAAGAAGCGTTTTTAACTTTGATCATTCTCAGAATTTTCTGTAGTCTCATGCAAAGGCCGTTGAATATTTCGACTGCCTTTGTAAAAGCAGGCCAAAACTTTGTGTAATTGATATATGATATATGACCCATGTATGGTAAAATTTTAAAAAAGTCATCATAATTACTATGCTCATAGCCCAAGTAAACAACAATAATTATAAAAAAAACAATATATAAATAAAGTAATGTAAGCCACGATCAATGATGAGCTCGAAAGATACCCTAAGAAACTAAACTGAAAACTATTCAACGTTGAGTTATCCGGAAAAAATTTTTCGCGAAGTTGCTACACAAATTTCTAAGACTTTTGGCATCAGCGGATAGTTGAAATTTTGCTTTTCGCGCGAGCTGCGCCCTGTTGAAAATGAAATTTTTCGATTTTTGATCGCCTGTAACTTTTGAACCAGTGGATGTTGAGACAAGCTATTGTGTGATATTTCATGTGAGGGTGGGGCCCTTCCTTCGCGGATTTTCGAAATTTGCATAACATGCCCCCAGGGCGATATAGCAGTTTGAGCCTTCAGGGCATCGGAGTGAAAAAAACTCAAATTCCATTCGTATCCACATCTCCAGTAATGAAAAACATCCCGTTACACCATAGTCGATTTATCGACCGGTCGATAGTTATTCCCAATTTTCCGAAATTTCCATTTTTCACCATCAAGATGACGGAATTTCTGGATTTTGACAACGGATTCTGAATCTGCATGCCTGAGTTGCCCTAGAACCACCTTTCGTATCTTTGCATCGTATTTCGTATTTTAGCCATTCGAGATTTTTTGAAGTTGTTGGTGTCATGTGTAATATTCAAATTTCCGTTTCTCGGAAACTAGGTCGAAATTCAAAAAAAGGGCTTCGCGTTGATCTTGGTATTGGACCAGAGTACCTTCATACGATTTTTCGGCTTCGGAGCTTCGGTGGGATTCTCTAAAAACGTGCATGACGGTCAATTTTTCACTTTTTTTTCGAAAATTCGGCCCTGAGGGCACGGACTTCAAATTTTTCGGATTTTCGTGTGTGCCCTCAGATTCAGCATTCAAAACTACCCTATATTCGACTTTTGATTCCTAAAATACGATTGAGATACGAACGCACTGTGCGATTCAAAATTTTCGAGGATTCAGAATTTTGGCACGGTATCCTGAATATCTCGGAAACTAGGGCGAAATTCAAAAATCTGAGAAAAACGCACCTGCGTATTTCGCCTGGCTACAATCGTGCCAAATTTCAGCTCTCTCAGTTCACGCCCTCAGGGTGAAAATCGAAAAAAAAAATTTTGCCGGATTTTCAAAAATTCGAAAAATCGCCCTAAGGGCGTCAAAATTCAAATTTCGTGAATCGAGACTTGGACCATCGTGTTCAGCGTGAAAAATCGGTCCAGAAACCACTTTCATTTCCTAAAATACGACTCGGCGAGGCCGGAGGCCGAGCCGAGTCGTCCCCAACAGCGGTGGACTTTGGATTTTTTTGTGCGAGGCCGAGCCGAGAGAGGGAAATTCCTTTGCTTTTACGCAAGTTTGAATTTCGAGAGAGAGCGGAGAGCGAGAGAGGGAAATTCCTTTGCTTTTACGCAAGTTTGAATTTCGAGAGAGAGCGGAGAGCGAGAGAGGGAAATTCCTTTGCTTTTACGCAAGTTTGAATTTCGAGAGAGAGCGGAGAGCGAGAGAGGGAAATTCCTTTGCTTTTACGCAAGTTTGAATTTCGAGAGAGAGCGGAGAGCGAGAGAGGGAAATTCCTTTGCTTTTACGCAAGTTTGAATTTCGAGAGAGAGCGGAGAGCGAGAGAGGGAAATTCCTTTGCTTTTACGCAAGTTTCGAAATTCGAGAGAGAGCGGAGAGCGAGAGACCGGAAGAGAAGACAAAGAAATAAAGCGGAATTCCCCATTCCAAGGGGGCGGGGTAAAGTTGGGTTGGCTGGGGTGAGTGATTGTGATTCGAAATATTTGCTCCGGGTCGGAGCGGAGCATGTCTTTCCACCGGGCTTGAGTAAGTAGAACGCGCGTTAGCGCGTTTTTCTGGCCGCGCGAAGCGGGGCCAGCGACTCCAGAGGTAGTGCGCGATCAACAACCTTCATCCGTGGCAACCTTTGCGCGCACAGCGACGTCAAGGCCCCGCGAAGCGGGGGCTTGTCAAAAACTCCCCAATTTGCTAAAATGAAAAATACTCAACGTGCACTTTTTTTCGAGACTTTTTTTTTGTCAACTGGTGCAGGGATTCGATGACTTTTGGCATCAGCACTTAGTTGGAATTTTCATCCTGGCGGGAATTGCGAGCGTTTGAAAATGGGATTTTTTGATTTTGGATCGGCTGTAACTTTTCACATTTTTCGAGTCGCCCTTAGCTTTTCTACATTTTTCATCATCGACCGGGGCCAAAATCCTGCGAATTTTCGAATTTTTCACATATATGCCCTGAGGGTACCTGGTGTTAACGCTATCCAGCGGGACGAAACTGAGTTCCATCATTATCTACGCAAAATTCTAAGCCTTTTGAGCTAAAGGTCGTGAGTGTGGGATCGACCGGTCGAAAGTTATAAGCGATTTTCGACATTTTTCGGTTTTTTCCAGATTTCACCATCAAAATGACGGAATTTCTGGATTTTAACAACGGATTCTGAATCAGCATGCCTGACATGCCCTAGAACCATGTATTGCGTTACCGTGTCGTATTTCGTATTTTAGCTATTCGAGATTTTCTGAAATTTCCCAAAAAAGTCCAAATTTTCCGGAAAGTATTCCGGAAAAACTAGATCGAAATTCAAGAAAAGGGCTTCGGCATTGTCTCGGCAATAGACTGAAGTTACTCTGTGCTTATTTTCGGCTTCTGATACGGGGCCGGAATGCTCATCGAACGCACCGTAGCGAATTTTCGGGATTTTTTGCAGAAGATCGGCCCTGAGGGCTCAGACTTCAAATTTTTCTGATTTTCGAGATGAGCCCCGTAATCAGCACATCAAACTGCCCTAGAAACAGCTTTCACTTCCCAACATACGACCATCTTACCCCGCCCGCCTAGCGACAAAGGCAAAAAGTTGAAAATTTCTGGATCCGCCCTTCCAGAACTCGGCTGCCAGTGGAGCTATCGACACGATCTTGGTACCAATCGACGCAGAATCAAATTTTGGGTAATATTCATGTGCGCAACTCCGATTTTTTCGTAAAATACGACCGTCCAAACCAAAATAAAATCTTTTCAGCGAACTAAATGCGCCCCGAGGGCAAAAGTGCAAAATTCAAAATTCGGCTCGGGTCAATTTTCGACAAATTCCATAAGCTTCCATCGTGCCAAATTTCAGCCCAATCGCTTTCGAATTCAGTGAGCACCGGCCGAATTTCGGCCAAGAGTGGGCATTTCGGCCGAAAATCAGCCATACGACCGCTAAATTCAAATTTCGTGAATCGAGACTTGGACCATCGTGATCAGCGTGAAAAAACGGTCCAGAAACCACTTTCATTTCCTAAAATACGACTCGGCGAGGCCGAAGGCCGAGCCAAACTGACTTTTTTTTGGAAGCTTCGGCGGCCGAAGGCCGCCGTGGGTTACGGAACCTTCTGAATGTTGCTGTAGAGTGCTGTAGCGCACTGTGCCGAGGCCAAAGGCCGAGGCAAAGTTCAATAACGATGGGGTAAGACAAAAAAAATGATTTTGCGAGGCCGAAGGCCGAGCCAAACCGACTTTTTTTTGGAAGCTTCGGCGGCCGAAGGCCGCCGTGGGTTACGGAACCTTCTGAATGTTGCTGTAGAGTGTTGTAGCGCACTGTGCCGAGGCCGAAGGCCGAGGCAAAGTCTTAAGAACAGTTGATTGGTCAAAGTTAGCTGATGAAAGGTAGCGCTGGCGCGCGGCCTTTTGTTGACGGGAGGTGTAGCGCTGGCGCGCGGCCCTTAGCTAACAGAAGTGCCGGGCTTGAGGCAGTATAACGCGCGTCAGCGCGTTGTTGGCCACGCGAAGCGTGGCCTGGACGATCAACTGTAGTGCATGCGATCAAGTCAACTTCACGTTGGGCAACCTTTGCGCGCACAGCGGCGTCAAGGCCCGCGTCAGCGGGGCTTGTCCCTTTTACCCCACGCGAAACTCCTTTTTGTGGAGGGGGTTTTCTCCGGGGATGAGACAGGTTTCCGCACCTTCAGATCTCCCTTTACCCTTGTTCATCTTCTTTTTTCCGCCAAAAGCCTTTTGGATAAATAAAAGTCATCTGAAAAAGAAAAGAGGGGGGAGTTTGGCGAAGTTGCAGCTAAAGAGGTAAATTATTCTGTTTTTACGACAAAGTGTAAGATATATCATCGTTTTTTGAGGTAAAACGGTCAATGAACTAAAAAATTACAACATTTTTTTTGTATTATAGGAATTTTTTAAACGGTGACATTTTATACGATGAAATTTAAAAAATAATTTTTTTAAATTTTCGATCGTATAAAATGTCCACATAAATATTAATGCTAAAAAATAGCAAAAAGTAGATCTCAAATAGCCATTTTACATAGCAAACTCAACAAATGTCTAGAAAGTATTTTCAAATTGGAAGAAATCGCCTCTTCCTTTTCCTGTACTACTGACCAGCAAGCGCAGTTGCTCAAAGCCGTAAATCTCGCAATTAGCTACTCTTTACAAGCCCGTTACGTAAACGAAATAAGACCATTTATCAATGAGTCACTCCTTTACCTCGACGGGTTTCGGTTCCGCAATCGACAGCGACTTTTTCCCTCGAAATTCGGCTAAATTTTGATGAAGAAATTGAATTGATGGTGGATCGGGAAGTAAAAAAACAAAAGGTAAAGGATTCTGGAAACATCAAGGACGTGATTTTGTGTGGATTGTAAGATACCAAAGTTTGTTTTTTCGTGAGAAAAAAATTATTTTTCTTTTGAATTTTATTGAAAATAAAAGTGTTGGCGATGCGGCGATCACTGCCCAAATTTCTTGAAATTTTGAAGGTCTAATCTGTATAGAACAGATGTCAATCTGCAAAGGTTTTAGCTTGCACCTGGCGGAGACAGCTGAGGTATTCAAAGATCTTTGAAGGCGGTATAAGTCTACCCAAAAAAATTTTTTCGACTAAACCTCAGCAAATCGTAAGTGGAAAAATATAATTTTTGGATATATTTTTTCCATCGTATGTTGAACATAACCTACATTTTAAAATAAAAAAAATCGAAAAAATGATGACATTTTCGGCCAAAAATTGACATGATTAAAGCTAAAAAATTAGCAAAATCCAGCAAAAATATTGTAGCCAATGCTAACCCAACTCTTTCCTTTCCACCTAACCCACGTCCCCAACGCAAAATTTACTCAAAATCCCCACCAAAAATCCAAGTTTATCCGTCCGCAAAGGTCATGGTCACCGAAAATCCCACGCCGCAACGCCCCATTCTTGAAACCCATCCGAAAGCGATGGAGAAGCCTCCGAAAACGCGGGGAATAAATGGGATGAATAACATAAGATTTCCTATTTTTGGAGCTCGTGAGCCGGCGGCGCGACGTCAAACCGGTCACACTTTGGGGAAGGGGGAGGAGGAGAGGTAAATGGGTTTCTTGAATGGATGATTACTCTTTTGTAAACCCTTCTCAAGGAGTGGACCGGAGGCGTTTAGTCTGGTTGTTGAATTAGAAAATGGTTTTTTAAGGTTTTACAATCATATGGACAAGTTAATTTTTTGCGTATAAAACGTCACCTGATTATAAAAAAATGCAGAAAATTTTGAAAACTATTCAAAATCAAAGAAAATCAATATATTTAAGAAGATTTTTTCATCATCGTGGTCACCGGACGTTTTATACGATCAAACATGTTTTTTCGTATAAAATGTCCCTTCATCCAAGAAAAGTTGTTGTTCCAAATTTTTGCTGGATTTTTTACATTCTGATATTTTTCCTGAGCAAATTCTGATTTTTTTTACTTTTTACGGACATTTTATACGATCAAACATGTTTGTTCGTATAAAATCTCGCCTTCAACAAAATTACTTTTTTCCTGTATACAATGGGTAAGTTCCCAAATCTCCGCTGCTGAATAATTTATTTTATCAAAGAATGCAAACTTGTCATTACACTGGGCGATGGATCAATTTATAGTTGGTAACCGGCATCTCCAATCGGCTCAATATCGACCATCATGGCTGGCTCCCCATTCATCTGAGGGAATGGTTCGGGCATTGGGGCGGGCTCAGGGTTTGGGTTGGGGACGGCGACTGAGAAACCGACTGAAAAAAATTATATTATTATACATTATATAGGTATATGTATTATATTACTACACTTGCTATAGCAAATTTTTTTGCCTTTAAAATTGACAGTAAAGCCACAATAACTTACCGACGGCGAAGATCAAGAAGAGAACGTAGAAGAAGTTCATGTTGAAAGGCTGTTGAATGAATGAGAAATGGACGACTTGAAAGGGTCTTTATAGCGAAGAGATAATTCAATAATTACAGTCTATGATTACATAACAAAATTAAAGACCGATTATGGAATAAAATGAATCATGTAAATAAATGATTATATGACTTTACGACATAATCCGGAATCACTTTTGGTAATTTAATTATTGGCTAGGGGAGAAATTGACAAAATCATTTTGCTCTTTAGGCATAAGTTCAGTAGAGCAAGCGATTCACTTTTTTTTGTACTTCTAGTTATTAACTGAAGTCTTAAGCTTAATTATGACGCTTATCTTCCTTCATGATTCTTCTCCCTTGTGCTGCGAAGTGGTTTACGGTGCAAGTACTCCGCGTGTCGCGCATAGGCCCATGACAATTCTTGAGAACCTTAGCTGGCGCTTTCTACGGGCAGCCGAAATATTCAAAGATTTTTGTGACCGAGAGAGCTGCGAAAGCCACCGGAGTAAAAAACATCTTTTGGCCGTCTCTCCGGCAGAAATAGACATACAACTTTTCATGCCTAAATTCAGCAAAAAGTCAAATATTTTAAAATTATTATAAACTTGAGCCACGCTTTATCAAACTTCGCGCGTCGGACTTGGAGTATTTCCATAGTCAGGGCGCCGCCGAGATATTCAACAATTTGGGCTCAGAAATGCAGCATCAACAAATTAAGCTCATATTTAGTAACTCTGACAGCGGAATTCATTTATTTGAAAGTTAAAATACAAGCCACAAATTTTTCTCTCTATCCTTGAGGAAGCGGATTTCCGTACTCGTCGGTGTAGATGATCTCGGGCTGTCCAGTTATCTTGTTCCACACCTTCTTGGCAATCTTTTTGAGCCAAGACCAGAGGCCGGCATCAGCGGGAGTTACGGCTGCAATTCATATAAGCCGGAGATGCTCAACTTACCCAGGACAAAGATCAGAACGATCAACAGCAAATACTGCGCCTTCATGTTCGTAATGCAACGTTCGGGAAGGGTCGATCGCCTTTTATTGGAGTTATCAAAAAGAGTTTTTCCCTATAATTAGAAATTATGGCTCGATTAAGATAAATCAAAAGAAGAAAATCTTGTCTAGCTGACTAAATTTGTTAATAATATCTTTCAAGAACAAGTGTAACCTCAAATATTATTGACTGAAGTCCAGTAAGGCTACCAGTATGGATGGTAGCCTTCGGAGACGGCATATTCATCTCTTGAGTTAAGAAGCATGAATTTAGACAAAGCCATCCATGAAACTTTGTATCAGTCTGTCGGAAAAATAATGGCAGAAAAATATTATGCCTCGTCAAAAATATATACATAGGCTGCTTTGTCGCTAACCAAACTTCCAACTTCGGCTAGCCGTCACAGAGCTCTGCAGGGGCGATCTCAAGCCTCGAAGAGTCGCCACTATTTTACCGACAGACTAATATTGAAGTCAAGAGATACCAGTCCGTCCATAAAGTCATAATAAAGTTGCTGGAGTGACTTCGGCGACATCCACTATGAAAAAACAACGCTTAACTTCGCACTGTGTAATTTGTTGACTAATTTGTTTCTGCACAGTACAAACGTCAGAAATAGTTCAGCGACTTTTCGAACGGACTCATATCTATTTCTATTTCTATGGACCTGATCCATTGGCCAAAAACGTACCATTTTGCATCCGGGAAATAACAAAAAAAATGTTGCAAAATACCTCCTTCTCCAAATGAAAAAAAACTCCGATTTCAGAAGCGCGACCACTCTTTCTGTGAGAGAAAGGGCGCGCAGTTCAAAAACGGAGTTTTTTAGTTGGAGAGGGAGGCATTTTGCCACATTTTTGATACTTCCCGGATGCAAAATGATACGTTTTTTGTCACGGGATCGTGTCCGTCACTGCAATATCAGGCAAAGCTTTCCAAGAAATTACGCGCAATTCACTTTATTAAACACATAGCACAACATTCAACCCTTCCCCAGATCATGAACAGTTTACTTTAGGAACTTGGCATCACCGGCTGGCTCAATGTCGACCATCATTGGCTGTCCATCGAATTGAGGCCATGGGTTTGGCTCTGGGACCGGCTCGGGGGCTGGTGAAGCCATAGAGAAGCCGACTGAAGAACAGTGTCTTATCCGTGAGGCTTACTTACCAATGGCGAAAACGCAGAGGAGAACAAAGAAGAATCTCATTTTGAACACGACAAGTCTATGAGTTCTTCGTCGTTTTCCTTGTTTTATATAGTAAATCGTAATTATCCCAACGAAATAATCGAATAAGTAGATTAAATTTGGGGGAAAGTCAATGAAATAGACTATGTCTGCTTCAAAAACGAATTTTATTTGGTTTTAACTGGCAAATTTAATTTTTTTATTTCGATTTCAAGTCTTTTTTGATATTTTTTGAATCGAAAAATGTGGCTGAAATTCTTGTTTTTGATTGTAATGTGCTTTTCAGTTTGTAAGCCATTTTTATACAGGTTTTTTAAGATGTTTTTAAGTCATGTTCATCATCAAAAATATTGATTTTTTTTCAGTCCAAACTGCCGAAGGATCAACCGCCACTCTGGGCAAAGTTTTTCTAAAAATCCTTGGCCCAGCTGCGGAGTTCTTTGGGAAGACCGTTTCCTACCTCTTCGGCTACCTTCCGTACTAAAATTACTATCAAAAAATTTATGTTTTTCTAATTGTTCGTTTTTTAAAATCAATTTTTTAATAAAAATTGATCAATAATATTAATTTTTCACAATGATTTAATTATTGTCAATTTAAATCCAAATTTGCTTATTCGATTATAAAACTTCAAAGTCGTTTCGAAATTTCTTTATTGTCCTAAACTTTGTGTGCAAAAAATGTACCTGAAGGCTTTATTGGTCACCGTCGTCATTTTTGCAATTTGTAAGAATTTTTTTTCAAGTTCTCCGTATGTGAAATCACCGGCATAATGTGAAAATTTCATATTGCAGATCAGCCAGTGGAAGGAGTTGGCGGAATGTTGCTCAAAATTGCAAAGTAAGCAGGAAAAACGGAGAGGGTGGTAGACATGACATTCATATTTCATTAAACTTTGCAAAGCTTGCTGATTGCGAATGTGCTTGGCGCAAAAAAATCTAGAGAGTTTTCACTGTGCGGTTTTGCGCGTCGTTGCGAATGTTTTGCACGGCAAATTTTGACCCAAAAACACTATTTTGAACAGTGCATTTTTATTTATTTTTCCTTACGTCACGCTTGACGACAAATCTTCTTTTTTTTCAAAATGCGACGGAATTTGGGGACGCACAAAGCTGAGCCAAACTAAAATTTCTGAAAATTGAAATTTATGCTTTCCAGGCGGCCCCCAGTTATTATTAGCGGCAGTAACTCACGTAACCAATTTTTTTGGATAAAAAAATATGGTTACGTGAAAAAAGACTCCTTTGTTCGAAAGAAAATTCATGATGATTTTTGGTGAACCCAAGCTAAAACTCTTTTTATTATATATCCTTGTTAGGCCTACCACCTCAAAGACATTATGTATAAATTCTTCAGAAGGCTAATTGGACCAGCCGCCGACATTGCCGGCGCCTCCATTGCTCTCGGCATAAGGCACTTGGATGACATTCTAAAATATTTTAATATCCAGCTTGGAAAATAAAAAATTTTGTCTTGATTTGGCAGCATTTTTTTCAGAGTTCTCGCAATGGAAGACTTCCAAATGCGACGCTCTGACTTTTTTAAAGATTTGCACACGTGTCAGACATAGGCCACAAACATTATGTATTAATTCCTGAAAACTTTAGCTCGCGGTTATCTGGGAGAGCCGAGTATTGAATAATTTTTGACACCGAGAGAGCACTTCCTAGAATCACTACAGGTACTATCAGCAAAATACGGCTTCCCGCGAACCATTTTGAGCGACCAGGCTTCGTATTTCAAATTAGCTGAAAAAACATTGAATAAAACGGTATTCGAAAGTGAAGACATCGATGAGTACCTGAAAAAATACAAAATTCAGTGGAAATTCACAGTGGTTTACTCCCCATGGGAAGGAGGAACATACGAACGGTTAATTGCATTAGTAAAAGATAATCTGAGGAGAAATTTTACTGGAAAGAAAAGTATATCATATGAAAATTTAAATATAATCTTACCATACACGGAAACCATAATAAATTCCCGACCACTATTGGTAGTTAGTAAAGATTCGGCAATAATAAGGCCAATAGACTTACTCATGCCACTTCGGAAACCATTAGCGTTGCCATTGTATGAAAACGAGATTAGCGAATATGATCCAAACACACCCCAAAATGTCCAAAACCTCGTTCAGACCTTTGTACGAATGCAGAACAAGATTGCAGACATCAAGGGGATTTGGCAAAACGAGTATCTACATTCGATCTCCACCAAAAATTGTGGAAAATTCGGAGCGAATGGAAAACAAAAAAATGAGTGGAAAATCAACGAGATAGTTGCATTTAAAAATCCGAGTCTCGACACGAAAACTCAAAGACTACAGTTGGGCAAAATTACCCGGGTGTGGGAGAAACATTTAAAAATATTGACGGAAAACAACATTGAAACCACGGTTCCGCTCAGATTTTGCCGAAAAATCAGTTGTAATACAATGTCTGCGGATGATGCGTTTACTCCTTTCCTCCCACGGGACGGTGATGAGCTGGTAAACCCGCAAGCGTAAGCTTCGATCCTTTTTCCAAATATTTTTTTTACGTTTAGATAATTTTTAGATAATAATTTTTAATTTTATTCCCTTCTGATGAACAGCTAAGCCTCTTAGCCACATTAAATTTATTTTTAGACCTGAAAACATCCAACCTCGAGAAGAGATTCTCACCAAGCTTCAAGAACTACTGCCCAAATGCCCCACCACAACACTGCATCAACTTAATGAAGTTTCCCGTCAATGCAACGACATCCATCTCGGAACATGGCTGAGCCGAGTAACCTGCACGTTCGTCGGTCGCCCTCAACATCTACCACCGGCCCCTACTCCACCAACTCTTTATACCGCTCCGTCCAATCAACCAGTGGCCGCATCAACACATGATCATCCATCTTCATCCAGAGCACAACGTCAGCAACACTACACGTCCCCCCATGACAACAACCAATTGACGGCTCTGCTCGCCAATCTACTCGCAAATACCCTCAACAATCATCCGCCACACTACAATCGCGGACGACGCGGAGGTCGCTGACGGTACCATCCACGTGGGGGAGTGTAGATAGTACACTATCTAGATGCAATGGTCCCAACACGAAAACCATGGGGACGAAGAAGCCACGTCAACAAAGCAACACGAGGATTTTTGGCTGGACAAAAGGAGTATGATTTGGGCTTTGGTGAGATACAGTTGGTTTTTGAGTTGCCCTTTGTTTATTTAGTAGTTATTTAGTTTAGGTTAGATATTATTTGAGTATTATTTTAGGTATCCTTGGCCATGTCTTGGGAGGCTCATAAGTCATAATTGATGCAAGAAAACAAAAGCAATATGTTGCCAAGGTTTGCAATTATCAATCCACAATAATTTACGCGCCTGTTTTTATTTCCAGAACAGTTTACTGTAAGTAATTATGTAAAAGAAAATGTGGATTGCCGTAGTAAAGCAACAGGGATTAGTAAGAGTAAGCTGCATCCCCGACGGGCTCAATGTCAACCAACATGGCTGGCTCGCCGCCGTATTGAGGCAAGGGCATGGGTTCAGGGGCCGGCTCGGGTTTGGGGGAGGCCATGGAGAAGCCAACTGAAAGTTAAAAGGTTACGTGTTATTTTAGCTTCAATGGCCTATGAAAAGTAGTTTAGTCTGTCGGGAAAATAATGTGGATTTGTCGCAGCAAAATTTTTCGCTTTCTTCCAGTCTCGTAGCAAATCTAAAGCCGCGTCTAGGTAAAGCGATGATGGGATTTCAAGGAGCGACAAGTCTATATTATTTTCCCGACAAACTGATATTATATGTAGTAAGGATGGTTCCAGAAATTTTTGAAAAACTTACCGACAGCGAACACCAGGAAGAGAACGTAGAAGAAGTTCATGATTAGAGTTTGAAGACAATGTCTATGATTTTACCCTCGGGATGCTGGCCTTTTATAGCACTCCTTTAATTAAATCATCGCAGATTTTGCTTCAAATCACAGGTTTGGCCTGTTATTCTAAATTAAAATAATTGCTTAATCGTTCATAAATTTATAGTTTCAAATTTGAAGTGATTTACTAATCGAATAAATCAATAAAAAAAAATTTCAGATTGAATCTAAACAGAAAAAAGGAGAGTATAAAAAGCAAGGTTTTATGCAAGAAAAATCATTTGAGAACATGAAAGTTCAAAGTGTGCTGCTGCTTCTTGTTGTTTTTCTATGCGGTAAGTTAGGTAGATGAAAAAGTGTTTGCCATTGCAGAACGCACCTGAAAAAAAGCATCGTTGTGACAGCGACAAATGTTCTACATATTTCACGCAACAATTCAGGCGGTCTCCTGCGGCAACGCGTTGATTTGTTCAGTGACAAAATGTTTCTTTTTCCCTATATACTGATAGAAATTTTTTTGTCCGCAGCGCATTATTTTTTATGATAAGAAAAGTCGGCGATTATCAGTCTGTCGGGAAAATAGCGTGGATTTGTCTCAACATAATTTCTTGCCTCCTCCAAGGAATCTCCGGCTGCGGCCAGTCGTCACAAATCCCAATCTACACTATTTTCCCGACAGATTAATATAAAGACTAACGTCTGTTTGGGGTAGCACTCAACAAGCCCACACTAGCGCAAAAATTTCCTTCGGCGATCAAGTTAGAGACAGTTTTTTGCGAAGCAACTGAAGCCTGCGGACTTCTGGGACATGCCCGAACTACTGCGCACTAAACTGAACACTGTGCTTCAGTCGAGACAACAACGGTTAAACGGACCGTGTCTCCAGGGTGCTGAAAAATAGCTGTCGCGTCTTCTATTGGCTACATTCTACATCGAATACCATTTTCAGCCTTCTCCGCTGACGCGCAGCAAAACAATGAGGAACCAAGTTTTGGTCGGAATATTGTCAAGTTCTTTCGGGATGTGAGAGGGAAGTTAATCAGAATAATTGACCCGGGAAATAAGGCGTTCGGAGGGCTGAAACAACAACAACAACAACAACAACAACAGCAAGTACCAATGGAAGCCGGCCCTCCCATACCACTGGAGCAGATGCAGCCGCAGCAAGGTGTGCCGTGTGGACGGCCAAATCGATGTCAAAAGAAGTAATATGTTGTTGTAAAATATATAAAAAAAGGAATAAAAACATTGTGAAATACGTGCTAAAATTTACATTCGCTTTTTTATTACAAAAAGATTTGGAAATATTTAACATCAATATCAGCCAAAATTTGCTTACAACAGGAAATTCTAACAATAGATTTGGCGGCTGATGTTGCGAATTGCGCTTTCAGTTGCATAGATGGCTTGAATAGTTACTGTAATGTTAACCAGGCGTTTTTAAAGGTTCAGAAACCATCTTCTTGAAAACAAACTCCCATAACTTTGTAAGCGGTGGATGGATTCAAGTGAAGCTTTTCAGATTTTTGTATTTATCAGCACTAGAGAGTTGTCACCAGAGATTGCCACGGCTCCGAAGCCGGCTCTTGGCTCCGGCTCTTGAGCCCAAAATCGGAGCCAGGGTTCTCAGCGTTCAGAAAAGTAAAAATTTCGTGATCTTGTTAAACCAATTGCTTGAAAAATACTGGGAAGGATGTGCTGCGTAAGTACGACAACTTGGCTCAAAAACGTTGGAAACATTTTTGCACGGGAGCCGGTGCCGGAACTGCAAATTTGGCCTCGGTTCCGGCTCTGAGAACTAACAGCCTGAGCCGAAATTTTGGCCGTAGCAATCTCTGGTTGTCAGTAAAAAAATTCCGTGATACCACGTAGATTACGTTAGCCAAATAGTAATTTCTAATCGGTAAATGTCGGCTGCCCGCTGCATATCACATTATTATCTCCTGAGGTATAGTAAAATAGACTTTCGGAATATTAAAATAACGTCTAATACATTGAAGCCGAAGTAAAGTCATAATTGGCTTATGCAATTAGCCTATAAAAACATTATTTTTTGATTCATCTATTGATAATTCTGTATGTAAATATGTATATAAACTAAAATCATTCGACAAAAAATTATTTGGGAACATGAAGTTCCAAAGTGTCTTGGTACTAGTGGTTGTGTTGCTCTGCGGTAAGTATATAGCCTTAATATGTAATAGCACTAGGAAATCTGAAGTTTGATGCTTTTTTGAGACTAAATTAAAGGAAAAAGAGTAACAGTCTGTCGGGAAAATAATGAACGCAATGTCGCTGCGCCGATTGCGTCGCTGAAGTGAAAAGTAATTTGATTTTGTCGCGACACAATTCATTTTTTCGGCAGCGATCCGATTTTCGATGCTCATTATTTTCCCGGCAGAGTGGTACAGTTGTAATACTCTACACATTTTTGGTGACAAATACAGTTCGGTTTTAGCCGCCGCTGTGCACGCGCAAGACGACGGCCCTAGCTTCGGAACCAACCTGGTTGAATTCTTCCGCAATCTCAGAAACGGCGTTGTCAGATTCATCGATCCCGGAAACAAGGCTTTTAAGCAACAACAGCAATAGCCGTGACCTCCAATTTCCATCCATATCCAAATGCAACAACGCTGAGACCAAATCCACAAGTGTTAAATATGAAGTATGAACTTTAATAAAATGCCGTAAGAAAAAACCTGTTACTATTATGCGTGAACGATAAAGAAAAGAGGTTTGATATGACCTTCGAGCACTTACAATGAGGGACCTGATCCAGTGGCAAGAAACGTACCATTTTGCATCCCGGAAGTATGAATAAATGTAACAAAATGCCTCCTTCTCCAACTAAAGAACTCCGTTTTGAAGGGCCCTCACAAAACGAAGGGTGCGCTCTTGAAATTGGAGTTTTTTCACTTGGGGAGTGAGGCATTTTTCCACATTTTTTGATACTTCCCAGTTAGAAAATGGTACGTTTTTGCCACTGAATCAGGTCCGCCACTGTATAAGTGAAGTACTCAAAGTGTGACGCTTAGATTTTGATGAAACTTGTTGCAAATTTAGAGTAATCTTTTCTAACGCGTAAAGGAGATGAGATATCTAGCTCGCGCTTTGCAGTAACGACTGAGACTTTTATGTTAAAAGTTGGCAAAGATGTGTCACTGTTTTTGCCAATTTTTACACAAAAAGATTGATGGCTATTTCCACCGTAGCTTGTGTTTCCACAAAAGATCAACTTTTCCGCACGAACCCGGCAAAAGGTACGGCTAAAATTTGGTTTTGTCCATGATTAAAACTGATCACAATCCGCCTTGGTCTCCCTCTACCATACTATTTTCCCTCAAGGTGCCTTCTTCGCCCAGCTGCCCTCTTCGAAAAATCTAGGTTCCCCAAAAGTGCCCGCTTCGGATCCAATTGTTCCTTTTGCAACTGCCCACAAAAGCCGCGCCAGCAGTTGGTTGTCCCCAAATTTTGTCCCTTTTACAGCATGTTTCCATTGGTTTGATGATAGCTCTCGGATGATCTTCATTATTAAAAGTTACGTTATATTATTTACTTATCATCTTCTCGCAAAAAACCTTTTGATTTAGCAATTATCTCCTCGAACCTGTCTCATAAAGTGCAATATTAAATTGATTACAACTCTTTGTCAATTATGAATTATGACGCTATAATTTGATATAACTCCACTTACAATTAGCTTGTTATATTCGATTATTCAAATGGTAAGCTCAAATATAAAAACTTTGTGCGACGAAATCAAAGGTATTTGGGGGAAGATGAAGTCTGGAACTTTGTTGATCCTCGTGCTGGTGGGACTATGCGGTAAGAACGGTACATGGTTGAGGAATTTTTAGCCCTCTCCGTCAGCGCTCAAGGCTATCAGCCCGGCGGTTTTATGGACAAGATGATAGACAAGTTCAGAATATGGAGAGACCGTTTTGTAAACTGGCTCGATCCTCGCAGAGCCAATCAGCAATATGGCGGATATGACCCGAGCCAGATGCAAGCGCCAATGCCCATACAGCCGCCAATGCAACAGCAATTCCAAGGCGGCAGCATGCAGAACATCCCGCAATATGGATAAATTGTTGTGGTGAAATTTAACAGATATAAATTTGCGTTTGCTGAGGCGAAAAGAAAAAATCGTAAATATATTATGTATAGCTATATTTTACGTGATATTTAGAGGGTGGCATAGGAAAAAGGCAATTTTAAGTTTATTACGATTTGCAATACGTTTTTCACTAGACGGCAGCTTCTAAAAGAAGTCGATGATTTGATTTGGTGGTTTCTCCCGATCGCAGCTGGTGATCAACTTCTCCGGCTCCACTCCTTCCGCTGTGAACAACTTTTCGTTGACTCGATCAATTAGTCTGGTTGGCTTGTAGGCGCTAAAAAATAAATATATCAGTCTGTCGGGAAAATAATGTGGATTCATCCTCATCGCTTTGCTAGCCGGGGCTGGAGATTCGGCACGCTTCTGCGACGAATCAAGACACTTTGCTGTGATAAATCCACATTATTTTTCCGACAAAATGATGTTCACGCCTTCTCGCAATTGGCAACTTACGTTCCGGGGAAGAGCTCTTCCGCAACGTACGAGAAGACGACGTAGAACTGCGCGAACGCCTCGCCCTCCGGGTCCCTCTTTTCAATGTCATCGCAGGCATAGTAAAGCGAGCTGCTGCAATTTTTCAAACGTTTCGAATTCTGCTTTCGGCTCACTCTTTTGGCGCAGTACTCAGCCTGTCCAAGATGTCCTCCAAGGTCTGTTTTTGACCATCAACGATGACTCGGTCCGTTACTTTGGTGAAATCTTTTTCTCGCTCTTTCCAAATTTTGATCAGATTCCCGGCAGCAACAACATACAGGTCGGTGGAGTTTTGAAAACAGTCCAGAACCTCGTCATCATCTAGGCTTTCCACATAAGCAAAGGCTCCTTTGTGGGTCTCGGAGTTCTCTTGAATAACATCAACTACAGCTTCTTCGGTCAAATTGAACTCTTGAGCAACACATTTGATCACTTCCTTGATCCCTTCACGGTGATCTGGCGAACTGAAAAGAGTTCTACTATATGGCTTGCATAGTAAATCTCAAGTAAAATGTCGACTAAAATGCTTACATTGGTTTCATTAGCCTCCCGTAAATCTTGTTGTCCTGGAACAGGTCGGACAATGTTGTGGCAGCCCCAAATCCAACCAGAAGCCATAAAAACACCGTCATTTCAGCTGGATATTCAGCTTATTTTGTTGGATTTATACCGCTCATTTCGCGAAAATCCACAGGAAACGTGGTAAAATAAAAAGTAATGGGGTTTGTAACGGGGATGGGCGGGGGTCCAATACGCCTTAATGAAGTCAATCTAACAGTCTAACGCGACATGCGCCCATTATTTTCCCGGCAAACTGGTGTGTCATAAACATGACCAAATCCAGTATTGTGCCATGCACCCGATGCCCGGAGCTTCAGCACCTTCTAGTTACTCTCTTGGCGCTACACCGCCACCAGAGATTGCCACGGTTGAAAATTCGGCTCCGGCTCTGAGCTCCCAGAGCCGGAGCCGAGGCCAACTTTGCAGCTCCTGTGCAAAATTAACAACGTCTCCGGCTCCGAATCCCAGCTCCCATGCACAAAAATTTTTTAAAGATATTTTTTCAAAAATTATATAGTTATTAGGGCCAGTGATCATACACCCAACGTTTTTGCAGCCAAGTCGTATGCAACAAGGCTCGGAGCCTTGTTGCATACGAATGAGCCGGAGCCGCTCAGAGCCGGAGCCAAGAGCCAGCTCCGCAGCCGTGGCAATCTCTGACCGCCACCATGAGTGCCAGGATCGACCAGCTGGGAGATCGACGGCCGTCGCGGCCGGAGGTCCGGTCCACGCGCTGAGTCACTGGTCGCCACTGATGAGTTTTCGAAACGCCAAGAACCCAATAACAGACAAGACGAGAGCTCAAGAATCAAATGATTCATTTAGTGGAAAGGAGGCCCTTTATAAGAAAACCCCATGTAGAAAAGTACAACCAAATTTGAATAATTGAAGAAGGTTTCTCGTGGGAAAATCGTCGGAGCTCAGTCGTTCCGTGAACTTTCAGATCTCCGATTCCGGGATGCAATTGACAATCAACTTCTGGGCGGGGACGTTTCCAGTTGTGAATAGTTTTGGGTTCAAATAGTGAGTGGGGTTTTTGACTGGGACACCACTGGAATTTTTTTAGTGAAATCAGATATTCATATTGAAATTGATCCACTTACGATCCGGGTACGAACTCCTCAGAGAGAAGGAAAAAGGCGAGAAAGATCTTGTGGAGCTTGTTGATTGGCTTATTTGGATCTGACTTCGAGCATCTCAAGTACCAAGGGTGGGGGTCATCTTTGGGTCTTAAATCCCTAAAATTTGGACTGTTTTTTGATCACAGCTATAAAAATGTTGTCTTTAAACGCCTTACTGCAATTCATTCAAAAGATTGAGATAGTCTCCAGGAGCGATGTTCTCCAGAAAGCTGTAGTGCCGAAGGATCTCTGCTTTGATTTCTTTTTCGTCTTTTCGATATGCTTCCGCAACATTGGCCGCAGCTGTAATCAATTTGTCGCCGGTTTCGTGGAAACAGTGACTATTGTGCGGCTCCATTTCCTTGAAAAATGCGATGAGCCCGCTATGTTTTTTTGCAGAGGAAAGCAGCTCATCGGCAATGTCATCGTCCGATTCTGTTACGTTCGCAGCGGCAATCATGCAATGGAAGAGCTTCTTGACTCCATCGCGATGATTGGGGTATCTAAAAAGGAGTAGCAATATTTACAAGAGCGAAAGTCGAAGTATAGCTCTTGCAGAAGCAACCAGTATATTTTACTTTAAAATTGCAGACCCTCATTTTGTCAGCCCACCTTTCCTCTTTTTCTTCAAAAATGACTTTTGCGTATCCTGCCAATTGATGGAAATACGCGGCATAAAATTTTCACAGACTGTTAATCGAGACAGCCTTACAATTTGCTAAAGATAAACAGCCCAAACCCCGAGTTCAGCTTACAATTTGTCCAAGACGTTGTCCAATCTCGACGTTTCCGTTGACTCGCTCGACTCATCACTACTCGGAGCCGGATACCCATAGGCAATACCGAACACGGCCAAGGTCAACAAAAACACTCTCATTTTGCTGTGAATTAATAGGTTTTTTGCATCGCTTATATAGCACATAAAACAGTCAGAGTTGCGTCAGAATCGTTGTGATTTGGTTGTGTCACCCACCTAATAATAATGATTTTGGATCAAGGCTGCAGGAAGAAGAAGAATACATCAAAACATGCGATGAGTGGATGGTATTTCGATTACTAATGGCTTATTTCATAGAGATTGCAAAACCATTGAGGTCCTTGCAAAAACGGTTGCCATATATCATGTCTATTCTTTGATCCAATTGTGGTTCTTTTATGGCACGCCGCTAGAATGGTTGTTTCTGGCTGAAAATGCTTTATGAGCCAATAAACAAGCTGTTTTCTTTGATTGCGAAGCCTTCGCCGCGCCTCCGCCAAGCTTCTGAACGACCATCCAGATCTTGCACAGGACTTCAGCGTGCTTTCGCTGAGCCCTAGCCAAAATTTTACTTCATCCGTAAGGATAGCTTTTTACAGGGAACAAGCATGTAAAAAATCCATTTATGTGATATTCGGCAAATGGTTTGCGAGCTATATGTAGTTATTAGAATACAGGGTGGGGCATCTTTGTGGCTCGATTTGAATTGACTATAACTTCTTTAGTTTTTGGCCAAATTTTAAAATTCTTTTTTTCCCTGAATCGTCAGCCAACCCCATTTTGTTTGATACCAAATATGTTATACATAGTAAGTGTATATCTACAGTTATTGGATTTATTCTTAGAGTTCATTTTTTCGGTCGTTTTTCGGTTGTTTTTTCGGTCTTTCCCGGTGTGTCCGAAAATGGAGTCCGGTGTGGAAGAAAAGGCTTGGTCTGTGGTTTGGTATAGCAAGTACGGTTCGGCGATAAATTTTCAAACGGGGATACCGCATAAAATACGGACGTAATGCCTAACGACAATTCGACGTTCGTGGAATAAGTTTCTTGAGACTGGCAGCGTTAAAAGGAAACAAAAAAAGCAGGAAAGATGAGTACGAACGGAGCTGAAAATTTAAGAAGTTTTGTCAAAATTCCGAGAAAATCCGCATATGAGTACACGAAGTTTGGCCAGAACCGAGGGAATGCCTTCAGCAAGGACCATTCGACGAACTCTGGAGGTTGATCTTCACTTTTTGTTCTTATTCTCATCGTCGATTTTCGGGAGGGGAAATTCCGCCGTATTTTTCTTCCGCACCGTACTCCATTTCTGGACACACCGGGAAAGACCGAAAAAACAACCGAAAAACGACCGAAAAAAATGAACTCCAAGAATAAATCCAATAACTGTAGATATACACTTACTATGTATAACATATTTGGTATCAAACAAAATGGGGTTGGCTGACGATTCAGGGAAAAAAAGAATTTTAAAATTTGGCCAAAAACTAAAGAAGTTATAGCCAATTCAAATCGGGCCACAAAGATGCCCCACCCTGTACAATTTATTTCGAACCAATTATACAATCTCTTTTTTTAAAACAGAAATTCAGACGCCGAAGTTGTGGTTTCTGGCCCATCTAGGCACTTGAAAACGTCATTGATCTTGATGTCAAAGTTGTTTTTATCAAACAATTCAGGGTTCAGGTAGTCACGGTAATTCTCCCATTGGAGGCCGCTGCAAGAATTTTAACCTTTCTTGTCACGCCTACCTGCCCGGAATGAGCTGCTCGCCCACAAGACCGTAGGCAAGAGTCAGCTTGAAGAGACCGGCGACCTCTTTGCCCCATTTCTCCTCCCAGTGGCAAGAAACGGAATCCCTTTGGAGAATGCGCCTAAACGGTCTGATTTTTGCTTAAAATGTCTTACGAATATTTTGCCAAGCCGGTTGCAAACTGGTCGAAATTCTTGAGATGCAAAATACCAAGTATCTTATCAACTGTTTTATAGTTCTTGTTTCGAATTCTGACCAACTTTCCTAGAGCCACAATGAATTCGTCCTCGGATTGGAAAGCGCATTCCGCGTGAAAAGGGAGGAGTTCCTCGGTAAACGGACGAACAGTCCAATTGGATGGGTGGTACGCCAAAATGGAAGCGACAATCTCCTCGACGGTTCTCTTGCCTTGTCTTCCAACGCACTGGATCCATTCTCTGATAGCCGCACGGTGGGCTTCTCCTCTAAAAAAAGAGCAGGTTGATCGGAATTTATCACAAAAAAATATGTAAATATTTACATATATAAATGTAATATGTAGGTCACTATGAAAGAACTTTTGAGATAACTTACACAGGTTCCAAGACTTCATCAAAAGTGCTTTCGGTTGCCGTCTCTGGAAATGGCGTCTCTGTTGTCGGTGTAGTTTCAGATATCTCCGATTCGGGAATGCAATTGACAATCAATTCCTGGGCGGGGACGTTTCCAGTTGTGAATAGTTTGGGGTTCAAATAATGAGTGGGGTCTTCGACTGGGAGACCACTAGAATCTTTTTTTGATTTTGATAAGAAATCAGATATTCATATTGAAATTTACTAGTATCAGTCTGTCGGGAAAATAGTACGCATCGGAGATCGCATCGCCGCCGAGAAAATAATTTTCACTTCAGCGACGCAATTGGCGGAGCGACAGAGCGCTAACAATTTTCACGGCAGCCCGGTACTAATAGTATTTACTTACGATTCGGGTGCGAATTCCTCAGAGAGAATAATCAAGGCGATGAAGATCTTGTGGTACTTGTTGATCGGCTTATTTGGATCTGACTTCGAGCATCTCAAATACCAAGGGTGTGGATCATCTTTGGGCCTGAAATCCGCAAAATTTTGGGTGGTTTTCAACTATACGCGTCAAAAATGTTGTCTTAAAATGCCTTACTGCAATTCGTTCAAAAGATTGAGATATTCTTTAGGAGGGATGTTCTCCAGAAAGCTGTAGTGCGCAAGGATCTCTGCTTTGATTTCTTTTTTGTCCTTTTGATATGCTTCGTCAACATTGGCCAAAGCTGTAATCAATTTGTCGCCGGTTTCGCGGAAACAGTGCCTATTGTGGGGCTCCATTTCCTTGTAAAATTCGATAAGCCCGTGATGTTTTACAGAGGAAAGCAACTCATCGGCAATGTCGTCGTCCGATTCTGTTCTGTTCTCAGCGGCAATCATGCAACGGAAGAGTTTCTTGACTCCATCGCGATGATTGGGGTATCTAAAAAGGAGTAATAATATTTACAGGAGAGATAGTCGAGGTACAGCCCTTATATATCCGAAACTTGGCGCAAGTCCAGGGTCAAATTTCACATACAGGCGTACCGCGGAAGTCACTGCGATGACAAGGTAACCGATCCGTTCCACCACCCCGCCCTTAGTTAGCCCTGGCCGTACAAAAAATTCTGTATATGAATTCAGCAGAAGCTACTGTTATATTCCGCTTTGAAATTGGAGACCCTCATTTTGCGATCCCATCTTTCTAAATTTCTCTTCTAAGGCTCTGGAGTATCTTGCCAAAAATCGCGGCATAAAATTTTCTCCGCATTAAAGGTAAGCACCCCAAGTCTCGACTTCGTTTGAGAAAAAAGCTTACAATTTGTCCAAGACGTTGTCCAATCTCGACGTTTCCGTTGACTCGCTCGACTCATCACTACTCGGAGCCGGATACCCATAGGCAATACCGAACACGGCCAAGGTCAACAAAAACACTTTCATTTTGCTGTGAATTCATAGGTTCTTTGCATCGCTTATATAGCACATAAAACAGTCAGAGTTGCGTCAGAATCGTTGTGATTTGGTTGTGTCACCCACCTAATCATAACGATTTTGGATCAAGGCTGCAGGAAGAAGAAGAATACATCAAAACATGCGATGAGTCGACGGTATTTTGATTTCCTGTAGTCTTTTGTAGAGATTAAAAAACCATTTAGGTCCTTCCAGAAATGATTCACACATATCATGTACATAATTATTTATTCTCGCAGGTGAATCGACCAGACATGGCAACCGGGCCGGGCCTTGGAGATTTTGAAAACGGGCCCG